>JAVJGJ010000002.1:21212517-21261790 GCA_035590215.1 Microhierax caerulescens
AAAACAACCCACAACATGTTCTTTAAAAAAAAAAAAAAAAAAAAAAAAAAAAAAAAAAAAGAGAAAAAAAGAAAAAGTAGAAGATGCAAAATATACTCAAAGTAACATCTGTGTTTTCTGATTTTATTAAAGCATTTTGTCTTTGTTATACAGAAATAACAAAACACTGAACCCTTCCCATCAGTATTCATGACGTCTGCCTTTTCATACAAAACCCTCTGAAAGAAAATTCCCCCTGGAAAAAAAAAAATACTTTCCTTATAAAAAAAACAGATTGTGGGACAGATGATTGCATTGTTTAATCAAATTTCCATCTGAAAACTCTTTTCCTAGTTTCAGATTTAGCTCACCCAGTAAGGCACAGGCACTAGGAAGCACGTGGAAGTATAAAGTAGCAGCTCCTCCATTTTATTATCTCCCTTGAGCTTTGCAATTGGCAAATGAAAAAGAAAGTGAGGAACAAAAGTAGAGGACATAAATTAAGCCCTGCTTTCTAAAGTTCAAACTGAATTTTCTTTATTTTTCTACAGCTGTCAGATAAGCAGAGTAAAACCACTAATGCATGTTTAATATATAAAAACTCATAATGTTCAGTAGTACGACCTCCATCGGAGACATTAGTTCAGGCCAGTGAACTTGGAGCAAGCCAAGTGTGGAAATGTGGAACTGGGCCAGTGACCCCCACCAGTGCCTGTCATATCTGCTGAAAGCAAACTTGTCAAATATAGAAGGGGCAGCAGGAGGACAAGAGTATCCTTAAACCAGGGAGCAGCGACAAAGCAAAGATGCCCATCATCTATTCACAGTTGTCTGTTGTTCAGTAATGGCTCTGGCCGTCTCAGGAACAAAAAGTCTGGTTATAGCCTCAACCTTTCAACCTTGGCCGGTCTGGGGGCCTTTCAATTCACAGGCTCCCCAAAGCTGATGAGTGATCATAAAGCTATGATATGTTCTTTGCTGTTATCATCTCTTCAAACGTACTCTGTACCAAGCAGAAGAGGAACAGAATATTCCCAGGACTGCTAGCCTGCCATAATAAAAGAGCTACTGTTCTTCCCCTTTGGCTACAAAAACAGTCTTTAAAAATAGTTGATCAGTTCTATTAACAGCAGTTCCTGAGAATCTTTTTTTGTTTGAATAAACCAAATAATTTTAATTTTCTGCCTTACACCCCAGCACTGGTTTTAATTTACTCATTGCATATCTTTACCTGAGCTTTGGCTGCAGCCTGCTTTCTTTCTCTCCCCTCCATTTAATTCACCCCTATTCCAGACCAAAAGAATATGCAAATACCGGGGAAAATCCACCATGAGCATTTGATTTCACTGACAGGGAACCAGCTAAACACTCATCATTGCCAACAGAAGACAGAGAACCTGCACTGACATTGTAAAAAACCCCATGAAACATGGAGGCCACCTTTAGGTCTCCTATCAGCTAGCCTTGATGACCTCATTAACGAATTACACCGATGTTACTACTTAGCAGTGCCTGAAGGTGTTTGGTGGACAGTGGTAGGGGAAGCACATTTTGGTTCCTCAGAGGTGACAACACGCTCTGTGGGTGCTTAACATTCCCATGACAAGTCCTGAAGTACCAGAGTCCTGGGCTCATCGCCCAGGTCTTGGGCTTTTACTTCCCCTGTAGAAAGCAGCAGCCTCAGCACGGGTGACAGTACCTGCCTCTGCTAGGTATAGAGGGCTCCATCTTTCCAGAAGCTCAAAGCTCCTGTGCTTTTTCCTGGGATCAGGTGCTGCCACCACTGAATGACATCGCACCGTAGCATCTTGCCCCTTCATTAGGAAAGTCTCGGGAAGCACAACAGGACTCCAGCTTATCCATATACTTCTTCCCTTGCCCTAACTGTCAGAGCATCCCATCCATACATTCCTGCAAGATTATTTTTCAGAGTTTATTTCCCATTTTCAGTGTAGTGCTTTCACGACTATTCTTTATTTTCAATTCTCCTTTTGAAAAAAATGCATTGCAAGCGGAATGTTGCAAGTTAGCTACCAGATTCTCTCTTCAAAAGGGATCAGTAGTGCCTCCTCTGTGAAAGCAGATCTCTGGGGGCTGTTCTCACCTACTCCTCCTGATGGTTACCCATCCTACCGATTCAGCCACACATCAGCATTTTTATCAGACATGAATGAGCCTTACCCATGGGGCAATACCTTAGTTTGCCCTTTTAACACAAGAAGTCTACTGAAGCTTACCATTTCCAGCTCAAAAATGTCTAACATTTTCTATTTTGGAGGGTGTACGCAAGAGAAAGTAAGTTTTATTGTGAAAGAGAAAACCTAATTTTATCCTTTTCAGTATTAATTCCTACAGAGCAGATGAGAAGCCTGATGTTTCTTGCTGTACAAATGCCTCTTTGAATCTGTCCCCAGTATCTTACACCATACCATGTAGGCTGCTTACATGTTTGGTTTCAATCATGTTTGCTTATCTTAAAGTTAAGGTTATACTGTGACAATTTTCAGACTTCTTGTGTCACATTACCAAAAGGTAACTACTTTGAGCTATCTATCCCAGGCTAGGTATTTTTAAGATGAAGATTAAAGATTTAATTTTATTTTTTTTTTTACTCTATTGCATGAGAACTTGAGATAAGCAAACCTTGACCAAATCACATATCTACAGTATCTGCAAATACAGTGTGAACAAAATACATACTATCATACGTATAACTTCTGGCTTCAGTGCCAGAGAGGTAGGTGAGGCAAAAAGTATCAGGCTAATGTACCTAAGAATAGATTATGAATGCAGACATAAGTAAAGTATTTGTATGTGGTGCCTGGGGACACGGTTCAGTGATGGACTTGGCAGCATTAGGTTTATGGTTGGGCACGATGATCTCAAAGGTCCTTTCCAACATAAATGATTCTATACTACAAAAATGGAGAGAAGTGATTTTATAAGTGCACAAGTGATATATTCCTTATATGCTATGCTATTTCCCCACAGTAACCAAGTCTACTAAATGACAAAGAGGAGTCACAGGTGAGCTCATCCAATGAACATAATCTAGTTTTTTTAGGAAAATTCTGGGAATGTAATTAAAAAAAAAAATCACCTGGTAAATGGAATCCCCTAAAGTAAATAGTGTCATCCTACCTCATCACTGCTTCCTACTTTAAAATAAGAAGGTGTAATTATTACAATCAAAATAGTCATAGCTTCACAACTCCTGGGGATGACTTCAGTGCACCCAAACTGGTGAGACTGACCTTCATCTGCCACTAAACATATGCTTTCACGTGGGTCTGGTAACATTATTATGAAGCTTAGTTGATTTATTATTATGTATATTATTTATTATGCTTATTATGTAGGTTACAGATAGTACAGAGAACATCGAGAGGATCCTGGGATGGAAGGAGCTGGTTGGAGACGGGGACTATGACTGGCAGTTGGAGCTGGAGAGTAGACTGAGCCAGACATGGCCCTTGGCCCAAACACAGTACCTGCAGCTACCTGTGCACATGGATTTCTTGGGCGTTAACACGCAAGAGACACGAACCGAGAGCATGAGCAGACACGCTGAGACTGAGCTATCATATGGGTATAGGAGTCAGGCTAAGGGGACTCCCCCAAAACACGTATCTAGGGTCATAAGCAAGAGTTGAGATCTGACAGAACTGGAACAGCTTTGAGAACACGAGCCAAAAGAGAAGCTGCAAAATGGACAACTGGCAAAGTGGCCCAAGATGACAACAGTCCAGCTCCCACCACAGCCAAGTTTGGATCCTTCCTACTTTTAAAATACCTGCAAATGTGTTCCCTGTGTGCACACATTTCAAAACACACTAGAATTTGCTGGTTTCACCAGAATATATGAATATAGATAGGGTTTTTTTTTAAGGGTAGGAAGTTACAAACTAACTTATGGAAACTTCTAAATACCCAGATGTGAAAAGGATGGCAAGATCAAATTCCCAACATTCAGATAGCCCGAAAAGTCAGAATTAAGGTTGGCTACACAACCTTAACTGAACTCTCTGTACAAAAAAAAAATAAAATAAAAAAAATCACCTATCCCCTTGGTAAGCCTCTAGCCCCCTTATTTCTTACTCATCTTCCAGCTGGTCAGGCTGCAGTCCTGAGCCCTCAGTGCTCAGCTCAACCTCATTCCTGAGTGGGTCTGTCACATCATCTGACCAAAGCTGGGGCCCTGTAGGAAACCCGTGCGCTGTCACACCATTAAAGATCGCATCCTATTACATCCACACAAGTGAGGCCAGTCCAACAGGCAGCCCAGCTCAAGCCTGGCATTTCTTAAAGCCTGAAAGCTTGCATTTGGCATTTTACATTAACACCGTTTTGTGTACATAGCAGCATCAACACATATTCCACGGCTCTGCCAAGCCGTAAGAGGCTCTCATTTGGAGGGAGAGGATTCTCTGACCACACAAGCTCCTGTCACGCAGCTGGGGAGTGGGGAGTACTTGGCTCAATTTCACCAACCATACGTGCGTGTGCCCTCGTTTCCCTTTGTATTTTTGGCTTTGCCATCCAAAGGGTCAGAGTGTATTACTGAACCTGATTAAAACCTCCCCACATCTAGGCAGAAATCTCTTCCCTTTTACTGCTTCTAAAGAAAATAAGAAAGAATAAGATAAGAAAACAGAGGTTTACCTTTTTTTAAAGGTCACAATGCAAGTGAGTGGCACACCCAGAGATGGGACTCCCTTTCCCTCACCTAAGAACTATATAGATAGTGCAATCTGGAAAGTTTAGCGACATTCTTTTAGCAGATCATACTCCCCTCACCCTTCTCTAGTCCCCCTTAGGTTTGTTTTCAGTTTGCTTTTCTGCTTGTTATTTTTAGGGATTGAGGTGGAAAGTGCTTGTTTGTTTGTGCAGTGTTTGGCTAGGCTGGTTGCATCCTTGAGTCATTTCCCATTACACCGATATTAAACATTCCTATAAACCCTAACGCCTTTTCCTATTCTGTTCCTAGCTCATTGACTCCAGGTTTTACTCTGGAAACTACTTCCTCTCTGTGCTACCTGTTTGTCCTGACCAAAGACCCTGCAGATAAGCATTTAGGATACAGGACTAAATATGGTAAATTCCCAGGGTTTCAACAGAAGAGTTGAAATCCAAAAGGCTTCTCACAGAGGTGTTTTATGAGAGCTCATATCTCAAAAGGGCTGTAAAACCTGATTTAGCTTTGTCCCTAGCAAAAGTTACATCTTTTTTTCCTGCAAAGTTGTCTGTTTTGATTACTTCTAAGGTTTGGTTCTATTTCTGATGCAACTGCAGTAATCCATATGTTCTACTTTTTTTTTTTAAAAAAAAAAGACACATTTGCAGGCCCACTTCAGTACCAACTTTTCAAGACCTTTGCTTGCAAATGGGTTTATCTTTTATTTTATGGTATATACTGACAACCAAAATCAGACTTGTCTAATAAAGAACAGTAACATTTATCTGCAGCACAAATGATTTTATATGGTCTGAGCTCCTCTAAGTGTTATGACCAAGTCTTTATTCTATCTCTTAATATATCAGTACCACTCTACGGTGTTTGTTAAGAAAAAAAAAACAACCTTTCAGTGGGATCTTACAAATTGTCTGCCAACTTTAGATGTACAATTACTGTTTGGATGAGACCTGCCTACCCCAGGCCAAACAAGCAGCTCTGAAAACACTTCAGATCTCTTGTATGTCAGCAGTTTAAACCCTAAAGATGTAATTTTTTCTGAGTGCCATCTCCTCATTTTGTGTCTCTCTGGTCCTTCCCTGTACCACAAACATGTATCTCATTAGAATACATAACATCCATGTTTAATTATCCTTAGCAGACTAAAATTTGCCAGTTTCCATATGGCTGATCCGTTCAATCTGCCAGGTTTTTCATGATTTATTCAGAAAAAAAATGGCAATTTACAAAAACAAATTCTTTGTTTCCCCACAGAAAGACCAGTTTCTATTCTCTGAGCCAAAAAACTAGAACTAAACAATATGTACAACAGAAGCAGATGTAGCCATTATAGTGTGGCCTGGTGCTTTGAGAAAGGGGACAGCATGAGTAAAATTAATGCATTAATACATTTACTTCAAAGCGTTTAACCTTTTCTACTTAACATCACTCACATTATCCTTTCAAGTATAAGAAAATTTAAACGTCTTCACCCCGGTTTGCTGGTCTGCAATGCCACCACCAGAACCTGCCACCATGATGAGTATAACAAGGAAAACGCCGAGCGCGCACATTTCTAAATACAGGGACCGGGAGTTTTTGGCTTGTAAGCAACAATCGCCGCTTTTGTCAAATTCGGCATTAAACCAATGGATCCATTTTGTATCAATATACTTTAATTGGTTTTCTGGATGACATCTCCATAGAATAATGCCAGGATCAGTAGTGAGTACCAGGGCTGTATTAGCAGAGTAAACATTAAGTTATTATGTCCCTTTCAGAGAGCACAAAAGTTACTCTAGCTTGAAGCCATATGGCATAGAAGCATGTTGACATATCTCAGCAATAAAGGGTTATGTTACAGAAGGGACCACGTCGAGGAGATCAGAAAAGCTGCATCGGCTACTTGACCACTGTCACATCACTGAACCCGGCGTAAAGAGCCCGAACAAAATGACATGAACTCATCTGCGACCACTGTCTAGGAGCAGAGACCTTTAACAATGGCAGCACCTGCCAGATCGCCGTTCTCCTCCCCAACAAAGTCACCAACAGCCCCCTCACTGTTCTGTCATGTGCCTGGCACAAGGCCCCTATTGTTACCAGCCACTCTCACTCCAATAATTTCTCCTCTAAATGACACTGCACCACCACAGGTCATTTCAAGGGGACTGAAAAGAAAGATTTTGCATCTGTTTTGAGTTGTAGGCACCAAGGGGGAGGGGGCTCGAAACCCCTTGATAGCTGGCAAATGGTAATAGCAAAATGTCTCTATTGTTTGTGTCTGAACAACCAACCATACTACATGAGAGTTTTTATTGTCCTCAAGGCAATCTGCCACGAATGCTCCCCTTTGCCCATACTCTACAGAGAGAGAGGGGAGGGGAGGGGGGGAATCACCACAATAGTCACAGTTAGGAAACCTTAGTGAGAGTTTAATGACCAGCTACCAACTAATGGATGGTGAGTAACATATGGCAGAGCTTGGCCTCTTCACATATTGATTAAAAATAATTTAAAATTTAAAGCCAAGTTCGTTTGACAAGGTTCCAGCTTCTCAGCAGCCACTTAACAATCTGAATAAATCTGAAGGGGAAAAGCTTAAATTCTAACCCAAGGCAAAGCAGAACAAATTCATTGTCACATTACATAATTTAATCTATTACATTCACCCAAGATTAACAGCCAACACTTCACTATTTTCTCCCTCTACCTAAAATATTTGCTGATGTAAACAGCAAAGCAACTCTTTGTAATATTTGGTAACCTTTTTAGAGTGCCTTTATTAGACTCTCCTTATTAAACACAAACATTAATGGCCATAATCAAGACTTGTTAGTCACATTTTAACCACATAATATTATTTAATGCAACAGAAAGATTCTATTCTTATGTCCTCCAAGCACCACTTGAGTTAAAGGGTCATACTTTTAGAAATACCTTTGTGTTCTTTTCTAGCGTGATGAATGTCAGGAGCTGAAGCACTTGAGATAATTGATCCTACTGAATGAATTTAAATAAAGTCTAACTGGATTACTTTATTTGCTTTCAAAACCAGCTAGACACACTAGAAAATAGATCAGATAACAGCATAGAAATTACAGTACCTGCCTCTATCAAGAATCAGATGTGGAGCTAAGAAGACTCCAAGTAAATGAAAGGAACAAAAAAATGCTGGTACTGATTTTTAAATGGTGATTATTTGGGAAAGGAAAAAGGAAAATGTCCCCACAGCCCAGCTATACACACAGTAAAGATCTGGATAAAGACTTCAGATATTTGGCAACGGACACAAACTGGTGGCTAAAGAACTACGTTAGTGTCAGGAAGCCTGTAACCTGCTCCTGGCTTGGGCGCTGAACCGCTCCATAAACCTCGCCATGTCACCTTGTCTCTGGCTTCTCACTTAGTCTTTTTGCAGTGGCTGCTTCAGAGCATTCTGATCTTTGTCAAGGCTCGACCCGCTAATTCAACACAAGAGAGTCACCAGAAAGAGCTGACACTTGCACTCCTCTTCAGTCCCACTACAAACATTTCCCTTAGATGACTTTGCCTTTTGGAGAACGTTACACCCCAAGTACTACAGGGAATGCCACAGCCAACTTAAAGTACCAACGAGTATCTGCAGGATTTCCACAGAGCAGCTGAACTAGCATAAACCGCTGGATGTAGGGAGCACAGATACTGGCAGTAGCACGGATCACCTGCTTCCTGCAAACCCTTGCCAGAAGACACAGTGATACCCAGAAGCTGTACTAGGTTTTTCTGGTGTGAAGAAACGGCAGGTAATGGAGAGAAGGTGTTAGAAAGCATAGTATTGATGACATGTATGTAAAAGGATAACAGCAGAAACTGTGGGAAAAGAAACCATGTGTCCTTTTTCTGAGTAGTAGTAGCAGTGCCATGGAAGCAGGAGGCACAAGGTTGGAGATGCAGTTTGGTTCTTCACCAAGACATCAGCTGATTACACATTTTAGAAAAATGACTTTAAAATATTTTTATAAGGTTTCATTTGATTACACCTCTATTTCTCTTAAATGAATTACTAAGCTGCTCATTAAGAAATCAATTTATTTCTAGAGCTTTTCTATCACGGCAGCACATTAGTCCACGACAGAACTTCGAAAGATTCAGCTACATACTGATGGAGACAAAAACAGAGCTCCTAAACTGCCACAGGAGTTAAGACCTAACTTGTTTAAATCCTTTTAAAGGAACACCACCAAAACCACACTGGATACCAAAACACCATCTTCAAGTATCTATGCATGTGCCACAACCTGATTAGCAGCCATGCATTATTAACTGCAGGGTGCTCCTCAGAGATAACAAACACTGATTGCAGCATTTTACTGATTGGAATTGGGAATGCAGCAAGAGAATTTTCCAAGGGCACACAGGAAAATCTGTGTCAACGCCAGGATTAGATGCGAGATCATCTGGCTTCCAGCTCCATAAAATCACCCTTCCTCTCCAAAATAAAATTACTTTTCTTTTCTAATAATAAAAGCCACTACAGGAAGGAGTGGTCTTCTGTTTTTATCTTTTAATTTCAGAACTAAGAAGAATGACCAGCTCTGGTCCGCCCTGCACTTGGACTTCCTAGATGGCTCCTGAACACAGCCAATGCACCCTGAACACAGGAAAGAAGTTAACAGCTTCATTCTCATGTCATTGCTTCCCCTGTGATCTCCCAAACAGCAAGCAACATAAATTAGGATTTGAGTTAAAATAATCCTTGGCACACCCGCTTTTCTTTTAGGTATCTTTGTGGAATTTGACCACATCCCGGTCCTTTGTGTATTTTTCAAACCTACATGGCAGGAAGTACCGCACTCCATTGAGAGATGGGGAACAAAGGTATAGGCTAGTAACCTGCTAGAAATCAGACACGAAGGTAGGGTTTTGAAAGCAGTTTTCTAAATCAGGGCTAGTGCTTTGCCTGTTGGATCCACCTCCATCTCAAAAAAGACTGAAAGAGGTAACTGGGACTTGATGGAGATGCCAGGATCATCTTGTATTAACTCCTATCAGCCAAGCGTAAAACACCAAATGTATGCAAATCTGGGGCATTATCAATTGATTTCTGTATTTGTGGTTTATTCAATATAGAAAATGTTCTATATGTATGGTTGATACTCATATTTATGATGTATGCCACATTGACATGAGCACGCAAACAACTTCTGCAGGACTGCAGCTGCCATGTGAGCTTTCTAGCAGACCATGGGTATTGACTAAATGTCCACTGAAATTATTTTCTTCACACTGTCACACCAAACATCCTATAAATCTGAGGGTTTTAAAACAGAAGAAAACTGAAAAGCCTGCAGAACATACATAAATGTCTTCCATGGAAAATATGCTCAGAACACGAAGTGTACCATCATTTCCAAAATTGCATATTGCCCATAAACATCATTAGTGTTTATGTGCACACAAATGATCTCTGAACTATTTGTCATTAAAGTTAATTAAAATCTCCTGCCTGAAGAGAAAAATAATAGGACCTGGGAGTGCATTTGGAAGCCATTAGGGACAGTCCTTGTGCTCTACGGTAGGGCACATGGCAGCTGAAACAGCCACGTGTTAGTGCAAGAGTGCAGGAGCAGAGAAAAACATGGCACTGAAGGAGGACAAGGGAAGGCAGAGGAGGAGGGCTGCAGCCTTCGCATTTCCCAAGGTCTTTCTGCCCAACATCGGGACACTAGAATTTTCATCATGGCATATATTCTCCAAGAGGCAAGAAAAGACGGATTAAGGAATAGGTCCAATCTTGCAGCTTACTGACCGCTGTGAAGATCATCTGCCTGGGAAGGAAAGGAAAGCACTCAGCACTTCCCAGAGAAAGTCAGGGAAGCACAGGCACTTGCATAACATTTGTAAAATCTGCTTCTGCCACAGATATTTTAGGCCCATGGAGGACTTCCTCCTCCCATCCTTACCCCCCTTCTCCCAGCAGGTCAAGAAAAGTCTGCTGCCCTGAGCTATCTTTCTTAGCAATCTGATTAACATATGGACACACTCTGGCTTACTAAAAACAGGAAATCAATTTGAAAGTCAAGACAAATATTATTTGCTTTCTTCCCATCTGCTGTGATATGTGAACACGCCTGCTTTCAGCAGTGATACAGGGTTATTGATTTAGGATATTTATAGCATATATGCCGTTATCAGGCCAGCTATCAAAGGGCTGTAGGAAAGGCTGTTTGACCCTACAGGCTATTTAAATATGTAGTCGCTTAAAAAAAAAAAAAGTCAGATTTTCTTATTCAAGTTGACAGCAATACTATTTCATGTCATGCCTAAAGATACCATTTCCTGCTTCGCCATCTACTTCTGTTTGATTGCAACTCAAATTAAATGTAATTGTTAAAGGACTCTCCTGTCTGCGTGGTGACCCCAATGCATTTCCAGGCTACTGCTTTGACCCTCTGGGTCTGCAAAAAGCTGGTTTTCACAGCACCGTTGCCTTTTTACCCATAATCAGGCTGAGTCACTTTGCTAGAGGGAGCATAGAAAGCCAGAGGACCCTTTACCATAAGCATAGGCTGTCTTTTAAACAGCTGAGTTTTAGGAAGTCTATATCTAAATAACCAAACCCAATAACTCTGAAGTGTCCACAGATAACTATTTAAAAAGAGACAGCACTGTGTGCTCCCAGCAGTAGCCTGGGCCGAAATGTGAAATACTGGACTGGATCACTGCTGAGAATATATGTGCAATATCTTTCATCATACTATTGCATTCAGTCCATACACACCTCTCCACTCCACTCAAGCCTTACTAAAAAACCCACAAGTTGTCAGGAGGGCTTATTTAGCAATGTAAAGCATTAATGAGAGCCTGTGCTCATACAGAGCTCCATATAGCAACGTGAGGCTCTGCCAAGGGGCATGGTCCACACACACATATCACAGTGTCTCCCACAACTGAAAGCCAAGATGTGCACTAACTTACACGAGGCTTATGCTCATCTGGTCAAGAAGCAAAAATATAATATTAAATATAGGTCCCATAAAGACAGATCAGCTTTCGGAGACTCCATACTTAAAGGAAAAACCTCAAGCCTGACCCATATTTTCCAAAACTTTTGCAAGCATGAATTCATGTCCAGGAAAATGAGATTTTCCTAATTTGCTGATCCTTTATGCTTCTCACATGGTTAATGGTTCATACCACACATTCACTGAGGTGCAGGTGGAACCCTCTATATTTCCCCTTTCTTAACTCTTTCCACGAGCTGTAAAGTGTCAGCATTTAACTTGCCTTCACCAACTCAGAATTCTTGTTCCAGACTCTTTGCAAACTCAGGCAGACATCCACACCTTGGTTTTTTTCAGGTTGAAAACATCGTGCCTTAGGCAATGCCACTGGAAAATTGTTCACTTGAATGAAGTCTGGTGTCTGGAAAACCACTGAAGTACTACCATCACTTTTCCTGGGTAGTGGCATCTCCCAGGAGGTGTGGTACACTGTTCAAGTGCCCTTTAAAACCAGTGACATTCTTGCCATTAGCCAGAATAGAGAGTAACTGGATTTGGAAGATTCCCTTACATTTGAGCCAGGCTTCAGTCCCTGCTCTGCTGTTTTGCTGGGCACCCAGCCCATCACCTCACAGAAGATCCTCTAGCCCAGCAAGTATCCTTAGCAGAACAAACACCTTTTAGGAACAGATTAGTATGACTGATGCTCCTGGAAGCACTGGGCTGTTTATGTGGTCATCTTTTTAAGCAGGAAATAACTGGAGAAAGCTACAAGGTACTGGAATATAAACTACAAATGAATATACATTAGTTATTAAGTAAAGCATTCAATAACAATCATTTGTGAATCTGTAATTAGGCATGGAAATTAGATATCGAACTAGTATTTCATGTGCCATGTAGATGAAGCACTGAGCTGAGGCACGGGAGACCTGCATATAGTTCTTGCTTCCACCAAGGACTTCTTACAGTCATTTAATTTCTCTATTAGGGTTGATATTGTGTATAGGAGACTTTCTAAAAGAGCTCTTGGGCAAAAGAATAAACTCTGCCTTTTTTCTGTAACTAGTGCAGCGTTTCTGCTATTGGCAGTCAGAGGCCTATATTAACAACTTCTGTGCAACATTAAGGGACATTCCAGCTTCACTTCTTCCTTCTCTCATCTCCCTTCTTTCATTGTAATTTAGATCCATGCTTTGCAAAATGAGGGAGTGTAACACAAAAAAAAAAAAAAGAACAAAGGTAGAGAAACTGCTCTGTGAAAACTAGGCTAGTAGCTTTCCCCAAAGGGAAAAAAAGGCTGCCACACATGAGGATCTCAAGCTGGCAAAAATGACCGGCAAGAAAACACCGAATTTGCCCCCCGATGGTTGAAACACAATCTAAGGCCACTCTTGGGCCTTAGACATAGGCATTCCATGTATGTTGCCACTGGGTCCCAGGTAACAGAGCTGGTGCTGGAACAGTGGTTGGACTCAGCCTGATGGCAGCCTGGATCCCTCAAAGGATCCAGAAAGGTCAAACTACAGCAAAGCCTCTCTAGGAAATCCCCAAATCTGGAACAGGGGGGCAGGACCTGTCTGAACTCCCCTGCCATGAAGGATCTGCGGCCTTCACACAACAATGAGCGGGAGCTGCTAAGAGAATGATGTCTGCAGGGATTCAGGAGGGACCAAGGTCAAAGAGGATGGGCCAAGGCAGACGAATGGCAGCCATGCACAGCAACGGAGAGAAGCATTGACTTCCAAAGCCACGTGGCTTAAGGTAACTTGAACAGAAACTGAAGTTCAGGGAGCAATTCCATGTCTAGAATCTGAAGAAGCTACAAGGTCATGACAACTTGACACCAGTAAACTCCCTTCTGCAGCAGATAACTGGTTAGCAAACATCTGGCTCCAGTTTTAAGGAAGTCCAAGACGAGGGAATGACGAGGGAGTGGAACTAGCAGCAGGGTATGAAATCAGCTGGGGTTATTCTGCGTTACAATGCTACTCGGATGCACAGGGACTGCTGGAAGTCACTGGCTGAGCAGCACCCTGGCAGGACAATTGCAATTCTGTGTACAGTGCATTTCTGAACAGCCAAGGGTTGTGCTGGGAGTTTAACCACTGCACAGACCATGCATTGGCCTCCTGCCTAGGAATTAATCTTGACTTCTTCCATATTTCACTATCATTTTTTTTCCCCTCTATCTTTCACCTACCTACTAAGGCATCTTGCTATTCCTTCATGCACAACAGTGTGTGAAGGATTGAAGCCTTTTCTAACAATAAGCATAATTTTTAACAAAAGTCACAGAATTGATTTTCAGGGTTGTGCAACCCTCATGTCTCAAAGGCTCTAACACATTATCACGGGAACCACTTCTCCTGACCGGAAGCAGCATATAATAGGAAATCCTGACATCTGGAATAGCACATCTGGCAACCATAATGTTTCCAAACTTGCTAAGAGTCCTTGTCAGTCTTTTACACCAAATTATTACCAACTTGCCTGTGTCACATTCTTTCTTTACAAGGTGTGCCCATATCATTCACATTTACCCTGTTGAGCAGCATCAACTATATAGCAATCACTTTATCTGTAGCACGGTGAAACTTTTAAGATATTCCTGGTGCTGGTGAAAAGTCAAGAAGTTTACAGCGAGTTGCTTCTCAGTTGTTTAGAATTATATGGCTGTTGAAAATATCCAGTCCAAGCTAATAAAAAGAGCATAGGAAGGAATATAAAATCTTCTGATTCAGACCTTAAGCCAACCTCTGCCTACAGGGGATAGAAAGAAGCCCTCATGTATATCCAGGTCCGCTTGACATGAGGTTTCTTGCATGCTTCTCTGGAGTATTCTGGGATTGCTGCTGTCAAACACAACGCAACATGTTCATGAAGGGATCCCTATGATACTTTTAAGCATGACAAGACCATCTTTCACACATATTAGAATAAATTCACAGGAAAAAAGGGTGTTTCTAAACAATTATAGAGCCTATCAAAACAATGTGGCATTAAAAAAAAAAGTTTCTGCAGCCCTTTTACTAATGCAAATTGCTTTCATCTTGAAAGGCACCTCATTTGCTAAGTTATTGTGTCTTTTTGCCTGTTCATGTCCTTTCCTGTGACCATTTCCACTTACCAAACCAAGCTTCTCCCCTCCTGGCTCTACCTCTACC
This sequence comes from Microhierax caerulescens, assembly GCA_035590215.1. Lineage (NCBI taxonomy): Eukaryota > Metazoa > Chordata > Aves > Falconiformes > Falconidae > Microhierax > Microhierax caerulescens. The sequence continues at coordinate 21,227,322 of JAVJGJ010000002.1, forward strand.
AACGTAACTCAGAGACTACCACTACATAAGGGCATGGAGCTCTCATTCATCCTGCCCTTCACTGCCTTCCAAACCCACCCTTTCATTCATTGCTGCTCTACTTCGCCAGCATTTTGCAACTGCAACTGTACCTCTGGACTTGCTAAGAAACATCTAGCACAATATTTGTTGGCAAATAGCTGATATACAAAATAACACACAGTAATCATGTCTCTACTGTCTCCTGCACAACCACAAAATACACTGTTACTGCTCCAAATGTATATTAAAATAGACCAAATGGTAATGCTCTTTTGCCAATTTTTTTTTAAACTGTTATTTAATCAAGCTTTTTGTTAAGCCAAGAACAAAGCAGAACCTGATCTTGAATGTCCCCATGCCTGGTCCAACAAAACCTACTTTTTCTAGATGGACTTAGTTCAGAGAAAAGAAGTCATATTTACAATATTCTGTGCATGTGTGGGAAGCTCACCTAAAATTACAATAACTATGTGATGCTGACTGTTGATTCACAGAGCCCTGAATGGAATAATTGTTTGGTTTTCACTCTGTAACCCCGGATAATTCTACTCACACATTACCTTCAAGTATCTGTGCCTTGACATTTCAAGAAATACCAGAGATACTTTCCCTAACTCAATGTGTGTTCCCTGTACAGACAGAGGGCATTTCACAGGAGTCAGTGGAACAGAAACATAAACAAACCCCGGTGCCCTGGTTAGGCCTCCGAACAGGAATGCCAAACACCTCCCCCTGCTCTCTGTCACTGATACCTCCATCCCCATGGGTCACTGCTGGTGGCCACAGCTTTTAATCACATGCTGGGCCTCCAATGATTTATCACCCCTTAACAGTTTTTGTGTTGAAGATTCCCAGTTGGGAACTCAGCTGCCCTTCCCCCCCCCCCAACGTAGCTTTACCCAAGAGCACCCAAACCAAAGCAGGAAAATATACTGTCCATGTGCAAGCAGAATTAATGCTGTTTAAGAAAACTATCTGTCACTGACAGGCGTTTTTAGAAAACAGCGACACCATAAAAGATTTTAGAATTAGGCAAAGATTATAAAACTAAAGACTTGAAAACTACCCAAGTGTTTCCAACAGACTGCATGGTTCTCTGTTGTTCTCTGCATAGTGCATTTGAAAACACAGCCTTGCTTTTGGTAAAATCTTGCTACACGGTTCACTTCAGTTTTCAGCTCCAAGCTGCCTCAGTGGAACTTCCTACCAATGTTCAGTCAACAGAAACACTATGCACAGGAAAAACACCAGCATGTGATGTGGCATTTCTGATCTCAGTACATAACCCAGATTTGTCTCATAGGAAACACTGACACAGCAATTTTCATCCACAGGTCTCACAAGTTTCCTGCACTTAGCTCCATTTTAAATCTGAGCTCACTTTCCAAATCAGTGTGGGATGCTGCCCAAACCAGGGTTAAAGCCAAACTTTCTTCGTCCCCAGCAAAAAGGCTATGTGACAGGCCCAGCCATCTCTCAGGAACAGATAAAATTCTTCCACTTGTTCAGACTCATCAGGAAGTAATGGCTATGATTCCACTTTGAACAAAGAATAAACCACTTCAGTCCGTACCAAGTCCTCACACCTATGTCTCCAATCCTGGCAGGAAGGGATTCTTCCCTCCAGGTGGCAACAATCTCTGCAGGTGGTGGTGCTGGTAGTGATGAGGACAACGCTGGTCCATCTCCTCTGTTGGTGGTTGACTGATGGGTTCAAACAATCCATCTAGTTCATTTTTCTCTATAGTCAAGAAGCAGACACACTGTAGCTGTGGGGCTCTGAACACAGCTGGCCTACACAATTGTGCGCAAGAGCCACGTTATTTCAGCCACTGAATGGAAGAGTTTAACCACTTATTTAGGATTTGTTCCTGCGCAACAAAAGTAGACCCTTTATACAAATGGGTCACATTTCACTCCTGCGTCTCCCTCATGTCTCTAATGCTACTTGGTGGTCTAATCAAAGCTACGTAACGCTACCAACAGAAAAATCAGGTTGAAAAATTAAGGAAAGTAATAAATCTCAGTAAGAAACTTGCACTCAGAAAACCTGAAAATAAACTCCAAAAGGCAAAGAAATCCATCTCATCAGTCAAGTATCTTAGAGGGAAATTATCTGGCATGCACAGGAGGTGTCCCATTGCCCAAGTAGAGGACACAGTTTCAGCACATCACTCCTCCCTTCCCACCCAGCTCTCATGCTCATAGAAAGTGGGGTGCCAGCAGGGAAAAGAAGGATGGAGAATTGTTCTGGCCTGGTGTGGAGCTGTAATGCAGCCAGGGAACACACACTGGCATAAGAGCTGAGAAATACATGCTGATGCCTCATTTTATGTGTAGCTTTAGCAACTGCCAACGTGTTAGAGGTCCTTTACATGTATAACATGCAAGCAGCAGCAGTTATGTGTATAAGGTATGTTCCTGATACATTTAAACGTAATCCCTGTGGGCTAAGTTTCAATGATACTAAGCACTCGTAGCCATAACCAAGGTTATGTCATTCTTTGATGATAATCACCATCTTTAAAAATAAGACATTTTGTGTTATACTTAAAGTTATTACTTGTAAAACAATAACTCTGCATGTATCTAAAAATGTCTAATACCATCATGACTTAATTCATAAACCACAACCTGCAACGCTACCTTACAAATGAGGGTGCCCATATGCAACACAGCTTACCCAGGAAAACAGGCAACTAATTCACTTCTAACACTGGATTACAACACAGGCTACCCTCTCACACCCCAGCAGTGTAGATCACAGCATTTCTCATCACTGGTGGATGAATCTATAAAAGCAGGCAAGGTTAATAACCAAACATGACTGTTTAACTTCTTTAGTAGCACATGGTATATAAATAGCATTTTTGCATTATGTCATCTAGCTACCATTGCCCTAAATGGCAACAGGACCTTAACAAACAGGTGTATATGAGAATGAGAGCACATCAGAACCCTTACACAAAGAAAAATACTTATAGTTTTACCACTTGCCATAGACTGTGACAGAAGTGCTAAAATCTAAAGCTAATATACAGGTTTGTTTATTGCATAGATGGACCAAAGAAAAATTTCCTGCATATGACACTGAAGGCAGAGTGCACAAAAATTCCTCTGAAGACTGCAGAGAGCACTGAACAGACCCTCCTCTGTTTTAGCCTCTCTCACATATCTGTGTTTTGAATTTTAACACAGCTGTGAAAGAAAAAAAAAAAAAAAGCAACACCAATAAGCTTGCCAATTAGGCATTCAAATGTCAGAGACAAAGGAAAGTTTGGTAAGGAGATGAGTTTGCTGTCGGCAATGACTGTGTCAGACAGCCAATGACATCACTCCCTGTGCTGTCTCCATCACAATTTTCCAGAACAGGATTACCGCGATGACAGATTCCATTCCAAAACTCCCAGGCAGCTCTTTACATAGATGTTAGCAGAACAAAAGCATTACATGAGATTTCCTCTCTCCGTCAGGCAGCATTTGATGTTCTCTAATCCTCACCTTGGGAAAAGCATTCAAGAACCATATGGACTTGCTGAAATCACACAGGACGTCCTGTCTCGTAGCTAAAAGACATGAGCTAAGGAACCTCTGTGGGGCTGAGAGGGCAGAGAAAGTTTGTCTTTTATGTCCAAGAGGAGGGCAGTGACAGACCCCAAATCTGTGCGCATCACTGTCAGGTGCAATTGCTACATGTCCCATAAAAGACTATTCCAGCGACTTAATGGGGCAAAAATGGGAAGTAGAAAAACACAAGAAGCATCAAAGCTATCTACTGTATTAAAGAATTCTTTTCAGTTACCAGAAATAAGTGACAAGAAAATTAAAAATTTCTTCTGGTTTCATCTTTAAACATTCAGTCCTCCACTTGTACAGAATTTTGACCATAGCTGGTTGACTACAGAAAGGTAGGAAGTCAGAGCACTTGACATTTGGATGGAGGCTTTCATTTAAAATTAGTAACAGGCATTTTCATGAATTTTAACCAAAACTGACCCAGTAGTTAAGAATTTATGTGTTCAATTAATCTAGTTCCATTTTCTCATTCAATTATCTATGACTTTTAGCACCAGCAGGAAATTATTTAATATTTTTTTTTGTATGGAAACTCAATCTTATTTGTATCTATTGCCAATCATATTATCTTAAGTAACATAATCAGCACCAATTGTCTGCAGTCTGCTGTGTCACCCTTGATCTGAGTAGAAATTTTTTCTTCTCCTTCACAGAATGATATTCAGTGAGCGAGCAAAGGAACAGTTTAAGTCACATTTTCAAAGTCTGATGCACGCCATTGTACAGATAATGTATATCCCATTTTTGTGCTCTGGATATTAAAGGAACGATCAGAAGCTAAAAGCGAATAAAAATAATAGCACACATTCTTTTATAGTTACCTTTTTTTTAAACTATGCTTAAAATGTTATAGCTTTATCTTTTCCTCAGCCTCCCAGACTCATATACCTCTCCGCTGGAATTTAGTTAATGGAAAAATCAAAGGAAGTTTAACAGGTGTTATTGTAAAGAACCCTTTACACTTGAGACAACTGCTACATGGTCATTATCTAAGTATGTCTTACAGTTTGGAGCCAGACTTGAAAGTTCAGATTTCTTACATTATCCACTGCTCCATTCCCCGCACCAGTTTCCATTTTATTAATGCCAGCGAAGACAAGCTGTATGTTTCAGAGATGAACTCACATGAAAGCGCTTCCTAATTCAGAGCTACCAACTGATTCAGGCCCATCTCTGCTTGGTGTGTAATTCTTTTGTCCCCTGTCATATTCTGAGTGTATTCTGTTATATCTGCAGTGCAATGAATTTAGGTTAAGAGCACAGCTACTGGCATGCTGCCCACCCCAAGCGACGCAGGCACCTTCTCGTTTCGTTACAGTGGCCTCCCAAGCCCACAGGATTTATCTGTGTAGACAACATAATCACAAGTCATCAAAAAGTGCAAGGAATAAGCAGTGCATGAGAAAAGGGTTTTTTACTTTTAACTGCAAGGAAAGCATTGTAATAAGAAAGAATTACATTGCCTGGCATTAACAGGCATGTCACTGCAAGCAAAAACAGTTTCACATTTTGGGTAGTTTGAGAAGCAGACAAATACCGTGACTGTCTTTTTCTTCTTGATGTCCTTGTATAATTGATCTTGAGCTAGGAACTTTGCATTCCAGCAGAAGCCTGGATTAAAAACCTAGACCAACAACAGTCAGCCATCAATCTTGATGCCATCTATCCTATCTGCAGCCATTTGTATCGGCCATTAGCTATTTAGTGACTCTAAGTCTCAGGCAGAGATATCATCTTTCAAAGAGAATAAACTCTCAGTGCATATCCCCATTCATTCCTCCTATTCTTCTGCTAATTCCCATCTATTACTCCCTCAGCACTTGCAGTGAAATCTCATGCTCATTGCTTCAGTCATATTTATATAACCACATTACTAGGCATCAGAAAAAGAACCAATTGCTTTCTTTTTCCAGATACAATTTCCAACAAAAATTTGTGTGAACTTTCCAAAAATATGGCAAATCAGACTGCAATAACTCCTTCAGCATATATCCCTAACTACTTGCTTCTCAGTTATTGATTTCTCTTTGCACCGTTTCTGAAGGGCAATGTGGCACCAGGGGCAGTGGCTGTAAATACATCCTCACTGTGAGGGTTCTTTCCCACTGCCGAAGCAGCGTAAAGTGAGAGGTTCGTTGATATAAAGGAAACAAAAGGCCTTGTAATCAAAAAGGTACCTCTGCGTAAGATTCTCCTCTTCAAAAGCTTGGAAGTTGTTTTTTCTGTGTCTGAAAACATTGTCATTTTAAACACATACATTTTACTATGAAAACATTCCAAATTTGCATTGAAATCCTCTCTGCCATACTCTAGGGTCTCAAAGTATTCCATTCTATGACCCCTTTGTCACCACAGACTACCTCACCCAACAAGACACTGTCTCTGCACACACACAACATGTAAAATAAAAAAAATGGCAAAAAGCTCTTGGGCACCCAGCACTTCCAGCAAGACAGCCATGCCTGGTCCATCTTCATCTGAATAACAGTAGTCTCTTAAGTTCAGAAGGTCACAGGATTTATTTACATAGATATGACCATGCAAGTAGGTTTGCACCTGGCATCAATAGGTGCAACTGCTTCTGTGGTATTGCAGACATGCTCACTTACAGCAGAGGAAAGAACAAATCAACATGGCTCCGCTGCACAGGCAGTTACCTTTTGTGCCAAAGTATTGCTGGAGTTACACACATAATGAAGCATTTTGCCCTCGTCTTCCTGCCACCAAAGCTTGATTTCTCGAGCAAACGGCAGTGGTAGCACACCCTGCAGCCGTGGGACTGCTCTTGCTCCTTGGCAGCAGCAGCAGCGATTGATTTCTCACTCAGAACTGCATCACTGGCTGCAGGTTTCCATCTCCAGCCCAGCATGGAAGGGTGTTGGGACATGCAAGAGAAATGCTGCAGGGAGCTCCAAACACTGGCAGCAGTAGTAGCAGGGAAGCAGAGGACAGGTAAGCTTGGGGAAGCCTGTACCCTGCAGGCTCTGTGAGTGCAGAGACTCCCAGGCTTCCCAGACCTGGAGTTCACCTCTGTGGAGCTGCACACCAGGCAGGCAGGGCAAGTGCTGGAGCAAGGGCAGGCAGGGCAAGTGCTGGAGCAAGGCACTGCTGAGAAAAGGGCTCAGCCCTGGCAGGACACTGTGCTCCTCTCGTACCCTTTCCTTTCTGCCCGTTAGGCTGCCTTCATGCACAGACCAAGGACCAGACAGAAGGGATTCCCATTGCTGGGGCTTTTTGCTGCCTCCCGGCCTCTCCCCAGGCAACTCCCTCCCTCAACTAACGCCCCAAAGCAGCCCTGTCAACAGAGTTTCTGGCTGCGATCGAGCCAGGATTGCAAAGCTCAGCCTGGATTTCTGTTCCTTTGTACTCATGAAAGAAAGATACTGTTACGCTTTCCCTGCTGACACAGACTCCTTCAAATTAACTGGACAAGCGCATTAACCAACGCATGTGTTCCAGACGTCAACATACAGCACACATGGCCCACTGTACTTCCCAAATACTTATCTTACTCAAGCTAATTTTCTGAATTGTTTAGGTAACATTTTCCAATTGTTAGCACTCCTCTAGGGCTTTCCCATTGGGATTCTTGTTCCTAAAGAGCAACAATAGACTAAAGGAACTTTTATTGCTTTGGGACTGGTCATTAATGTTGTCACATTGTTTTTTCTTCTTTTGAGGTAACGATTACGGGCTCTAGAACGTTATTTCTTTTTTCAAGTACATTACACTGAAGACCTTCAGGACCACAACTGTCAGGGAACACACAACTTTTGACTAGCTTGTGATCTTTCCCTTAGTGCACCTTGTTGAACGATTCCTCTGAACGCAACCCAGAAGGTGCTGGCAGCACAGGGATCAGTACCAGGCTCTCCCACACGCTATCTTGCCGCTCCGAATGCTCACGAGAGGAGAGATACCAAACCACCCACCTCCTGGCAGGCACAGCATCCCTATCCTCATACTGCAATTCAGTAAACTGAGACACAGACCAATAATAAATCAAAAAGCCTGAAGTTAATCACATCACGTTCAGACCTCTAACTACATTTCTAAGGCATTGGGTTCATGATACTTTCTGTTCTAGCTAACAAATTATTTCGAGAGGTACTTTTTAACTTTTTATAAACTGAAATCAATTTGATCAAGCCCATGAGAGATGTAGTTTTCAAAGTCAAGGAAAATAATCGGGTGTCTAATCATGTCAAAAAAAATTGAAGTTCACAGATCCCTTTTTAAATTCCCAGTCTACAGTCACATTCTTTGCCAGAAACAGCAACACTGGAGTAAAAAGGCATGTTGTTTGAAGTTTTTTCTAATATAATAAAGCAAATTAATTTATTGTTTTTAATATAAGAAGCACTCATTTTCTGGCTAGTTTTACTTTAAAAGTATTTCATATTCACAATTAAGATATTAAGCATGGGGCCAACCATGTTTTTAGGAATTTAAGTGTGCCAGTACTGACAAATCATTGGCACTTAACAGTTCTGCCTTTAAAATCATCATAATTTGACTTCAGAGCACTGCAAAAAGCTAAAAAAAGATTTTTAAGAGCTGGAAAATTACTCTCCTTTCCAGACTGTTCAGAGTACTGTACATTCATTGTACTTTTGAAAGTAATGTGACTTGTGAAACTGGCAACTTTCCCATCCATAGCATCTCAGAGCTGTTTACAAGACATATTTTAATTACCTGATGACAAAATTATTTGGAAGTATATCAATTTCACAATGCATTTGCTTCATATTTTAAACAAAAAGTATGAGGTTTGAATAACACTTAAGCCTGGATATAAGCCCAACAACACAACACAAGCATTAAGGAAAGGTGTCTATAATCCATCAGCCTTAATGCATCCATGAGCATGGATGCATATATTTAGGTGTTGCTAGGGATTCAATCTGCCCAATAACTATCCAGGTGTTATAGACAGGCGTCACAGGTGAAGTCCACAGTCCCTCATTAGAGTCTGAAGTTAAATCTAGGCCAGGTCTTCTTAAGGGTGTGCTCCTCAAGGGAGCAGCAGCTGTTCCAAACCAGCATTTTTTTATTTTTTTTTTCTGAATAAAATCCTAGTAACTTCTAAACGACTACTGTTTTTTAAAATAGGGAGCTACTGAACTAAGACAACAGTAACTCAAGAAATGTATTGATTCATTTTACAGTCAAATGACAATAATACAGCCACAGAACTTCGTCCAACAGGTAATCTCATCTTTTGCACATATATGGAGGAACGCTTGTTAAGTAGAATCTCTTCCTAAAGCTAGAGGATACTGATTATATCTGAGTGTCTACTGCCTTCTGAGCACAGTTTGCCATTTTTGTTTCTAAGTGCAAAATCCTAACGTGGCATTGGATACGCCTGCTTGCAGGACTGACTTTGTATGTTGCATTCATAATCCTGGAGTCTTCTTTATAGAAATACTAACAGACATGACCGTGCAGACAAACGTGTGCTGTTGTGGAATTTATGCCTCACATATATGCACATACTTAAAGATAATCCAACCTGTAAACCCCCCATCAACAGAATTTCTGTTAATAACACCCCCTTTTTAGCAGGTAGTCAGGGCAGTTGACTACCTTGGTGAGTACATTCAACAGAGAGGGGTGAAAAAAAAAGAAAAAAAAAAAAGGAAACCATTTTAGTGATTACTTTTTGTTGCAGCTGTCCTCAAGACATCCAAGCAAAGTCCTATAAACCGCACTTGGCAACTTGCTTATGTCCTGCTGAAATATATGAAAGCAAATCCTCTTATTGGTATGAACGTGATTTATAGCAATGGAAGATCTAACTTGTAGATGAGCCTCATAATTATTTGTATATAAGAAAAACACGGGTCCCACTCCTAAACTGGGATTTTACTGTAATGCTGTTACAGAAAAGGAGCTACACCAGTGCTCCTTATCATATTAGAGATCATTTTGTAAATGGGGAACTGACCCTTAACTGTACCAACACTAGTAGGTGTCACTAGAATTTATCGCCTCATGGGATTTCCTCTCTGTGACTTCCTTAGGTCTCTGCCCTTGTTTATCAGTTTAGTAGCATCTGTAACAAAACATGCACGTATATTCTACAATGTACGTCACATCCTTTCAAGGAGGGAGGGTAGCCAGACACCCTGAAATATGGAATGTGCATTAACAAGAGTGGTCCATAAAATTTCAAAGGCTGAGATCTTTTCACAGCCTGACAGATTTTCCCATATAGCTTTCCACATTCCTAGTGTAACCCAATACAGGCACTGCAGGCTGAATGATAAACAGAGACTCCTTCAGGAAACCTTGGGAAAGTGGAACCTCAGAATATTACACTTCGCTCTAACTATTCCACAGGTGACTGTTAAGGCTGCATAGCCCATTTTTTTCAACTGCAGAAGACAGGCAGAAGAAGTGAGAATGGGACAAAACAAGTAACTAAAAATGTCTGGCAATGAACTATCACTACCCTTGAACGCTATCTTTTATGGAAAATAAAAATAATTCAGTACTTTCCAATCCTGGAAAAAAACAGCAGCAGTGTTTCAGCAGATACACGATTTAATATTGCTTTTGCATTAGGTGCACTGATAAATGTTGCTGTAAAATATGGTTAGTAATACCTGCAAACCAGAAGTGTGAAAGCACATTTCTACTACTTGACTCACTTCTGTTTACTAGCTGTGTCCTTGCCAGCTATAGCTTATGCATATATTCATTGCAGCCCCAGCTACAAGCAATGTGCATGCAACACGTACAAGCACTCAGAAAACGAGAGCCTTGCCACAGCCAGCACACACTCACTGAGTCAGGCTCTCAGCAGCATTCAAACTGCACAAAAAGAGCCCAGAGCAGAGCCAAGGCAGGTACACGCTACCAGGGCTCCCCAGCCCACTATCTTCCTGATCAAACCCTAGTGTAACACAGAGCATCTTCAGAGCTGCTCTGCTTTACGTCAGCTGTCGGTGACTTAGGGCTAGCGCACTTTTTGGGCATTGTTGGGATGTTCTGACCATACTCCTTTGGTTATAGCTTTGCATCCTATGTAGCATAGGGACTGTTACGGCAACAGAGTGACAGCAAAGGATTACCTTGCTCATAGACTGTCTTCCATGGTACAGTTTCAGTAGACCAGTGCAAATAAACTACAGCATGGCCAGGAACCAGGGTCAGGATGACTAATAACCTTCCAAGCAGCCACAGCACGTAGTAAGAGCACAATGTACTGAAGATTTCCAAACAAAATAATATATACCACAGCCACTATATTATGCCCACATAAGCAGTGGGGTAACGTTTTCAATAGCTATTGTGACCAGAAGACAGAGTACATAGTTCCCCATCTTGCAAAACCTATCGTACTTGTTATTCAAAATTATTCGTTAAAAAATACGTGCAACCATATTTCTGACCATAGATTTGGGCAAAACACTGAACCAGATCACCCTTTTGTCGGCTGTTATTCCAATATATGACTGGACAGCAAACTCAGATAGTATTGCCTCTGTTCCCTCGTCACATGATGGTGTGACACAAACAGGAAAGACTTCAAGATGGCTGAACAGTATTTCCAGGATCTTTAGGCAGCCACAACCTCCAGATTATTTTTAAGATTTCTGCTGCATGGGGTGGTCAAAAAAATGTTGGCAGGAAATAGACTGAAATGCTGAGTGTCATTAAAAAAACCTGTCATGTCCTTTAGTATTCTTCTTATTTTAACTTGCATGCAGATGGGGAAAACTGCTTCATTATTTATTAGATACAAAGTACAATTCTTCACATACCCATACCATTGAGGTCAAGATGTTAAATGGCTAACCCAAAATTCTGATATTTAGTACTAACCATAGGTATGTTAACATTCAATTTATCTGGGAAATTACACCCTCTATACTACAACAACAAATAATAAAAAGGACTCTGAAGGAAGGCATTAACCACTCCTGCACCCTGAGGTACATCTGGCCTCTCTTATTTTGATCTTAAGTTTTAGATTGGAAGTTTTAGATTGGGAAGATTAAAGAAATCTTCCCAAACAACTTTTATCAAAACCTTTCCACCTTTTGAATCCGATACATTAGTATCTTCCTTTGTGAAAGCCTCTGGCATCCAGACACATAATAACTCACATTTTCATGCATCCTTTCAAAAAGCAATGCAGCTCTCACCGCCACTTACCTGCCAGTTCGATTTGCATAGACACAACTTGTTTCCTGCCTGCACAGCTGCTGATCCTCAGCTGGGCTGCCACAGAATGACAAAGCTTGAAGGAAGGAAAGGCCAGCATTTCTTTATTCTCTCTCTCTCCTCTCTTGGTAATTCCTCAGATAAGTTCTGTTTATAGGCCACTGGAGAAGATAAAATTCATACAATTCATTAGCATAGAACAGAGAAACACTGACTCCATTGTAGTACTCTTTGGAGGCCACAAACTCCAGTATCACAGTAGTTCATACGACAGCATCTAACATTTTCAGAGTGTGAGGTACTACAACCAAAACAGTATTAAATGCATATTTTTTTCTTTTTGCACATGCATATACCTATGCATGGCTCAGCATAGAGGGTCACTGGTCTGAATCACGTAGGCATTACTGGCACATAAATTATTGTCTCTGTATTTAGGACAGATCTCACAGCTCCCAAGACTATTCTTTGAAAAATGTTTACATTAATGGAAAGAAATAGTATCACAGGCTGTCTAACTGATGCCACAGCCTGTAAATGGTAAATATATGTTTGTATGTATCATTATATCAAAAGGTTATACATTAGAGTCATTACAGAGTACTGAACTTCTCTCTTCTTGTTGATAATATTACAGTAAGACTTACATGACAGAAACTGAATTAGTCACCAATACTCATGCACTATTGTACATCGTAAGTAAATTTAGCAGGTTTTATGGTGAACTACACTTGGAATAACTCTACATTTTTGGAATCCAGCCAGCCTGAAACCTCAACACTATTCTCAAATGAAACTTTGTTAATAAAAATCTCAAACTGATCAGCACAGAAGTTACATGCACTCTTTAGCTAGAGAAAAACTTGAGTAGAATTTGGGGAAGACTAGTTTTCCCAAACACACCATAAATGTGCTAAGCATCTTCATCTTCACATTCAGTAAATCTTTTCCTGTCTTATCGAAAATAATAAACATTCTTATGTGATTGTAATAAACTTGAAATAGCATTTTTTTTAAGTAATCCACTACTTGAACTTTCCAATCAATTCAAGAGCCACAGAAGTGCCTCACATAACATTAGAATTTTAAAATCTGTGGTCACAGAAGCTAACCTAACTAACATGTGTGCACACTATCTCCACCAGCAGTTGAACATCAAGCTACAGAACAGGTGATGCCAGCATGTGGAGCCTTCCCTGCTAAACGAGGTCAACTGACAGGCTTTATTCTCAACTAGGAGGACTAAATGGAAAGAAGAGCTAAAGTTGGAGAGGAAGCTTTAAGAGGCTGAACAGCAGCATCATGGGCAAGCTCCCTTTGTGCTTGAAAACATAAGGAATTTGACATCTGGCCTCTCCTGGGAGAAACCCAAGCAATACTCCAAAGTAGGCAGTGAAGCATGGAACTGTGCTATACACACAACAAAGAACAGATAAACTAACACAATGGAAACACAGATAAGCAGGTGCACCCCGGACATCTTTGAGAAACCCCAAAAGATTCATGCTATGAAAAAATGGTACCATACATACACATACCATGAAACGTTCCAAAACATCATGGATATTGCTCCTAAACCCTGAAATTTCACAGCTCTGTCTTGCATCATTTTATGATTTCTTGACCCAGTTCTCTGTAAGACTTAGCTACAAGACTGGTTCTTATATCAAGCAACATTAATGCTCCCCTTCTCCCCTTTATCCAGGTGGGTAGCATGTTCTGTTGTGCCCACTTGTGGCCAAACAGGCCATTTATATTTAAAAGAGCAGGTGAAGAACACTTTTCCCCCATTATTACAGCTGATAAAGGCCCCAGTTCAGAAGCAGAGGTGGAAGCATTCATTACAGGCACAGCCAGTGCAAGGAATGAATCTCAATAACACCAAGGTCAATCCAGAATGACTGTTCACTCTACTCTAGTTAAGTCCATTGCAATGGACAGGTTTGTTTACTAAAAGATAACTCCCTAACTAGCTACTATTCATTCAACAGATGTGTGCAGTAAGGAGCGCTTTGCTTGTGCTGAAATGGTTGCAACCACATTGCTATAAGCTGCCTTCAAAGCAATTCATGTCCCATTTTAACCTTCATCCATTGAGTGCAACCTGAGCATCTTTAGCACCTCTGAAAACCAGCTTAGGTACCTGAAATCTAAACAAAACAATATTTGAAAATGTGGATGCCTGCTCAAGTGAACTTACGAAGGCAATAAAATAATCTGCACAGAATTCCGAGTTGCATCTAAGGTACTCTCTTGATTTTGGACCAGAAAGTCAGCCAACATCTAACGATCAAACTGCATTGTCTAGGGCTCTGATGAAGCACACTTCCAAATGGAATGCTTTCGAAAGTGACTGGATTTCCTGCACCATTATTTTCACCAGTAGCTTCTTCTGTCAACTAGACATGACGCAGGGGAAGTTGGAAGGAAAAGACCTAACAGACCTGAGCCTACTGACAGTGAATCTCATCACATAGATTTTATTTTAACATTTCTCTTCATTGTGTTGTAAATGATCAAATGCCGCCTGAGGAGAAGCAAGTAGGTTTTTTTCCTTTTTTCAAGTACAGTTGGCAGTGGATCTCACTCATGGTCAGTTGCTTGGCAACAAAACAAGTTTCTCTGGCTACAAAATAAATATTCCACATCTGAAATATTTGAGAAAACACTGTTTTTCCTAACTACATTCCATAGTACTTGGGCCACAGGGTTTCCCAGAATAGTCTAAAATGTTAACAGGGTTATATGAGGGACGACGTCCAATTAGATTATCACTCTAAGACAGATACAATACACCCCCCTACACAACACTGTTAACATATTCTTAAAATAGTATGTTAAATCTTCTCCATGGTCTGGAGCTCATGTAAAGTAGTTTAACTGCCTAGGAACAAATTAGCTAACTGGATCCTGCGCCCTTTTAAATGTAGGCGTGGTGGGAGACATTTTGCAGGGACTGAAAATCTGGAAGTCGCTATATTCGGTCTGAGATGCACGCCAAAGAAAGCACGTCTAAAGAAAGAGGCAGTGAGTGCAGCCATAAAATGAGGTATCTCCAGAGCCACAGAGATATGCTACTGGAAGCACCTGCTCTGGGATTGCTATAGAAAGTGTATAATTATAAGTCACATGTCTTCAGATAGTTCATAATACTCACTGACATCTTTCTCTTCATCCTTTTAGCATGACACTGCTCTGTTGAGGACACGGGCAGTAGAAGCCAGTTCTTCCAACCCTCTGCAAGCATTTGTCCCATTGACCAATTCTAATATAATGGACAGATTCTTATTTTCCAGATGCAAAGAGCGTGTATCCTGGACCAGCAGAGAAAACCCCTTCAGAATCAGCTAACTGCATCGTTTCCCATCATGATCAACAGCGGATGTCTAAGAGGCGGCTAAGAACAGAATAAGTATATAGTGATGCTTTTTTAATATCCTCTTCAGCTTTTGACACTGTAGCACAAGGATTTCCTGCATTTAATAGCCCTTGATGAATCCTTCTTCCATGAATTCGTCTTAATACAAAGACTAGGGAGGAGAAATATTTATTTCTAGATTTTACTATTTGTTAATAATTCCCAGAATATAGTAGTAATTATTTGGAGATTTTATAACCTAGTGACAAAGAAAAAAATATTCTAAAAGAACAAAAAGAGAGACTATCCACCTCAAGTATCAATTAGAAACTCTGACAAAAAGTTTTAAAGCTGCTAGTTCTCAAAGGGGAGGCAGTCAGGAAAATGGTCTCTTAAGTTACATAGGCCAGTCCTAAGTTCAAGTACTGCTTTTAATATAGGACTTGGGCTCCAAACTCACCTGGGCTTATAAAAAAAAAAAAACAACTAAGATCAACCAGCAAACCTCCCATGCATACCTAAGCGCTAAGGCTGTGTCTATTCCACATAAATTCCCCTTACATGTTTTTCTTTGGCATACACCCAGAGAACTTGCATCTCCGCACTGGAAGCTCTGCATCTATTGCACAGTCAAGTGTGAACAGGATCCAGAAACTAACTAGTACTAGACATACCTGGCCACTCCTCTCATTTGAGTAGCCTAATCTAGTAGACATGTTAAAAGCCCACTAGCAGCTTAGAGACAAGCAGCTATTGACTACTTTTATGACACATGGGGAGAAAAACTTATTATCCCTTCATTTTGTTATACTCATTTGCCCAGTAGATTACTTTGCCAAAGTATTCTGGTGCCATTTAGTGGACAGGATGGACAGCACCTGCTTGATGAGTTCTCATGTTTTCTTCATTATCAGTGCTTGGTCCTCTGTGCAAGAATATTTAATTTCCTCCTGAATGTCCTTTAATGTTTATGTGTTTTGCATATGTGGATTAAAACTTTTGTTATATCTCCATTATATCATTTTGCAATAAGAAAACAAACTACATAAGAATTGCTCTTTTTGCACCTACTTATTTTAGATGTCTCACTTAAGATTCTCAGAATTTGCATTCTCTGTGTACCAGTTTATTTGTTAAACTAATACTAGTTTATTCAATAAATTGATAATCTGCAGCTGCTAGTGCTTGACACAAAAGCATATTAGACCCAGGATCTCCAAGTAAGCAGCCAAAAAGCAAAGAAAACTTACCTTTAAGTGTTTTCACTTAGAATTCAATGAGAGGCAAAGATGGAATTAATTTCTTCATCACTGCACTCAAAACTTTAGTCTTCCTAAAGCTCTTTCATACTCCATCTTTCCATTTTTGGAATATTCAAAGCATTGTTCTTGTAAGCTTCAGTCCCAGACCATTTCATCCTGTGCAACAAGTAAGCAAAAGAACCTGTGGAAAAGTGCAGTTTAGGACTGTATCATAATACTCTGGGAACAGAAAAAAAAATTGCACATAAAGCCTTAATTCTATCACTGTCTTAATCTCAATGCTCAGCTTTGTTACGTTCTCTGAATACAGCCCTGTGGATGCTCAGCATACAATGCTATGCTGACACTTCTGTGCTTCATCAACAGAACCGGAGTGTATACACATCCAGAGCACTTCATGCTGGAGGATAAGTGGTAGAGTGGGACAAAGGAATTTTTGACAGTAGGTTTCACAGAAATTTGCTGATACCCACAACACTATGAAGTTTCAGTCCCAGGATTTGTATCAATATTTTACAGGGGGAGTGATCCAGCAAACATTTTATCCAGCTCTTATTCTTTTAACAGCTCCCTGGACTTCTTGTTCCAGGCCAAATCACTTTGCTCAATAAATCTTAGCCTCCCAGTTTCAGCCTTACCATAGATTTCAGACTCCACTTCGGTCCTGTCTGCTAGCCCAAACTATTTTAATTTCATCTAGTCTGTCTCCTACCTCAGCCTGGTGCTCAGTCAACCACCACACACTTGTATGTACGTTTTGCTTTCAGCTCCTATATCCAGCCACAGTGTCCATATACTCACTGCCTGTTCTCATTTCACTGTCATTCCCTGCTTCTTCCCAGCTCTCCCCGCTATACTGTTACTCCTTACCAGATCCATACAAACAGCCTCCCTCACTCCTTCCTAGCATCCTGCTATTTCTCTGCCCCAGTCCCTCTGCCTGAACAGTCCTTGGTTCTCACCACTACCATGGAAGCTCCTGCCTACCCTCTTTACCTCTATTGCTCATTCATAGCACCAGTCTTCCTACACGGTGCAGTCCAGCTTGCCTTTCATCAATTATGCATTGTGCACTTTCCCTTTCTACCTAAAACCTCATTATGTTATCTTTTTTCCCCTGTCAATTTACTTATTCTCATTTCCCCACATCAGATTTAGGCTTATCCCCCTTGAATTAGAAGCGGGTAGTTCCATAATGTCTTTCATGTGAACAAGTTACATATCCCTGACAAGGCCAGGGAGGGGAAAATCATCTCGCAGAATGGGACAATTAGATCTTTTCACAGAAAAACATTGCCAATATTTTTTTAGCATGGGTAAAACAATGTATTTTTCTCTAGTCTTGTTCTTGGAAGACGTTAAACTGTTCTGGCTGAAACTTTCTGAAGAAAATTCAGCCCGAGGCAGACACCCAATGCAACATGGAAAAATTTAGTTTGAAAAGCTACTTTGACAAAGCTGTGAACAGCTGAAAATAGGCCTTCAGGACTGGAAGTGCCTGGCAGCCTTAGTAATAGATGCTGTTACTAGCCCTGCCTGTAGCGAGAGTCAAAGGGCCACCCTATAAGGTCACCCCCTTTGGTGACAAGCAAGCGTAAACCAACTGCATTTGAAGAAGTAACTCTGGCTTCCTGCTAGCAAAGCCAAGACAAGACTTCTGCCATTTAATTTGATGCCTACATGAATCCTGACAGAGAGACCCTAACAATACTTTTCCGTTCCCTCGGGCTGTGCCACAGAATAGGAACCCGGGTAGCTGCGCTGCTTAAAAGATTTCCCCCGAGCCTCAGTTTATGATGTGGCAGTTCATTGTAAACAGTTGGCAGACAAGCCACTGGGCCTCCAGCTGTTCAGATTCCTTCTGTGAGAGCCAACGTAATTGTAGTCCTACTTGTGTCTTCAGCTCCTCCACTCTGGAGTTTGCTGTAATGGACCTACCTAAAGTAGTTAGACCACCTGTTGCATCGCCAGATCCATTTAAAGGAGTCCTTCTGCAGCTTGCTTTATGTGGTTTGACAGTAATTGTTTAAGTGGATGCCGTTGTAATGGCACTGCAAAATAAAATTGCAGAATTATTGTAATCAATAAATATAACTATATGCTCATCAGACCATGAACTTATCTGCAGTTAGTTCTCCATACTATAATGCAGTCCATAATGCCAACTTTTGGCATGTTACATGATGTTCAACAAATGACATTTGCAAATGACTAAATACTCACAATTAATTGAACTTTTACAGCTCAGAAAGATTTTGAACCCTGGCAAGAAAAATAATAAAAAAACACCATCAGTTGTGGAACCTGAAAATCACTATTTGTTTTGGGAACAAGTTTGGTTATACCAGTATCATTGGTACCAGGAAATGTCACAATAAATTAACACAGTCCTAACATCTACCAATGCAAATGGCATTTTGCAACTTTAGTTACATAAGCAGCTAAATCTGTAATTTTTCTTTCAGAGCTACACAAGACTGAGCAGCTCGAAGTGGGACATGCTGTTATCATACAATATTCAAATATTAACTTTCCTATATGAAAATATACATTCTTAGACACATCTACACACATACTTGTATGTACTTACTGCCAAGTTCATAAACTCGCTACAACTTCTATAAACTGACCCTAATATCACCTGTAAGGCAGACCTTTGTCATAACACCGATCTTATGGAGGAGGAAATTCAGACATGGAAGTTAGGATAACCTTTCCAAGGTACTCACCAAATGGGAAGCAGTACTTACAGACTGACTTCTATACTTCTGTTCAAATCACTAGCTACAACCAAAGCAAAGAATAACCTTATAAACATAAGAAACATGCAGTTACAATATCACAGTAACAGTTCTGCATCCATACATCATACATTTCTATTTTTGTTTTACCTGTATAAATATAAATGTATTTATATATATATATATATGCTGGTAGATAAGCAAAAAAATATACTGAAATCAGTTCACACAAAAGGACTTTTTTTTATGACTAACAGTGGAATATTAAAGAGGTTTTTTAAACTTCATTATGAGGCTTATAAGCTGCAATAATTACACTGCTTCTAGTAGTGCCTCGACAGGTCAATGTTAGTTGTTGGTTCTAATGATACTGCAGTATCAAACACAGTATGAGACAAATCTGTAAAGTCTGTCAGCAGAGTCAGAAACACTTGCTTTTTCCAAAAATAAATCAGAACAGAATCTAACCCGATCTTAGAGGTTCTTTGTGAAAATGTCTTAAAGCAAAAAGTGGGGTTTGTTTCCAATAGATTACACTGTAATTTCAGTCACTGTATAGCATGTTAATGCTACACATTGATATATACATACACAATGTATTTATACATAGATTTTAATCTATGTATATAAAATAATTAATTTTACATTAGTAAGGATTATAATATCATCACAGTAGTTAACTACTATTTTTCTTATTCTTTACATTTACCTTTGTTTGATGTCTCAAAATGGTGCTCCACACTGCAATCTGCATTCACACTGTCCACAGCTCAAAACTGCCATTAAACATATGCTTATTTTTATACATCCTTAACCACAAACAAAATCAGTGGGCCATAAGTATTTTCTTAATACCTAAATGAAACAGAATTAACTTTAAAAGACTCCAAAGTGATTTCCAGTCAAGCCCATTTTATCCCATTGAAATATAGGCTTCAAGGCAGATCTTAAATAAATTACAACTACTTGACATGAAATGGTTATTCTCCAAAATTTGTTCTTCTGTTGCACTCCATCCAGTAAACAGAAAGAAACTGATAAGCACAGGCACAACCTAACTTTTATGTCTGCGAAGGGAAAAAATAAATTGCAATTTCAAACACTGTCTTTATAATATATTTTGCTGAAATCAAAAAATACAGTTAAACTGGGGTATAACAAGATAAAACCAATTCATCTGTGAGAAAATTTCTAATCAGCATAACGATACCATGAGCTTTCAGACACCAGAGGATATCTTTGAGGATACTTTAGAAAGCACAAAGCAGGGCCAACTGCACCATTTGCGGTGACAAATAACTTTGACCTTCATTGTGGCTATACTTGGGGCAGAAGGTAGGGCAGAAGCTGGCTCCAGGGGAGCCCCCTCCAAAGCAACAGAACAACTCTGGTTTGAATTCTGACTCCTCACACCAACTGTTGGGAATAACAGGATGCTGCCTATCGGTACCAGAGGCTCCCCATGCTCCAGATGAGTCGGCCTCACCTTTTTGAGGGGGCAGAGAGAAGCCCCCTCCAGCTGTTACAGGGGCTCAAAGAACACTCCTTAAACCACCTCTGTTCTTTTCTATGTGACAGTGGGGCCCAGGCACACCCCAGGGACATGGCTACTCAGCGTAGTGGCTCATGAGTAGAACCTGTAATGGCTAGAGGGCAATGCCAAGCAAAGCACGGCCAGCCCAGCAGGTTTATCACACCGCATAGTCCAGCAGAGATGTGGCTTTGGGGCCAAGCTTAGTCAAGACACATTAACACAGACCAGAGAGAATGGAGCCACATTGCTTTCAGCTCTAGAGCTAGCCTTCTCTCTCATCATAACACACCGACTCAGAGGACACAGATTTTTATTATCTCCATGAAAAGAGAAAGGGCAAATGCCTATGGGAACAGAGGAAGAGCCTCCTTTCCTTTATACTTTGCATTCTTGATAAGGCGATCGCTCTAATTTTGTAATGACAGCATAAACAGGACTGCCTTGCACATTCAAAAGGTCCTGCAGCACTGGATAAAAGTGATATTAATCTACAGAACCAAGATGTTAATAAAATGACTTTGAATGCATAAGGAGTTTAGTAGGTAACAAGATCCCAATTAATTCTGTAGTCAAAATATATATATATATATATTTTTATTAAATGGGCCTCAAAACTTTAATGTTCTAATAAACTCCTTAGGGATCCAGCCAATTTTACCTGTATAAAACATTGCCCAGATAATTTGTATAATCACAGTGAAACTCACGTAACTCACATAAGGTCCAAATCAAATTATTTAAATATACAAATACCAACAGAACCAGCCCACCAACAGACTGATCCCCATGTCTAGCCAGTGAGGAGTTTTGAGACAGGGGTTGTCTCCAGGATAGATACCTACTATTCACTAAGTCTACCAGTCAGTAAGGTGACCCAGTACCAGTTCTCTTTCCCCACAGTCAATGCAGGGAATGGTTACAACATCTCAGGCATGACAACATCCTGATGATTCTTTCCTGACCATGCCATAAAGGGCAACAAAAATTTGGCCTGTGTAAAAGTATGGTCCGTAACAAGACCATGTTCTCTGATTTGGAAGACTTCAGATGCTGCTCTGCAGAGATAAAGGAATCAGAGCTGTGAATTCCACAGCAGTGTCAGTTCCGTGTATCACCAAGTGTTAAAAGCACTAACCCACAACTTCACCTGCATCGTTTCTCATTACATCCACAGTTTTAAACAATATGAACGTGACACCACCCAACACAATTTCAATATAATTGAAATAAAGGATTAGAAGGTTTGTTTCTTAAAGACACTATCAATTTATCTACAAGCTTTGTTTAGCATAGAACAGCTAAGAATAGCGATGATTAACTGAAGGAAGAAAAATGCCTATTTTCACAGTTACTTATCAAAGTTAGGTCTGCACATCAAGTACATAACACTTCACTTTCCCTTTGTGGTTACTGGTGTTGGGAAACAAAAATAAAGGACAGAATCATCATTAACATTAAAAACCACAGAAATGGATAAGGCAGTTAGTTACATCTACATTTAATTTATTGTTATCTGCCTAGATTTCAAGTCAATATCATGCATCTTCAGACACTGCTGGTTGTTTAGTAGACTGGTCATTCATCATAAATAAAATCTGAAGCTGAAATCAATTTACTTGACATTTACTCTGTTCCACACGATAAACACACCCCAGCTCTCACATTCCCATTTTAGGAGCCCTCAGAAGACAAAGTGATAAGGGCTGATTAACTAATGAGACAAACCAGTTGGAGTGTATGGGTTGTGAATGGGCCAGAAACTCTTGATGGGAATTACCTAGACTGAACTCTGATATCATCATGCAAGCTACCAAGAGATATAGAAGCCAGTTTACTAAATGGCAACCTTCACTTTTATATGACACAGAAAATTATCAAAAGGACTGTTTTTTTTTTTTTTAAAAAAAAAGTGCCAAGAACACTGCATTTCTTGGGCAAGGCAATGCAATTTTCCTACTTTTACTGTAGAAAAACTCTGTTCTTAAAAGCATATGTTAAGTTGTATACGCAGTAAGATTTTTGGGTGTTTGACTTAGTATAACATCCATTTGAAAACAGAGAGTTCACGTGGAACAGCTTATTTATTTTGCAAGACAAGTTAACCAAGAAATCCTAAGTTGCTATGGCCTTGGGGAAGTAGTCACATCCTTCAGTGTCCTACTAAGCTCCTTATTAAAGGCTAGATATGAAGATATTTTGCATGGCTTGAGTCAAAACTCACTGCACATCATGCTGGCATGTGCCTCCCACCCCTTGCTGCATCTGAAGCACAGCTAGAGTTCCATCTCTATAGCACAGATCTGGTTTTCATGGAACAGATTATTCCAGCAGTATCCAGCTCATTCTGGTACTCAGATCTATCACTAGCTAAGAAACATGAAGATTGGGCCGGTTACAGTCAGTTAAAAACATTCAGCCAGTTACAGATCCAACTGATCAGGAAGAACCACAAGGAATTTGGTAACAAATCAAACGATCCGGTAAAAATCTACTCCTGCAAGCCGACAGCCCGGCACGTGGATACTGAGTGCAGCCAGTAATCTTCAGCTTCATCCGGGCGCTGTCAGTTGTGGCAGCTGACACCTTAACATCCAGGCCAGCAGGCAGCAGGCCATCACATGTCATCGATCGAGGCTGGGCGACTGGCAGTGTTAGACTGCCCAGCAATAGGATTCCTTCCAGCTTGTCCTGATCATTTAACTGGCAAAAGTCTGCAGGTCTGCTCCCAACAACACGAATTCATGCCTGAGTTTGATAGAAGTCATTTGACTTAATCAGTTGGGGGTTTTTTTTTCCCCCTCTGTCAGCATGAGGCTTTCTGAAAAATCTTCACTTTGTTGCAGTCTCAACAGGTCGTTTCTCTCTCATCGGATCCCAAGGTAAAATCTGCTCAAGCTCCATTTACCTGATCCACTTCTCACCATTGTCAATTCAAATCTGAACAAGCTTTTTGAAGTCTTAGTGCTCCTTTCTTGTGTCAGGAAACCTTTGGGCCAGTTTATAATCTATATAAGCACTAAGACAGGACCACAAAATGAATCGTATTAATATAATTACCACCAGTAAAATCATCAAAAGGACCGATTCCATATTTAAGCTAGAATAATGAGGTAATGCAAATAATAATAAAAAAACAAACAAAAAATACTCTGGGAAATCTAATTATATAATGCAGTATTCAGTTCTGCACAGCCAGAGCAGCAATTCCTGTAACATTCCAATCAAAGTGATCTCACTAGCATGTGAGAGAAGAGTCCAGCTGACAGATTTGGGACATGTAACGTACTATTTAGTCAAGAGGCCCCATGTGCTATTCATAAAGAATTAACAACTCTTATATTGACAATGACAGTATTGTCAGAAGACCTTTGGAAGGGGGGAAAAAAACCTCCATAAACTCCGTCTCTGTGAAGTTGGACTTTTTTTTTTTTTTTGCCCCTTTTTTCCAATGCTGATGTAATCTCCAAACATCTCCAGCAGCAGCTGCTCAGCGAAACCAGGCACCTTCTCCCTAGTCCCTTTCAGCAGCACACGCAGCACTTTCCAGCTCCCTCAAGACAATCAGAGCCTTTCTTTCACCAATTAGCTATCACTTCAAGAGCCCTGTGCTGTCCAACGAGCTCTTAAGAATGGTCTTTGCAGGAAACAACACTGGAGGAGCGCTTTTTTTTCCCCCTAAACAAATTAAAAGGGGAAGAAGGGAGGGAGGAGGGAGGGGGAAAAAAAAAAAAAAAAGCACAACAAAACAAATCAGAACACAGAAGCTGTCCAAAATACATCAGTCATTTAGTACATCGACAACTGCAGAAATGTCCTCAACAGCCAATGCTAGAGCAAGGCACACAAAATG
This sequence comes from Microhierax caerulescens, assembly GCA_035590215.1. NCBI lineage: Eukaryota > Metazoa > Chordata > Aves > Falconiformes > Falconidae > Microhierax > Microhierax caerulescens. Next base: position 21,251,839 of record JAVJGJ010000002.1, read on the forward strand.
CTCCCGCTTTCCATAGAAGATAGTCCATTTCATCAAATACGTTAAACAGGTTTCATAGAAACAAGAGCTCTTGTTACAGCAAGTCTCTGAGCTATATGAACTAAAAGGGAAAGAAACTCCTGTAAGATTATGTTCTATTTCCTTATTTGGCTCTCCAAATGTAAAGCTGCATTATTTGAAGTAGACATTATAGGAAAGAACTCTGTTTAGCTCACTTTAAATATAGATGGATTGATGAAATGAGTAATTACTGGAACTGCAAAGAACTTTTTGAACTTGCTCAACCAGCAAGCTCCTTTCCCCAGAAACCACACTTTCCATCTAAAAAGAAATTAAAGCCTGATTCAGAGACGTAAAGCTCTGTGAATTTTACATTCTTTTTCCTTTAAAATCAGGGCATAGGTACAGTAATACGCTGAGGTTCTTGTTGAGGCCAAGTCCCCACTAGAACAAGCACAAACTCCAGGAACCAGTTCAAGAAGAAAATTGGAACTATTACAGAAATAATACCTTGCATGGGCCTGGACTTCGGAACTTAGACCTGGAGAAATGGAGTTCCGAAGGCACAAATATGAAGGATCAGTTAAATGACTTGGACAAGGTCCAAGCAATAACACTGTGTCAGGACCGCTTTCCTGATTTTCAAAACTGCATTAAACCAAATGTCAGTGTTCTCTTACAGGACCATTTTCTCATCAAATTTATCCTGACTGGGGTAACCTCACAAGAGTGAGCACATAGCCTTCTACAAGGACAAACACAAACACATTTACATGTACTTATTATACATGTCCGCTCCCTTTTATTGACTGTGTATCAGAAGCCAAGCTCCAGGCTTTGCAAAAAGTTAAATGGTATGGCAAAGCAAATACTTCAAGGGGTTTCAGGAGTTTGTTTGCACTAATGGGTGCTCTTAACTACTACAAGGAATTTTTTAAATGCAGTTGAAAAGTGTCAGAACTGATCAGATTGCTTAAAAGGAAAGAAAGTCTGATGTACTACCCTATGTGCATTTATGAAGGAAAGTGAATCAACTCAAATTCCTCTGCACAGGAAGGCTCAACAAAGGGATGAGTACACACGATCAGGATTAAGGAGGAATCTTTGTGGAGGTACACTGAACAATAAATGTCTTTTTATACCTACAAACTTCAAAAGATGCTCAGTTTTAAGGAGCTACTCCTTTCAACTAGCAAAGTTTTTTTCTGAAAAAATGCAGTAGGGTGGGAAGAACAAATATACATACATACATATGTTACCAGGGCTGCCTCCAGTTATAGAAGAGGATGAAAGGGACCCAAAAGGTCTATCCAGCTTCCCCTCAAGCAAATCAGCTACAACCTGTTTTTTTAAGGGACCTACATCCACACAGATGAAAAGACAGGATATCTTCATCTTTCTGAAAGGGATTTTAAGGAGGAAAAACAGTTTGACAAAATGTTCAGCAGCTTTATCTGCTACAATATAACCACTGTAAGCCCACAGCCAGGGGCTCTACCTCACATATTCACTGGGGCAACCATCTCATTGGGTAGGTGTAAAGTAATTTATTGGTTGAGGCAATGATACATGAGCTTTTCTGAAGAAGGGCACATCTGTACGTCTGTCTCCTCTGGATGGTTGTGAGCGCTATAGCTGAAAGCATCTCTTCTGTGACAGCCATTTTCCTTCACCCTGCTGCAATCCTGCTGTCCATGCGCTAGCAGGATCACGGACAACCAGCAGCAGGATTTTACCAATTTGAGTATTAACTAACGGGGCTGTCATGTCATACAGCACATCTTATGCTTTGGCCACGAGCTCCAGTTCAGTCTGTTAGCGGTGAGAAGCCCAGTGGTTATTTAAGGGCACACAAGGAACGAATTGGTGGTTCGTTCCAGTGCCAAGTGAACAGGTGCCTCCTCCCTGGGCTCACAACTGGTTCTCAGCTATGCTGTCTCCAGCCTTCCCCAAGAGGTGTCAAAGCCAGAACAGCCACCACATGACCCTCGTGCCTGGCGCTGAGCTCTGCTTGGGACAGGCTGACAAAGCCGGGTAAGCTTCCATGACGGCTGCCTGGTCAATAGGAGTTCTATGGCTCCACATGCCACGGCTGTCAGCTTGGCACTCTCCACGGGTACTGCATTTATTCACACAAAGGAATACTGCGTTTCAGTTGCTGAAGATGGAAGGACAGTGCTTTCCTGCTTAGATTTCATTTCTTAGGACAGATCTGCTCACACAGAAAATTAAAGGCACAGCATAAACAAGGCAAATCTACATGCCAGATGAAAACATTGTGTGGGTAGGCTTTAGAAAATGCAGTTTAATATGGATAGCTCTTCTTCCCTCCTTTATAAAGTATTTTGAGACTGAGCGAGGAAAAGCACTATGTAAAGCCTCTATATTGATAATTATTATTTAGATTTTTCCAAATACACTTTTTCACACAACAGATGTTCCTAATGCCTGGCACCATTTTTAATCATTTGCCTTTTCAAAGAACGTATGCTGTATCACACACAAAAGCATCCTCTCTGTTCAGAGTTCATTTTGTTAAAATCATTTTTCAACTAATCATCTCTCTGGAGAACAATGGTATGATAGAACAGTATTCCTGATGGGTGATATTTTATTACTAACATATGTTTTCAACACATAACCGACATTACTACCCTCTTCTGTTATAAATATTTATTTAAATCCTCTAATTTGAAACTTTCCAAGCCAAATTCCGTATTTTGCTTTTCAATTGGCACATAATTAATTGTCCTGGTAATCAGTGCCCATTGACAGGTAGTTTAGCAAAAGCAAAAAAAAAGTATGTATTATACATCCTTGTTGACCTTTAAAATGTAAGGCAACAGATTTCACTTCTAATCTTCCAGTTCCAATTATAAAGCAGTCTACCTCCCAAAAGATCACTACATTTCTAAAAGTTTAAAATATCAAGTGAATTTATAAGCAACAAAGCAGACAATGCAACAATAATAAAGCATCCACTGTTATCATCAGTTTGAAATACATCACAAAACATAAATAAATTAGAATTAAAAAATAGGGTATTTGACTTACTGTGTTTACCACACATGCAAAAGTCAGGACATCTACAGAAGAAAACAGCAAAATTGCAGGTGTTGTCATGGCTAACAAGAAGTTCCCAGTTCATTGTTAAGAATATTAAAAAAATTCAAGACCGACGCTTATCTCAGAATCATGTGCCTTCTACAGTTATCAAGAAGCAAAAAGGCACCTTGCTCCAATTTACATACGTGAAATCTCCTGAACAAGCATTCTACATCACACTAAAAACCAAAATACCACTTCAAAAGATTCAGATCAAGGTATTCATACCTTTAGAGGGCAAAATCTAATGTTCAAAGTCAATTCCTGCTTCAAATAACTTGTGATAATATGCACATATCAAGATCATTCAACATTGCATTGAGTCAAAGGAAAGCAAACACCTGCCCCACTGGTTTTCTACTGCAAAATCCCCAGCAAACACACTCCTCCCACCAGCTAGTTTGATATGCCCGTTTCCATGATCAAGAAACACAAGGACAAAAACAAGATACTTCACTTCTTACATATTTTTTCTCTTAGGAATAACTTCAGTGTCCATTAAAATTAGAACCACTAGCTCATCCTCAAAGGCCTCACAGTTAAAAGTGAGATTTAAAAGCAAAAAAAAAAAAAAGAGCACAGATCATAGGAAAAACAGTAATAAAAATGACGGAAAAGGAGAAAATGAAACCAACTTATTAAGCAGTCTTAAAATTGATTACCTGAAGACTTCAGCATATTAAAAAAGACTTGGTGAGACTTTCACAGTTAAGGAGCTGTGACTCCATTATCACCTCCATATGCTGCTGTATGCTGCAATGCTCAGCAGTAGGTATCTTGGTTCCCTTTCACTTATAGGAATTTTGTACTAGGAGCATTATCAGAACGTGACCTAGAAGTAGCAGAACAGACCACATGTATGCCGTGATATTTAATCACACCAACTAATTAAGAGTAGTAACATCCAAAATATTAACCTAATGGTAAACATATGTAAAAATACAAAAATATTTAGTCACTTAAATGAAAAAAGCCTAGCATAAATGTTTAGAATATACGTTAAAGTTCAGAATAGTTTGTTACCAAAGCAATTATTATGTCTATTTCCCTACTTAGTGGTCAGAGACCCTACATAAGTTGTTAAGTCTTCACACATACATATTTTTTTTGCTTGGAAAGAACCGCCGAGGAAATTAATTCCATTAAACATTATGGGTCTAACTCTAAACTATCCTTTCTCAGAGCTCTCCTTTCATCAGTGGATTTATATTTTTTTCTACTGAAGTCACAGAACTCACATGGATCTGGTAGAGAATTTTGTTATGATTACATTTGACAAAGCAGTGTTTCAACTAAAATACTGGTTTTTCAAAACCAGAAATCTGCCAAAGCACGCTCTAGCTTTGAGGAAATGTTTGTCAAGTTCAGACCCATAAAAATTTAAGATCAGAACATGACAGACAGATTAAACTCTTCAAAACATTATACGTCAAGGCACTCACACATAAAGCCACAGTTCGAGACTTCTGACAAGAGCTGTGTATCTCTGGGCTATTCCCAAGTCTCCTGTGACTTAAAAACCTTGCTTCTCACTGTGCACAAAACTAGACTGGGACCTTAGGAAGTGTCACACGATAGAAAATCCAGTTCCCTCTTGTCTGTAACGACATGTCTTTAGCAGATTAAGTGCTTACAGAAGGGCTCTGCTACATGCTGCATTTCCTCTAGTTTCCCTCAGATGATGCTCCTCCTGCACTCTAACCAAAAAGAGATCTGAGATCATAATGTGCCTGTGGTTTACAATTAAATTTGGGTTTCCTAGTCGTCATTAGTTTTGACAGCATAAGCCAGTATTGGTAAGTGACAATGACGCAACTGCAATTTCCATACAAGGTCCAGCACGTGACAAACTTACCTACTAAATAAGAGTTACAGTAAAGGATAAAGTTTCTAAAACTTACCATAGGCAAAATGTGCTTTGGCAAACTACAGACCATGGAAAGAACTCGAAGAGAATATCAAACCACCCATAAAACGCAATTATTGGGAAAAAAACTGTTAACCTTTATAAACAATGAAAGGTAAACATTTCACATGCTGTAGTAACACAGCTCTGAACCTTTTTGTCTATTTGAAAATGAAATTGCGTTACCCAAAAGGTATATTCAAAGTATTTCTTGTAACTGTTCACTTGGAAATTAACAGGGTTTTGGAAACTTTGAAGATAGATGATCAAAAATATGATTGCATTCAACAAGGTCCTTATTAAATACATGTGTAGCTAGAAAAAACTTTTTAAGTTTATTTCAAACCATGTGAGCAATAAGGAATTATCAGACCTATGATTCTCATACTAAATTAAAAAAAATACAATGGTGTGGGAGTACATGACAGGCTTTATGCTTCAGCTTCATCTCCTTAATGATTTGCATTCTTAAGTCTCATTTTCAACAGCCACATAACACCAGGTTTACAATAAACACAGGATGATCTGACTGTATGATTTTCATTATTCTAGTTTTCATATTCTAGTTTGAACTTTGCATCAGAACCTTTGTGGCCAGACCAGAGTCAAGCATTCAGCAAACTATATTGTGCTTTGAACAAGATTTTCGTTCTATGAACAGGTTATTCTGCTTATTTTAAAGTCTCTTCGCACACAAAAAGAAGGGGAGCTGGGGCAAAGCAGGAAAGAAAAGCGTCCATTTGAAAAAAATTACACTGCTAGATTACAAGAGTTGAAAGCTGGTATGTAACTTTGCTCCGGGTGATCAAACTGCTAATCAGGAATGCTGTCGAGAACAGAATGGAATTCCAAATAAATTAGCCATGTCCAAGAAGCCAATACAACACAGGATTAAGGCTCACAAAGAAAACAAATTTATTCAGCCTACTTTATCGGAATTCCTAATAACGTGTACTAGTTTTTCTCATCACAGTCTGAGCTCTTCCACTGGAACAGTGTGGAGAAGAAAAAATGAGTCACACTTCATAAATCTACTTCTACAGACACCTAAAATGTTATATAGAGCAAGACACACAATACCATTATATATAAATACATATGCACATCACTGCTACAGTATAAATGTGTATAGTTATTTCTCAAAATTTATTTCCAGGACACCTGACCAAAGAAAAGACACTACATGCTTCTATGAAAATCTACAAAGCTTACAAAATCTAAAAATCTAAAAACGTTAGAACTGCATTGATGTCCACACCAAAATAAGCTTCAATACCATAGTATATAAACCACCAAATTAAATAACCAAATACGAAAATAAATGTCTGTCCTGTATGACCATGCCATGCATCACATTTTTTTTTATCAAGTATAAAAAAAAAGTAAATTCTTACGTCCACACACTGCAGTGAGGAATACTGTGGCTGAGGTACTGTCTGCAACTCAAATGCATAGTCTATTTTTGCCTCTGACAGCGTCCCAGAGAAACTTTTCAGAGTAGTTTATGCCAAAACCACAGGAATATTAAAATCAGTGCTTAAGTTTTTGCATTTTCTTTAATTGGGATTTTAATCTTTATCAGACTGTTTTTCTTCACCTACTATGATGATATGAGATGATAATAGGCTCTTATCCGTACCATTAACTGAAGACAGAACTAGGTTTTCGGAAGCATCTTCATAAAAATAAAAAATAAAAAAGGAGACAAAGTACTCATAAAAAGTACTTAACGCAGAATCTAGGCACGTATAGCAGGACTGTCCTGCGAGGGACATGTATATACATCACCTTTGCTTCAGCAAAAAATAGATAAATCCAACATATTCTAACTTGAAGACATGCATTGTCTAATACATTTTTTCATTTGAAAATAAGAGATTGAATACAGCACTATTTGCATTTACCTGACTGCCACATTACCTTGAGAACCCATGCATGTGCATGCACAGATTTCCTGTAATAAAATTCATCAAGCAAACCACAGGTTGAGTGTGTGTTAGGGATTCATCCGGTGGCTCCCAGACATGGCACTGCCCTGCTTTCCAGGTGACCAAACTGCACCAGCAGTTTGATACACATGGTTAGTGTGTGAGGTATTTTCTAAAGACTTTTTGTTCCAGATCAGAACACCCCATAAGACACTATTTATGTCCCCTCCCCTTCCCATAAGAAATAACATTTGTTTCATTATCATCACTGTAACTAGTATCTTATTCAAGCAAAAAAGCACACATTTCTACCAACTGTGACTTAGGGTCAGATTACTTTTTTTGTCAATTGTTTTTTCCTCCCTGTAAGAAGATATTTCATATATCCCCACACTACCTCCTCTGGAAAAGCATCTCCGGAGGGCAAGGGTCGAACGACATAAGCCATTGCTGCACCATCGAGACACATGACTGGAAAGCTTTGGTCTACACCCCGATATCTCCTTTAAAGGTCCATAAATAACCATTTGATTTGAATTAAATATTATAATGGAAATATAAATTATGTTGTTTTCTCAGTAAAACAGACCAAGAAAGCAACAAGCACAAACAAAACTTTTCACGAAGCCCAAGGAAAAGTGTTGACTTGAATTTTTGAAAGGGTCTCTTTTAATAGGAAACAGATTTGTATTATTAACTACTGAAAGAAATGTTTTGATTCAGGGCACAGCAAAAAAGACACTTTTCCAGCTAAAACAATTTGCCAGAGCTCTGGTACACATTGATAAACAGCTTCAAATTATTTGAGACAACTGTAGCAAATGAACTACTGGTCTAAAAAAAAGCATTACCCTGTTCTGCCTCAACCTGCCAAACAGAGCTGTATATACTCTGCGTTAATGGATGTGCTGAAGCTAAGCACACATGCAAGTGCTTGCTGAATCAGGGGGGATTTCTACATTTCCAGAATACAGACAGCGGATTTCTGAGTGAAGAAAGGAGGATGATAGCTGGCAATGAGCAGCACCACTCAACTGACTTGCTCTTAGCTGATCATAGGCCAATGAGACATATTCTGGGTTACCACATTAAATATTTGGCTTTTCAAAATAACGTCATAAATTATAGTTCGATCAGCAAGCGTGCTCCTCTTGTACCCAAAAATAAGAATGCTTAAATTACATTTGAGGTAGTTTTTTCCCTTTAAAACCACAGAAAATAAAGCAAGTAGGTGAAAGGTAACTGTATCACTTCACAGACACAAGCTACCCTCTGATTACAACTAACTAAGATATTCAGCAGCCTTAAAACAATACCTTTTTTTAATCAATGAACCCAGACTGCATTCATAGCTTTTTGCGATGACAAACACCCTTTGAAAGAGTTAATAGGCAAAGGTTTGTACTGGCAATGAATAGGGCTACCTTTAATTGATCCAAGAGCCTTAGAGAGCCGTCTTATAGCACGATGATGTATTTGGGTTGCACATAGGCCAAAATAAGCATAAAGAAAATCTGTAAGACCATGAAACCTTTCATTTTTTCATTGCAGGGAGGGAAGGGGGGGCAGGGGGGGGGAACTGCTGGGGAAAATGAGAGAACTATGATGGGGTTATCTTTGTACTCTGACACTTAAAATAGATAGAACCACAGAAAATCTGAGGAAAAGAGAGGAAGTGATCAGGCCATAATTCTGTGAATAAATGTCAGGATGCATGAAAATGTACAAAACAAGGATTCTTCAGAAAAAAAAATAAAAAAAGGAGGAGATGACCTAATGGTATAAAGAAAGATTGATTAAAGAAATACCCTGAGGGAGAGAGATATTCCATCAGCTTTAACAAACACTGCATGGCCCTGAATTCCCTCTCGACTTCCTAAGTGGGGTGGGGAGGAAGAGTCTAGAGAAGAAGCAGGTCACATGGATCCATTTATAATTTTTTCCCCTCATTTTTTGTTTGTCTTTTACATGGTTTTGTTCAAGATGTATGGGAAATCTGCACACAGGAAGTGGCTCACAAAATTAAACACGTTGGTTAGTAGTAAGCATTCTTCCCTGAGTAGCAAAGAAAAAACACAAATTCATTTTTATAAGCAATTAAAAAAAATAATCTATTTAGTCATATTTTTTATGAAACAATATACACTAATATTACCTAGTAATTATTAAGAAACCAGTCTATCCATACTCAAACTAGCCTTTCATCATAAACTCAATTTTGGCAGAATCCCTTCCTCATTTAGCAAGAGCTAAACCGATTTCCTTGAACTTTCACAGGTGCAAACTTTATGCCAAGGTAGAATTTTCCTGGAAAGTCTGAGGCAAATCAGACAAGGAAATTCCTTGACTAAAAGAATATTTTATAATGGAATTACTGTGTAAGTATAGTATCAATAACTTAGGGGGAAAAAAAATCAAATAGAAAAGATGTTGGGATCTGAGATTTTCTTAAAAGACAGATATGGGAGGAACTAGGATAAAACTTGACATTGCTTCTTAAAAATAAAACAGCAGGCAAATAAAATACCCTGCTCCAATACATGCATCCAGATGCATTAGGAAATGTAAGTCGATTCCACTCAATCCAGAACAGAGAACAGAAACTGTTGTGTGCAGTAGTCTGCACATCCTGTTTATCTTACAGCCAAGAACATGTCCTCTTCTAACATTAATTAACCAAAAATACCACAACACCAAGTCTTCATCACAGGTTTGGCTAAAATAGAAGAAAGATTAAACTTACCTCTCTAAGCCAAGAGAGCGAGATAGGATGCTTCAAGACAGTACATTCCCATTAGGAATATTTGCCTCCTGTGAGCAGTTTTCCCCCGCAGTACAAAGTTCTGAGGAAAAGAACAAATAAAAAATGCCTGTCATAACTTCAAGACATTTTTTCTAGTAATTGATTATAATTTGATATTATTATTATATACCAGGGGTCCTCAAACTATGGCCCATGGGCCGAATACAGCCCCCCAGGGTCCTCAATCTGGCCCCCCGGTATTTACAGAAC
>JAVJGJ010000002.1:21261890-21296366 GCA_035590215.1 Microhierax caerulescens
ACAGAACCCCCCCGCCAGGGGTTGGGGGGGAACCCAAGCAGCCGCAGATGACTGCCTGCCACTTAATCCGCGCGCCAGCCCCCTGTTTAAAAAGTTTGAGGATCCCTGATGTAGACCCACATTACCAAGCACCACAGAATTACAACCATAGCAAGGGAAGCACCAGCTCCATCCTTCAGAAAAACCTCACTTCAAGGCACAAACATCAGTAGACAAGCAAGAGAACCAGAACATGTGGACAGTGGTAACATATTAAGTAAAGTACTGCTGGGCTGTACACAGCCTTGCTTACTTCTGTGTAAAGAGAGTAAAAATACTGCACTGTGTTTTGAGGGGGTTTTATTTTTTTTTTAAAAAAATAATAACCTTGAGAAAGTCTTCTTGTTCTGTTCACTTAATTCAGACTGTTAAAATCTTTTGTAATTCAAAGCTAAAATTGTTTCCTTCCACAGTGTCAGGTTATATGTAAATTCTAGCTACCATGAGTTTTCTAGAAAATTAAATAATTTTTTCAAAAAAAAAAAAATTAGGATGTACAAGGATGTCTTTAAAAGGACATCAAGTTCTTGAGACACACTACAAAATCAACTGCTTTTTGTGCAGAGGATAGATTATCCTTCCCACTCCCCACAACCACGGGAAAGCACCAACTGTTTGATAAAATGAAAGACAACCTTATTACAAAATAACAGTGTCCAGTAGCTTACTAGTTGACAAGAAAAACCTGGCCAGACTCTGCTATTACACTTCTAGCCAGTAGTGGTCAAGGAACACAGCCAGGATTTCCTCCAGAGGATACAGCCACCAATGCTGCAGGCAAAGTAACCCCATCAAGGCTCACACGACAGATGAGATTTGCAAGTACAGAGGAAGCATAGGTGGCTGACTGCCTAGGAAGTCTCCTTTCATCACTTGTGCCATCGAGAGCATCAAGATACGAAACTCAGCCACCACACCTGTCCCACAGTAGCCATTGAGACAGCTAGAGGAAAAAAAGTCACTGAAGAACAACAAGTAAAACCCTGGAACATGAAGGAAGGAAGCATGAACAGTAACAGAAGAGAAAGTCAGTCCAGGGACTAGAAAGGGTTAAGATGACAGGCCCTAGGCAAACAAGATATTGTTGTATCCTCTTGATCTTACATTCCACCAAATTGGCTCCGATCACAACAGCACCTCCAACAGCAAAGATTCCCCCAACAAATGGTACAATCAGCCTGCTTGTGGGACACTCCATACTATTCAAGTATTTGAATATTATTCTATCATATTTCTAACTGCAGCCCTTGGAGACAGCCTGCAGAACAAGGGCCAGAACTGAAATCCTGTTCACGCATGTTCAGTTTCCCTGAAGAACACACTGCAACAGAACGGCACTTCTGTGGCAAACAGCAGCCAAATCTGGGCCATCTTCCCAAATCAAGCCCACAGAGTGTTTATAGGTCTGTTCACGCAGCAACAAAACACATCCCACCTAGAAGCGTGTGTGGGAGCTGTTTACAAAGAGCACACCAGCAGAGCACTACCAAGATGGCCAGAACGCCGGTCTGACTGCAGACTGCTGCAGATACGTGGGATGCCAATATATGCCCAAAGCTGCCAGGCTCAGATCGTGAGCTCAGTAAATAAGCAGCGCCACAGGTTACCTACAGGTTACTGGACATACACGTGTAGTACAATCTAATGGCAATGTCCTTTTGCACATCAAGTTGACAGTCATCATTAAATTTACTTTGCACATCTCTTTAACAGACTCAAGCTGATCACCAATGCCAAAATCGTAAGATTTTGATATACATGAGCTTATCTTTCACCAAGCAAATAACGTACTGATGAGGAACTAAGGCACAGAGAATCCATGTAGAAATTAACCCAGACTTTCCAAGCAGCATCTATTTTTCAGCTGTCTCATAAAACTAATAGCATCAACATTTTTAAAGCCAGTTCATGTTTTACACTTAAAGGAATATTTCTGTATTTGGTTATCTTCACCCTGCATGCACATGTGCACACACACACCGGGAACAGCTAAAACAAAGACAAATATGGGGGAAGCTGATGCAGAAAGAGAAATGGGGTTTCCAGTGCCAGAGATGGACTCCGCTTTCAGAGACAAGATCCAAAATCATTACTTTTTGGTCCTCAGACCAATGCTCAGACAGAAGCTTCCTGGGTTCCTTATAAACTGAGCAAACGCTCACTACCATGAACAATATATTTTTTTTAAGTAATCTCCAGCAACCTTTACTTAAAAGTGAGCTAAGTCTCTCTGCAAAACGTGCTGTTTAATTGATCTTCAACTGCACTGTCATCTACAATCCCAGGCCCAAACACAGCACGCAGGGAAATAAAACCCACAATGTTTTGCCAAAGGAGGCAGGGGGAGTTTTCACACTGCAACGTTAAGTGGCAACAGGCACAGATAAAGTTGTGCTTTCAGTTCCACAAGCATAAATCCTCTGCAACTCCACACTGACGGAAACCTCACCCTAAAAGCTCCATGGGCTCTTCTCAACTCAGCTGGGATACTAAGAAAGCAAACTTTGATCCTTTTTTCTAAAAATCTGCTTCACAATTCAACATCTTTGATGCAAATCTTTTAAAAGACTGAGATGGCATCAAGTCAGAGACAGGATGGAGGGAAATGTGTTTCCATCCATGGGAGGACCATTAGGAGGAAGGTTAATAGCCCTGGGCATGCGATGAAATTAAGGTTTGTGCCAGCTTCCCCAGGCTGGGCAGCTCACCCACATCTTCCTACCAAAGACAGCTCTTAAAGAGAAGCACAACAGCCTGCTGGGGAGAAACAGTAAAACAATCATGTAATTAACTTGTATGGATAAAGTATGAAATAAGCAGAGGGAGGGAGCCTTTGAATATCTTCAGCTTTGGAGTGATACAAAGTTGATGTACCTTCAGCTTAAAGGATGGGGAGGGAGCAGGAATTTGGACCTTCCCAACATGTGGATTGCAGCACTGAGGCAGCGCCCAGTCTAAACAAGGCTGGAGTTAGCATTCAGAGCACACAGCCCAGCAGAGTATGGGAAAGGGATAGAGCAGCCCAAAGAGCTGGCGCCACTAACTGACGAGCAGAGCGCAAGTGATAAAGATTTACTGCGAGAGAGGAGGAAACAGTCCACTGGCCCGATTAGAGCTGTGAATACCGAGTTGTTCAGGGAGGATTTTGCAGCTGACTGATCACAGGCTGTCGGAGCAGGCCTCGGACAACAGCTGCAAGGCTTGCTGGGCTGCAGAAACAAAGGGCGCCTAGCACAGTGCAAAGAAAGAGTTGACAGGTTGTTGTTAGCAGTGGCAAATGTGTGAGGTATGTCACTGTGTGTGAGACGGGGTGGGTTGGGTTGGTGGGGAAGAAGGAGGGCAAGAAGCATAGGCAGCACTCAGAAAAGGGGAGGGGGGGAAGGGTGCTGGGGGGCTCACAGGGGAGGGAGCAGAGACACAGGCTTGGTCAAAGCATTTTCCTAAAATCAGGCCGGTGTTTGTAAGGAGGACAATCACAAGGTCTGTTTACTGCTGCCAAGATGAATTAGCCCATCGTCTCATTTATAGGACGAATCCGGTGGCACAGACTATAAGGTGCATGGCATTAAAGGGACTAATTAGACAATTCCGGCAAATCTGAATTAAGACCCTTTCTTTCTTTGAAAGTTGGAAAGCATTTCTCAGGACTCTAGTCAGATGGCTTAGGTTTTGTTGGGCTTTTTCTTTCTGTTCTGAGAAGGGATATCTTGTGCAATTCCCTAACTTACAAGGGTCTGCTCTAAATTCTGCTCTGAGCTTCAAGAACAGTTGTTGGGAAGCTGCTGGCATTTACATCATATCTAAAAAGGTCCAAACCAAAATCCTGGATTCTGCAGGAATTCAGCTCCCAGTCCAGGGACAAATTTTGCAGCTGGTCTCTCCTGTTACAGGAGGCTAAACCAGAAGCCCACATGTGAACATACCTGAGCTAAGAGCTCAGCTGAATTCTCACTCACAAACACAAAACAACCTAGGTTTTTCAAAAGCTGGCTTCCAATCTGACATCCACCCCCCTCCTCCAAGCACATCATCTGTAGCCAAACGCTTTTCCCAAGCAATTCCGTGCTTTCTGGAGCCATGGTTCACTAAGCCTGTGAGTGCTGGGTAGGAATGTATCAATGAAACTCCAGAGATGATCAAAGGCAGGAGCTGGAGAACAGGAGAACTTACTTTCAGCTCCCTGTTCGGCAAGTTTAGGATTCAGTTCTTGAAATCTGGCAACATTTTACTCCGATTGTGACAAAAACAAAGTGTTACAAACACCTCCAACGCAATGGTGCATGCTGTTTGCACACAACCACTATATTACAGTGGTCACTATTAAAATGTTTTACAAGCAGTTAAGGTTACCATGGTATTCACAGTATACTAAGAGAAGGGAATACCATGAAAAAAATCACAGAAACATTCAGCACTGCAAGCTGCAAATATCACATCTTTCATAGTAATTAGTGACACTTTGTAAAGTAAAGGCTTCTTGCTTTTTTACGTATATGTCTGTTACTAACCAACAAATAGAGACAGTAAGAAATTGCAGTGGCCTTTATAGTATCCGATCAATTATACAAACCCTATTTTGATTTTTCTCTTCTAAATGGTCTCTGGGACCCAGTTAGTCTAGTCCCCATGGGCAGCACTTGATACACTGTAAAGGAAATTCAGAACAAGAGGCATTTCAAGGCTTGTAACACAGCTCCATTCTCCCAAAATATATTAAAAAAAAATACCAGCGTGTAGAATACTCCATCTAGGGGCAGAAATGTAACCAAAATTTCCTTACCCTCTGGCTTTGACATGTGTTAACCTCATTCTACCGGGACTGAGTGCATGAGAAATAATCAGACGTTTCACAGAGGTTCCAAATAGTTCTTCCTCAGTATGAGTCCATAGATTTTTACTTTTCATTATTTTAAATACAGAGCTTCCAGCTTCCGTTTCTGCTTAAAAGTGATCAAGAACACAGGCACTACTTTTATATGTCTACTAGCAACTGGATTGTACTTTAAACTACAAATATTATCTAAGAAACAATCTATAACCCATCGTTTCCATATGCTCAAAGTTTTCAGCTGAACAAGGGTGGCCAATGAGCTCAACAGCAAAGAATAATGGACTGCCTCAAGGACTATCTGGGTAACTATTTTATGGATATAATCAGGCTTCCACTAAGTCAAAGCAAGGTCTGAATTCGACTTCAAGGGGAACAGAAATGGCTTGTGGCAGAGGCGCACTTCTGAATAATAAATTCTCCCTCTAGCTGAAAAATTCAGTATCACTTAAACTTAATATCAGCACATAGGATTTACTCACCAAAGTATTTGAGAGCAGTATATACATTAGACAGAAGCAATAAATTCACCAGCTCAGAAAAAAAATGAAAAGATATAATAATGCCTATTAAAAGTTTTTTTTCTCTTTAAGGGAAAAAAAAATACAGTATCAGGCCTTCCCCTGTAATTACATGTTTTCTTTATACAAATCACTTTCAGCTGACAAATCCACACTAATTTTCCTTAGCAAGCAATGGGTTACAGCTTATCCATAATGTTAGAGCTTTCCATTGCACTGTGCCTTGCTCTTTGTCTCTCCGCTACAGAGAGGCTGCTTCTGAGGCTGGTATAACACTTTGAAGAGTAATCAAATTACTTCCTACATTTGCTCTCCTTAAACACCTACATCTGATCACCTCCACTCTTCCTGTTCAGCCTCTCAGCTGCAAACTTCATAGTTCATAAATGCAAAGGTTAGAATTTTCTAGACAGCACTTTAATTTTTCAAATAGCAATCCAATTACTGAGCAAATTGGCACATGTGCCTAGTTACATAGTGACTTGGCACTGCCTCCACTCGCTGCTGGCAGTGATGAATGTGTTCCCCCTCAGCCCTCCTCGTCTATCTGCTCCAGCCTCCGAGCCAACACCAGTGACCACATAAGGAGAGTGCCTGGCAGCTGCAAGCCCAAGGTGCCAAGAGGCAGATTGTGTTCTGTAGCAGCAGGATCTGGGTCTGTGACTGGCTTCCTGGCTAGTCTTTTGTAAGACCTTTTCCATGGCCTCTAGGTTGGCTCTAATGAAGCCTGTAGAAATGCCTGCAGGGAGCTGGTATAGAAGTGAGTTAAGTCAAAGGTTTAATTTAGTTTCTAAAGTGAAGTGAATGTATATTGGCCTTCTTTTTCCACCCTGCAATTATACTCCTGCCACATTTATGAGAAAATACAGTATTCAGTCAACAATAGGAGTGCATTCCTGGATATGTCTGCACTGCACATTGGGGCAAAGATCCCCAAGCCAGCCTCAATTAACTTAGCTGCAGAACCAGAAGCAATATAGCTGTGTTTGCCCGGTGTGACACCCGAGCTAATTAACTATGTATGGCAGTAACAGAGCTTTACTGTTTCTGGCACTGGAGCTAGTATCCCTGTGTGGTAATCCACTACAGACATGCCAGCTCACTTGGAGGTAACCTGAGGGCTCCCTAATCTGATGCTGCCTTGCACTGCAGAAATACGTTTAGGAATACTCCAGGAACTGACAGAAATTTGTTGACCTCTTTACATCATGTGAGAGTGCTGAGGCTACAGATGTGGTTACAGTAAATCTGGACTGTTCCTTTTCCATCCCGTTCACATTCTTTTATTACTCACAACATGATGGTTACAGAGCATCTTTAAGTAATGTGTTAAGCATCTTGAACAGCATCTGTCACATGTGCTGCTTTCTAAATTTCTCACTTCCTCTTCCAGGGGCAACAAGCTGGACAAAGATATTATAAAGTATTTCTCAAAATTGCATTTTTACTTTTTTTTTTTTTTAGAAAAAGGAAATTTGGTTCTTGACCTTGTAATTGGATTTCTTTGGACTATTTAGAAACCCATTTTCAATTATTTCAATACAGTAGAGAAGAACTTTCCCACAACAGGGTAATTTTTTTCCCCATCTGGATTTTTCATGATTTCCAAAAATTAACTTTAAGATAAATGAGTACAGGTACCAAAGACTAGAGGTGCACTATGACCCCTGTAATAAAAACAGGCTTTCATGAAGATAAAAACAAAACACAACAACCTGTCAGCTATTCCTCTTCTGGAATCCCACCTCAGGCATACCAAGAAGCTACTGGAGAGAATCAGGGTTATTTGTCCAGCAACCTTCTGATGCAGATGGTGGTCTGGAAAATATCCGACTGGACTCTGAACTGCACACACTAGAATACTTTGCCGAGTTTGCCTGCTTGGACTTTACTTATGAGTACAGTTGTTTGCTACTAATGGAATTTTTCCTTTACCTTTTTATTTTTATTTTTTTTTCTAAACCAGGTGGTTTTGGTTGACAGAGGTACTTAATGAGATCTGAGCTGTGATAATTACATTCTATTTAATTAAATGCTCCTTATTCATCATTTAAGAGCTTTACCAGCTGAGCTGCCTCTACCAACGTTCATTTTACTTGAAATCTGTAGGTAGACAGGAAGCCTAAGATCTTCTATTGACTTTCTAAATAACAAAGCTGAGTTATAATTCTGAGAGGCATTACCACCATAAGCACCTGAGAACTTTCCTTTCAAATCTAATCACCCCAGCTCTTAAGACTTACTTTTCACAAGGCAGTAAATACAATGATAAAAAAAAAACCAACTGTCCATCAGTACAAACACACACAAATGTGATGAAGCAATGTGGATTTGAAGTGTGATACCTGAGCATGCCATTTTTCCACTATGCTCTCCTCCTTTGCCACAGTTTTGAATGGGTTACTTCAGAGTCATTTTCAACAAACACGACTAAATTCTGCACAGACTGTACTGCTAATATATTTAAAATAGTGATCTAAAATAATGGGGGCCTTTATAAACAGTCTCATTATATCTAGTAAATGTACTCTAATCTGTAAGAATGGGTCTATCCACCAGACCCCAAGAACTGCTCTGGTGACTGTAGCGGCTCACAGACGGAACTCTCCCGAAAAGCACGCAACATATTTTGATTAACAGATTTTAGACTACATTCAAAAGATCCCCAGGAATCCTTAGACTGATTCTAAGGCACCAGGAAAGGTAAAGTACACGCTGTATTGGTAGGCTTCATGACATTATTCAGGGGTTTGTACCTCTGTTTCAGTGATGCTCAAATGAAAGGTAAAAATCTCAGAGTTGTAGATGATGCATGGCCCTACTGTTGTCTTCAATATCTGCTACAGGTGAGGGAAACTGAGATGAAAACCGGACTCATACTCCTGGCTACAGGCCTGTAGAACACAAGAAAGCGAGTTATCCAGAAGTGCACATAAGCATGTGCTTCACACTAGCCATGTGAATGCCCCAAACGCATAAAAGCTCACATGCCAAAGTTAGCAACATTGCTGTAGCCAAGCTGTGCTGAGAGTTAAGCATGCACTTAAGAGCTTTGCTGGACTGCAGCCATTTACAGATGTACAATCAGTACAGAGACATGTAGGCAGAGACTTCCTTTAATGGGTCCGCTGAAATCTCTTCTTGAAGATACATGCTTGGTTATTTCAATTAACACATTTATAAACCCAAATGCTCCTGATTACATCTCAGACATAGCACATGAATCATTGTGCCTGGAGTCCTTTGTTTACCACACTTCTGAAAGATTAAGGGCCAGAAAAACAATTCAAAATCAAATACAAAAAGCAGCTGGAATTTGGAACTCCCAGTTCCTGTTCTCCTTCTGCTTTGTCCTTGATTTGTTCACTTTGAGGACACTGATGGGTGCTTGCCTGCATGTAATGATGCCTACTAACAGCAGCCTGATGAACAAGAGAAGAGAAAGTAGAAAAAAAACAAAACAATAGGGAAGACATTAAGAGCACCAGACTGTTCTCTCTGGGATGGGCATTAGACATATGCTCACTGCTCCAATCACAGGGCAATCAAAGCTGTCCTGTGCCACTGCCAAAAACTGCAACAGGTGCCAAAAGATTGTAAGCATCGGTAAAATCCACTCCTAAGGCACCAGCTCAGGGACTGATCCAAATCCCAGAAGCCAATGAACATCTTTCCCCAGACATCAATTGTTTTCAAACACTTCCCCTCTTATTTCCAGTGTGATGCTGGAGGGGGCATAAATAAATTCAGCTGCTAGGAGGCAATCCTCTGATTTTGCCACTGCAAGTCTGGACAGATGCCAAAGCCTCACATAGCCTCTCAAATACATTTGTAAGGTAATTAATACTTTATATTCACAACAATAAGAGATCTTCATTCACAAGGAACTATTAAGACAGTTTCTGGTTCCGTTCTCCCCAGCACATTACAATGACAATTCCATGCCAGCAGCAGCCACATGGCCTAAAGGTGCCAAGCTGGCAAGGATACTCTCTCAGCATTTGGCATCTAACCCCTTGGCAAACCCCTCAGCAGTTGTGCTTGGCTGCTTCTGGATCTGTCATGTGGTTAGGCTGCTGATAGCATAGGAGGGTGCTGCGTCCTCTGGGCACCATTTCACTTTAACACCTGTCTGATTCAGAGGAATGCGCGCACATGGAGAGCAAGATCCCTGCACAAATCCTCCCAGAGACCCAGAGCACATGTTCCATTTGTTACTGAAAGGGGTCGTTTCCTTAGACCCACAAATGCTTCCCCCCACCCCCCCTTTCCCCCTCACATATCTGTGCACAGCCCTCAGAGGGTCCTACATCCTGCCATACATTCCACATGTGTTGGAGGTTTGCTCCGTGAACCAGGAATACAAAACATAGCCTTTTTGTATATAATGAAATCTCATATTTTACTGTGCTCATATAAAGCCATTTCTTTGTGAATAAGTTTTTTATTTGTGTCATTTAAATCATCTACAAATGCTTGGTATAGTTGAAAGGAAATTATTATTTCCAGGTCACCTTGTAGTAATACTTTTTGATAGGCACCATAATTCCAATTAAATTGAGTAATAAGGGAGAAGGGAAACCCTTCAAACATTTAAAGTACCACTGAAGCAGAAATGTTTTAAAAGCAAAACATAAAACCAAACATACTTCATTTATCACAAGCAACATAACGTCAGAGAGGAGCATAGATAAGAAAAATAAAAGCCCTTTTTCCACCGGGGACTACCCAAAATAATGGGGCTCTGAAAATGTGCAGACTGTAAGGATATAACTCTGTGCTGCAAACACCATGCATTACTGATGCAGCGAGTTTTTGTGTCACGGAATTACATTTGACTTGAGCCACAAACATAGTGAAATAATCCCAAGTGTGGTCCCTCAGAGGTACTCGACAAAATCTAAAGCTTGGCAGAGGCAGCTCTCCAGGAGCGCTACGGCAGAGGTGCAGGAGGTGTGCAGAGCAGCATGCTGAGACCTTGTATAGCACCTCTCCAAATCTGTGCCTGTCCGAAAGCACTGTAACCCACCTCACGTTTGCATGAGCAATGGCCTGCACTGATTCACCCAGTACATTCTGACACTTTTGAGCACGGTTATCTTTGGATCAGACACCCTCTAAAGCCTGTGAAATAAATGCAAGTCTTTTGTTGCTAAGCTCACAGTCACAAAATAACTGCTATCGCTTACTCTAGCGGGAAAGCTCAGTGTACTCATTTCACCCCAAGTGGAGTGTGCAAATAAAAGCCAGGACTCCTGTATGCTACTTCTAGCTATACTGTTTGCCTGTCACGTTGTTACCAGGATTTTTGTTTTGTATCAAGCTTCAGGCCCACACACACCAGCCAAGGCCTCCCTGTGCCAGGCTAGAACAGCAGAGAACACAAACCCTGCTCACTGCACGTAATTTTGTATCTATCAGTATTCCTATGTTTAGCCATCTAAGTTTTTGTTTGTTTGTTTTTAAAAAAAAAAGAAAAAGAAATTACTGTTCTTAGATCCTGATAATAAAAGTACAACAAGCCTAAACATGGCATCCCAATCAGAAGGTCATTGCAGCTGCTCATGTATAAAATAAAGTTATTTGAACAAAAGACAGGATAAAGCATCTGTGAAGTGACTCTTCTCATGCCCTACTTTAGCAAAGCATCAGGTAAGCAATTTATTTTGAGGAAGCTGGCTTTGGTTTTGTTATCACCATACACACAGACAGCTTGTTCAGTTCTTCACAAATAAGAAAAAAAAAGTTCTCTCCCTCACTCCTCAGAAACATATGGTTTCTTTCTCCAGAACACTGGGGTGACATATAGGATAGACACTGGGACCAGGCAAATTCAAGATCCAGCATCTCGGAGGCTTTCCTGGCCACAAGCCAAACATTTCTGGAATGGAAAAAACTTTTTAATAAGGTATTTTCAGTAACAAATTCAGTATTTAACCCTTGGGAGGTATGGAAATATCCCAACTTAAAATTTTTATTCAGTTACATATAAAAATGTTATTATAGATAATATTTAGGAGTTTCTGTAATTACATTATTTTCCATTTCTTTTTTCCTGTGACCTGGGCAATTGATTTCATTATGATTAAAGCACCTGGCTTTTGGAGCAAGACAGACTAAAAAAAAGCACCAAATAAACATATAAAGCTCTCTAGTAACATTCCTGGAATAGTTTTTCTGTAAAGTGCATGGCATGTTCAGAACACATGATTCTGTAGTACAAAGATTTTATTGGCTTCACTGCTCAGTGTGGTCATCTCAGATTCATGCCAAATAAACCTACCACACCATATTGTAATTTATTTTCCACCTCTGTGTGCACATCTAAAAAGCAAGTTCCCAATTCCTGTACAAATTCACGAGTAGAATGAGTGTTATATTACCTACCTCTGAAAATCACAGCCTAGGAATGGGATGCTGTACATCACTCTCTGCAAGTAAAGTGGGAAGAAGTATGTACAGCACTTCAGAAGAGCCAACAAAAGAGCAAGAGTCAGGAAGGTGGATTTGCCTCTAACAGGTTCCTTACACCTCCTTTCTGCAGCAACATGGTGTCCAGCACCAGGAGCAAGATTTGCTTTTGCATGAGTCTCAGCTGGACTGAGCTGTGGAATGAATGCACCACACAGCATGGCTTGCATACATGTGATGTGGAAGACCAAGGAAAGAAAAGAAAAAATTATGTCCAAGTCAGAAAAGCCTCCAGTTTCAGTTACATAGACTAACACTTTCTACATTAATAGACCTTGCCAGATGTTTCCTTATCATAATACATTTCCCCTTATTAACATGACTAAATAAATACAACTTACCCAAACCAAATCCTGACAATTTCCCCATTTTAAACTTAATGATTTTTCTCAGGTTTATGCATTTTTTCAGCACGCAACATGAAGGCGAGAGCTTCTTTATGAGAACATGCCTGATTGGGAAATTTATGGTTTTTTAAAACAGTTATTGTGCCATGACACAAGGCTAGAACACTGTTTTAAAGGGCTGCTGACTCTGGACAATTTATATGCTAATTTCAGAAATGATTCCTCCTACATTAAATAAGGAGCTAAGGAATGTTCCAAAGGTCTAGACAGACCACACCATTAACAGATTGGGTAAATCAACGCTAATACTGCCCACAGCATATTACACCGTGTGAACTTTCTTTACTGCACACACTTTACTAATTTTAGTTCCACGTGGTTCCTCAGCTGACTGGCCAAAATATAAACTGCACCAGCTCTCTAAAGCCTCCCTGTGCCCATCTTGACCTTGGACTTGCCTTTAATATTAAACTTGAGGAAAAAACTGGATGGTCACACTTTTTTATTCAAGGTACATTTATAAATGGTTTATAAAGGGTTAACAAATGATTAATAGATATGAAATTGTTAAAAAACCCAAACATGAACAACTACAAAAAAATAAGGACAGCTGTTATGCACCCAATACTGAACCATCAGCTATTTAAGAAAGCACAATGCAGACCCATACCTCCTAACCCAAACTCCATCGGTGTAAAGGGTAAGTCTGGCAAACAATTTAAGTATCTTCAAACTTGTTTGAGCACTAACAAATCCTCCAGCATTTATTAGCAGCGTTCTGAGACTATTTTTGTTTTAAAGGACAAGTCAAATCTGGCTCCAAATTTAGACTTTGTACAAACAAGCTGTTATAAACCCTTAGAATAACAGAAAGATTTCCAGTTTTTATTTTACTTCCAATAAAAATGATCTCTAAACAAATTCTCATATGGCATATGTAATCCTAACACAGAACTGAAAAACTCAAAATGAAACAAGCATCACTAAACCAAAATAGAATGATCATAAAATAGTAAGATCAATTGAATTTTTAAAATTCCTTCTGGTTTCATATCTTAGCTTACTAACTACACTGCTGAAACAAGGCATTGATGCAAAGCAAAGCACAATGTTAAGTCTAAGTGCTTAGCTGTCACAGAAAAGCAAAACCCTCACTAAGCAATGAAATTCTGGGTTTAGAAACTGACTTAATTCAGCATCCAAAGCATTGGCAGTGTCTTGTACATTCGCATGATGTGACAAGTTCCTGCAACCTCACTTACTGGTGAACTCTAAATACTATGAGGTACTTCCACATGACAAAAATCTGATTTCTTTCTTTTCAACTGAAGTAAGAGCTTCTGATAGACTTAGTTTTATTTCTCCCCTCTCCTCACCGCCCTTCCCCCCCCCCCCCCCAAGTTAACTGTCTTAGGATTTTACTAAATTCAAGTAACACACACAATCTCCTAACACCTTTCTTATCAGATAGCATTATGTTTTGTGGACATGGAATTGCTCAAAAAAGCACTGGGCATGTGCCTCCTTTCACTGAATTGAATAGCTACAGTTCCACTGAGTGACGAGGAATTGATCAGGTACTCCGTTTATAATGTGGGTGCCAGCAAACTCTTCCCCTCCAATCACACACACACACACAACTAATCAGTGCACTACAACTTAATCATATCGCAGGAACAACCTCTCAGCAAACTACAACCAGTTATAAAAGACAGCCTTCCATAAACCAGCACAAGCAGGACCCCAAGATCTGAAACAGCTAATAGATCACACACAGCCAAGAACATGCTTTGCTGTACATCAGACACTTCAGTTGAATGACTCTTGATAATGATCAATGATGGTAAACTGGCAACTGGGGTAACTGGAAAAATTCCAAACTTCACCTTTCAGCTACAGGATTGAGGAGGATATATGTGAATGTGGTCTTTGGCAAGGAAAGGTACATTGTTTCACCGCTGTGGGAAAAATGCTTAATGCTCAAACATTTCATTAAATTAAGACTACAATGAAACATTAGAGGGAGCATTATTAATGAAAAACAAATTTCTGGGCTAAATGAAGAAATAACTCCAAATCCATCTCCAATCTGCAGGGGAAAAAAATAATAAATAATCTAATGTTTCAAGCCCTCACTTTTTTCTGAGCACTTCAGCAGAGACGCTTACTGCGAAGACAACAGGCCCCTGTGCGCTTCGTTTTTTGAAACCTCAAGCAAGTTCCCAACTTATTCCACCATCAATGAATGAGGAGGAGAGAAATCAAAATTTTGAGGTTAGACTATAACACTTTTGAGATACTGAAAAGAAGAACACTTACACCACAGATTTATTTTGGAACTGTGAACCTTGTGCAGAAAATGACACGCCTTTGAGAAGACACACAAAATGTTTACAGCTTTCAGAAGGATTTGGGGATCCCAGAAACCAAAATTGTTGCTGAACTCCATGATATACAGAAGGACTGAGCCAGCTTTATAACCTTTATGTCAAAACCATTGCCACAAAATATTCCACTGCCTTACACCAAGTCAGGACTTCCTCTCAGACCTCGAGATGTCCCAGCACTGACCATGCTGGAATTGTACCATTACTGCCACTGGGACAGTATCTCACCTTGTGCCCCCAACACAGTAAGCACTAAGGAGGCACTGTATGATAGGGGAAGTCAGGTTCAAAAAGTTTTTTTCTCAAATATTCTGTCTTTCATGCTTTTCCCAAGACAAAACCAATAACCTAGAACAATAAGAATGTTGCAAAATATATATATACAGATATACTTCCTGAGAAATGACTAGTAAAGCACATGCAGACAGATGGCTGCTACTGAGCACACACATGCACACATACATACGAATATGTATACACAAAAACACACTGAGCTTCTCAACAGAAAGAAAATGGTCTTCAGTCAGAGGTCACTCTGACAGAGCATTGTCCACCCAGTTTAGAGCTACCTTTCTCCCCTCCTTTCTGTTTTTTCACCTCAACTTCATTTCATCATCCTTTACCTCCCATACAGGTTCAGCCAGCTTCTTCCCTTCACCAATCCACTTGGTTTCCCTAAGAAGATACCTTATCTCAGAAAGACAGACACCACTGAAACTAATCTTATTTTATCATTACTTCCCTGTATGCCCCTTTCTTCGTGCTGCTTTTTTAGGTTATAGTTTCTTTAGGACAGGAATTATTACTGTCCTGTGTACTAATACAACACAGTCCTAATCTCAACCAGTCTCTAGTCACTACCATAAGAAACAGAGAATAAACAAACCTGCCTTTAGATAAATTCTCTCCAGAGTGATATCAATCATTTATCCATCTTTGCAAAAGGAACCCCAGAAAGCACATAACAGACATGCCAAACATGACAGAACCTCAATCACTAAAATTATTTTGAAAAAACATTTATTTCAAACAAATTATGCACAACGAAATGTAACCACGCTTTTACTCTAGGCATCTCTGAGCTATTAAATCATGGTGACAAATTTGTTTTTATTCAAGCCTTGCTCATTTATCTTTACAGGGTACTTAGGAGCAATTCATACCTGCTCACAATCACTCCTTTCTCTTCATTGAGCTGCCTGAATACAATAGAAAAACATTCATTTTGAAAAATTGTCCTATGAGACACTGTATTTGGATATAGAAGAATTTAAAAAGACTCAAGAAGACACCCTGAAAACCATTTAAAAAAACCTGTTTCTGAACATGTTGAGCATCTAAATAATTTTTACTGATAATTTTATAGCAACAATTTACTTCATTTTCTTAGTGGAAAAGCACTTGGAAAATATGAAAAGCTAGGCTATAGGTATGTTGCCAATCTGCTTTTAGGGTCCAAAAAGCCCCACAGTGACGTTCCGTGCTATTTTCATAATCATGAATCAGGCATCACATGTCTGACCAAAGCCCACTGAAACCAGTGGAAATCTTTAAGACTCTTCAGTGGACTTGGAGTCAAGAAATAATGCCTTCTGCAGAACAGCTCAAAGAAATCGCTCAAATGTCTGCAGAGCAGTAGACCAATTTCCACTACTCTCTTAAGAAAACAAGAACTCAGAATCCCGGCCTTCTAGTCAGAAAAGACATGTTGGGTTATAGCAAGACCTAACACATTCTGAGATACCAAAAGGATCTGTTTTCTCTCCCAGGAAGTTCAAGTTTCCACCTTTGGCTACATTTTCAGAATACAAAGTGCTGCTTGTAACCAAGCTCAGTGGGGCATTCAACAAGGAGAGTGGAAGAACTTCCCCGAGTATGCACTGAACAGTCAAGGCTCCTGTAGAAAGCAACATCAGTTTCAGATCAAGACGGATCCTTACAACCACCTTACTTAATCGCCTCCCTCATGCAGACCAGAAACTATCAGGCAGATCTTCAAAAGCTTAAAACCGCACATTCCAGACAGACATCCACTTGGAAGCTCTGAAAGAAAACAATAATGCTTCAAAATGCTTGAAAAGGGTGCATTAGAAGTTTTTGCTGTGAACACTACTCAGACATGGAGAGGATGTACCCCCAGCTTCGCATGGCACACAGCATACATTACGCATTCAGAAAGCACAGAGTGTTTCAGACCACAGGAACAGTTCTTTCAGAAAGGGAGTTTGAGTAGTTTATCCCTGAATTTAAACTCCATTAAGTAGGCAATAAATCCTTCAGCCCTCTGCTGGTGTATTGAGGGAGAAGAAAAAGACAAAATGATGGAAACATTGTTTTATGAATAATACATAATTATTGATTTCCTTATATATAAGACCACACGACATTCCAAAGTTTTGTGGTACACCACCAAAATAGGCACAAACCCCTAATTTGCAATTGGGCCACCAATCCAGCACTGAATGAGGGTAATGGAGTCGGGACTTAAACAAGAACATCCTAAATGCTGAAGAAAAAGTACAGATGCTTCTTTACACACCTATGACCAAAATTTCTGAAATATCCTAGACCGTATTACAGAAGAATTCAGAGCATTAATGCAACTACATGGATTATTGACAGCTATTTAAAATGTGCAGAGGTAACTGTACCACTACCTGTCAACATTAAAGCTCATACTCAGCGTAGATTAAAGCATTTCTCTACCATTTTTACATTTCTAGTTTTCTGGGAAGTCACCTCCATCACAAGAACAGAGTACGTACTAGGACACAAAGGCACCTCATTAGTGCTCATGAAGTCGTACGTATATTGCTTTCCTGCCTACAGAGCTGTCCAAGTAACTGCATTTCAGCTCAGTGTGTCCCCAAAATACATCAATGCTTTGATGACATAGGTGCCCTTCTTCAAGATGACAGCACTTCTTTCCTCTTTGCTCAAAAAATTCTGTAGAATATTTTCCTAATTACACAGCCTGAACCTTTCTAGCTAAAACAAACTTCCATTAAAACAGACGTCAGCCTAAAAATCACCCTTTGAAACATGTGAGATTTGGATGCACTTGCTGAATCCAAAACAGATCCAAGGGAACCTTCAGGAATTCCTGCTAGCTTTACTAGCAAATCTGACCTTTGGTTGTAGTTAGTCAGGCTGTAGGGACTCTACACACCAGTCAGGGCTTATCTTACAGATCCTCATGCTGTTCTGTTAACATGCTGCTTCTGTGTCTCCTAGAGATTTGCCCTAAGATAGCACCCTTTGCAACAGCCTGCAAAGGTACATAAGCAATTATCAGCCTGCAAACTGCCCTTTTCCACCCATGGAAATGATCAAATATCTTTGACACAGGGAAGCTTAACTGGGAGGAAATGGTGGTTATCCTCTTGAAGTAACCCCTAGAAAAGACGAGAATGTCATTGCAAACTTGTGGGAAAAAAAGTTTTTCCATTGTCAGCATGTAAAATAGGCACAGGACAATAGGCACTGTGGGTTTTTTCTGCAGTCATGTTGACAAACCCCTGAATGTGAAGAAAATGAAAGCCAGAGGCAATTTATTTCAAAAAACTATTAATAAAGGGTTACAAAGTTGAGATTTAGAGAGCTGACTCCTCCAAGAGATAGAAGCAGCACACATAGTCTTGAAAAGGATATGATGCATCAGTACCAGAACAGTTATAATGGACTCCTAATAAATAGCCTTAAGTTTTTCCTGTATCAGCCTCTTTCCTCAACCAGTGTCTTATCAAAAAGAAAATAAGAAAATTCTGCACCGTGTACTACGAATGAAAAATTGACAGCACTCCCATTAGTCACCTTCATTTCCTATCACCAATTCTCTTAATCACCACAGGCAGACATAATCCCTAAGCGGCTTCCAATAAATTCTCTACAGATAAAAAGCTCAGTGTTGTTTCTACCATCACATTCTCACCAATGACTGCATTCCTCGTATGCACGTTAATGCCAAAGAGAGGTATCGTTAAGAGCCTGTACACTTGACCTTCAGTACTATAATTCCTGTCCTTTCCAGTCTATACCTTAATGTTCTACAAAAGTGAACACAAAGCATGGAAGCAAATAATGAAACACTGCACGAGGGGACATTTTCCCGCTGTATAAGCAAATACAAATAAGCATAGAGCTATGTGGATGCAACAATTAATGAGGGAATTACTTAAACTAATAAGAGAAAATGGCAGGGATGAACTGCATTCACTGTAGTGTAAACACTGCAGATAAAAGGAAGAAGATCATCCAGTGTTAATAACCTCATGGCATCTGGTCCAAATACAAGGAACAAGGTCTCACTGCCACCTTACCCATCACTGACCTCTTTCTCCATTCTGTTTTGTGCCTTCCACTAGGCAGCTCCCTTAGCTGTACCATCTACCTCCTAATGACTCCCTTAGTGACACGGTAGCTTACATTTCTCACAGAAAGCATGTTACATCATTACTGAGAGAGATGTGCTTACATTTTGACCTACCAAATCAGCACTGATGCCTCCAAGACTGTCCCCCACCCCCTATGTTCAGCTGAGATCACCTGAAACATCTGTGCTTGAGCACACCCTGCCCCCTCAGGTTCCCAAACACAGGCACACAAAACACACAGAGAGAGGGTTACATCACAAAGGAGCGAGTCCAGGCACACTTGGCAAAGATTGAGTTTGTAGAATTTCTTTCCTGCTTTGGGTTTTCTAGAGTTCACCTCCATGCCATTTCTTCTTGCTTAGAATGAGTGAGTAAAACTAAGGAAAGTGATAACCAGACCTTGCTATAACTGAACAGGTTTCCTTTCATGCATTGCTTCTTACCTAATTTTACAAGTTTTTCAGGGCAGGGGACATCTGATGTTTTTGTCAACTGATGTGCTAACTTCTATTCTAATACCTATTTCCAGCAGTAACATGCTCAGCCAAAGTGGTAATATAGTTTTAGAGACTTCTTTCTTCAGAGTCCCCAACAGTACTCAAAACAGGGTGTAAAAATAGGCTTTATTAAGCTCTGCAGGAGCCAAAACCTCTTATTCCTTGAAAAGGTCACGTGCCAACAGCAAACAAGGGTTTAAGACTCCTAGGTACATGCGATCCAGGAACTGCTGCCCCTTACTGGTACAAGAAAATAGCTTTTGGAGGTGTAGGAACAAGCACTGAATTCTGAGCTCAGCGAGAGCTCGAGAACAGGGCAGCTCTTCATTAGAGGCAGTACCTCATTTCTACAGGTTGTGGGGTTTAGCTTGAGCAGGGACTCCCAAATCCAGCAGAGTACTGAAACTACACAGAAATCAGTGTTATTGAGAAAAATTCACCATTACCAAGGCAAGATCTTGAGTCCAGAGAATACAGATCCAGTAGCTCACATTCAGCTCAGCTGTCAGCAGAAGCTATGTACCAGAAGTCCCTTCCTATTGCAGGGCAAATCTCAAGCCAGACTGTCCCTAACAGCCTGTAGGAAGTCAGTGTGGGCAGCCTCTTCCTTCAAGTACCCTAAGTGTGGTCTTTTGCCCCCAAACTGCTTATCTTTGAGATAAAACATGGTTCTGTAGCATAGCATTGCACTGCACACACTTCAGTTGAACCTATACTTGGAGGACTGCATCCAGCATGAACTTTTAGTGGCACGTTCCAAACAGCAAAAATTAAAACTTGATGGTGGAATAATTCCTTACAGTTGCCCATTTTTAACTTTCTTATTCCCCAGCAAAGTAGCAAAAGGAAGATGTTAAATTCCTTTCAATCACTGAGTTTCCATATTTGCAGGGACACTGCCCTTGAAGTATTAGATGGATAGCATTCCCACAGTAGTGATAGCAGAACAGGCTATCATGGAACAGTTAGAAGGAAAGATCCTTAAAAGAACAGCAACTCTAACAACTCAGCAAAAACTAGCAAACAAAGTTGCAACACCATAATGCGTTGGATGAAAAGGAAACATGCACGTTTATGTAAGCATGCTACGGTTTGCATTCTTCTTAAGGCCATCACATTCCTTTGTAAGGTGCACAGCATCATCCCTCTCCAGGTCTGATGTTAAGGGGAAACACAAAACAAATAAAAACAAATTCTCTGTCTCTTCATTGAAATGAACACACCCAAGATACACTGAGCTTCTAGTTCCCAAAAAAGGACATTATTTTCAAAGTCCTTCAAGCACCATCCACATTATCCAGAAAGACTCAATATTTACGTTGTAGAAAAGATATGGAGAGGTTACTCCTTCCAAAAAGGATAACAAATACTAACTGTCCTGCTTCTCATACTTCTGTTACAAAAAGCCAAACACAACCGATAAAAATTATCAGTTTTGGTGAAAGTGGGTATTGCTGTCCACATTCACAGACCCACTTAATTCCTTCCAGCAGGAGAGTAATTTAGAACTATTACATGGCTTTATTCACACCGGCACCAAGCTATGTATCTTTGGAACAAGCTTGATCTGTCAGGGATATGGGTTCTAATTTGGGAGCTGGTAGTTGTAATAACCACATTAAAGCTCCTCACTACTCTACCAGAGCTAAAACCTGCAGATGCCACACAAAGACATAGTTTTTATGTGTACATGTACACAGGTATTTATACACAAATATTTTATTTATATATATACAAAGAGAGAGAGATGCAAACACACTTTTGGAGAGAAATCTCCTGTCTCAGACACATAGCACTCTTCCACCATAAATACCATTTTGAGATCTCATTTTCAGTTACTTATACCAAAATTATGCAGAAATACAGTTCCTTTTGCTTTTATTTTGTTGGGCTGCCATGGTACGTGCTAAATGCTCTGCTGCCACCCAATGACTTTTCCCGGTATCGCCCATTCCCTAAGACCATTTCCTCCTACTCCATAATTAACCAGATTAAAAAAAAAAAAAAAAAAAAAAAAAAATCAAGTTAAAGGCAGCACTTAGAGCTGAAGCACTTCACATACCTGTGGTGCCTTGGCCCCTGTGGAACACGGGACATCACCGCCTCTCTTCACCTGTATGCAAATGACCCCAGTTCTTTTTATCATTCTGCCAACAGAAGCAAAACTTTATCTGAATTCCCAGTCACAAAAACATCATTGTGTTCTGGCAGTTAATTTTTACTGGTTTACAATGTACTTCCCATTTACACAAGAGATAATGCCAGCTAACCACAGCAAACCTTTCACACAGCTGTTATGCTTTATAGTTGATCAAAGCATTGATTTCGCAGTATTATGTCAATGCCAGACACGCCGATTCCCCTCACTGTTTTCACTCAAGGACTGTTCAGTTCCTTTCTTTGGTCTCTTTACAAAGCACAACTTTAGTCATTACTACTACATCTAAATTAAGTTCGCAGTGGTATATAAACACAAGTGTATATACAAACAAGTTGTAGCCCATCAGATTTAAGTGAAAAAGGGAAACGCTATTACTTTTATCTTGAGATTCACCCCACCTATAATTAAGTCTTCAAATGTTTAAACACTTCAGCTTTCCTTGCAGTAAAAATATACATCTGTAGAATACCTATCTAAAGAAATTCAAGAAACTAGCAAAGAAGCTTTTGTCAGTATGTATTTGTACACAAGAACAAGCTGCTCAGTTGTGAAAAATCTGTCCAGATTGCTAGGGCAGCAACATCTACTCAAATTAGTATAATTTAACATTTTCAAGACCACTTTATACAATGAAATACTTCAAAATGTGGTTTACATTTTAAGCTATCAGCTTGAGGTGGTTTAAACCCCTCAACTGCTCAGTTGAGTGGATGAATACTCAGTTGAAAGCTTATTGTCACAGAGGGGCCACTATTATAGGTTTAAAGGAAGCCTAGCAGTGCTTGATTTATTTTCACATATTTCACTATTACTCTTGTTTTGGCACAAAAGATGTAGCAGGATGTCCCTGCTACCAGAATATACACTAAAAACTCGAAGAAATGTAGAATTAACTTCTTTCCCAAGAACCATCTACAAGAAAGTTTGATCATTGTGTTAAAATTTAGAAATTACTTTCAAAACATTTTGTCCACTGCTGCTCTCTGGCGTTCTCAAAGATCAGAAATTGTTTTGAGACTCATTAGGAGTTAGTGGTATGTAACTATATTTCATTCAGACGGGACAATGAAGATTGATTTGGCAGTTTATGAGAAGTTTCACTTTCTTACTCTTACATTTTCTTACTCTAAGCACAATGCAAAAGTGTTCCAGGTACAGATGTGCATTACTGATAATTCACTGCTTGAAAAGATACCTTCTTACATTTTGCCATAAAAAACAAAACCTGACTGTATCCTAACCCCTTAATTCAGGCCCCAGCACTTAACTATGCTGAGAATGTTCCATTAAGTGCATCCAGAAGTGCTGATCCTACAGCCCAACCTGCAGAGTCTAAAACGGGGTCCTGACCTCCCTCTGCTGGCTAACGTCACAACTACAGAGTTCAGAAAACATCCTCTCATGCCCAAAAAGAAAAAAAAAAAAAAAAAAAAGAAAAGAAAAATAGTATAAAAAAAACTTTTAAAAAATAAAGACAGTTTTTACGTCTTCTTCAGGATTCAATTTTGTTTTTCTCAATTGTCCTGGTTTTAAACATCTTATTTCTCCCTGCTTCCCCGTTTTCTGTAATAGCATTGCAATTCATCTTACAAATACACACCACGTACAAACTCACACAGATAAAGTTTAATTCCTCTATACATCTGTGCTCTCCAACTCCCAACACCTCACACCACCTTTCACACCCTCCCACCCCTACATTATGCCCACAGCTGTCCTCTCATCTCCACCTCACAGGAGATGCCAGACACCTTCAGTGCTGCTGCTTCCAGAGTAAAGACTGTCCCATGCTCCTGCCTCCTCCCTGGGCAGGGAAGAGAGGCAAGGCTGTCCCCTCTGTGCAGCTGCACTTAGCCCTGGGATTTCCAGTATTCAGATGCACACACACCAGCGTCCTCCTGCCCAAAGCCTACCTACCTCTGCAAGCTGGTAGCTCAAAATGAGATGGCAGCATGTGAAAGGAAAACTCCTGATCTCCCTGTTCACTGCTTCCCTGAAGCACTGGTCCGTGACTGGGAAGGTGTGCGGATGAGTCCTGCACAATTTCCTTCTTAAACAGTGCCAAGAGATCACAAACAGCATGGTATCTGTGATGAGACAACCAATCGATATAGTGAGGACCTTTGCAGGAAAATGTGGGAGAATTGCTTACAAGAAATCCACCGTCATAGCAGCAAAATAAGACATGTGTGCCAAGGACCAAAGTTCCAACTTCATATCAAATTTACCAAGAACAGCCTAGCAGAAGTGGCAAATGCAGGATCTGGATTCAGTTCCCACTCCTGAGAGAAGTTCTTGTGCCCAAAGTCATTTTGCTTAGTTCCTTCATCTATTTTCACCGCAAGAGATAGGATTTCTGCCCCAAGGAGCCTACAGAGCATACTCTGTGTGCCCCCAAGTCCCTTCCATGAGAGGCCACATGAATCAGCTTTCTAAAACTCATTCCAAAAGCACTTTTAAGCACTGTGTCTGATCCACCACAATCTTCCACATGGGTAATTAATTTCTAAGTCACAATTAACCAGCTAAGATGATATAGTACAGTTAAAAAGATTGTGCAGTGCTGTGACCTTAACTCTGTAAAATGATTTGAAGCACATATGGCAAAGCAAAGTTCAGTTAATTGTGGGGCTCCAGTCCCATTAACCCCACTGGTAAGCCCACCTCTGCAGTAAGGTACTTCCAAATTCAAATGGCAACATTTTACACATACTTTTTAACGTACTATTTTACTTACTTGAGCCTGAACACCAACACAAGGTACAAGACAGACAATCAGATCTAATGACACAATAGTCAAAGCATGGGAAGGTATTTACCTCAAACATCTAATGTAACTGTGGAGGTGTCACCAAAGGCTATGGAAAAGCAGTGTCAGGGAAGGTCATGGGTAACATGAAGGATGTCAGAAGTAACATCCCCTGATAGTCACACATAAGGGCACAGCCGGTGTGCATTTGCTGGAGGAGAAAGCAACCATAGCAATGAAATAGCAGATCTACAGACCCTGGCAAATATTCCGTCAAGAGTTTGTTCTGTAAAAGGATACAGCACAACATTCTGTAAAACATTAGTTCTGTCTTCTGGTTAGTCTGTTAGCACGCTAACATGTTGTTTGCCACAGAAAAAGTAGCTGTAACATAACATAGGTATCACAAATCTTGTGAAATTCCTTCTTGTACAATGCAATTGCCTTCCTCTCAGTGGGATTCTTATATACATTGATGGGTCACAACCCTTTTTATCTGAAACACCATCTTATCTACATGGGATTTAATT
Organism: Microhierax caerulescens; assembly: GCA_035590215.1. NCBI lineage: Eukaryota > Metazoa > Chordata > Aves > Falconiformes > Falconidae > Microhierax > Microhierax caerulescens. Next base: position 21,286,794 of record JAVJGJ010000002.1, read on the forward strand.
CAACCCTTTCTCATTTGGTAAATTAGATGTGGTCCTCCCCAAACACCTGTTCCTGAGTATCTGTTGAAAAGCCAAGTAACACTTCTCTGTGCAAATCAGAAGCCACACGCATGAAACTTTGGGGCAGAACTGAATACTAAGTGCTCCAGATCTAAACACCACAGTGGCCACCTATACGCTGAAGGTGAGTTTTAGAAAATTTAAACCTGAACCCAAACCTTCAGCCTCCACTTCACTTTCCGGTATCTGCACAACTAGGAAGTACAGGAGCCTGCTTTACAGATCTCCAGAGGACTATAGCAGGGTCACTCCAGAGACAAGAAGAGAACAAAGGACTTTGGAAAATGTCAGAGGCAAAGGCTTAATAGTCACTGTGGAGGGTCTCAGTCAAGCAGATGTTTCAAACATGTGCCTAATTTTAAAGTGCTGAGTTTGATGGCAGTAGAAATTACAGTGGGCACCAACCCAAAACAGAATTAAGGAGGAAAGGCTAGTGGACATAACAGGAGGAAAAGCAGAGCATGAAAAACATTTTTGCAAGTGCTCTATTAGCCTACATAATCTACCCCTGAGAGGCCCCAGCAAGCACCTTAACTTCAGACCTCAATTACAACATGTGGGCAACTTTATTGCCCAACAAAAAGTACATTAGACATTTATGATCTCATTTCATTAAAATTCTCCTACTTAGGATGATCACTATTGGGTGCATGTCCATGCAAGGTTAATACAAAAATATATACTGTATTTGTATATTAACAAGACTAAAAGCTCACCTGCATGGCAGGTGTTGCTGTGGCCACATGTTTAGGTTATGGATTAACCAACTCCTATCAAAAACTGGGGTTTATCAACCAAATCTAAAGCAAGAAAGGCAGGTGCTTTTCTTGCTGATCTACCCGAGGGCTCAGATTGCATTACTTCAGGAAAGAATAGCTTTGCTTTCTTCAGGAAATCTGATTAGAGAAAGAGAGAAGTAACACCTTACACAACATGGTGAAGCTTAAGAGGACAATCTGCTCCTCCTATGGCCCCTTCTGCTGGCTATTTTCATCTAAGTTACATCGTCTGGATTTAACACCTTCACCTTTGATTTTACAGAAAAGGTATAGAAAAAAACATGTTTAAAGAACAAGTAATTGTTCAAGTCTTTTCAGAGTAACCACCAACTAACCAGGACACTGGAAACCAAACACTTGCAGTTTTGGTGAAATGCAAGATTATTCTCACTGGTATTAAACAGGTAACGAAAGACACATTAAAGACGAGCTTTACTTTCTAAGATCATTACTTAATAAAAAATAGCACTGGCAAAAGCTCAGCACATTATGTGTGGAACCAATTCATTCCTAAACGCAAGGAGACCTAAAATAATAAAGCAATACAGACTAGACTGGCTTTCCAGCTCACCTCAGTAGGATGCTCGTTGTACAAGGTCATTGTTAGACTACCACTACCCAGTTCAATGCTATAGTGTTACAGTTTTGCATCACACACAAAACGGTAATTATTTTCTTTAAACTAACAGAAACCAATCTGATTTTACCCAGAATCCTACACAATAACCCTAACTTGAAATAAAAATCAAAATCCCTTCCAGTCTTACCTGGTGTGTCAGGCCGTGTAACATAATCCTTACGATTTGACTCAGTGATTTCTGCATCCAAGCCCAGAAACCTGTAGCACTACTAGAGATTATATTTCACATTACACAGACATACACCCACTTATACACATACAATAGAACCTGGTCTTAAAAATGCACTCTATTTTCTATTTTGATAGGAATTTCCATTCTCTCAAATGCTGATGATCCTTTGTCAGCAAAATCATGCAAGTCAGTTAGCCTCTTGGACATTTCTCCAAATTCAGTATGATGCTGGAAGCACTCACCAGCTCTGACAAGTCAGATTGTTTGCTCACCAAGAAGCGCAAAACACAAGCAGCACAAAGGAAGATGTGGCTCAAGGAAAACTCAAGCGTTCTTGAAGCAAGTTTGACAAGTCAAAGGTCTGACAAGTCAAAGTTGGAGCAGTCATATAACTGCTGTTTAGGACTGTCATCCCATATTTTTTCCTGTATTTTTGTACAGTCACAGTAGTACCTTAATTACTGGAATCTAGCAGTTTACTTACATGTACTAAACTTCCAGCATGTGTGTCAGCCTCAGATCATCCCTACTAATTATTTATAAATCAGATGGCAAATCAGTAATAGACTTCCCTCCTCTTTTGATAAGGTGGAAAATCAGTAGAGTTAGATATTCAGAGGTTCCAGGATTTTTTCTGCAATTTTAAAATAAACATAAAATTTACATGGAAGGATAGACAGTAGCAAAATTATAAACCAATCACTGTGGAAATGTCAACATCATCTTATAAACATACAATTGAAGTTCACAGCTGTTGCAAAAAAAGAAAGCAGTATTGTCCGTAAGCAAAGGCAACGAGCAGGGACTGCAGGTTTTATTCTTAACTCTCCCACAGATTTCAAGCTCGGCTGTGGGCAGATCACCAAGTATCTCAGCTGATCATCTACACAATAAGGATAGTAATATTTTCCTATCCCAGCAGGATGTTTTCAGTAAAGTAGTTGGGAGGCACTCAAATAATGCAATGATGGGGGCCATGAAAGTATCTGTACAGAACAAAGACACCACCTGCTCAGCTAGCTTAATGGAAAAAAGGTGACAGACTGTTACAAGGAATTCCTAGCATTAAAGAAAAAGACAAGCTGCAATTATCTTGAACTTACAGTTCAAAGTTAAAAAAAAAGAATCAGAGTTAAAAAAAAGAATCAGTATCAGTAAACTATTTTTTATACAAATACTGTGGAAAAATTCCAAGTACAGGACTAAATAGGAAAACCAATGCAAATAAACTACATAAAAGGCTGGAACTGTAAGTCAGAGAAGATATTTAAGTTTTCCCTTACAGTAGGTAACATGGGTAATTCATGACAAACCATGATTTTGCTACCTTAGGCAAACAAGTGCATGTATGATGGAGGTAACTGTATCAGACTGTTTCCTCCAGAATGCATCAATTTCAGTTAACTAGGACACTTTTAAAGAACACACATACATATTATGTGTTGTGACTCCATTTTATACACAGCCTTGAAGTTCTTCTCATACTCTTTTCAGGAGATAAGGATAGGTGCCTCCTCCAGTAGTTTGCTGTACACATTGCTATGTACTTCATATTTGAGGAATGTCATCTCAGCCTTGAGAATTTTTCCTGAACATTTTCTCTCACTTCATTGTGGGAAGACAGTAGGTCTACAAATATACAAAAATATTTAAGTACAGAATGAAATACGAAGCTTATGATTAAAGAAGTCTGAGGACCTAGTGTTTATTCCTGAATTAGCAACAGATTTCCTAAGACCCTAACTTTCTCATTTCGGTACTCCACAATCTATTTTATCTTTAAAAAGAGTGATGGTATCAGGAATGAGGTATTGGAGGTATTGAGGATGCAAGAAACCACAGTTCACAGTTCTGCAACATATTATCCCACGCTTCTACAAATTCACTAACGATACTGAGCATGCTTAAGTCTCTAGACCATTTCCTCTTCTCCCCATCAGAGTTTAGGTGATCGCTTCTCATTGAAAGGCTTCAGATCCTAAACTGCCTTAGATCCAGTGAAACATCAGACCAATTTAAGTTCACGATTCCCTATTAAGTTTTTTTTTAGCTGCTTCTAGACATTACACAGCGTCAGTCACCTGGTAGTAACTTTTACATTCATTCACTAAACCAAGTTTGATAGAAGAGCTAAAATGTCAAAGATATCACCAGATGTGTGACACACAACTGGTAGCAATAGAGCAGAGTGCCCAAATTAAGCATTCTCACCAAGGGAAAGATGAAGTTATCCGATCTGCTTGGCTTACTTGCCAATGAGCAAATACTAACTCAGAGAAGGGCAGCACACTCCTCCTCTTGCCCTAAAAGGGATGTAGAAATGAGATTAAAGGAAACCCCGCAGAGAGAACTGCATGCAGAGCTATGGGGAGATGGTTCAGGGACCAGGGGATGTTGTTCATATATTAGCAATGAGCACATATAAACAGGAAGATGATATTTAGTTGTAAAGGCAAGCTGAAGGAGCATTTTTATTTTGCTATCCTTCCTTGTAATACTTGCATGCTGTAAACATTTGTAAGCCATTAGCTAGAACCAACAGCACATGCTCTAACAACAAAAGCTAGGTTTGTTACAGCCATGGGAATTCTTTCCAGTGAAACCACAGAGAGGCAGGGACAGGATCTCAGGGACCAGCTGAGGCATCATCAAGCAGGGGCAGGTTCACAACCATCCAGACAAAGCTATAGCAGGTGACTATCAAACTTGCACTCAAGCAAAGGAGAGTGTGATCTCTCACAGTACACTGCTCAGAGTTAGGAAGCATCCTTCATCTCTAGCAACTTTTTTTCTCTGAAATCCAAACTACTTGTCCTACAATCAATACACAGGAATTACACCACATCAGGAGTTTGCTCATCTCAACCACTTAAGATACTTTAAAAAACAAAACAATTGCCTCTTGTTTGCCTGAACAAATTATTTCCTTCATAGTTCTTCCCAACTCATACCTTTAAATTTTCTTAAGACCTCTGTTACTGCTCTATAACAAACACCTCCTTCCACCCATTTATTTTAATATGCGGGGCAGAAAACAGGAACAGTGGGGCCTAAAGGGAAGTACAAAAACTACAGCAAAGCAATTTTCTTTTGATCCTTTTCAGATGCTGTTAGCTCATTCAATTTCTAGTACACTAAGACCTATAATATTTGACTTCTAATACCTCTTACCCCCTGCTATGTACTTCTACATTTTGTGCCTCAAAACTTTAACAGACCACATTCATCTCTTAAATTTTATTTTGATAATTTTTGACTATTTCCTCTATTTTATCAAGGCCATTTTGAAAAGCATCCTATATAACAAACTGCTTACAGCTTGAATAGAAACCAAACCTTATCTCTCTACACCACCCCCTAAATTTTTTCTACCCAGATTTGACATAAGAAATGGCTCTCTTTATAAAGACTGCAGATTAAGCCGAAAGCATTCGACCCTGACAGTTGAATGGCTTTTAAATTAGACAAAAATCCAATGAAAGAATAAAAATAGGATGCACAAAAAGCAGGCAGATACCTATATTTATTTTGTTTTCAATAAAAACCCATGACATATGGAGTACTGCAATATGGAAACTGCATATGGAGACTTAGGTGACTCACACACAATGTTCAACAACAGCAGAAGCCATAGCAACACTATGTACTGCTTGTAATGAGCTGGCAGATAAGATAAACCATCTAACAAGATAAGGATATCTCTGAAATGTGAGGTAAAAGTAACTAATTTATACCCTACATCACTTTCCTATAGGCCTCATTTTTTCTTACAGCTTTGCATGTCCCTATATTTTTGTGTACATTGAAAAGTGTTGGAGAGATGAAAAAGCAGCATTCCCTAAAATGTGAAGACGTACAGTATCACTGCAACAGAGGCCAAGAAAGCACACCTCATGTACTGTGTTCACACGAACCCCTGACACCAAAAACAGTATTTCTTCCTCTGTCTGTAATTTCTACAGTTACTAAGTTAGTGTAGCTGCACTATTTGCAGCTTCGACCACTACAAGGTTTTTAAGTTTCTTCATAGTTAATTAAGTGTGCTTGTGAGGTTTATCAGTGAATGTATTTCTACCGAAAGAATCAAGAACACTTCAGTTGTATCCATCCTCTCCCTCCACTCCTAAATCTTTAACAGAAATTCATAGCACAGCATGTGCAGGAAGGGAAAAAACATATATTTCTGAGGAATCTCAAATTAGCCAATAGTCAGTGATTAAGGCCCTTCTTCAGGAACAAGAAAAAACTAAGCTTGATTTAGTAACACAAAATGACCTTCTATTAGCTTTGGCTTTCACATGCTACACATAAGCATCCACAACACCTGCTGTCAGAGACATCAGCAAACGCAAGCCTTTAGCTTGAACCAGAATTGATTTTGTCCTGTTCTTTAAGAAACAACATATTCTAAACCAGAATCAGATTAAATAAAAGAACGCCATGTACTCTGCCAAGTTATGTGCAAAGCCTGTCCAAGTTGAAATGCCAAGAGAATGCTTATTGCACAGATCTTTTCAGGATGGGGACAGCAAAGAGATGAAGGAACACCTAGTTTGCAGATGCAAAGACTGAAAGGCAAATGGAATTCAAGCTGCTCAACACAGTTAATAAAGTTCAATTCCAATGATGTTTCACCTTAAAAATTAAGTATAACAGCTACCTACAGATGTTACACACCTCTAGAACCAAAAAAAAACCAGAACAGCATTCTTTAAATCTTGCACTTTGGAACTAGGTATGTCCCACTTGCACGTAACCTCTTCCATGGGCCCAGCCTTCAACTAGTAAAGATAATGGGAGCACAGATGCTGAGCATAACAGAAGTCCCTAGCAATTGGAAAGGCAAAACCACACAACAAGAATCATTTCAACACCCCAATTATTTTCATAGTTTAAGAAGGATCTTTTTTTAATAATGCAAACCTCCAATTTTAACCAGTTACATACATTTATTTTCAAGATTTGTACAATTATTGCATAAGACTTATGGTCATTTATATCTAGTACAAGTGACATTAGGTACCATGTTTTTGTATTAAGTTCCAGTTACACTTCCAGTCAATTACACAAATGTGAAACAAGACTAAGACTATTGCCTTCAGAAAGCCTTCTCCACATTTATTCAGATCCAAAGACTGCACAACAGAGACATTTGTGATGATGATCACACACCGGTTTGTGTTGCTTTGGTAGACTGTAGTGGAACAAAACGGCAAAATAAACCCAAAAAAATCCAACCAAACCACCTCATAAGATAAAAAATCCCCAAGTATTTAAACTTGCAGGTTGATAAGAACCAGCCACTTCCTTTTTGGCAAAACAACAGTTACTTCAAGTATTCAGAAAAGTGGAAAACAAAAATAATTTGCGTTTTTTTTCACCAGTAAAAAGGTAAAATAGATTTAACCTCTGTTAATAAGTGCCAATAAACTGGTGGCAGTGATAACGTCATGCTAGAAGGAGCAGACACAGCCTTGACATAGCCACACCAAAAAAACAAAATACAAACCTAGAAGAACTGTGTGCTGATGCCTTTATATACTTGCCATGATGTGTGTTTTTAAGTGCATAACTGAAAATCAGCATAGTAATAGCACTAAAAACAGTGCAAGTTACTGGGTGGATTATTCTGAAACAAAGACAAGAGACTGAACGCAGACAAGAGCATGGCATAAGAGGCAAGTAAAGAATGATTGCAGGAGCAGCTCAGATCTCAGTTTAGATTTCTCCTACGCATACAAGCTACAACACATACTTTGTTCCACAGCACAAGGAAAACACAAGAGCAGAACACAAAGAAACAGTCAAGAAACACTATGCAGCTTCTGAACAGCAAGACAAGGCAGAAATATGCTTTTGAGCTCAAATGCATCATCATCCTAGGTATTTTTCTCTCCCTGATGCAAGAAAGACAAATGAAAAAAAAAAAAAAAAAAAAAATGAGAAAAGGAAAAGCATCCAGAATGACTGCTTGGCACATTTGAAAAATGTTCAAATAACTTATAAATAGCAGCAGTACTATGGCCAATTAACTTCTGCGAGCCTTCATCAATGCAGAGGTGATCACAACAATGTCTATTTTGGTGACAAGTGTGTCAACAATAAGGCAACATTCCAAAGTGTAGTTTCATATTTTCATATAAAATATCAGTTGGGATTGATTGTATCCTTCATAGTGATTTACTAATTCTGTGACAGACAAAACCAGTTTTTTAAAGGAATATTACAGGATAACAAAAAGCACGTGGACATGGCTGACTTAATTCTCCCCTTCAGATATGTTGGCAAAGTTATTTACCCAAAAAGTATTCCCCAGGTGAAAGTTAGTGGTATACAGCATGTGGTCATTAAGCCATAAAAGAATGCAATCTTGCAATACTGGTTGAGCACTTTCAATTCCCACAGACTCAAATGAAAATTTAAACTGCTAAGCACTCTGATTATCCCTTTTCAACATTTTTTTCTCCCCCACCTTCAAGTGAGACATTTGTAGTGATCACAATGCTACGTTTCGGCCAAAGTTCACTCCCCTCAGCTTTTTCATGGAATATGATACAGTGCAGAACAAGACTTGGAAGGAAGTCTAAGGAATAGGTTCACTAAAAAGCAACATGAGAATGTTTACCCTAAAGGAGAGCTCAATTTTACCACACTGAAAGCTGCAAGTGCAATTACTCCATTCAAAGTTTTAACTGTTCTCAAAGTTACCAGCATGATGCAACCAGCACAAACCCTAGATCAAAAACAAGAGATGATGTGTGAAGTAGACAGTCCCTGTTACCAAGCTGAAATTGATTGTGTTCTGACACGATTGACTTCTGGAAATTTGCTAAGATATGCTGGTGTCACATTTCAATAAAAATAGTGTTTCAACTCTTGCTACAAAAAGATAAGGATTTTGTTGTGGTCCTGCCTAATCCATTCATGAATTGCAGGGCACAACCCTTGCCCCACTCACCTACCAGAAAAAGCAGTTCCATTTTTTTGCGCTGAGAAAAGTAGCAGGCTTAGTGGTTACAAAGTTCATGTTTTAAAGTGCACTGTCATTTTAAACACATTTTCCCTTCTTAAAAAAAGAAAATAAAACATTCTAATATTAACAGTTCATAAAAATAACAGCTGCAATATTCCTCTAAAATTGCAACTTAAAATCAAGTCAAATTAGCAAGATCCAAATCTTTTTCAAAACAAAGATATGAACCAAAAATTTAAAACCTATTTCTGCAGAGAACTGCCAAGCAAAAACTCACATACTGTCCCTACAAGCCTCTCTCCTAACAGCATCTCACACAAAACCCTTTCAGATTCTTCCAGCTGACAGCCTCAGGAAAACAGAGGTCTAAATACATCACAGTCCTTCCCACTAGTCACCTACATAAGTGCAGGTGTGGATGCTGGTGCAGTTTTTCCATCAGCTCTTCCTCTGTAGGCTCTTCCAAAACATCTCTACAAAGAAAAAGCATGACTTGTCAGGGGCAGGAAAGGGAACTTCTCCACATTTGTTTTTGCAATGCACGTCCTAAGATGTAACATGTGCTCATTTCAAGAATGAAACAAGGAATTAAAGTTACAATAAGTTGATGCTCCCTAAAGATGCATCTACTTGCAAGTGATCCATCCTTTACAGATGGGTCATGGAAACCAGCAGCTGTTTTCCCATAAGAAGCAGGGAAGCAATTTCCTGCACACAGTACAACACAACTGAAGGTCAGTAGATTTGTTTTCCTGAAAAAACTCCCAAATGAGAACATGTTCCCAATGCTACTATTGAATATCCAATGTGCATCAGAAGTTCCACTTGTGTGTGATCATCAAGTAACAACTTACCACCCACAACTTCGTTATAAGCCAAGAACATGCATCACTTATCTTCCCTTCTCCCCCTCAGCACAGCCCCCCCACCAGCCCCCTAAGCCCCCTGC
>JAVJGJ010000002.1:21296466-21323708 GCA_035590215.1 Microhierax caerulescens
CACCAGCCCCCAGAACCTCTTCTCCCATCACGCCATGGGCAGAACACATATGGCTAGGCTACCAAGTCAGCTTAAAGCAAGCCTAACTGAAGCACATACTGAATTTTTCCAAACTAATAGATGAAACAGTTTATTTCAGAGGGAAGAAATAGAAGACAACTCTTTTACCCTCTTGCAGCCAGCACATTCTTCGAAAGCCAACTAAATTAATTATCAAGCCTAGTCCAACTCACCTGAACATTAGTTCAACTGTCCTCTGGTATTCAATATCTGAAAGAGGCTCTCTATGACAGCGACGGTCCCACTTGTGAATAAAGTTCTGAAATGTAAGAGGAATGGGGGGGAAAAAAAAAAAAAAAAATCAATAAAGGTTACTTCTGGTGACACCAGAAGAGAGGTTATATCACATCAATATGTTTGCAGGTAAGGTTTGGGAGAGGTGGTGAGGTTTGTTTTTAACACAGAGCGTCAGAGCAGTGATTTATTTAGGCATCAGCATATTTATTGGCTGCAGGTCACCACATTATCCAAGCCTGTTGTTCAGGAATGAAGTAACTTTCTTATCACATAGTGAAAGAACAGTAGAGCAGACAACAGCCCTGCTGCATTTTACTCCCAGCAAGGACTGTCTCTCTCCCCAGGGTAACTGCGTTAATTACCCACAAGGGTTCACCTGCTTTGTACTTTCTCCTCTTTAAGAACCTGACAGTATATAAACATAGTCCTAGTCCAGGCACCCCTACATGAACTCTGCTTCTGGTTTTGCCATGTTCCCTTACCCCTTCTCATTCACTCTGACAAAACAATAGCTAGGGAGTAGGCAAAAATCTCAGGCCGGGGAGCAGAAAAGAGAAAAACAATGACATTCTGTTCTGCTACAGAATGCTGTATCTTGGCTTTTACAGCAAACTTTGAACACTGCCCTGCTGAAGCAAGCAGGTAGAAGACTTAATGCCATTAGCATCCAGCTAGAAGAGAAAGTCTTTTCTGAAATGCTCATGCACAAGACTGAAGCTCAACTTAAGACTTGTATCTAAGTTTCTGTCTCAAAGTTTACCATTCTGCCTACAGTAGTAAATTTCAGTTCTCAAAGCAGTCAACAACAAGAGCATCTCCAAAAGAAATTTTCGTAGGTTTTAAGATGGGGTGAAGTGCCCTCTACAGGTACTCAGTTCTTTCATTAATTGTAAGAGAGTGCAATGATTAATCTGGAGGAGATGCCTGTGATAAAATTCCCTTCACCATTAAAAAACCAAAAGGTGTTTGGATTTGCAGAGAACAACATACATGAAGAACAAGCAGAACTAAATGTTCTTCATTGGCATTGCTTAGGCACTTGTATTTCCACAGTTTCTTTAAACTTCAAAAGTTGATCTCTCCTAAGCAAGTAAAGTTCTGTTCCTCTACTGTGGAACAAGGGTAATAATTCAAACTGGGGTGGGAAGAAACACAGGACAACCAAATAAAATTAAAATCTAAATTTTAAAGCACTAATTTTGCTGACAAATCAAAATGAAAAAAGCCTTTGGCTTGAATAACTAATGCTGAAGTTAAATGCTAATGGACAAGAGAAACAATTTTGTAATACTTAAAACATTTTTCACTTTATAGAGAGTAAGCTATAATGATAGAAGTGCACAACCAATGAAAAGCAGCCAGATTTCTAAAAAGGTTGCAAAAAAAACCCAAAAACAATCATCTAGGAAAAAGAAAGTGCTTCCTCAACATCTCTGAGGAAGGGTGACAAGGAGAAAAGATTAAAGCAAGCAAAAAAACAACACACTTTCTGTAAAAGTTGCTTGGGTTCTTTTCATTTCCCACACGTCTTAGAACCTGTCTTCAGAACCTAATACCAAATAAATACCAAACATTTCCTTACCTCTAGGAGTAAAGCTACGAAGAGATTAACCCAGATGACAGAGGAGATCAACCACCAAGCTACAAAATAGATCTTTGCCCACCTGCAGATCAGATTAACAGACAAAAAGTAAAATAGGCAGTAAATAACCTCAGCCTGAATGTGACCAAATAGTGCCATGAAATCATATTTTTCCTTGAAGTACAATACTACTACTTCCTTAATGTAAAAGTAGGTCTGGAACAAAAAAATAAAATAATCTTAAGTCTTTCATTACGTTAGCCAAACAGACTCACTCCCCCCATTTATCATAACTGATTGAACTATGAAGGGACAGAAAAACAGCCTAATAGAAGTTGTACTGAATCACAGCAAAAGATCCATCCAGGCTAGTAACCCCTGAACTAAAGCAATTCACTAGTATCTCACTTCTGGGAGTTTGGCTTTACAGACACAGCCACCCACACAATATGTGTTGCAAGCCTGTTAATAATCCACTTAATTCATTCACTCTTTTTTGAAACAAGATTACTACCAAGACAGTTTCAAACCCCTTCTAAATGTGACAACAGATTTCATGGCATCCACCAAGCACTAGACGACCCATCAAGTTACACAAGTTAAAGAAAAGCCATGACATACTAAGTATTTCCTACGTACCTGAATTGACCCAAAAGAAAGCTAAGCAGCACCCCTCTTAGCAGATGGTAGGAACTGTGCTATGCCTATAATTCTTGTTCAGTTATCCTATAAGCCAGATTTCTATGGGACTTCATCAGTAATATTACTGCTACTTACGGACTTGAATATCTTGAAAACCCTTCCAAAAAGACTTGCCAGTTGTTCACCACCATCACATCCCAGAGTGTCACCACTGCTGCCTAAACATCATGAATAAAACGGAAGCTGAGTGGCTGTATCAACACTCTGAGGCTGTATCACAAAGAGACGAGCAGAGAGGGAAAGAGGACAGATTCCATCAATGATCAGACTCACAGCAAAGTCATCGAAATTGTTTGGCCAATATTCCAGCTGTTCGTAGGTCCCACACTGCAGAGTGCCATTATTATATGTTGTATTGACAGCACTGTAAAGATAATTACAGGTTGATGTAGGCATTGCTTTCTATGTACTATACCTCAAAACCAAGATACTTCTGAGCACCTTGTAGAAAGTCTCTCATATGGGCAGAAAATAAGGGAAATAGTTTAAAAAGTATGCAAGCTACAGCAGGGTAAAGTTTCAAGCTACCAATAAGTGTTCCTGCAATACCAATACAGCAAGAAGAAACAGAAAGAGCAAGAGATGAAAAAAGTCAGTGTGATTAAACAATAAAAGAAGGGTGGCTCCAAAAGTAAGAAGGAAAAAAAAAAGCCCAAACCCAACCACAAACAACTCAGAGGTAGTGAGTTGCAGATGCTTTTAAAAAAACATATTCTTTCCGCATAGTGATGTTTAGAATGTTACCTCATATTTCCCAAGGGAACAACAGCACCTTTAAATAGCATTATGCCAGTTATAGCAAATGCATAGAAAACCACCTGGAAGGAATATAAGCAAGTATTAGTTTTGAATATTTCAGTCACTAAATAAGAGAACAATGCAATTAACATGGAATTCATATTAGTACCACAATAAAAGAATTTAATAAACAACAATGCCTGAAGCTTTTGAGATGAAAATACTTCTCAATGTTTGTACTACTTAACTGTCTGCTCTTACTTTTTAATTTTCTATTTAATTTTCAGTTGTTAAAAATGCATAAAGTTATTTTACTTTATAATCTATTTTACTTTTTTGTACCTCAGAATGCTGATATTTAGCTAGTAGCACTACAGAAAAGCAACTTAAAAATCAAAATCGCAAACCATTACCTTTATTTAAAGAATATTCTAAATACCTGGGAAGCTTTCTGCTAGATTTAGTGAAAATAAGCTTTTACTAAATTTAACCAAAGGACAAAACCAAGTCATCGTTCTACATTACATCAGCAACTTCTTTACAAGTATTACATTAGTCTAAAAATACAGTTTTCAATAACATAAAGGATTTTGGAACTTGTGTCTTTTACTTGTTAGAAATGCAGGCTTCCTTTTAAAGAAATACCTTTCACAGTCTTCAACAGTCACCTAGATGAGTTTGCCATTTTTATCCTAAACCAATTATTCGGAAAAAAACTACAACTTCACTCCTCTGGGTGAAGTGCCATTCGTCCTAGGACAGCTTGAAACAAGCTGAATCTTCAAATGAAAATGTTGACAGTCATATTTCTGTGCTTTTCTACAAAACAGATCCAAGAGGGAAGTCTAGGAAGAGTATAAGAGAAACTGTCCTGATCAATGAACCACAGCACTTTGTACACTATTGAAATAAGTTGAAGCTGACGTTCCACAGCCTGCCAGAAGATGGGGTATCTCACTTGGCAATAATGAAGTTTATTTTATTATTTCAAATGCACACTACCTGAGAAATTAGCTAATGAGTTACATAACTTTATCGGCATCTGTTCCCAGCTAACATTAGGAAAGAGGTTTTGTATCAGATGGCAATGGAGTCAGACTTCACTACACTAGAAGTTCAATGACAGTTTCCATGTAGCCTCCAGTAAAAGCAAATTAACAGAAGCAACAAACACTATGGCACCCTTGCCTCACTATCGATGCAAAACTATATTCCACACTGCCAGCATTAAAGACAATCAGCAGCAGAACCTTAAACCATTTCATGAGCATTATGTCTTACATATATGGGTAGGGACACCATAGTTAAAACGATAAATTATAATACCTAAAAAAAAAATAAAAATCAAGTCTATTACTCGGGCTCCTGCCATCTTAGCCATGTTTTTCAGGCATGAAAAGAGCTTCCAGCAGAATGCTACAGCCAAGGTACAGCCATGCCAGTAGCAGCACAGCTTTGAGGTCCTAGTGCAAAGCACAGAACAGCTCACCCCATAACGGCTCTCTCCCAGGGCTGTGGCATAAGGGTTCTGTCAGATCCAGCAGCCAGGCCAGTCACTGCCTTCCCCACCTGTCCACAATGTAACCCTACCAGCCTCTGACAGAGGCAACAAAGAGATGCGTGCTCCTTTAGCACAGTGTACATGCTTAACCAAAAGCTGGTAAAACTACCAAAACCGCAGTCAGCCTTTAGACAGCTTATTGCATTAAGTATTCAAAAGTTTTTCATTATACTAAATGTTCCTACCATATGCAAGATTGGCATTTAGGCTCTTAAGATGTGCTTTCACATGCAAAAGCAAACTTCCAAGTTTGTGCACCCCACAGTATTTCTGTTCTGAGAGTAGCTCCCAATTGCAAGTGTGACTTGTACAGCACAACAAAGCTGTTACTAATTCAGCTTTGTCCAAACCAATATCGTTATTTCAAATTGCAACACAAATCCTTCCTGAATGCAGCTTAAGGCTCCTCCCTACAAAAGCATAAATTAGTAATGACAAAAACAGATATTCTGAGTAAATTGCATGCTAAGTATATAGACTAGAATAACTTTTTAGACAATGCCTAATACACAGCAAATCCTTGGTCTCTAACCATTACGTCAAAGTATTCAAAAAAAAGGGGGGGGGGGGGAAGGCACAAAAAAATGCTCAACTACCCAAGTACTACTTTGCTTTACCAGAAAGACGTCGTTGCAAAGCCAGAAACTCAAGAGTTGGGAAATGGAGAATTTATGTAGCGGATACCACCCATTGCGAGCCATCTTTTAATCACATGTTTACAGAGTGTCAAGTTCTACACAGACACACCTGGAACAGGAAGTCAGAGGCTTTTAAAAGTCATGTCCAAACATGTCATCTCAAGACCTTCTCAACTGAAAGCAATTTTAACCTTGTTTTGCTATTTAACATAAGCGAGCCAGGGTAGGGAAAACTAGGCTACTTTTTGCATCGGATGAAATATTTGTAACTGGAGTATCCAGCCTGAGGCAAGCGCTCTGAGGAAGTTTCAAACAATCTTTTAAAGGCACTCCTGAAGGAACTTGTGAACAGTGCACTGTCACTGTGCACAGCCCCTAACAAAAGAGTAACTTCTTGCAGCTTTCCAAGACATGCCCTAGAGAAAAACTAGCTGATTAAGGTGAAATGTTACTGCTCATTGTGATTTGTCTCATTGTCAGAGAACCCCGTTTACTTCGCTGATGACATACCCTTATTATACTATTAACTACAGGAAAGGAAATCACAGTCTTGCATCTCCACTTACCACAAGGATTCCTGCAAAGGCTCTTAAGTTTTTTACCAGGTCCAGCAATGTAGTAACGACCAAAGCCATGAACTAAAACAAAGCAGAATTTTGTATGCGTGACATTCATCCCACTTCCAATCCATACAAAATATTTTTACTAAAAGGACAAAGAAATACCAACCAGGAAAGTGAACTATACTAAATACAGGACATTCTTTTATACAGTAATATTTCCATGAGATACTTAAAATGAACAAACAATGCTGTAGTCCTTTTCATACACAGACAGTATGGTAGCTTTCAGACACACACAAGCACCGAGTCAAAGGGCTATTTATCTACTGAAACTAGAACAGGGAAAAAAAAAAAGTCACTCTGGAGTTTTGGGGCGCTTGTATCTGCTTCATATTTGATCAGTCTAATTTCCTGTTTAAACTTTCTACTGACATTATGATCCCTGATTACATCTGGTAGATATTTATGGCTTATTGAACTAAGATACAAGTCCTGCACCTGACATAAATTCAGGCTTAGCTTTCAAGCAAGTCTAAATGCAGGATTATAACAAGCAATCAAACAACTCAAAGTAATTTCAGATTTATGTATTCTGGTGAAAATACCCATACTGGGAAACTGGAAAGAGGGATCCATCCCAAATAACCCTCTAGGTGACCAAAAGGTCTGGTATTATCCAATGAAAGCAAGTCTACCACCTCGTGAGTACAAAGTTCTTCAAGAGTATCATATCCACTCAATCAATCAAGATGAAGCACAACACAAGTTGCACAAGTGTTTCTGGATGCATTTGCCCACTTCAGAACACCAGCATCAATTGCACTGACATCAATGGAACTTTGCTGCCAACTCAGAGACAACCAGCTAGAGAGACAGTGAGTTTGTGAGATGCTGTGCCACAGTCCAGTCAGAGCAGAGTTATAATCCCACTCAGGTGCAACAGAATTGCAACCTACAAGTTATTCTGAAAGGCTTTAACAAAATTTGTAATTTGACCAACAATGAAATCGTAAATGTGGAGGGGAAAATAGATACCTTCATATTAGGAATAATCCGCAGGAACCTGAACACAATTAACATGTTCACCAATCGCACCATATCCCACAGGGATAATAAACCCATGAACTCTGGTCTCCTAGAAAAGACAGAAGAAAGTAACAAGTGAGAGAAACGGCCCGTGACAGAAAGACACCACGAAATCTACTGGGCTGCAGGTAACTAAATTCCCCACAACTTTTGAGTAACATCCACAGCACATTAAAGTATTTGAGAAGGAAAAAAAAAAAAGGGGGGGGGGAGGGGGAGAAAAAGGAAAAGAAAAAAAGATTTCCTCATGTAAACAGTATTTATATCTGTAACTGACTAGAACACTGCATTCAGTTTTGGAATCCCCAAGAAAGGGACAAACTCCAGCAAGATCAGCAGAGGACCAATAAGATTATCAGGGGCTGATGCACCTACTCTACAAATGGAAGCTACAGGAATTGCGCTTGCTCGGCCTGGAGAACACTGCTTCAGGAGAATCTGGCAACAGCCAGAAGTGGTCCTCAAGATGACAGAGCAAGGCTGTTCAGTGGTGCATAGTAGGAGAGCCAGGGACAGTAGGTTTAAACTGAAACAATGGAGGATCACACTAGACATAAGGAGGAACTCAACCACGAGGAAAGCAAGACAGGCACAGGTTATCCAGAGAGATCATGCAAGTCTCCTTCACTGGAGATTTTCAAGACCCAACTGGATAAAGCTTTGAGTAACTTGGTCAACACTTGCTTTGAGCAGGTCCCTTCCAGCCTGAACTATCCTATATAGAAATCTATAATCTGAAAAAGGAAGTACAATCGTTTGCTCAACTGGAATTTCAGCTACAGTAAATTCTACTAACTGATGAAGGAAGCAATTCATTTAGCCTGGGCTCTTCAATATGCATACAGAGCTCTTTGAAGTCCCTGGGTAAGCAGCCTTCCTTCTGTTGGAGGAGAAGGCACCAAAGAGGGTCATTTCAGAAAACAAAGCAAAACAAAAATACTGCTATAGCTAGATACTTCAGGAACTTACACAAAGATGTGCATTAATCCTTCAGGGTATGCTCAACTGAAGTTAGGCTTCAAAACAAGAACTAAGCTAACAGACTGTCTTGCCAACCTTCTTCCTTACATATGTATTCCACGGGTGATATGCATACATTTCATATCTCAGTCTGAGCTTTAGTTGACTTATATCGGCATGCTAGATGCTGCTTTGCAGGAAAGGTGGGTAGGTGGTGGGGTTAGAATCGTTAATGAAAAAAGCCCTTGATAACACAGATGCTAAATCTTTATCTGCGTCACCAATACATTCAACTCTAATAATAAAAGAAATAATTTAAGACACCACTGCATAGAACATCTATTCCAGAGTAATAGTCAGGCCTTCATCCTGTCCTGAAGATGTTACATCTACAGACCAGGCAATTAGCAACTGCATACACTGTAAGCAGCACGAGGATTCTGAATGATTCATCTGGGTTGCAACCTGCTTGCTGTGACTGATAAAGAGATCTAATAAGTATTACTGGTGCTTCAAGATACTATTGTAGAATAGTCAGTCATCTACACTGAAGAATCAAACGGCAAAACCGAACCCAAAAATAATCAATTACAAGTTAGATCAATAGTTAATGCCATTAGACTGTTAGTAATTACTACCCTTATGGCAACCATCACTTCTGAGCAACAGGAATGCAAGTAGTGTTCAAAAATAAATCCAGTTCAAGCCATTAAGTCTACCAGGTCTCTTCATAGATAGTACTGTAAATTAAGACAAAACTTCTTGATAGCAGCATAACAAATAATCCTGAAGAATTAGGGAGAGAAGTGTCTTAAAAGTAAGTTTGTATAAAGAAACAAAGTATCTTGAACCTGAAACTAAAATTTGTGAAATCTTCCAGGAGTCCTTTCTTCTCATCTTTTGTTGCTGTGGCAGTTTTCAAGGGACAGAACAATGCTTTTTTTATGTTTTTGATGACAAAAAAAGATCAGGATAGTTACCCAAGAACTGTGTGAATGTAGGAAAAATCAAACTACAACTTCTTGCTATTCCGGTATAGATCAATAGTTTAAGTCTATGGAAATTTCTTTTTACTAAGTTCTACAGTACAAAACAAAACTTAGACTTCATTCTACATACAAGGTTGCAAGGGTTTTGCCAAATGTTTAGGAATTCATATAATTAGGCTTATGGACAATCTGATGCTGAAACATATTAGGTTAGTAGCCGGTTGTGTATGTTGTACTAAATTCCTGTTCCTGCACCTTTATTAAGTGCAGGTCTGCTAAGATATTATTTTTCATTAGATTGCAAGGAATACAAATGCACCCTTCTCAGAACAGCTAAATAGAACTCTAGATTTTTTTTTTAAAAAAATATTAATTTTCCTTCACTTGTACATATTCTATGGCGTCTAGTGACTACAAGTGTGAGAAATTATACTAGATTTGGTCAATTACAGACTGGGCTGACAATTATAGCGTAATGACATAAGTGTGTATGAACATGTGTATATATACCCCTGACTCACCCCAGACACAGAGCAAAGTTCAACAGCTCACAGAGATTACATACCAACCAGGATGAGGAAATCCATACACAGCAAAAGTTGCGATCTCCAAAAGCTTCAGTTAGGGGAGAAGAGAAAAAAAATTCTAAAGTCTTACTTTGTGATTCTGAGTTTCAAAAATTAGGTACATTTCTTGACGGGAAATATTTTCAAGAGCTTTAAGCCACATATCTGACTCACATTCAACCTCTGAAATTGCCATATTTGACTAGGTACTCCCTATATTAATCCAATGTACAGACATCATCCAACAGTGACATAAAAGGACATATAGTGAATTACACTAACCATGAATTTGGCCTCATCTGCCATAAGGGTTTCAAGCTTTCACCAAATAATGATAACAATCCTCTGGCACCTTTTATTTTTTTTTTTTTAATTCAAAAAGCTAAGTCATTTTTAGCTATGTAACAGAATTCCTTATGGAATTACTCTAAGAGCTAGACGTTTCCAAATAACATTAAAAAGGCTGCTTATAAGAAAGCTCACCTTTTCCATGAATTTAAGAAAGCCTGCCTCCAAAAAGGAGACCCTAAAAGGACCCTGTGCTACCAAAACGTTGAAGCCACTGAAAACCACAACACTAGTTCATGCTTTTTAACTCTGCATAACAGCGTTAAATGAAAAGCAATTCCACTAGCTCTTACAGTTCCTGATCATCCTAGTCAGCAAATCCAGGAATACAGAGATAACAGAAAGCGTACCAGAAGAATTACAGTCAGAAGTCCATCAAATCTATTGCTTGGGTATGACAAGTATCTTTTCAAGCCCATTGCTAAGATTTTCAGCATCATTTCCAGCAGATAGTACAGGATGAAGAAGCAGTTGATAGCCTTCAGCCCAAAACCAAAAATAATTATTAGAATTACTAACATCTCAGGCAAAAGCAATAGCTGTAGGAATACTGTTGCATCTTACCCCCAAGAAGAAGTCATCTCTTTCAGATGGCTGCTTATCTGCATCCATCACCAAAACCACCTTAAACAAGAAAAAATATTCTATGAATCCACTGCTGCATAGAACACGTGTTTAAACACAAGAACAGGCTTTTAAACTTTGCACAGGCCTTTTCAAGCAGCTCAGAATATACTTTTTAACTGCAGGTATTCTCACCTAAGACTCTGCATGACTAAAGCATGCCACAAGCATGCCACATATGGACATCTGCTACAAAAAGTGGTTATCAGAACAGAGACTAAAGAACAAAAACAGAACTGAAGTTTCTAACGGGGTGGGGTGAACCACACAAAACCCCCTTTTACTTACACAGATAGAAACAATGTTTGCAAGGGCTACAACATTCCCCAAGTAGCCAAAGTAGGGATGGCCAAAGGCAAACTGCATTTTCTGCATAAAATGGGATTGGTACTCTGGACTGGGAGGATGCTGAAATGAACACAAATGATTTGTTTAGACACAAAGCATAAGCATTTTAATAATAATGCAGAAAAAACCACACTCAATCTCAGATTTAAGAAACAGACACTTTCAAAACAAACTTCAAGGCCACAGGCTAATTTTGACATTTCAGTAGGAAGGTGTTTTCAATCTCTGGCTATTAGCAACAAGAAATAATTTCCGATTAGCAAATGGGTTGACTATTATAGCACAACACAGGATAATGGCAAACGGGGGAGATAATTCAGCCTTCCTCTAATGCCCCAAAGCAGGTAAACTAAACAGCAAGCTATTAATAGTATACACTCCTTCCCCATTTCCCAATATTTAATCTCCCTTAAAAGATTCAAAAGTCTAAGTAACATGCGAAGATAGAAAAGAACATTTCCTAACCCTTGAAAAGTGTTACTTTAAACTTTTTTTTAAACTTCCTTTCTCCACGTGGAGAAGACTGCTTTCCACCCATCTTCATCTGAATGCTTAAAGAATCTACATTTCATTCTTCATTCAGGGACTGGAGGAAAGACTTTGCTTGAGTATATTTAAGTGTTACCCTGCAAAGACTAATACATAGCAAAGAGATGCATTACTTCAATATATGACTGTCACAATAAGACAAATCCCTTGCCTTACATCAAAAACAATTTACTACAGAGGTACTTAATTCTCCACATCACTTTTCAGGAAATCTGTGTTGTAAGTCTAACTCCTATTCCTTGTAATGACTCTTCCTATTAAACAAAATACACACGCAGAGCTCTCATCTATTTTGTCTGGCCAAGTCACTTAAAGCTGACAGAATTAACAAGGATGCCTTTTGTATACTTAACTCTACCAGGCAATCCCAAAGTAATGCTGTAAAAGCTCCCAAAGCAATGTTGTTTATGATTAGAGCAATCCATGAACAACTTAAAAATCAAATGACATCTGATCATACCTTGCATTCAACAAGTTGTAAAGTTTCTTTATCTGCTTTATAGCAGAACACTATCACCTATTTTTGCACAAGACCACACTCAACTTATGACGTTTTATAAATGACCGTCACATACATACTTGCTTAATGGCATCTTTGTCTAGTTCTTCAAAGAGCTTCTGAAACTGGGCAGCTGACAGCTGGTCACAGGAACATGTTTTGAGTGACTTCACATGAAAGAGAAACATTCAGATCAACACTTGCAGTAGGTGCATTTTCAAAGACTGCCAACACCTTCAGACTTTCTCTGAACTCTGAAAATCATGGCATGAACTGCAGCATTAAGTCTTTAGCCAAGCAAAAATCAGTCTTCTATAGCCTGACACAAGTATTAGGCGGAAGCAGCATAGCTAAATTCCATAAAAAAAAAAAAGACATTTCCATACCATAGAAGGAAGCTGCTATAAGATAGCAGCTCTAGACCACAGTGAGAAATGCTTTGCTTTCAGAGTGAAAGTAAAGCAAATGAAAAAGTTAGCTCCGCAAAACAAGAGTTTTCGTTCCTCTGCACCTCTCTGCAGGTGAATGCATTCCTCATTGCACCAACAACAGCAGCAGCAACCTTAAGGTGAAATTGCTGAGCTGAAAGCTACTATTCCTAGATCAATGCTGTGATTAAGGAAATTTCAGTTTCCACAGCTGTCCCACAAGTCAAGTACATAAAGACTAAGAAAATCCAGGTCTTACTCTCATGATGGCTTGCTGGCAGCGAGAATCCATTTCAGTTTTCTGCAGCACTTGTAGTAAGGCTCCAACACTGACACACGACCTATTCAAAAGAAAAAAGGATGGGCTCTGAAACAGATCACTGTCTTGACTGCAAAAATAGAGGAAGAATACCCTTGGAACAGCTCTTTTTTAAAAAGCAGACAGAATTAGAAGTAAAAAGGAAACAGATCCCCTAAGAGTCCCCCGTGTGTTATAAACATCCATTTAAAGAAGAAAAAAAAAAATATTTAAAAGACGAGCAACAAGCTGCCGTTTTTCAAGAAGGAATCCTCAGTAAACATACTAAACAAAACAAGATGACTAAAAAATCCACTCTTTTCTCCTAGATAATTTATTGTTTCAACATTCTCCACTTACTGTTGTGCATTACCGGGAGTCTCTTTCAGGGAAGACAGCACTTCAAACGCAGCCCGAATTCCCAGTCGCCTCCTGAAGAGGGAAGACTGAACCGATTTCTGGATAGTAAAGATACCAATGAGGACACAATTTACTTACACTTGTTTAAAGAAATCCAACTAGATGATACAAATAAGATAGGCAAATTATTTGCCCTGCTCTTAGACAGCACCTGCTGCAAGCCTACTACTAAAATAATTTTTCAGGAAAGAAAGACATTGTTTTCCTTCTCCCACTGCCAAAGTCCCCATCATTAGCCACTAGTTCTAGTTGTCCATATACTGGGCCCAGACAGTCAGACACTCCACAATTTACAAGGAATACCATGAAGAGTCATAGGCTGAAATCAGTGAAGCCCATTCCTACCACAAGGACTTGGGCAAGATCAGGGCTACCGAGCTGCTCATGCAGTACTATGTCCTATGGTCACATAATACACCGACTCTCAGGCACACAGCCCGGATTTGTGATTAGAGATCATAATAAGAGACTTCCCCAGGCATCACTCCTTTCAAGAACTCCACATAGGAGGAAGGAAGCAAACAAACAAGTCTCTGGAGTTCAAGAAAACATCCAGGTTATGGTTTATTTTTACTCCTGGATTACACAGCTACATGCCTGTTCCAGAGACAACAACAACAGCAAAGCTCAAATACTCACAGAAATTCATACTACTGTGCAAAGAGAAGAGTTAGACAGCCTGTCCAACTCCAGCTTCCTACCAAAAAAAAAGCTAGTGCCACAGTTTTTCATGCTTAATTTTTTTTTTCATAGTAATCACTTTTAAACTCAGAGATATTATTGGAGTCAGAGTATGACATGCTCTCAAAAGGAAAGAGGAAAATTGAGAAAGAAGGGAAGAACAGAGCAGGAGGAAAGGATTACAGTAATTCCTCTTTGTACATGCTAGGTTTAAACACTCTTCTACAAGAAATTGGGGGCCATTCCTTCTGTGTTACACTGCCTCAGACTTCCTAGTCAACAAAATTTACCTTCTCTCTGGATCTCTAATAGAGCAGCTGTAGTTTCACTTCTCCCCCTCAGCCCTCAACCCCACTCCTCTGAAGGACCAAATGAACTATACGACTACATAACTAAGGGGAAGGAACTATAAGACTAGATATAAGTAAAGGAGGAAATAATTAACTAAGGAACTACAAGATCATATGCAAGTAAGGAGAAAAACAATAAAATATCATATGCCCAAAGTCACTAGGTTTCCCCTGCCACTAAACCTGAAGGAAACTATAGACAAAAGACCAACCAGCTGGAACATACATTGTTGGGAATACTGTTCCTTCAAAGCTACAGAGGCCATCGCCATACTGGCACAAAGGGGAAAAAAAAATTAACCTACAACCCAGAGGTTTAGCCATCGGACTCGAGTGCTTTTGCATAGCACTATCCTGACTGAGCTTTATAAAAAACATTGCTGTTGAGCTGTGAAGTTTAATAGAGTATGCAACAGGATAACACTGGTGGAACTGAAATTGTTGAAGAACTAACTCGAGGGAAAAATTTCACCACAGAAGTTAAAGTGCTCAAAGGAAAAGTCTCAAACAGTTCAAAGACGGCACCTCAGCAAGATCAAGATTCAGTCTGTTCTGAGGAACAACAGACTGATCCTTGCCCTTTTGACTGATGACCGCCTGATCAAAGATTCAGTTGTGTGGCATCAACGTGATAACCATTAATGCTTAGTTTAACACTGTTTTCTACTAGCTTACTATAAGTAGTAGCTGCTGAGTAGCTGTGGTGCACCTTGGATGTTCTGTATTCATTGCTGGAAATAAACTCAGTCCTGGCAATCTCCAGCTATACCCACACAGCCTCTTCCTTCCACCACCTACCCAGTCAGTTACTTCTTTTTGGAACAGCGATAGGAAAGTCACAAGTTTAACCTCTTAGATGAAGTACATTTTATTGGAAGTAACTGAGACGATCCTTCATTTGACTGACTTAGTCTCTGCTTTCTAAAATACTCTTACCTCGGCTCATTAAAATTCCTCCCAGATGGTGTAGTTGAACAATTCCATACAGAAAACAAAAGCACTTAACACTTTTTCCTGCTATGGAATCCAGACTACACTCCCAATACACAACTAGTGTACGCAATGCAACAAAGCACATCACACATGTTGTTAATAAAAGAGAAAGAACTTCTAGCAATGAGTTTCATTGTCATCATAGATTGCACGCTCCTTGAACAACATGCAGAAGTAGACTTACTTTGTCAGCTTTTACTTCTCTAATACAGACACCTGAGTCAAAAAGAGGTCATTATACTGTACATCAGATGAATATTCCACAAAATGAAGAGAATCACATATGATCAGGAATCTTCCAGAAGCACGTTTAAGTATTACATGGTTGACTGGCATTGCATGGAGAGTAAGCACACATTCCTCTTAGTTGAGACTCAATACTACCAAGAATAACTACTATTTGCCTCTTCTTCTCGTACAAGTCAATCATAAGGCTCAAGTCCATCTTTTGAGGCAGCAGACTGCCCTAATCATTCTAACATCACACCCACCCACCGTGGTAAGAAAAAAAGTAAAAAATACCAAACATGAAGGTGTTTTAGTCAACAATTTTTCTATTTTTAATCAAAGGTGTCTAATCCTGTACTACTCAGGGAAATCAAGTGCTAGGATTTGCAACAATTAACTATTTAAATAGTACAGCAGGTTTTCTTCACAGAGACCAAGTTTAAGTTACTTGTTCAGTTTTATAATAGTCAAATTTGCAGATCCACAGCACACATGGAAGTATACAACCACATAATTTTTTCATGGAAGGGGATCAAGCTACAACAGCATAAGGGGAAAAGTAGCTACATCAAAGAGCCATTAGTATCTTAAAACTATATCTACAAACAGGATGGGCATGTTACTTGAATATACAGTTGAAACATCTAATACTCAGGGCTTCACAGATTCACAGTTATGACAGAACACAGAAATTGAGAATGCTTTACTCACCAGAAGATATCCTCGAAACTGGTTGTATATTATTGCTGTAAGCAAGTTCATCAGAAACAAGTTGCCTATTGCAGAAAAAGAGGTAGTAAGAATTATTTAAATACTTAATCTGTTTCTCAGAGAAGTTCCAATGCATATAGTAAGTCAGATGCAAAATTTTGAAAAGATTTTTTTCTTGTTTGATTTCAAAAATGTTTGTAAAGTTTGAAAATACTGCAATATATTCATTCCCATATGATATGTAACTGAAAAAAAAACCAAACCGTAAGTACCTTCCATGAATATTATCTTACAACATATACAGTAATTAGAAGAAACAATAAAAAGAAGAAATTTATGACTAAAATTTCCTAGGGAAAAAAAAAAAACAACAAACCACTCTGTAGCTGGTATGCATATGTCAAAGTTAAAGTGCATTTACAGCACTGAAGACAAGAAGTAACTTACCTAATACGGTGAAGAGTATGAAGAAGATTGAATACGCTCGATTCTTAGAATATGCTGGAATCATTACTGTATTAGATTTAACAAAAAAAGGAAAGAAGAACTTAACGCTTACAATGAAAACTGGAGACCTCTATCAACTTTTTAGCAATTGATAAAAGCTCTTATATAGTTCCACTTTAAAGTTATATATATAATTACACCAAAGGAAAGGCAAGAATCAATTTACTAAAGGATTGAAAAATTTTTATATAACCTCCCTCTGGCTGTACTAAGAGCTACCAGCTGAAAGCTTCTAGTAGCCTGAAGTTAATCTTACTGTATTACTCTTTGAAAAGATAGACAAGAGTTATTTGTGAAAAATTGCTCACCATCAGGATTATTTGCAGTAGTTAGCAGGACCAGCAATGTCGTCAGTGAATCTGGCAAATTCCGGAAATACACCACCCACTCCTTATCCTGCTGGCCATCCTAGTCAAAGGTATGTTCATTGTTAGAGAAACACCACAAAAATCACTAAGACTGTTTTGGGGGGGTGGGGGAAACAGCGACACAAGGGGAGACCAGAAAAAAAAAAAAAAAAAAAAAAGAAAAAGGGCAATAATCAATTCCTTCCACACATAACCAAATCTACCTGCCAAGAACAGCACAAGACAAGCACAAAAATTAGGACAATGTGTAGGAATACAGTACAGTCACTTCACTTACTAACAGCCATTAAAAAACATATGGAGGAAGAGCAAGCTAAGAGACACAAGAAACTCAATATAGAAATTATGTCAAGCTAGCACCTCAGATCCAGGAAGAACAATAAAGTCACAGACAATACAGAAATGTGAAGTCACCCTTGACTGATACAAAAAGCATCACCTCTTAGCCTGCAAGAGGTATTAGTGTATTGGAGATAAAAGGATTCCCTAAAAATGAATTTTTAAAAAAATAAAATTAAAAAAAAAAAATCAGACTAATAACACATCTTCAATGTCAACTTGCATTATAAAAATTAGTGTAGACTAGAAGCTGCTTTCTTTGATATTCCAACTAGAGCATGCTGTACCTCAGCATAGATGAAAACCTAGTCACCCTGAACTGTATACACTAGGACTACACTCCAGGACTTGTCCAGAAGTGTAACACAAATTGGGAATGATACTAAAATACATCTTTTCTATACTGTAAGTACAGAAAGGAAACATAGCTGTAACTAGCATTAGTGCACATTACCAGAGTTGCTGGGCAGGTAAAAAGCAGGCAACTGTTCTGTTTTGAAAAGTACGAAGATTCAAAATGCTAGGTACATAATCAAGGAAAACATCACATAGAGCTTAAACATCTTATAGGAAAAAAAATAATAATTAAGAAGTCAGTGCTACAGCACCCAAAAAATACTTGCAAATACTTTGGCAACTAAAGTCATCACAATTGTTTTGTGACTCAGTGGAAGCATCGGATGCCCTGCTAAAGCTCACGTGGCATAAGAATTTTCGTCTAAACAACACTGAGAGGCTGATCTCGGATCATCTGCATACTTAAGATACAGAGTGCAAACCATACAAACATGATTCATGCAGCACAGAACAGCCTGTGAATCTGCTGCAAAGTCTGGAATAACACGTACCCCTAGAGGACATTAGACAAGACAAAGCAAAAAAACTAGAGGCATAAATTTTATTACTAAATGTATGTTAAGAACTTGCTTTCAGTATTTTGCAGTGTTAAATACAATTAGTTTATATGAGTATTAGACTAGAAAATCAAAAAAGAAAAGGAAGACTGCCCGCTGATTTATTATTTTTCACCTGAAAGCATACAAAATTGACTGGTTCAGGTATACAAGTTACATTCCCATCTACTGGGAAAGCTTATAAACGAAATCAGATGCAACATACAGAGATAACACAAAGATCCATCATGAAGCTAAATAAAGGGGGGAAAAATAAAGCTCTGCTTCTAATGTCAGAAATTCTATAACATGGGAATTCAAGGAATTTGCTAATCATAGAGACAACTAAAGGCAAGCTCAAGTGCAAATTGCACTGGGAAGGAAGGTGCAAAACAGAGATTAAAGAGAAGTAAAATTATGGAAGAAATGCACAACAAATCTTTGTGCTAATAGGAACACATTTATGGAAGACCGTAAAAAATAAGGATAAAAAAAAAATATCTGAGTACGATACATTAAGATACAGGAAGTTTAGGAGAAAGGGAACATACCAAGAGCACTGGAACACAAAAGTGCTTTTAACTACAAGATTTCAAATGTGCTTTTTGGAAGCAGGAAGAGAAAAAACAGTAGAAAAACCCCAAAGGTCAGAAACCAAAACATCAGAGTAACGCAGGCAAAACCAGGTAAAAACCTACCAAGGAATAGCCAGGGATACCAGTATTGGAAGATAAGAAAACACAGAGGATATTAAACTTAGCAAAAAGCTAGATAAGAGGAAAGAAATGAATGATAATATAAACAAAAAGAGACAAGATTAAGAGCTCTGGAAACAGAACAGCATAAGAGGTTTCAACTAAAGCAGAGAAAGTAACTCAATTTGGAGAGCTGTATAAGGAAACCTCTTGTATAAACACATTTTCAATTTCTCACCTGTGGTAATAGCATCAATACCAGCAATATGCAGGACCATAAACAAAGACATCAAACACATTTTGGAATGGAACAATCAGACTTTGCTCTGAGCAGCAGAGCTAGAAAATAATGTGTCACAGCTTACAGCAAGGCTGAAGGATTTCAGTTGTGGAGTAGGAAGGATTGTTATCACATAAGCAGCATCTAGAAAAAATTCTTCACTGAAGGATGAAGATATTCTGACACTATTCTGAGGGGCCTTCTGATACACACTTACAGAAATAGCATTATATGTGGATACTATGCACATGGTAAATCTCTCTGAACAGACTCTACACTAATGCCAGGAAGTCTGACAAGGTAACATGACCTTTTTGGGGGAAACAAGTTTCATTAGTTTGATTATAAAACTAGATATGCAGCAGCTATGTGAGTTAAGAAAAAAAAACCTACACAGATATACCAATGCATAAATAAAATCAGTTACCTTTGTTCGAGCAAACAGCAGCATGGCAAACATGGTAAAGAGAGACAAATGAACAGCTAGTAGTAGAACAACACTGTTGGAAAGAAAACAAATCATATGCATTAATACCAAATTTATCTTATTCTTAATATCCTTTGTTAAAAATGCAGAAGGATGCCATATAAAGAAAACTAAGGATATTGTCAAGAAGCTGTATGGAGATAACAGAAGATGATCTAAGTTTTAACTCAAAATAAGTATCACACTTGTACAGATCATTCCAGCATGAGTTTCAACAATTGTGCGGTCAACGAGATTCAAACACTTGTTTTGCTGAAGTTAAGGCCATATTTATACCCTCCTACCAAAATACATCTTGGCTTATGTACAGCTTAGATTCTCCTGGGACTTGTTGGTTAAAAACAAGTTAAAACAAGCAAGGACAATAAGACATATGCTTACAGTGTTGTTTATCTGTTACAGGGTTGTGTATCTGAACTCCTTCAAAAATCATCATGCTGTCTGGCTACAATTTCTCCTGTGGGATATCCAATTCAACATTTCTAATGACTGTAGCATTTAACACATATATTGCTAAAACAATTTAGAAGTGAAAAAGCTGAACTGCTCTGAAGATGTCAAGAAAGGTTTATCTTCTTGTGTGGCACTCACAAGTTAAAGACAAATACATGTGTGTCTATCCACACTTCTGAGAAGCTGCCTTGAAGAAACACAGCATAGTCCTTTGCCTACATGATGCCCCAGTTCTTCCCTTACAACAGGGCTGAATGTGACATGTACAGAATTTTAAAAACCCACTCAATTAGCATCAAAACCCTAATCTGCCACATACAGAGTCACATTACAAGCATTGTAGAGAAATTTTACAGACTAAAGCAATCAAAACATTAACACAACCTCTATCCATTGCTACCTGATCTCACCAACCACTCAGCTAAAGACCATCAAGAAGAAAGCTACTCAGATATCACACACCAGAATACTAAGGGTAACTACACGCTTTCTGTGAAAGGATGTTTTGTAAGCTATTGCCTACCTTGCCATTTCAGGCAATGTGCTGTTGATGCTTTTTAATGTTTTTTTCATCATAGAAGAATTCTGAAGGAGAAAGAAAGGACGAAGAATTCTTCTTATCCTCACATCCTGCAAAAACAAACAGATCAGATATCAAGTTCCCGTAAGACTAGTGCCACAAGTATTTTTAATACAAGTTTGTCAAAAAAGCTGATACACATCAACAAAGTCAGCAGCGTAACATAAAAAGGCTGTGCTCAGAAGCTAAATCTGTCCCCCCTGCAGTCACAGAACATGCAAAAGATTTTATAGTTATGCGTGCCTTGTTAAAAGAATGAGAGATTGCTTTGAAAATGTGCTATGACATTTCAATAGCTTAATCAGGCCACTAATTATAAACTATCTAACTTCACTGCTCAGTAGACATAAGAAGCAGGCCAAGAGATGGCATTTTCATATTTTCTGCCAAGGTCCATTTCAAGAAGGGAACTAATAGTGAGCTTCTTTCAGTAAAAACATGCATGTTTTGAGAACAAGTGCTCAATTTCAATTTGCGGGTTTTTTTTTATAATTAAAGGGCCCACTTATTACTCAGCAATTTCTGCCTCTGACAAGACTCAAACACCTAATAGTCTTTATTTTCCTTAACATACACTAAAGCAATTAAGCTGTTTGTTTCTTGCATTCAAGATGTTTGCCAGCCTTCAAATTATTTCTGTGACTTATCAGCTACTTCAAGTATTACAGCATCCTGCATTTCAGGATCAGTCTTCTCAAGGCCACACATAACAGGAAAAAAAATATTCAAAAATAATAATTTTTTTTCTTGATATTCCCTTGTTCATATGTCCCAGCAGTTAAACTGTTCCTTCTACCACTGCTTTGCCTGGAAGGCACCTGTTCAAACTCCTTGTCCACTACCACACCTAAAGATTTTACAATCAATTCTTTCCAAGAACATACCCATGCTGTAATCACAACCCTCATCCTAGATAATTAACCGCTTTCAGCCACATTATATTTATTCAGCTTGAATATAAAAAGGACATACATATTTTGCTTATGGTTGTATGCTTATAAGCTTAAGTGACACGTTCTCCCAACATTTTAAGATCACTTCTTTGAAATTACATCACATCCTGGTCAGCAGTGACCAGTGGTCACAATATAGACTCTGCCATAGAATCAAGACAAGAACATAATTCTCCAACTGTATGACAAAATTGGTGCTACGTAGCCAGAGTTTTCTCTATACTCTGACTGTTGACAGACTATAACATCAAAGCTCTAATTCTATCAATGAACTCACATCTTGTATTAATCAAACAGAATCCCCTGAGAAGCTACATTACACCAAACATTTTCTGTGTTTCAATGTATTATCCAGCTACCCAAGAACAAAAGACCAAAATTAAACCATCTCATCCTTCTCCCTTAATTTTCTAATACACCACACATGCCCTGCCGAGTGTGCCTTTGCAGGTTCTTCTCGTTTGCCATTCTCCACAACTAAGCTGCTGTTTATTTCCGCAGAAATCAGTTCTTACCTCTGTGCAGAAAAAGCTCAGTGATACAATCCAATCAGCAAGAGAAACAATTAATATCAGTATGTAAGCCATTAGCCATTTATTTTTCAAAAATTCTTCCCATCCAATTAAGTAACTCTGGGGAAGAAAAAACAACAACCAAACAAAGGATTTTAATAAATTCCAATACCCTAATAAGTCAGCACCGATTGTTTTCCAAGTATTTGTCATTTTAAATCACTGCTCATAAAGAGCTCCCTTAAATTCAAACAAAAATACACCAATCTGAGAATTTTTCTACAAAAAGTGAGGGGTGCACAGAGGCCATGTGAGATGAACCCTTGGAATGCAAGAAAAATACTTAATATGCATAAGAACAGGTTTTCCAGAAAGAAGTATCCAAAGAAAAGTTCAGATCCTAACTATTATTAGTTTGTTTAAATGAATTGGCATATACTTGACTATTACGTACCCAGAATTTTATAGCCTAATACAAGCAGCTAAGCCAAAATCATTGTATTCTTAGCAAAATTTATTTCACTTATTCTACAGAAACAGGAGTTTATATTTCTTAGGCTAAAAAAAAGTCATTCAGAAAATACGCACTTTCTAATTTCTCCTGAAAGTAAGGCTTTATTAAAAACAAAGCAATCTCATCACGCAAATCCAAGATTTGAGTAACAGTTCAAAGACATTTCCCAACACATGAAAACAGAAACAAGCCACACTGACTATATCTTCTGAGCTGCCCAACACACCAAGTATTTCATTCGATACCAAATGAATGCAATGCTCACCTTCACGGAAACATCAACCACAAACACAAGAAAGCAAATCAGCTCAATGCTTTCCGTTAGGCCACACGGAGGATTCCATGCAGGAAGGCGGTATCGTACATCTGACGTGATAGTAAGCGAAGAAGGCTTTTCAATAAAAGCCAAAGCCAGGATTACTGTAATGGTTAAACTCAAAACCCTGTTAGGATAGAGATGAAATTAAAAAAAAAAAAACCCAAAACAAAAACAAAAAAAGAAAACACAACCACAAGAAACTACCAACCCACAAAACAACCCCAAAACACACCAAACTGAAAAATGAGTTAACAACAACAAAACACTTACTACAAAACAATTTTCTTAAAAGTAAACCAAGTTTATAATATCATACTTATCACAAATAGGTTAGACCACAACACAGCACTTGATTAGCATAATAGAACTGCTGACCACTAAATAACCTTCCATGGTATTCTTCTGAAGCTAACAGCAGCAGACAATCTTGCTACTATTTAACACATTTAGAAATAGTCACTTGAGAAAAATCCTAACACAGTGCTATAAAACAGGCACGCAACAGTCCTATGGATGTTCTGAAGAGCCATTCTACATGACCATACTTCCATATAACTTGTTGCTTTCCATTTCTATCACGTTCACATGTAGTCAATCAACTTGCTTTATACAGTAGTTCTTAAAAGTATAAAAGCACAATTATCTAATTGTTTCACGAAAAAGAAAAATTAAGAATAATTTTTTTAAGATTTACTCCTAAATGAAAAAGCAAAAAAGAATACTAAGGTTTTACCACTGGCAAGTTCTTGAATAGTACCATCGATAAAGCCACAGGGATTTGAAGTCCACACGGTGATTTATAGATCGATACTGAAGGCAGAAAGCAGAAAGGATAATTCAAGCATTACACTCACTCTGTTTCAAAGGCAAAGATTAAGTTACCAAAATAAACCAAATTCTAATCAACAAAGCTCAAGTCGAGACAATTCCAGTTGCCCAATAAAAAAATTGTACACATTATTAATCAGTCACCAATGATCATAGCTGTAGTATACATGCGTGCAATGGGAAAGGTTTTACCAAAGTTTTCCTAATCTAAAAATCACACATTGCTCAGATGATCAAGCTGGATGGCAGTCATCAGA
Organism: Microhierax caerulescens; assembly: GCA_035590215.1. Taxonomy (NCBI): domain Eukaryota; kingdom Metazoa; phylum Chordata; class Aves; order Falconiformes; family Falconidae; genus Microhierax; species Microhierax caerulescens. The sequence continues at coordinate 21,320,611 of JAVJGJ010000002.1, forward strand.
AGCAAGCATTATCATCATTACAAGTAACAGTATCTGTACTATTCAGTTCCTGTTCCATGTACTCATCAAAATGGTCCACCCATTTTGAAATTTCATTGAAAATTGAAAGTTCACCCATCTAGCATACATACCATTCATGCACCTTCTTTTGCCTTTCTATTCCAAAAAGCAGTAAGATGCAAACAAATTAGCTCTGAATATAAGAGACTTCAACATACATCTTTAAACAAAACATGTTTTAAGGTCACAGAAGCACCTACAATTCATCAGAACAAGCTTGCTTTTGCTGAAATCTGCTGACCCTCCTCTGCTGCTGTTACTCTGCCTTTGTTGAAAAGTATCTGTTCCAGAAAAGTGTATGCACCTTAAATATATCTGATTCTGCATGCACACATACACCCCGCCCTGAAACCTCCCAAGCAAAAGCTATCTGAATGCAGCAAGAGAGCTGAAGAACTGCCCTCCAGCGTTCCCACTGCCTGCAAGTAATAACTGGGAGATAATAGGATCTAAGAATCTGCAGTAAAGGCCAGAAAAGGAGAGACAAAGAGAATGAAGACTTGCAAAAGCACTACCTTCAGCTGAAGCAAAAGAGTCCCAGCTCCTCACTTGAAGCTAACCTTAAACTCCACCAGCTCTTAAGCTATGCAAGCAGTCAGATTTAAAGGCAAACTACAGGGTGTACTCAGTTTCTCTCAACAGTAAAGCCGGTCACACAAAAAAAACCGAACACCACAAAAAAAAACCAAAACCAACCCTAAACCAAAAACCACCCCATAAACCAGCAACTCAATTTTGACAAGCTTGAAGAGAACACACCATCTATTTCATTGTGTAGAAAAACATGTTTCCCCAAGGCAGAAGCTCACTGTAACTTTCATACCACAGGAATCTGGAAGTCTGATTTTGCTTTGTGAATCAAGACAATGTTACAAGGAGATCGCCTGAACGCATAAAAACTTGAAAACTACCAGAACGTACAACAAATATCCAGCACGGGATGTATAGCAGCTAACAAAGGACTTCTTTTTACCTGTATTGCATCTTCAATAAATACTACAGCTTGGTTTATATAAAGGTCATTATCAGCTCCAGTACCTATGAAGTTAAACAAAAATAAGAATCACTCGCTGTATTTTTGGTAAGGCTACAGCTTGCATATTAGTTAACAGAAGCTCCACAACCTTGGTTCTCATGGCAAAGGGCACTATACACATGCAAAAAGTAAAGAGACAGCTCCTGCCATGTTTGCTCTGTCAGCAGCACCATGCATTAAATTAATAATAATAGTAGTCTCAAACATAGAATACACTTTCCTGTATTTTGTGAAAAGGTTCTCTCTTACATTCACCTTAAGTAGTTATACTACCCTATTAGTTAAATAGCTATCACAAGACTGGAATATTTCTATACAAAGACAAGCCCTAAGTAACACACATCTTGATGGAGCTTCAATCAAATTATTCTCTCAAAAAGTGTACAGTCAACTAAAGCTGGAAAAATCAGACACTAGAGTAACTAGGCATATTTACTTTTGTTTTAAGAAGACATGAGGCTTAGACCGATCTCATTCTCTCCAAAACCAACAGAAATCTCCAGCCAGGTAAGAAAAAAATTAAGTCCTTTCTTAATTTGCCCTGGGAGTCATTATTACCATATCAAACAGATCAGAGTCTGAGACACAGAAAGGGGTGAAGTACAAAAAGAGGGGGGTGGGGGGGTAATCACCAAATTAGTTACTATGCAACATTTCAAAACCCATTACTAAGCCCATATGAAGAAGATATACATAATCAATCACCTGCATTCACTTGAGTTACCACCTTTGAGTAGCTAAGCTGGCAATTAAGCCAACAAGAGAAACTAAGGCAGTTAAGGCCAAAATAAGATATAAAGAAGAAAGCTGAGGGGCCTAGAGACACAAAAAATAAGCGCTAGTGTAACCTTCCCTCGGAGGGGATGTGCCCCAAACAGCACTTCATACTGCCTCCTCACAAGGCGATCTCAGCACCAGATACAATGAGAAAGAGTCAGTCCCAGTGCTAGCACACTCTCCAGATGCCAAGCAATGCCAAAAACGCCACTGATCCAAGTCCCGGATGATTTTACATCCGACATGATTCAGCGGCATTTATTTTCTACAAAGACTGCAAACAGTTTTTAAATGTCACCATTTATCTGAGCATAAGCAACAACACAGTTTTATAGTTACTAATTCTTACATGAACCACAGCACAAGAGAGGCTGAGCACAAACAGGAGATAAGCTATGCCCACGCCACAAAGATCTTATCTTTTTCAAGACAGAACACAACAGTGATATAAAGTTGTTTAAAGGAACAGTATTAGTTAAAAGGATAGCAGGGAAAGCTTTAGGCTCTTGGAGCACAAGCCAGCTTAGTGCTGATACCAAGGATTTTGAAAGCAACTGTTGTTAATACAAAACTAAAACAGGGAAGTTAGCAAGAAATATTTAACAATTCCATTTAAAAAAAAAAAAAAAAAAAACAAACCAAATCAACCACACATTCTCCATACACGCTACCACGGACGTGCAACGTATTCTGCAACTCTTAGTCACAGCAAGTGACACTTAGTCACAAGTGAGGATGGAAACGTTGCTCGGTTTGGGGGTGCAGGACCCCCCACGACACCCTGTGCTTCGGGCACCGGGTAAACAGGCAACAAAAAGAGAAAGTTCACTTCAGTAATGATACCCCGGAAACAGAGAACTTGAGATCTCCAAAGGAGCCTTTCCTGGGGAAATTGAGAAGCCAGACCTCCGACGTTCGCGGAGTTACAGAAAAAAAAAACTTGTCAGCACGTTAAAAAAATAAATAATTGGGGGAGATAAAATCAAGTCTCAGGCTGCAGCAGGGCAAGGCTTGTACCTAAAGTCAACGATAACGGCTCAGTCAGCCCGGGTGGCCGCGGCGGGCCCCTCAGCGCCGGCCCAGGCAGAGCGGCGACCCTCGCCGAGCCCCGGCCCCGCCGCAGGCCGGGGGCTTCGCTCTTCCAGGGCCCTGCCCGCCCGCTGCCCGGAGAGCGGCAGCGCGGGGGGAAAGGCGAGCGCCGCGCCGCCCGCCTCACCGCCTCAGG
>JAVJGJ010000002.1:21323808-21380021 GCA_035590215.1 Microhierax caerulescens
GGCCCCACCCCCCCTCCCCAGTGCCTCCCACTGTCTCCCCCCGCTGCAGGACGTGCTCGGGCCAGGACAGACCATGAGCGATGACCCAACACCCTGGGACAACGCGACGGAGAGTGCCACGGTGAGTGAGGCCACCCTGCCTGCCCCTGCCTGCCCCTGCCTGCCCCTGCCTGCTCCTGCCTGCCCCTGCCCGCGCTGCCGTCCTCGGGGTCCTGGGGGAGGGTGGGGATGTGTGTCCTGGCGTGGGGCAGTGCTTGCGAGTTGTGGGGTCTGCGTGGCTGCTGTGGGGCTGGGGTCTGCACCCGAGTGGGGATGGCTGCAGCCACCCAGCCCCGTTGTCACTCACCTTGTTCCGCCCATCCTGGGGGTGGGTGACACCCCTTTGTGTCCTCTGCAGCCCCCTGAAACACTCTGGGTGCTGGGGGTTCAGGGGAGCCTGGGTGCAACCGCCAGATCAGCCCCTCTCCCATAGCCCAGGGGTGTGACCACCGACACCCATGCTGGGGCAGGGCTGGGGTCCTGTCCCCATCCCCACTCCTGCTTGGTGCGGGGGCCGCTGACGGCTCTGCCCCCGCTGGCTGCGGTTGCCTTGGTGAAGGCAGGTCCCTGGAGCCGGCAGCAGGCCCGGGGGTGGCGGGGGAGCGCGAGCATCTCTGGGGAGCAGCGCTCAGCATCAGCCTCAGCGCAGGAGGGGGCTGCTCTGGCACCCCAGTGGGGCAGGGTTTGGGGCTGGGCTGTGTCCCCTCCTCCGGTGCACCCCCAGGGACTCAGCCCCTGACGCCCTGTGCAGGCGGTGCCTGGCGAGGGTTCCCCCCAGGATGGCTACGTGCTGCTCCTTGCCCTGCTCTCCATCTTCATCGGGGGCACCCTGGTCCTGCTCTCTGGCATCCTGATCATCTGCCGCCGGTGCTGCGAGGCCAACCGTCGGCACTCCAGGTGGGGACAGGCAATGCCGCTGTCCCTGGGGTATGTGGCACTGCTAAAGGGGTCAGGGGGATGGCATGGGGTACCGCTGACCCTCCTTCCCCCACAGAGCCAGTGATGACCCTGAGAAAACCACCACCACCTACCTGGATGACTCACAGCCAGCCCAGGGTGAGTGCCATGGTGGGGCGGGGGGTGCCATGGTGACCTGTGAGCGATTGCCCACCAGTAACACCCATTGCACCCCCAGCAGCACCCCCAGCTCCCTGGTGAGGGGGAAAGAAGCTCCTGGACTGTCCCCCTCCTGGGTGCAGTGCCCAGCCCTGGGGCAGGGATGATCATGCACCCCCTGTGCCCCCCATCATCCATCCCAGTGGTGGCCTGCCTGGGACTGGTGGCCAGGAGCAGGGACCACCGGGCTGGCATTGAGGCCCTGGGTGCAGCAAGTTTGCCAGGCCTTAGCTGGGGAAGCTGGTGTGCACCACGGTGGGGGGGACCCTGGTTGCTGACCCCCTTTCTCCACAGATATCACCATCAAAGTGGAGGAACCCGACTGCCTGTCATCCTCCAGCTACCGGGATGTGGAGAGCGAGCGGTTTCTGTCCTCCAGCTCCTCCACTGCCCGCCGTGTCTCCTTCAACGAGGCCACGCTCTTTGACCAGGGCAAGAAGACCCAGGAGAAGGGGAGGAGGTGAAGCTCTGGGCTCGGGGGGTGGGGGGGTGGGCTGGGGACACCCCTCCTAACCCGGTGTGCCCTGCAGGTACACGCTGACGGAGGGGGACTTCCACCACCTGAAGAACGCCCGCCTGACCCACCTACACCTCCCGCCGCCCGCCCTCAAGATTGTCACCATCCACGAGTGCGAGTCCAGCGAGAACAGCCTGGCCATGACCCCCCGCCTGCCCCCCCCCAAGCCCGGCCTCGCCATCTTCCAGGTGAGCTGCCAGCACCCCATGGGGACACATGGTGGGACACAACATGGTGGGGACAGGGGTCCAGGCGTCCTGCAGCACCCCAGGGAGGCAATGCTGGCCCCGGGGTGGGAGTCTCAGGGCATTGCTGGATGCAGGGATGGGAGATCTCAGGGTGCAGGGGGCCCCTCCCGGTCCCTGACCCTCATGCACAGCCCCCTGAGCGCGCTCTGCCTTGCAGCCCCCCACAGGGGCCCTGCCCCAGCCGGCGCTGCCCAGCCATGCCGTGTGCCCCAGCTCTGCCCTGCCCGGGGACACCTACAACTCCACCGTGGACACCAGCTTCACCGAGGCCAGCCCGTCCGCCTCGTCCGACTCCGGGGAGGGCCCCTTGGTGAGTGTGGAGGCGAGGGGGCAGGACCGGGCAGGGGAAGGGGCTCTCCAGCACTATGCAGCCCGGGGTGGGGGGACGCGCATCTCTCCTGCAACCCGCCCGCAGCCCGGGGGGAAGGGTCCTTCCAGGACGATGCAGCCCGGGGTGGGGGGTGGGGAGACGGGCATCCCCTCCTGCAACATCCCCACCGGAGAAGGGGCTCTCCAGGACGAACCAGCCGGGATGCAGCCCGGGGTGGGGGGACGCGCATCCCTCCTGCGACCCCCCCGCAGCCCCGGGGGAAGGGGCTCTCCACGATGATGCACCCCTTGGCGAGACGCGCATCCCTCCTGCGACCCCCCCGCCGCCCGCAGCCCCGGGAGAAGAGGCTCTCCCAGGCGACGAAGCCCCGGCTCCCCCTCTCCCCCCGCCGCCCCCGCGCCCCCGGCCGCACTGACCCGAAAGAGGCGGCGGGCGGCTGCGCGGCGCCGGCTGGCAGGCAGGTGCCCGGCGCGGCTCCTGTCCCATTCAGCACTTTTCCATTCTCCCAGCGCTCTCCTTCGAGCGGGAGAGCCCGGCTCAAATATCAGAGCCGGCCCTCCTGAGGAGCGCAGGAACTGACATCACCCGCCCCGGGCTCTTAACCCCTTCCCGGCCTCGGCGGCGAGGCAGGTGGGGCGGGCAGCGCTGCCCCGGGTGCCGGGACGGCCGGCGGGGCGAGGAGCTACAGCTGCGCTCTGCCCCTGGCGGAGACATCCGCCTCCCCGCCCGCTCTGCACCCCCAGGGGCTTCCACTGAGGCTGCGGGTGCGGAGAAGGGGCCGGTGCTGCTGGGGCGTGCCGGGCCGGGCTCCCCGTGGCCGCCCGGCGCGCCTGCCCGCTGCCCCCTCAAGCATGGAGCGCTGCGGCTCCCCCTACGCCGGGCAGCCATCTTGTGCCAGGTGCCTTCGGGCAAACGCCGGTCGGCGCCGGAGGCCCCGCTGGGCAGAGCAGCTGGCGGCTGCAGGCTTCTTCCTCGGGCCTGCCCAACCGGCAGGTGCTGGTGTCGGGCCCTTGTCTCCTGAGATCCCCCTTGCAGCCATCTCCCAGCCGTCGGAGCCGATGTTCCCAAACAGTCCCCAGCCCTGAGGCGCAGCGGTGGTTTTTGGGAGCAGCCAGGCAGGGAGCTGGCACTCGCTGCGCCACGCTGCCCTCACCTCCCGCCAGGGCCCTGAGGGGCCGGTGGAGCGACCCAGGCTCCCTGTGGAGCACCCGTCACTGGTTGTAGACAGCCCCAGGGCATGGGGTTGGTAGCAGCTTAGAGATGAAAACCAAATTGGTGTAATGATGGCTCTCCTGACCAGAGGACACCATCCTGCCCCACATACTTGGGCCATCTCTCACACAAAATGGCTCAAACAAGCAGGTCTGGGGCTTTGAGCATTCCTAATGATAGCTGCTAGCACACAACATATTTTATTCAGGAACAGGGCCACCACTTACTGAGCTACTTTACATGCAGCAATATGAATATATATTGACTTGCATGAATATATATTACATGTGTTACTCGGAGCTGACACTTAGGGAGGGTGGTGGCCAGGAGCAAGTGCACACACAGCCTTGTGCTGCCTGCCCACTGCTGTGCCCTGCGTGGGCCCCTCACCACTGTCCCTGGCTGGCTGAGCCGGCGCTGTGGCCCTTGGTACTGAGCAGACCAGGGCAGGCACATGGAAGCAAAAGAAGCTGGAGGCAGACCACGGCTGCACAACCGAATGCTCTCAGGGCTTTGGGCCTCAGACCAGTGTGTTTCAAAGCAAGAGTCACTCACTCTGGTTCAGGTTTAGCAACTGCATGTTAGTTACTCCATCATCAGGCACATTACTTCCGTCAAAGATACTGTAAAAATTTGCCTGAGAGGCTCTCCTTAGTGGGGATAATGACAGTCATGCTGACATGTATCTCCCTGGCCAGTTTGCATGTGCCTTTCACATGGCCTGCTTTGCCACCATGAAAGGTGGTCTTATCTCCTCAAGAAAGTGAGTGTGGCTTGCTGGGAAAGAGCTGCACCAAAAAGATGATGTCTTGACTGATTATGAGAGAGCCATGACTGCTCTGAAACTATGCTTTGGCTCTTTTCTTGAGGCTACCCACAAAAACGGGGCAGTCTGAAATAAACAGGTTCACATCAATCTATGGAGAAAGCAGGCAGGAGAACTGAACAAAATTATCTCCTAGTACTGCAAGCAACACAGTTAAACAAGATCTTAATGTGGTTATCTGGCTCACAGATATCGCCTGGTCCTTGATCTGCTGTTTATTAAACTTTTGTTGTAAACTCTTTCCTCACATTGATAGTGTACTTTCACTGGTGCCTTGGCAGAGAAACAATGGGTAGCAAATCACTTACTATGCACAAATAAAAAGACTGACGTTATTAAGTCGTTAAAATATAGAAATATAACTAAAACCAGAAGGTCAAGTTTTGGACACTAGAGTGACTAAAGGTAGACTCTGAAATCTATACCTCATTATCCAGTTAAGTAGTCAGATTTCCAAAGATGCTGTGGACCTGGCAGTTCCCTAAAGTTTGTTTCACTTTAGACTTCTCATCCGTTTCCAGTTTCATGAGAATCTGGCTGAATGAAGCTGCCTGTTCCTGTCCAGCTGAAAGACAAAGCATGCATTACAGAGGTGGTTCAAGCAGAGAGCAGGATAGCACTACACAGAAATGGCCAGAACTCCAAGGGGAGACAGGCTACAAACTGAAAAGAAACAGGCAGCGGGTGAGGAGCTCTCCCATTTGGCCAGCTAAGCAGGGATGGGCAGGAATACAGGCAGAGATGGAGCTGGCTGTTGGAACAGTGTCACCCAAAAAAAACTTCTCCAGCAATTCCCAGTGGAGGAGACTCCAGTTGCCTACAATCTTACAGATTGTTGCTTACAGATTGTAAGTTGTGTGTGAGACTATATTAATCATTACTGCCAATGATCAAGGAATTGTAATAAATAACCAGAACCAACACTATCTGTGGCTCCCTATAGGTATTTCAGGAAGCGAAAGGTAGTTTCATGATTTAGAGAGTCCCCTCCTGAACTGAGGCTGGCCGAAGACAAAAAGGGAAAAGGAGCTTCATGCTCCCCATCCTATTCTTGACTCCTTTCAGCCACAGCATGTGACCACAAATTCATAATTTGAGTTTTTTGAGGTACTTTTATTCTTCCTTTAAAGGCACTAGTCAAGTTCTCTCATTTGCACCAGCAAAGCCAACAGGATTGTATCACTAACTGAAATGTCAATCTGGCCCAGTGTTTTTCCCAGGCAATGAAGCTTGACTGCCAGGACATTCCTCAGCCACTGAACTTTATACAAAGTACCTCCCCACACACCTTGCTTTAACCCCTGGAGGCCCAGAACCACATCAGCACTCATACAACTATGTGCTGCCATTTCTTTCATGCAATTATTCTACAAAGCTGTGTCACCTTATGCCTTCTGTCACTCCTGTTAAATTATTTAACAAATAATTTAACAAAATTATTATTAAAAAAAAATTAACGAAAACGTGGCTTCCATTAAATATTGAAAATAGAAAAACATTTTTTACTTCAGAGGGAGAGGTTGTAAAAACAGCCAGTAGTATCTCACATTTCCCAAGTGATTTCCCTTGACAGTTATCTTTAATATGTCCGATGGAGCACTCTGTCAGTTCTTTACAATTTGTAGACAAATTATACAACAAAAAATAAAATGTACTATAAACAGCAAATATCTTACTCACAAACTCTTTGGCAGATCCAAGAGAAGTAGCTTGGCACTGCTAGACTATCGTTATCACAACACAAGCACAGGCTGCTTTGTTAAGAGCACTGTTATCTAAGATACCTACATACAAGGACAACAAGATACATGAGAACAAGGTGTCAGAAGATAAAAGCAGAAGAAACTCTTTCTCTAGCAAGCAAAGTTGTCATATTTCTGCAGGTGGAAGAGACCATTACATTCCAGACATAGTGCTGCTGAAAACTTACCAAAGGGGCAAGGACACCAGCCAGACCAAGTCCACATGTCAGAACCCCACTGAAGGCTCAATCCTATGTGGGAAAAAGCTTGCACAAAACCAAGACAGTACCTTGAAACACCTGTTTGAGGTACTTTTTCTTTATCCACAGGGAACTTAGGTTTCATATCGTAGTTTTCCAATTTCCACCTATGTTAGAGGCTTAAAGATATTGAAAATGGCCTTTGTGTCCAGTTCCCTTATTCTGTTTCTCCTGGGCTTGCACTGTGCCGACAGACATGACACAGACCTGCAAACCCCTGCTTTGCTTCTCTTCTACTCAGCAATGAAAAATTAATGCAGTGGAAAATAAGAGACTGGCAGCTGTGGATCACCTCACTGCATAAACCAGTTGCTTGTGGGAGGACCCAGTGGGAGGGCCAGGAAACCATTGCCCTCCAGTACTTTGTCAGCTGGTTTTGGTCATGTATGGTCATCTTGTCACACTTCACATGCAGGACATAAAAACTCGTGTGTACTATTCAAGCCAGAACTTGAGCAAGACAGTATGTTTTGTATTGCCAGTCTTGACTGACACAGAGCAAAACAATGGAGAATTCCCCTTTTCCTCAGGGAGTCATCCCAGGGGTAATTTCAGTCTTATTCTTGGTATTAATATCTCACACCTTGTTTCATCTCTGGATTTCTCCAGAGTCAGCTTCCAAGTACCAGATTGCATTAGGTCTTTTTCTGCTAGATTAAGAAGCCATCAACTACCATTAAAGTAGTCTGTGACGGAAAACTTTCTCTTCTACAAAATACACAGATTTAACATCTCTCACAATAATTAATGCTTTCTAGTGCTTGTATTCTCATAGGTTTATCTAGATCATAGATTAGACAACTGGATCTTAAAAAGTAAATTTGGGGTTGTTATCAGCATGCTTGCATGTGTCTGATAAATTTCTGCTCCAGAGGGGAGAAGAAAGGAGGATGGCATGTGGGAGTCTTCAGACTGAGAAGGAAAACAGTCCTTGCAAGTGTATTTCTTTTGTGTGGTCTTCCTGTGTCTGGCATTGGCTGGTATGCAGTCTGTAAGGTTCCCACATACCACAGCATGCTCTGAATCTTTTTCTGAGTCCACAGACTACAGTGGTAAGGGCTGTGCAAGTGATGCCATACATGATGTATCTCTCAGGTAAACTGTATCAAGCCCAGATGCTGCAACTATACAGATAGAGCTGGCTCAACAGCACTTGCAGAACTGAATGTTGCTGCCCCAAGGATGAGGGGCCTCGCTGCTCCAGCTGAGAAAAAGAAAGCATAGAAAGAGGCAGGGTGGACCTGGGGCAAGGTGCTGGAAGGAATCAATCAGGGAGAGTCCCGGAGAACTGGACCTGCTGGTCCTGCAGTCCCAGTGATGTGAGGGATGGCCACATTTCTGCTGCTGCAAGGGAGAGTCCATATCCCTGAACCCCTGCTTGAATGGCAGCAGCAGGTCTGGCCTCTCAGGAGTGTAGCTCAGGCAAAGTATGCAGCAGCCTATGGTCATTTTGCTTGCCCAGGTTTCCTGTGAAATGCCAGGCAAATACCTATTTACTGAGTTGGTTCTGGAAGCACAATGCAAAAAGCTGCACCAGGGAAAGAGACCCACACCACGTGGGGAGCAGGGAACAGATAATAGATTACTGGCTTGAATTCAAGTCAAGTAATAGTAATAAAACCCTGCTACTCTCTGACAAGCAGCAGCAGTGACAGCTATATAGATGGACTGGTCATTTCAACCCAGTTCTTAAACATCAGCTGAGGGACATGTTTACTAGGAGTGAGGCTGAGGAGGCAATAGTGTATGCTTCAGGTCGCCAGAGGAACTCCATGGTATGGCACAGACCTCTGTTACTGCTATTGTTGATTATAATTCTGCATCCACCCACCACTTCAAACAGCTTCTCAGCAAAAAACCTCAGACCACAGGGAGTCACGGGGAGTGAACTTACGTCTGATCCCCATTAGAGCTGTGTAAAGAGTTGTTGGATGGGAGAAATTTGGGTAGGCCAGGAAAATGGGTTCTTCTTGTCCCTGCTGCACCCCTATGGCAGAGCTGGGTGGAAATTCCATTTCCAGAATTGTTAAATCAATACTTTCAGTAAAGACCAAAGTAGGTTCCAGCATGCCCTCTGTTTGGGTGCTGAACTTCAGCATGGGCATCTGGGGCAGCTCTGTGTTCAGAGCAGGAGAGGCTGCACAAAACACCGTGCTCTCATGGAAGATCCCTGCCTCTCCACAGCTGGTGGGGTGGCCTGAACCGCCTGGGAGTGGGGGAGTGAAGACACTAGTAAGAGATGGGGCTAATCTCTGGGAAGGATTTTGGCTGCCTTCCCAGTCTTGCACTGAAGTCATGCCTACAGCTGTCAGATGTCTGAATGGGGTGTGGAGAAGAACACGGATCCCTGCTGTGGGACTCCTACTCGCAGAGCCTCCATTGCTGGAGCCAGCAGGTAGGCTGTCCTCCATGGGAGTGCAGGAGGGAGGCTACGTTAGCTGGAGAAGTTTTTGGCTCCTTTCCTGGTCTCACACCAGAGCCAGGCACACAGCTCCCAGATGTTTGTGATCTCTGCTCTGGGAGCTTTCAGGCTTGTCAAGGCATTGCTTAAAGGAAGGAATTATTTCACTCCCACATAGGGAGTTGAAATGTCGAGGGCCCTCACAGAGATCCCTCTGCCTCCTTCTCCCAGGAGGGACCTCCTGCAGGTGAACAGCCTTGGAGAGGGCTCTGTCTCTCCACAGTCGAGACCCCCAGACAAAGTACTCTGATTGCCGAGCTTCCCTGGCATGACTTTGTTCCTGCCGGGTTTCCATGGTGATCTGCAAAACCAGCACAAAAGCATGCATCTCTTTGGAAGACAAATCATAGGATGTGATAATGCCTGTGGCTGGGCAGGAGGGGGACAACCCCTTTTTATACTATTAACTGACTTCTGGGGTCAGTCCCGGGGCTTACCTCCTCCCCCTCAAGTTGGCAAGGAAAACTTTTCTGTACTATTCCCAAACGGCTAGTAGCAGTTCAAAGCAGTAATTCCCACTCGTAGGTGTTACAAGCTGCCAAAGGCAGGTTCAAATGATATTGCAAATTGGTTTTAATTGACAGCGCTGGCAAATGGTGTCAGCTCACAGCCTAATGCATGCAATGTCTGGTGGTACTTTGACTGGATAAGCTTAGTGGGAAGCACTGGTGAGGAGCCCAGAATGTGCCACCACACAGCCCGGCATGCAAGCACAGAGATCTGACACACAGAGAAAACACGCATGCTGCCTTCTCTTCTGTTACGTCTGAAAGCACACAGACAAAATCTCAAACCTTCCATCTTGGTCCTAGAGGGAGACTATCCGTACGCAAGAAACAAATTCAGTCTTACCACCACAGTATCATGTCACCAAGGCTTCACCCACTGCCCTGAAGGTCTCACCCTGCCCTCTTCTCCATGACAAAAGTGGCAAGCGCTATTGAGCATGCTCTACCCCGTGCAGTTTGGCCGTGCCTGCCTGCCTGATACCCACCCACCCCCTTGCACTTGGCAATAATTACCAAACAGCACAGCTGCCAGGATGAAAGGACATGGAGGCAATGGGTGGAAGGGTGTCTTTTATGTTTTACATAATTTTTGTGATTAAGTCTGAGATTTCCAGAAATTTCTGGAGGAGGGGAGGGGTAAAATCGATAAAGGATAAGATGACTTTCAAACACAGCCAACAAGCATCTTAAAAGAACATTTTGCCTCCACCTCTGGGCAAAACGATCTTGGCTCTGTTTCAAAGGTGCCAGGAAATTCAAGGGTTGGGTATCTCTGAAGACCAGTCTCAGGGTGCCTGCAGCAGGGTGACCAGAAAAAAGTGCCAGTTTTGGAAATGTCATCTCAAATATTTTTGATTTTGTAATTTCCTATCAATGAGCACTTCCTGGCAGGTTCAGGGTTTGATCTAGAACTTGTCTTTCACTCTACATGCTGCCTTGAGGCAAAATCCTTGTAGAAGAAATCTATGACCTTGGCTGTAGGTTTCAGTCATAGTGCTGACTGCTGCGATATGAGGGACTCCCACCCGTTTCCTCATGCTCCCTTGCCCAGAGTCCTGTGAGCCGGCCAAGGAGCTTCTGAAGTTGTGGTCACTGCCCGGCCTCTCCCTCTATCTGTGATTGCCTGTCCTAGGGCAACCCTGTGACCTCAGTCCTGGTGTAGAAATGTGCTGTGTCTCCTCATGCCCTCAGCAGTCCACTCCAGGGTGCAGAGCAGCGCTAGACGGAGAGCTAATTAAAATGGCTCAAGCAGCTGGCAACACAAGACTGAGTTAGGACCTTCTGCAAAGGTTGTAATGGGTAATTTTTAATTATTTCTTTAATTAGTGTTAATTGCACACAGTAGGTGGTCAGAACTCAGCCTGCAAATGCTCAGTTGGCTGGGAAGTGTGCATTCTCCAGACATTCTGAAAACCCCAGTTGAGGAGCAGGAGAAGGAGGGGGATTTGCACTTGCTGTCATGATGGTGGTGAATGAAAAGTCTGAGCATTTTTTTCTGGAGCAGAGGGAGTAGGAGGACAAGAAGAACGGGAAGCTCAGCCAGGAGCCACCCAGGGGGTGAACAAACACCTGGGACCCCCCTGCACTGAGAAGCCTGCAGGCCGCCCAGGCTGCACAGGTGCTCTCCCTAGAGTCACCGGCAGCACAGTCCCACCGGCAAGGGCCTTCTCTAGACATTTACATTGGGGTGTTTCAATTCCACCTTTCCCTTTGGGGTTTTCTTTTGGTCAGAAGTGGATTTACATTTGTAGTCATTTTAAAATATACTGAAAAGACTACATATTTATGTATGCGTGTGTATATATATATATATATATATATTTTACATAAAAATGTGTGTGTATATATATATATTACATAAAAATGTACCTATCTATGCATACGTTTACGTATTATCTGCATAATTGCATAATGCATAATATGTCATAGTAATAGCTGTGTTACGTAAAAGCACAGTCATAGGAGCCAAGCCCGGGCCCATCGCGGCGGCCCCGCCCGCCGCACGTGACCGCTGCCGGGGGAGGGCGGGAGTGCGGCCCCTCCCGCCGCCCCGAGGCTGCCGTCGAGGGCCGGGCCCGCTAGCCGCCACAGGGATCTCTCTGGAAAAAAGTGGGGGTTCTTCACCGGAATTAACGAGAGCAGATCCCAGACGTCGTTAACGATTTAAAAAAAAAATAAATTGCACAGAAGTTGCTGCTTTTTTACCTCGCGGAAGCTGTAAACTCGGTACCTCTAGTCAGTGACTGCCTCAGGGAGCCGCCGAACACTAAGGCCGCTCAGGCCCGAGGGCAGGATTCACTGAGAGAGTAATTGTGAGGAGAGAATTATATTTACATGCTTCGGTAATCGTTTACATCCCCAATCACAGAAAGTATTTAATTTTTATTTAGTCACCCTAGGCATCCCAGAAGCAACTATGAACGTTACTTAGGCTACTTTGGGTGTTCGGACAAGCTTCTTCACATCTGCTACCTTCCCCCTTTCCCCACCGCCCTCTCATACACCACTGCTGAATTTCATAAAGCTGCTTTAAAGAGCAGATGTCGGGATATTTTGGAACTACACACACTTTGCTGCCAGGTACTGGGAGCCATAGCACCGTAAGGATAAAGAGGAAAGCACATCAATCCCTCATTTCAATATTCCAACCACAGCAGTAAAAGTAGGTCCACCCTATACTTTTTAATTAGCAATGGGGTAGTTTTTGCTTTCAGCTGCCCAACTGATGGGTAAAAAGAAAAAATTACAGCTTTATGCTGATTTCTAAATAAGTTAGGGTAAGAACCAGCTATTTCGGGGAGATAAAGATAAAAAGGAAAACTCCATGACATTACCTTTACCATAATAGTCATCAGTAGTGAAAAGTGAATGTCAGCAACTACACATTACAGTTATTTCCCATTCTCAGTAGACAACAAAGCACTGATAAACTTGGAGTTTCTGTTGATAGGAGTTCAACTAGAGGCATCAGATAGAACACGTACAGTGAAAACTTCAGGATAGTACAGGGAAAGTAGGGGTGGGCTGGTGCAATCTGTATTCAGCACTAGCAGGTGAGAAATAAAATGCAATTTGCACATATGCTGCAAGTGCCGTTGCTGAGGAACCTAAGTGTCCTTTCACTGAGTATCTGAAATATTGAGGGTAACCACAGTAACAGGGAGCATATATAAACATTGTATTATTTTTTGTATTATTTTTTCTTTAAATGAAAGCAAATGTTTCCTTCTTTCCTCTTCTGTGATTGCCAGGAAAGAGAATCGGTAACTTCTGGAAGAAAAACACAAATAGGAAGCTTTCAAATATACAACAGATTCTTCAACTTCTGTTCAAAATTCATCTACTCTCACTGGCTGGAAGGGGAAGTGGAAGGGCCCAACTGATTGTGCAGGAAGACAAATCTCAGCTAGGATTGTCTGTCAGACAAACACATACATTCTTAATACCAGCAACATGCACTAAGGTAAGTTAGCTATGTATTTAAATTAATAACATATAATAAACCCACCAAGAACAACGCAGCATCTTTAACACGATGTAAATCAACTCTGCCTTTCTGGTTTGCAGAAAAATGTGAAGAATATGCCCTTGAGCATTTTCCATTAGCACAATGTACAACCATTTTAACAAAAGTCTCGCTTGGTCTAAGCTCCCCTGCTATCACAGTTCCA
Organism: Microhierax caerulescens; assembly: GCA_035590215.1. Classification (NCBI taxonomy): domain Eukaryota; kingdom Metazoa; phylum Chordata; class Aves; order Falconiformes; family Falconidae; genus Microhierax; species Microhierax caerulescens. Next base: position 21,336,741 of record JAVJGJ010000002.1, read on the forward strand.
GCATTGTTTGCCCAGAACCTCAGAAATGCATTTCTAGTTTCCCCTATTAAAAGCCCACCTTACAAATCAAATTTAAAAAAGCCCACCAAATAAAACAGAAATAGCCAAACATTAAATGAACAAGCAGAAAAGGGACTCAAGTGAAGGAACAAGCCTATCTTTATACCTTCTCTTATTGCTCCAAGCACCGGACAAATTTTAAATCAGCAAAGTCATGAAGTTAAAATAACTTTCTGAAAACAGTAGGTGAAAGGTGGGTAACACAAACTCAAAGGCTTTATACTTCATTCTGCAATATTCACACCGATTCCAGATGGTTTACATCCAGCAAGCCTGATGCCAACAGTAAAGGGATCATGTGGGCAAGTCCAGTTGCTCATGGTCAGTAATAACAGATCACAGCTCTTGGACAGGTAGCAGCAGAGCACAGAGGAATAACAACAATGGCATGGATACCAAACGTGTGTCCTCACTATTCAAGATACCATGCACCAAAAGACATTTCTTATTTCAGGTACACCAAGTTCCCTTTATACATCAAAAATGCCAGGAGGGAAAAGACACCATGCCAACTTTATTCAGAACCATTAAAACACAGATAAGGAACTTGGAGAGCAATAACAATTAAACATCCCAATGAAGTAGGTATTACTCCTCTCTGAGAAAACTAAGAAAGAGATTTTAAAGTTAACAGTCACAAGTTACACAGCAAGTACACATAAAACAAGAAGCTGAACTTTTGATTTGAATCCCGCTAACAAGGAGATTACCTATCTGCTTCAAGTTAGACATGCTTCCAATATCTAGCTGAATTAGACCTTATGTAGCCATTCAAAACACTGGACCAGTCTACACAACCAATGCTAGAAAAATAAAAAACATGTAAAATAAGGACTGAGTCAATTAGTATTATAGAATCACAAGTTTATTGCAAAATAAAGTTGAGTTTTTCCCTCAACAGCACATGCCAGAACTGTTAGAATTTTATACTTTCAGCTGTTACTCAAAATTCATATCCAAATTATTAGAACCAAACTTAATATGTGTATTCACTTTCACAAAAGACTACCTGCCTTTATTTATGATTTATGGGCTTATCCAAATATTTTCAACTAAAGGCAATTAACTCAAGTAGTTGAAGAAAATACTTAAGAAATTATTCCTTAGCCAAACTATGGTTTAAGTACATTTAGAACAAAACAGGGAACCAATAAAAAAAAAAAAACAAACAAAAAAAACTAACCAAAAAAAACCCTCAAGCAAAACAAAGAAAATCTGGACTTGATTACAACCACCGTTTACAATGGTCATCTCAACAATTGTTTTGGTCACCTCTGCTCTTCATCACAGTTATCCTCCAGTTTTGAACATTTGGTTGAGCAAATTAATTACCACAGTTAAACAAGATAGTAAATCAGTCCACGTCTTCGACTAGAGAAATTCCTTCATTTTTTTCTAGCTTGGATACCTGCAAGTTAAAAGGAAACTGATTCAATAGTAAAAATGAATTTGTATTTAAAGTCTCCCATCGTCTCAGACGTCCATCGCAAAACAGTATAGAGCCCAGATTTACCAGGAGCTGACTGCACGATATACTCTAGGGGACAACTGAGCCAAACAAGGTGTTAGTTGCAGTCAAAAGAGAAGGTCAAACTTTCTTCCCACCTATCCCCTTTAACCTTCCCCCAGCTCCATGGTCCCATCACTTCCTAGTTTTTTGTCAATTTGGTGACTTCAGTTGGCTGACCAAGGAATGAGAGAAGCACCAAAGCCACCTCAGAAGCCAGGAGAGACAGGAAGGCAAGACTGCCTCTTTCAGTGCCAGCTGTCAGATCAGATCAGATCAGGCTGTAACCTGGAACCCTGCCCATAACTGAGAACCTAGAATAATCAAAATGAACACAGGAAAGAAATGCTTTTCATGCACATATACACAATTTTATGAAACTGACCTTCACTGTTCTTAAAATGTAAGAAAATTAATTACCTTATATTAAGCTAAGCTGTTGTCAAGGCTAACTATAAATAGTTTCAGAAAGGATTCTACAAACTCTTGGGAGGGTAGACCCAAAAGCACAAACTAAGCACGATGTTCTGCACATGATCTCTAACTCTGGAAAATTCAGTTCTACATTCCTCAAATCTATGGGGATATATAGGGAGTATCTTATTATAAACTCCCTGTTCTTGTGATCTTTCTTCAGCATCTGCTACTGTTCACAAGAGACACACAATGATACTCAGGTTGATAAATCTTTTGGCTTTTGCTGGTCTTGTGGTATGACCAGTAAGCACTGGACAAAGCAGAGGACAGACTGCAGATACCTAATCCTTGCAGGTAGGTGTGCCAGCTTTCTTCTGAGCTGTGTCACAGTTCCTTCAAATTATGCCAGCTATTAGAATCCCAACGAACATTTTGGCACCTAGAAATGGTGGAAGCATATGTTCTGACTACACACCCTTTACCTTAACACACATACTTTGACCACACATCCTTAACTCAAAGGCAGAAGCTAGACAGTGCTACTGGAGTTCCCAGGTTGCTCTAAACCTGTAGAAATTTCATCACCCAGGTGGAACCTTCAGCTAGAGCCAAATGACATTAAGACTCCAAGGGCAAATCCAGCAATTCCCTGCAAGCACTATGATCTCAACTTCCTCTTACTCCTGTTCCTTCTGCAGCACATACAGAGGGAATTCTGCACTTAAAAGAGTGGATAACTACATTGGCTTTACTACACTACAAACATCCGAAGTAGAAAAGTCCTTTCCACAAATCCAACAGATTTCTCCACCATTAGCACTTCAAACCATTTCCCTTCACAAATGAGCTCAGGCTGTAGCATGACTCCTACAGGAAAAAATGGCATTACCTAACTAAAGGTGGGTTTTATGTCATTTAGAGTTTATACCTTTTTTTCACAGTCCTGTAACTATGCCAGAAAAACCTTAAGTGCCGATTAAGTCCCAGGAGCATAATTATTACTGAGTTGTCATAAAGAGTGACTGTCTTCAGAATTACAATTGTGCTGAACACACACAGCAAGCGGAAACCCTTATAGTATTCCCTTTCTTGAATAGGGCAGTCTCTACTTGCAAGTCATTATTTTCCAATCCTGCAAAAACCATCTGTAACAATGGGTTATCAGTTCAGGTTACTGCTGAACTTTATCAGTTCAGGTTATTGTTGCCTACATAACAGATTCTTCCACAAACTTGACTCCCAGCTTTCCAAAGTAAACTGCAATGGCTAGTACCCTTGCGTAGCACAACTGCCATTACATACAAATCTATTTAAAGAGTACAACAATATCCTGGATCATTAGAATATCTTAATCGCATTTACTGTAAGCATAAAATAATTACATTTTGGTCCAGACCCTACAAAAATATTTTACCCAACTCCCACTAAAGCCAAAAGAACTTTTGTCCTGGACTTCAGTGGGAAAAAGTCCAAAATGATGGAAAAAACCCACCATGCAGACCTACAAAAAAGCACTGCATGTGGTAGCTTTTATCCAAAGTTTCAAGGTAGTAAAACACTATTACAGCATGTCTGGCATTTCACAGATGAGGGAATTAATATTTTATTGCATATAAAAACATATTCTTAAAAGCAACTGAGGTGTAAAATCTCTGGCACAGAAAACTTCAAGGTGCTAAAATTCTTAAGCCTAGCACTTAATGCCATAAAAAACCACATTAAAATAACGTCAAAGGTGTAAATAAAAACTACAAAATGTTAAGCATGGTTCCAATAGTTGCTTGAGCCCCTCCACACCTCACAGTGCTCAAACTAAGCACTGTACCATTAATGTTGCTGTATTTGAGCAAACACATATTTGTGAGTCAACTGACTTGAGGTTCAAAAAAGGAACTGTTGTAGAAGCAGATGGGAGAAGCATTCACAATGAACTGCTGCCACTTACTGGCTTTTCCCATGCAGATGTAGGTCAAGCCTTAATCCTGCAATTAAACAGATCCCTTCAGACAAGTCCTGAACTGAAACTGAAACACATAAGCTTGTTCTCCGCGTTAGCGCATGACTTCATGAATACGGGTATACCTATTAGTTTCTGGCTTCAGTACATATATTTTCTTTTTTGTTTTTTCTTACTTTCACAGCAATATGACAAGTTGTATTTAACAATGAAAAAACCCAAAGCAGCCTACACTGAATCTTCAGAATTCTTAGCCTCACAGCTATGTGAAAAGAATGATCACAAGTTATTTCTGTAATAACTATCATCCTAAATGCTAATCTGTCTTCTGGAGATTGCTGGAGAGTCACTGGAACTAGAGTCCCACTGCAAGGACTTTAAATATAAAACCAATCATGAATTAGAGGACATTTACCTGTTCATCTATGCACCTGAATTGCCAGGACCATGTAGTATTATAAAGGAAAGGCCTGAGGTCAAATCGGTTGTCATCTGGACTGTAGTTTTCAGCGTGGTAGGAAGGAGTCAGAGTGGTCATTTTATGTCTGTTAACTGAATACATCCTGAAGAAATGCTTAACCTTTGATGCCACCTGGTGTACAAAGAATATAGCTTTTAATCAGATGAAGTTTCTTAGTATTTAATAATTTAGAGAACAGTATTTTGGAGACTGTGTTCTAGCTTTACACATCCACATTAACATTTACGGAAATTATCGACCACTACTAGTACGAATCACCATGGATGACCCCACCTATGGAAGGCATTTAAGACCTTTTTCAGACATTGCCTCAGTCTATCATTTACCAATGAGGAAATGCCTTGTAAGAAATCTAACAGTAAGCACTGGCCGCTGTAATTCAAGTAACAATCTGAACTTTTTCCTTTACGCACTTCCTACACAAGAAGGGAAGAACTGCATAACAGCAAAGCAAATACCTCTTCAGCATAGATATTCTTTCAAAGCAAGAGCCGTTTTCTGTCTCAGAATACATAACCAAAGGCTTCAAGAGTAGTTAGCCATGTATATTTCAGAGAATAATCTTCCCCTGAAGGTATAGTTCTGAAGTAATTGTTTCCAAATTACCCAATTACTGTACTAACAGTTTGCAACACAGACAACAAGCTCCTTTAATTTTAGAGATGCATACCAGTTTTTCCAGCATATTCTGCTACAGTTGTAGAATAATCTCTAAACACAGAATAATTCACTGTCCCCTTCAGTTAAAAGGAACTCTACTCAACTTTTCTTCAAACATACTCTTATTTTTGTGAAGACATTACATGATTTGCTTTTTTTTTTTTTTTTTTTTTGGTATATTACCTCTCTTGGAGAACAGATTTCCTTCCACATATTAATCAGCTTACAGAACATACTGTACGGTCCAGCCTTTGCAATTTTCCTTAATTTGCCATAGACTGAGAGCTCTGCGTATGTCATCCCCATATCTGCCTGAAATCAAACACATGGAAAATCACTGCAAATACTAACTACACAAATTATAATTACTAGTTTCATGGAGCAATTACAATAACCCAGTTTAATCAAAGAAACCCAAAATTAAATTACCAATGATCAAAAAGACAAAAAGAGAGTAATTATGAGTAGGAGGCGTGTGGGAATTTAATATCTCTGAAATGAGAGATTTGAAATTCTTCTATGAATGTATTTGATTTGGCCAGTGAAAACATTTCTTTCCTGAGAAATACCTGTTTAATTGAGAAATACTACATTCCCTGAAATGTAGTGTGTATCAGCAAGGTAAGGCCAAATGAAAAAAAAAACACTAAACATTAATTCTAGTTCAGCAACCCTTTGCTTTATCATAAAAAGTTTTACAACATCCTACAGTTAAACATCCAACGGCCCTTAGAGGTTTAGGCTTACCAGTCCTCTCTTATCCAGGTGGCTAGGAAAGAGACAGGCACAGGGACAGGAGGAAGGGCTTTGCCACGAGCCATTTCAATAGCAGTAAGGCCCTGACTGATCCCCTTTTGATATTAAGAAATAAGAAACTTTAAAAAACAAAGGGAATTTCAGAACACCCATACTTCTAAGTGCCCAAAACATAAAACAATCCAAAAGAAGTTAATTCAGTGTTTCAGAAACTGTTTTCAACATAGATAAGGCTGGTGTGGGATACTAGTGCCTTGTTAGCAGCTTTAAGACCATGTACAACATGCTTGTCAACAAGCATGGATATATACAAGAGCAAACAGTAGTTACTGGACAGAAACTAAACTTTGGGATAAGGCTTACCAGAGCATTTTAAAGTCACTGCCCATTACCTCATCAGTTTGAGTCACTTGTCCATCCACCAGAGGCTCTAACTCCGCAGTGGGTGGAGCTGACATGATACTGTAAAAAAACAACAACAAAACATCAATTCTATCCAGCCTCGTGAGTACTAGTCAACAAACAGTCTGGTTTGATAAAAATCAAATGCTTTATTCAAAACTCTAAAGGGCTACAAAACTCTAAAGAAGTCATACTTGCAACCTGTTCCAGGTTTAAACTTTATAACAAAAAAATAAAGCATCCAGTTCAAACAGTTCCTTCAGTGGAATTAACACCACACATGCTTGTATGCAGTAACTTCTGAGACGGGTGGCATTTTCAGCACCCAGCAGTTTACATTGCGTAAGCCTACACAATCATTTAAAAACAGAGGGATGTGCAGAATACTTTTCTTTATTAACATTTGCAATATTACTGCAGCTCAGCTCTGTTGAGAAACCGAAACTATGAAGTCTACAATATGCTGCATACAAATACAGTCACCAAAAACTACCACTTCACTACTCACCTTCTGAGAGCAGTGAGCTGAAAATTTTCAATACAATATTGTATGAAGTTCCTCAAATCAGTCTTGCTGATTCCGCCAATGGGATTGATATCAGCACTTGAGCAATCATATTTTGTCAAGTAACCTCGGAGACTAAGCAAGAGAGAATTTTATATAGTAACAGTAAAGAATAATGTAACGTTAGTATAATATATAATACTTTATACTATAGACAATATATCTGTGGTGTAAAGACATGGAGAAACAGACTGCATATTGCTAATATATTTATACACACGGGACAAACATAATCAGCTGCAATGGGGCTACCCTAAAGCCATGAATTTGCCAGGAGAAGAAAGACTGGTTTTTAAGAAATTATGAAGCACTGCAGAACTGCCCATGCTAAGGTAACACATCTGATGCAAAACAATTATATTTTAAAAATATTTTAAAAATATTGTCCTGACCAATTAAAAAAACAAAGCCCAAACACTCCACAGAATCAGCACACACTACTTCCACATCTTGAGAGGTTAATCCCATAATCTTATGGGGATTGCTTTAATCTTCAAATAGTTGGCTCTAATAACAGTACTCTGGATTTTTAAAACCTGTTTTTCAACTCAAATTTCACAACTTAATTCCTAATACAGTAATTGAAAACACAGCAAACAACAGATTGGAAGGTTAACCTGGTAACTATACAGGCGAGCTCTACCAAAAACATCTAAGGAACAGCATTTTATTGGAGAACCAAAGACAATACTTTCGCTAAACTTCTGAAAAATACACATTTTTCCATTCAGGCCGATTCAACTATTTTCATTAATTCTAAGGCTACCGGTATATTCTTAGCTTGTTACCTCTTCTGAGTAATAATCTACACTGGGATTTCGTAGAGTTGCAAGGAAACGCAGTGACCTGTTCTCAGTTCACCTGATTTTAAATTTCTAACTTTCACCAACCTTTCATCCACATTGGCTGATCCTAGCACTAGGAGTCCCCCTGGCATCCCACGAGTCCAAAGTGTCAGCTGAGCAAACAGGTAGGCAAGGACCATTCTTATTCTAGCCTGCAAAGCAAAATAAAAACTAAAGCAAATTTACAGAGCACAGTTAGTTTCTCCCCAGTTGTTTTTATTAATCAATTCTGTAAACAAACCCACAAAGAACATAATGCGAGAGGGAAAAGCGTTACTGCAAGAAGGATGGTCCTGTGAAGAAGAGGCCAAACGCACAGAGGAAAGCTAGGTTCACTACCTGCTACTCCCACAGACTTAAATGACTGAGCAAGTTTATTCTACTCTGAATTGCAGGATGGGGAGTAGTTGCCATTTTCTACCTCCTACAAGCACTAATATGGATGGATGCACAAAGGATGGAGTATGCAGACAAACTATCTGTCTACCACACTCTTTTATGGAATATTAGACTAAAAGGATTTATTTACATAAAATTTGTAAAAAGTTCTCTATGCTTTTGACCCCATTCCAAAACTCAACTTTTTCTAAGGATGGTAACAATACCAAACAGACCTGAGATGCAGCCTCCAGCTCTAGCCACAATTGCATGTGATGTTAAGCAAATCGCCACACTCCTCTGTGACTAACGCCTATCCCATCGCCAAAAAGCTGATAAAGGATTCAGTGTTTGCTTCCAGAGGAGACAGCTGGATTTCTCCAGTAACAGCAGGGGAAGAAAGATCAAGCCCTCAGCTAACAAAAACTATCAAACACAATAATCAACATTAAGCCAGAATTAAAACAGAGTTGCTGATTAGGTTGGAAGTTTTTAAGAACAGGCCAACAAGCTATCGAGACAACGAAAGGTACAACTGGAGCCAGGGACTAGAAGTCACTAGGCACCTACATTTTCTGTAACTTTACAGGATATGTACACCAGCACTACTCAGGCACAGCACCAATCTGTTCTGACACAATGAAAATGCATAACCAGAAATGTGTATTTAAGCTGCATTTTATAAGCCTACTGAAGGTTAAATACCTCCTGATGTAAAAAAAAAAATAAAAATTCCCCATTCTTAAACCGAGAACATCTAGGAGTTGGAATGGGTAAGTTTGACATCTCACACAGAGCCTTTTAAAGGCTGTGAACATTCACCAGAGGAAAGTCTAGTACACTATCAGCAATATTTTTGAGTCTTGACACACCACAATCTTACTGGAATCACACTTGTCTATTAGAATACTTTGCTGCTCATCTTCCTGACCTGGCAACTTTCTGCTGGGATGCTTTTCTGAACAGCATCTAGACCAATGCTACTGATGGAATACAGGTGTGTACTATTTCTTTATGACCATCCTATAAAAGTCACAAACAATATTTGTCTTGGTATTCTCAGTTACATGGGATTGTAGACCCCTGCTGCAGACAACTTTACTGGAAGCCCATGTTATGAGCACACCACAACAAGTTCAGGTTTCCACAGCAATACAAATGAAAGGTCCCCTTGCTACTTTATCATTTTCTATTCTTTCAAAAACATCCAAGAAACAAATGGGTCTGACCTCATTCAGCCTACATGAAACATACCTGCACGTTCTGGAGTGCCGTGTTTTCTCTGCTGCTCCCTCCGTAGACAGAAAAACAGGGAGTTCGACCTGTCACCATGCTGAAAATTCCCAAAAGAGCTTTCACAGCCGCATCTATGTTCAGATTGATGTGATAACTGAGAAGAATTCAAAGAGAACTGACTCAACCAGCACAATCTGGCTATATAAAATTGCATTAAAAAAAGTAACACCAACACCAACATCAAATGACATTTTAAGGCTGCTAGCAGCTCAGATCTGGTATGAACAAACGTAGGAAAGAATAACACTTTCCAGAGCCTGTTTCCAAATTTCCACATCCTTCACCAAATGCTTCTAAGCTTGCCTCACATTTATACACTTCAATAATAATGTTTGTAATACTCCTACTTAACGCACCTACTATTCCTCTCCTATTTTTTCCCATTTTAGAGTCCAAAGGTTTTATATGAAAGTCTTTGCCAGAACATGATGTTTTCTCCCAACACTTCTTGACTTGTACCTGCCTATTTGCTCAGCCAGAAGTTTAGCCCTGTTGCAAGTATCCTGGCAGGAGTTCTCACTAGCCATATAGCAAGTGGTAAAGACCCGCTTGCAAAATTCTCGAGGATCCTCAGGGACATAGGTCTCATCATTCACAATCCTGCGTGCATCAGCCAGCACATCTGCATCTGAGGACAAAGCAAAAGAAATAGAACAAGAGCAGAAATTGTTGCATGCCTGCTACCCAGGACATGCAAATATCTTGTACATTTCTTGTATTCCAATTTAGCTTTACCCTGCCCCTCACTAATGACTCCATCACCTAACTCCCCAAAGATATTTTTATATATCAAATAAAAGAATTACTGATTTTGCTCCTAATATTTAGCACAGAAATATTAAACCCTTTTGTTCTAAAACTTAAATAAACTTCATAGAAAATATGATCCAGTATGTACAAAGGCTTAGCTAAATGAATATAGTCTACTTAAAGTCAGTTTAAGAGCTTGAACCGTGCCTAACCGTGTTATGTAGTGCTGAATTTAACAGGAGAAAATTCTCATGATAAACTCAAACCTCAAAACTACACCAGCCAACATTTTGAATGATATTCTAGGCAGAAAGTAGTTTTGTGTTCCACACCTGATTCTTAAGCTCAAAATGAAAACTATCAAGCCAATTCAAACAACCTGAAACGTGGACACACATTTTTGTTGAAATTTCTGAAGAGATACAAAGGATTCCATTAGAACAACTAGGCAAGAGTCTACCATTAACAACCTCTTGCATCTATTGCATCCAGCTAATACTAACCTGTCCGTAACCATTAGTGAGCACGGCTCGCTAGACATGTGTATCTACTTACTTCCATTCTTGACTGCCAGGCAAACCTGGCGACACATAGAGTACACTATGCAAGCTGTAGCAGAGCTGTCAATTCCACCACTAAGAGGTAGGAGAAATCCTGCCTTGAAAATAGAGCAAGGAAGATGTTCCAAATAGCAAAATTAGAAAAATACATATTGTACCATTCAGAAACATACTCTTGTAAAAGAATTACATATGCGTTGTTCAAGCCTGCTTATATTCTGCTCAGCAAAACCAACCAAACAAACCAAGCCTAGCAAACCCTCCTAAACACTCATCGACTGGATAATGAATGAAGTAGTCGGTATAGACCCCTTGGCTAGAAAAACCTTCAGTATGTCTATACCCTACAGTAAGACAAAAGAGTCTTAAAAAGGAAAATTTTTTTCATACATATTTCACTATTAAACTGAATTAGTAGTTCATGCCACTCTGCTTATTTTACGTATCTCCAGTACGCCATGAAAATGTTTTCCTTACTGAAAAAAATGTGTTTCAAGGAAAAAGAAATCTCCTTTATGAAGGAACCTTGAATGTTGCTTTCAAAGAAAGCATGATTCCCAGGGTAAAGGTCTGAAGAGCATACTGGAGTCACATTCTGCATACAGGTTTTAAGTCTGAATGAGCTACCAAGTGAAAAACTCAAACTTTACACCTTGGACTAAAATCTCTTTGCATTAACAGCAGCACATCACAATGTGTACTGTCCCTATGGCACAGAAGATTATGTGTATGCCAAGGCAAAGAACAAAACCAGTTGTTCTTACCTGTTTGCTGCGCCTTAAATAGTCCCAAAGCCAACATGCAGGACCAAGGCTGAAATTACAGAATACGCTTATTCCAGGAGGGTTATGGAATAAGACCTAAGCATGTCAATGTATTTACTGTGGCCTTCCGACAAGATACTTCCTTTACTTAAATATAAATAGAATCTCATGTTTATCTTTTTTTTTTTTTTTTTTTTAGGTTTTGCCGTCTAATTCAAAATCATTTTCAAGCAACAGATTCAGTATGTGCTTACCTGATCTCCTCCTCAGGACTGTGATGTCTCCACTGGATTGGCATACAAGTAGGTACAGCTACATCATCAGAACCCGACAGAGCAAAGTTCACTTTCACCCTGGGATAAGGATTCACTTTACTTGCCTAAGCAACAGTACAGAAGAATTTGGAAGACATCAATTTTAATGTAACATATACCTATACAACATCAGATCTGTAGAATACTGTGAAAATCAAAACATGCAAATAGTTTTTAAATTCAGTAACTAGTCAAATTTGGCAAGGGTTTACAAACATAACTGCTGTAAAGAATTCTTACCACTAAGTTACGAGATGAAATCTCTGCTCTGTAACTTCGAACATCCTCCAAGTCCAGAGTGGCAACCAGTACTTCCTATGGAAAGGCTTTCAATATTAGATTGATTCTACACAAACAGATAAACAATGTTTGACAGACCTAGACTAGGAAAAACGTTGAGGAGGAAGAATGCACGCCACTTTTTTCAATACAAAATTTTATACTCACTTCCCAAGTTATTTCTGACTCAGTAAAATTACTTACAATACAAAGTGAGAACAACTGATTTGCTTTGCTGAGTGCATGGGGACACTCATAAACCACAGCAAATCTACAGCGCTTGTCAGATGGCTGAACAAGAGGTTCAACATCAGTTGTGGCAAAGGACAAGGGGACAAGGCAAGAGGCAGACTGGGGAAAGATGGATTTGCATAATGTGAGGAAACCTACAGCTTTGATGACAAATCTACTGAGAAAGGGCTTTTTGAAGTAAAGCTTAAGCTATCAGACCTTTTGTCTGCCAAACCAGGTCATAATTAGAACACTGCAGTTTTTGCCCTTTTGTTCTTAGATAAGGGAATATAAGTTAACAGGGTCTCTTCTAAACATAGTGATTGCATACACAAACTTTTTCATTAAATTCCTCCACTGTGACAGCTCTTCCTCGCTTGCAAAAGCGGGAGAGGGTACTGTAGCTCAGGTCTGGACAATCTGACTAGGAAAAACCTTGGATATAGTTGAATAGTGTAGTAAAAATACATCTTTTTTAGCCTAGAGACATGGACCCAGGATCTGGAACGCCTGGTAAATGTTGAGCTTCAGTGTAGCCATACTAATTTCAGGTGTAACTACCAGCTATAGGTTCAATATATTACCACATCATCGAGTGAAAACTGAGATCCTTGTGCGACTGTTTCCCCATTCATCGCAATCATGGCACAGCCATCATAATACAGACGATCACCATCACACCCTTTCTGGTTAGCTAAAATGTATATTCCACCATTCTACAAGGAAAACAAACATGCAGTCAAAAAAAATGCTTTTCAGAATATAGCACCTGATAGAATATTAAGACAAAATGTTATTTTTCTGTTCCTGTCCTTCTCATAATCTTCTTCTGTCTTTATATCGTGAATGATTTATGGCTGGGACTCTCTCGTCATATGAAAAAGTATTTTGCACATGATACACAGGACAGAAACATGTAATTACATAAGTAAATGCAGTGAGTAAGCTCTATCCCATTCACACTATTGGAAGGCAGGAGTCGTCTATTACTAGCAAGACTCATGCTCTTAGCCCAAATAGAGAGGGCTGCACTTCACAATTGAAATGCCAAATTTAAATTAAGATTGAGAAAAGCAGGAAGATGATGACAGGAGTTGTGTTTGGATATCTGAGGACAGAGCAGACAATGTTAAATATAACCAAAGCATGTTAAAACACAATGACAAAGAAGCTGTACAAATTAAACATTTTTCACAGTGTACATTCGTTACTTTATTTTTGTTCCCATCACTGTTAGATGGGATTATAGTCTAACTAAATGTCTTCACTTCTTTAAAATAAACAGAGCTTTTAAAGTAGAAAGGTAAGACTATATTTTAAGCAAGAAGATGACAGGGGGAAAAATAATGAAATCTGAGTTTAAACACGGATTTCTATTTCCCCTTCCTGGTATAGTTACCAGTATTTCCCCAACACAATGTCGCTACATGCATAAAGATCGGGAAAGAAACTGTTATTTTAAGGAAACCGAAGAGTCTGGTATGGTTCTATGTGCCAGGAAAATACCCCCCTCTGCTGACTGAACTACGAAGTGGCAACGAGCTGCCAATTCAGAACTAACTGCATAGGGAGGGCGACTTCAAGCACAAATAACTACAGAGAGAAACCAGACACTGGTTGGTTGCCCTTTATGCAGAATGCGTATTCAACAGCACCCTTTCAGGTGATTATTCTCTGCATGCAGTGGATTCAACACTTCATACCTCCAATTACTGAATGCCCATTACTCTAATTAACTATTTTCTATCCATTATACAAGTGCAATATTTTTTTCTTCAGCTTTTAATGGAATTAACATGGAGGACATCAAATAAATTTTTGGAGCATAAGCCTTCAGAGCTGGGAGTTACCAAACTGTTTTAAGGTATTCTGACTCGTTTATAGATGTGCATGAAACACAGGTTATGTAGCTGGCATGCCAGTGCAGAACTACCTGCTCCCATGCAAAGTTTCTTCTGGGAGCTCAACCCGGACACACACAGGTAGATTTGTATCTCCCCTATTCCCATGCAAATACCAAATGGCCTGTCTTTAATTCGCTGTTCCACAGACCAGACAGAGCTGACCTGAGAACAGCATTTGGGGTCACAGAGGCAGAAACAGTGCAAAGCACTGCATGGCACACAGCGGGATGCCCCAGAGAGGTATGGTCCCACAGCCAGAGAGGTCTTCCCTTATAGCTGATTCAATCAGGGAAAGCATTTAAAGGTAAGAAAGCAAGAAACTAACAAGGACTGTCAAGGACCCCACGCTCACTATCTGTCCCGTCAGAGGAGAGGAGATTATTTGGAAAAGAAAAAAAAAAAAATGACATGCATAACAAAATACAGATATATTTTTAAAACCGTATACCTTTGCTGTGGCAGAATTCACCAAATCCACCCGGGTGTGAGCCTTCCGTAAGACATGGTGACTCCCTGAAGAGTTAGTGAAAATTTCCACACCATCAAGTCCCATTTCAATATGAGGGCTGTCAAAGCAAAAGGCAGAAGAAAAAAAATTCAGCTGGTACTACTATGCTGTGAATACTGCAGGTGTCATTTAAACCCAAGGACAAATAAAACCATCTACATCATTGTCAGTTTTCCACATGTCTTAGCTCAAATAAGGACAACGCTCTACATCTGTTTTCTTGCATTGCCTGATTTTTCTGTCAAAGTCCAGTGGTGGCCACAGCAGGCAGAGGGGCTTTTGCTCATTCTGTTCTAAATGCAGCACCTTCTGCTTTGTAGAAGCCTGGGTCTTAAAGAAAGAGAGAGCAAGACAATCTTGGGTCTGAAAGGGCAACATGGAGATACTCTTGTGAGATCAGTTGTCCCATCTTCCTTCTCCATTAGTAAATCCAAAAAGCATAAGCAAACAGAACCACGAGAAAGTGGTTCTTTCTGAAGAAGGAAAGAGAAGGCTTCTGTTGTTTTTTTTTCTTTTCCAATGTCAAAAGGAAGAAATACTAAAAAAAAAAAATAAAAAAAAAATCACATCTTTGTCTGTAACATACCCCACCTTCTGCAGTTACAAAGAGATTAAAGTCTGTAACAGAGATTTGGAAAAACATCGGGAATATTTTTTTTGTTTTCTGTTAACTGCAACAGCTTTCATGCAACTATACCTCCACCTCCATACCACACCAGACCTTTGCGAATGGGATCTTATTTGTCTTTGGGAAGAACTTTAAATGTAACAGAAACTGGAATAGTAACAAATACTACTTAAGGGCACCAGGCTTTGCTTTCCCTTTGTGACCTTCTGTAGTTTCCTTCCACATTGTCTTTATGCATTGTCTGATGCTGGTTAAAAAATAAAGCAGAAGGATTAAGCTAACAGTTAAACAGAAAAAAATTAAGGGATGCATCTCAAAGATGTTGCCTAGAACCCTACATTCTAGCCTGTCAAATATAAGGGAGCTCAATTTGCCTGTTAAGTGGAATGCTTTGGAGAAGTTGGTCAAAGCCCAAGATAAAAAGAATGAATAAAATAAACCAAAAAGACCTACTAGTAGTCTCAAATTTTTGAGACTAGGTACAGTAACTGGCAATAATAGGGGATTAGTATTACCAGACCGAATCAATACTACAAATTGATACAAAATAGCTTTGTCACTTTGACCCTAGATCAAATTATAGAGGTGGAACCAGAGAGGAAATTTCAACCTCAGGTTGAACTAAAGCTGAATAGTACTGGAATACAAGCATAAGTTATCTGTCATTTGTTTCCTCAGTCCAATTTCTTCATTCTGCTTCTTTTCAGTATTTTTCTCTTACCTTCTGTTTCAAATGAATTTACCTTAACCACTTAAAACTTCTTTTACCATGCTGCACCTAGCCTAGTGAAATCTTTCCAGTGATATACTACATAAAAGAATAAGCAGATTTTTCCAAACATTTATTTCAGGCAGGTCCAGGGTATGTTTTAGTTTACTTTCATTTCTTCTTTTCCTTTACCTGTTTGGTGCCCAGAGTTCTTCACATATTTCTGCTCCTAGGCAGGTATCTTTGGTTGCTAGCACTGCATCCCCAAAAGGAACAGTTTCCTGAGAAAAAACAGGAACATCTTTACACATACATAATAAGAGTCTATTTAATTCAAAAAGTTAACTAAAAATCTTAAAAAAATACAAAAATCGGATACTCGCTTATGTGAAATCAGTGAGTCAATATCAATCACATTATACCTTCCTTCATTTTACACCATGTTTAAGTTAAAAAAAAACAAACAAAAAAACCCCTCTATAAATACAACTTTCTGGATGATACTGAAATTTTGTGTTGAAATTTCAGTAGTACGCACAGATCCAGTGCTCTGCTTCAGGACAGGGCAAGACAACTGCTTTTGAATTAAACAGTCTACAAAAGAGAGACTCTCTTTTGCTAGCACACTCATACTTTACCAGGAAATAACCTAAATTTTAGACTCTTCTGAATCAAGAAGGTTAAATTTTTAATTTTATTTTTTTTACCTCAAAACACATACTTATTTCCAGTCTCAAGCACAGATAAACTCAGTACCAAAACTGTGCAAAATAAGACAATCAAGGTCACATATATACAAGTAACAGAGGCAAATTTAAAATATACTTGCTTTGCTGCCAAACAGTAACATAAACAATATTAAATTGCGCTCTCATTTAATGTAACTGAGAACTATCACTGAAACCTATGAATCTGCAACATGACAAACAGCAGAATTTGGTGTACTACAGTTTTATGCCACAGATTCTATTTAAATTGCTAAATCTGGAAGATGCTAAAGTTAAAAAGGAAAGAAAGAAATGCTTTAAAAACGTACCTGCCCAGTCACTTCCTGAATTATCCTGGGTAGAAAATATTCCTCCACATGCCTAAAGCGGGTTTATAGGTTGTGAATACATATGTAAATCACAGCATAAAAACTGATTCTCATCTCCACATTCTCTCACCTTCTAACAATGATTAAAGAAATTGTACTTCATCTGTATAGGGCTGTGTATGTTTAATTTTTTTTAAAAAAAATTTGAAATTAATCAGAAATGTTAAGATTATAAGCTAGCAACATGCCACTTTGCTTCGGCAGTGCATGGTACACCTAGTAAACTCCATCCTAGTGATAAATTAGACTTAAAGAACACAACATGCAAGTCAAATACCAAACAAAAGTTTCTCCTTTTGCAGTATTACTATATGAGTAACACAGAACTCATCTGAAATTGAGCTCCTGTATATTTGGGTTAAGAGGACAGATGTGCAGGAGCACTCTCAGAAGTACTTTACCAAGACCATCAAATTACAACCATTCCCTGACTACTGGATGAGTGCATGGCCTCACAGATGAGCATCAAGCGTATTTTGCAGCATCATTAAGTCAGGTATGTAGCTTTCACATTCTGCAGCCATTAAAATTCTGACATCCATTTCACATTTTTTTACAGTTCAATATTGAGCAGGACGCAGCAAATGAGCAGGTAAACACAGGCTCTTCCAGCCCTGAACTGCATACAGTTAGAAAGCAGACACAACAAAAATTACACTACTACACTGGTGCAGGATCATTCAGCCACACTTTTCCTTCCAGCTTGGCAGTTCAGTTTGACTTTCTAACTGAGCTTCAATCACCTAGCTGAGCTGACTCGGTCTTGCTACTAAACCTCTAGCAGTACTGTAGCATCACTATAGAGATTTCAGTCCTGCTGTAGCTGCAAACGGCAAGCTGTGGTTTTAAACACAATTTTAATGGTAGTCAGCCTACCTTGCTTTGTTCCACGGGGTAAACCATCTAAGTTCCCTGTAGTTTCCTGTATTTGCCAATGATATTTTCGGTCTGATCAGAAGAATTTTTCTTAAAACACAAAAGAGAAGGGGCAAGTCAAGGCCTGATGTACAGCCAAACGAGACTAAATAAGAACACTGATTAATACCACATCTTTTTCTCTATCATGGTGTACATTAAACAACTACTAAATACTATAATTTTAAAGTTGCTATTTGCAGACTTAAGGGTCTTTTTCTGGGGTCTTTCAGAAAGAGGTGGAAATTTAGTTTCCACAAATTCAGAAAGAAAAAAGACATAATGGAAAGCATTCGTTGTCTCTCCAAAATCTAGCAGATTGGAAGACAACTCCATTGCACTACACAGCACTGAAGAATCTTTCTTGAAGGCCAAACAGGTCTCTCAAAGGATGCGCTAACTTACTATCTCACAAAACACATGAAGAACTACTCACTTATTTAAAAAGATCACTCGACAATTGTAGCGAGCGTTTCTGTGCAGAACAGGCCTGTGAAAATAAGAAGCAAAGTTACTAATGGCTAAGCTCATTAAATTAAATAAAAGAGCACTACAGAATCTACTTCACTGCGCAAAAACTATTTTCAAGACATTTTTACATCATATCACTAAAGAGAATTAAAACAATACATCAAGTTTTAGCTTCTAATTTTTTATTTCAAATAGTTGTTTGCAAAACCCAGAGTTTTTGACCATTCCATCAGCCTCAGATCAACTACCACCAGATCGCTGGCGTGCCTTAGAAACACAAGCAGACCATAAGAATCACCCTGGCTGGGCAAACTCCATCAAACCTGACATCCTATGATACTACCAGGCTAATTCAAAATAAAGCCAGCTTTATGCATTTATAGCAATACCAACAAGTAGATGTACATGGTAATTTTGCAGTTATAATTTATCAGTCTTCACCATCAGCACGTGACTTAAAATGGCTATAGTGATTTTGGCATGCATGTATATTGCTTAAAGATGTCTGCTAATCAAAGCAAGTTACATCATCCCTGATATCCTGAGAGTCGATTTATAAAGCCCTTTGCTTTATATATAATTTTATACAAAAACTTACATGAAACTTTATACAAAATTTGCTTTGCATATAACACAAAGTCCTACCCATGGCAATAGGGCCCAGCCATCAAGGCTCCCAATAAATAACTGTAATTATCCTATTTCTCTCTTCAAGGGCTCAACCACCAGAAATCTTTGCAAGGATTAGCCTTCCAGAAAGCATTTTGCATGCCGCAGTCCTAGTCATGGTTATCCAAAGGCAAAGCAGCACAGCTCCTAAGAGGCGTTTAAATGTGCAGAGCCACCGCTCCTCAGAAGCGGAGCAGAGGCAGCATTCCCCAAAGACCTACCACTCCGACATATGTACACAAAAAAACTTACATTCCCACGTCACAGATAATATCTTGAGTATCTGGAGACTCCAAAAGCTTTGCCAGAACTTGAAAGGAATGCAGGAGCGTGTCAGACTCATAATAGTGATCCGAGCAGCCGTAACCACTGCGCATAAAAACATCAGAAACGCAAAATTCAGCGGAAATGGCACCAGAACTACTTCGGGCAAGGCACCCCTCGTCCGCACAGGCAATTTACACAGAGCATGAAGCAGCAACGCCACCAACACCCCCCACCCGCGACAGCATTTAACACCCGGTGGCACCGCCGGGGTGCTGCTTCCCAGGGCGGCCACCGGGGCCTGGGAGGAACGAGTTTCTGCGAAGGAAGACTCGCTGAAACAGGTCCAAGATTATCGGCGGACCTCTCACGTTTCCAAGACAAGAGAACCGAGCCCGTGCTCGCAGCTGCCCCGTTTCCTCCGCGCCGCCAGCCGCCAGTACGGCCCGGCGCTGCGGTGCCGCAGGGCTGCTGCTGCTGCGCGCCCGGGAACGCGCCCGCACGCACCGATTGCGGAACCAGCGAACCCATCTTACCAGATTTCGAGCTCTGGCCCCAGCCGGTACCGGGCTCCTTTGCTCTTTGCGATGCCGATACCTGGAAAAGCACCGGATTAACCCCCGTGCCGTGCCGTGCCATGCCGCCCCCGCCCGCGGCGCCGGGCCCCGAAGAGCTGGCACGGCCTCGCTCGCCTCCCGGGGGCAGCCAGCCCGCTCCCGCCGCCGCCCCACTCACTTCGGGAGATCCGCTCCAGGTTGCCTTCAAAATCCAGAGCCCACTGGTTGAGGGCGCAGGTGGCCACGGTCACCGCTCGGCCCATGGCGGCCCTGCCACCTCCCCGCCGATGTCCCCGCCGCTTCCGGGGCGGTGCCGGGGCTCGGTGGGACGTTCCGCCCCCCTCCGGCGCACCGGCAGCGGAGCAAACGCCGGCTCCGTTGCAAGCGGCCGCCGATCCCCCGGCGTGGCTCCTCCTCGGCGGCATCCCCTTGCCCGCTGCCTGCAGCCGCACATCCCCCAGGCATCGGAGGAGCCCCCCGGAACGAGCTCAGCGTGCAGGCACCGCAGGTACCGGGGGCAGCGCCCGGCCCTGCGCCTTGTCACCCCCGGCACCACCCGGGAGGCTTTCAGGGCGCAAAGCCCGCAGCAGCGCGGAGTGCCGCCCAGCCCCGCGTCCCTCCCGTGACCCCCGCGGACGGGCTCCCCGGTTCATTCCGCTGCCTCCTTGGGCAGCAGCGCCTTCTTCCGAGACCTCTGCAGCCACCTTTCCCACGCGGTGACTGAATGAAGCCTTCTGGCCACCCGTTACCGTGCGGGTGTTCTCACGGCACCGGCCCTGAGCTACACCCTCCCGCTGCGGACAAACCGCTCCGCGCAAAACGCGCGGCTCCGCTTGCGGGTCCCTCCGCTCCCCCCCCCGCGAGCACCCAGCCGGCTGCCGGCGCCGCGCCCCGCCCACTCCGGCCCGTCAGCCCATGGGTTGAGCGCGCTCCGCCAATGCGGCGGCGCGGCGGAGCGCGGGGCGCGGCGAGGATTGGTCAGCGCGGGGAGGCGCGGAGGGGCGGGGCGCGAGGCGCAGCGGGGAGTGGTCAGCGCGGGGAGGCACCGCCCTGAGGAGAGCGGGGCCGCCGCGGGCACCGGCCGGGGAGTGCTGAGCTCGCCGCTCCGTTCTGCACCTGAGGAGCGCCGCACCGAGCGAGCGGCACCGCCAGCTGCGCCCCGTAAGTGGTCCCTGGCCGCCGGGTTAGCGGGCGGCTGCCGCCCCACCGGCGGGCCCCTCCGAGCGCGGGGGACGTTGCGCGGGTGGGCACCTCGCTGAGAACCATGCTGGGTCCTGGCGAGGAGCGGGCTGTCGCTGGGGCGAAGCGGGACGGGAGGGGAGCGTTTGCGGCCCTGTCGGCTCGGTGCGGGCTCCCTGAGTCCCGAGGTTGGCTCGCGTTTCCCGGTGCTGCCCCCCGCGCCTCGCAGGGGGGGCTGTCCTGGGGGGCTGCTGCCCGTGCCTCAGCCCCTCTCCTGGGTGAAAGGCGCTGCTCCGCGCGTTAGCTAGGGATTTTCCTATACAGTCTATATGAACGAACAGCAGTCTGCCTTATCTTTGTAGGACAAAACCTAAAAGTAGGTTGTTTGCCTCACTTCCACTTGTTTGAGATTCTCTTTGCTAAGTCCAGAGCATGCTGATGAAAAGCATCACCCATGTGTGTTATTGTTCCTTGAAAGGACTTTACACAAACTTTACTCTGCGATGGGTGGCTCAGGCACCAAACGGGGAGAGCTCCCAAAGGACTGTGTGGTTGGCATCGTTATTCCTTTAATGCAGTGTGAGCAGTAACACCATACTTCATCGCTAAGCCCTGAAGTTTGGACTCAAGGAAGAGTGCATCTCAGGAGTTGACCGTGCGGGTGATAGTTGACTTACGAATTTTGCTTCAGGCTCTTGTTAAGAAGCAAACTAAGTGTGTTGGGTTTCACGGTAAGGTTTTGTTAGCAGGGGGATTACAGGGGTGGCTTCTGTGAGAAGCTTCCAGGAGCTGCCCCCATGTCTGACGGAGCCGATGCCAGCCGGCTCAGAGGTAGACCAGCTGCTGACCAAGGCTGAGCCCATCGGCAGTAGCGGTAGCAACCTCCGGGATAGAGTATTTAAAAGAGAGGTGGGGGGAAACCCAGTACATCTGCAGCTGGGAGCTAGGAGTGAGAATATCTGGGAGCAACAGCTCTGCTGACATTAGAGTCAGTGAGGAAGGAGGCAGGAGGGGCTCCAGGTGCAGGAGCAGAGGTCTCTTGGCAACCCTTGGGAAGCCCCTCAGCCTGTGGCGGTTAACAGGGGAGCAGATCCCCACGTGCAGCCCAGGCAAGGCCCCACACCAGAGCAGGGCGATGCCTGAAGGAGCAGCCTTGTGGGCAGCCCACAATGGAGCAGGCTCCTGGCAGGACCTGTGGCCCTATGGAGAGAGGAGCCTGGGCTGGGGCAGGGCTGCTGGCAGGATGTGTGACCCTGTGGGGACCCGTGCTGGAGTTGGCTGTTCCTGTGGAAGGGACATATGCTGGAGCATGTAAAAGAACTGCAGCCTCTGGGAAGGAGCCACGTTGGAGAAGTTTGTGGAGAACTGTCTCCCATGGGAGGGACCCATGCTAGGCCAGAGGAAGAGTATGAGGAGCAAGAAGTGACAGAGACACCATGTGATGGACTGACCACAGCACCCATTCCTCATCCCTCTGCGCTGCTCCAGGGGAGGAGGAAGAGAAATTGGGAGTGAAGTTGTGTACAGGAGGAAGGGGGAAGAGTTCTGGGAAGGTGTTTTAAGATTTAGCTTTTACTTCTCATTAGCCTACTCTGATTTGATTGGTAATAAATTAAGGTCATTTCCCTGAGTCAAGCCAGTTTTGCCTGTGACTAATTGCTGGGTCATCTCTCCTTGTCCTTACCTCCACCCATGAGCCTTTTAGTGTGTTTTCTCTCCCCTGTCCAGCTGAGGAGGGGAGTGATGGAGCGGTTTTGGTGGGCACTTGGCCTCCAGCCAGGATCAACCCATTACACTAAGGGTTTAGGAAAGCAATATTTGGGGCGTGTTTAGTGGGGTAATAGAAAGCTTGCATTTATAGAAGTTAGTAGGAGTATAATTTCAATGGGAATCTTGATCTAGAAATGTTAGCATCTGTTAAGTGATGTGGGAATAGTTCTGAACGTTGAGAATTTGTTACTGCCAGAGTAGCTGCCTGTTGGACTGGGATGTATTTGTTTAGGGGAGTAGTCCTAAGCAGACACTTGTTTAAATTACTCTGTAGAAGGGCAAAACTTGGTGGCAATTATTAGCCTTTAAATAGGAGGGAAACATGGATCCCATATGTAACCTATTGAATGCCAGCCTTTCTCATCTATTAAAACTGTTGCCAGTATTACTAATTGGATGATTGTCCTGTTTCTGCACTGTCTGGTAGGATTAATAATAAGCTCTGTGTATGCTGCATCTTGCACAAAACCCCAGGTGCTGCCAGCTGCATGCAGGCTTTTTATGAGTGCTCAGCAGACTGAGCAGAGTTTTGAAATCTAGTATGCTGAGCACTGCAAGTAGCTGGGCTATTTGGCTGCTTAAGAATCCAAAACAGAATGAAAATTAAACGTGCTGAAAATTTTCAACCTAAGTATTCAATTCTGGGTCTCAGAGAGGCCCGGTGTCTCAGTAGGACTGACAAATCATGTAGAATCCTTGGAGATACTGAAAATTTAACTGGGCAAGGCACTGAGCGACCTGTTTTAAGTTGTCCTTGCTCTCAGCAAGGGTGAGGTTGGACTAAATGTTGTCAAAGGCTTCATCTGACCTAAATAGTTCCAATAATGATGATTACTGAATCATCTTCTATCTTGGTAAAATTCTTAAAGTATTATAACTGTTCCTTGTAAGAATTTCCACTACTGTTGTCAAGTAAAACAGCTGGAATAGGCTCCCACGCTCCATAACCCTGATACCGTGCAGCTCCTGTCCTGCATCTTTCTTCTTCTTCAATGTGATCAATAATCTCCTCTTGAGGTTGTTTCATTACTTGTTTTGGAAACCTTGTTGTGAAAATATTGATACCTGGAAAGATGTAGACCTCTGCCTCAAATCTAAGCTGGAAGTCTGACCATATTTTTAAATGTTCCTGCTGAGAGATAGGGTGGTAGTTGGCTCTTGTGGTACTGGAAATAGTAAATAAGATAAGCTTCCTGCTACCTGTATGTCTTATTGCATTCTTTGCTTGGGATTTCTGCCTAACCAGGTTGGCAAGGGGGAGTGATTAGACTTCTTGCCAGATTACTTCTGAAAATAAGCAGTGTTATTGAAGTGTGGAGATTTCTGCAGAGTAACATACTACGTATTTTGAATCTGAGGGTGACGTGTTATCCCTGTGGCTGGGTTGATGGTGTTTGAGATATGCCTAGGTGCCGAAATAAGGACCTTCCTTTCTCTGAGCGTGTTGAGGAGCAGCAAGTGCTCCCAAAGGGGACAGAGGCAGGTTGCTCAGGGGGGCTAGCACGGCTGTAGGCAGGGGCTTGCCTGTCAGTGCCGTAGGACCTCCATGAGGTGAGCAGGGCAGGCACAGAGATTATGGCCAGGTTCAACAGAGTCCAGGTAATCAGTCAAGTTCATGGTGATGAGGCAGGTCAAGCCAGGCAGTTGGTGCGCAGGTCAGGGCCAGGTCCCCTGATGGCCAGGCAGGGCTGTGGTGGCAGGGCCAGCGAGGCCAAGACCATCAGCTCACACTGGTCAGGGGAAGCCCTGGGCCAGGCGGGGCAGGGACAGGAAGGCCTGTCGGTGTCCTCGGGCCCCTGACAGTGTGTTTTATTGTCATTTCTGTTTCAGTGGAAATAACTGCTAGTTTCTGGTTTGAGTTAAAACCTCAAAGCCTGAAAAAGTACAAAACTAACAATTGTTAGCAAATTGCCTCGTGAATGGTGAACTACAGTACTCCACGTCTTCTATAGTCTATCATCCCATGAGATGAAGTTCAGGAAAGATACCTTTTTTTTTTTTTTTTTTTTTTTAGGTGGGATTACCAAATGTTCAGGTTATGGGATTATGTTTTTAAACAGTATTTGTGCAAAAGCAAACTATAAAGCATATTCCACAGAGAGAATTAGGTGTTGCCTTGTACGTCATTCTTCACTCCCACTGATTTAGATGGGATTATAAACTGTTGCCTTGTTTTCTTAGATGTAGCTAATACATAATGGAGCAAGGGGTCTGGGGAAAAGTGCACAATTTGCCAAGGTTCAGTACAGGTACTAACAGTAGCAATATCTCTTATTAAGAAAGGCAGTTAGTTACAAAACTTTATTTTCAGAGGTTTAAAAGAAGGTGGCAAAACAGTGTTTTCCCCTTGCATCTCACATATAAGTAATAAGCGATATATTATACAACATATATTAAAAGAAATTAACAGCAAGAAGTATCATGGATTACTTAAAACATCAGTGTTGTAATTGTTTTGCTGATACAAGATCATAAGGAATTGGGAAGCAATTTTTCCTTCCTACCCTCCTCCCACAAATTTCTTGCAATCGGAAGGCTATACAATAATTGTTAATAACTTCTGTTTGTGTTTTTCTTCTGAGAACCAGATGAAGTAATACCGTCAATATTTTCTTTCATACAGGACAACATGGCAGCCCATCAGGATAAAAAGCCTTCCGAAGAAAGGAAACACAAAAGTACCCAAAATGGTACTCAAACATCTCAAGTCCAGTGGGGAAGAGCATGGTAGGAGAAGCTGATGACCCTAATTAGTCATTGTATTTCAAATTGGTTCATACTTGCTCTTACAGATGCTACATTCCTTTTAGACTTCACTCTGTTAGTAACAGATTGTTGCATTGCCCTTCTCTTGAAAGCTCATGGATAATGAGCTGAAGTGACAGATGCCGAATAAGAGTTCTTCAAAATTTTTAAGATGGAGAGGCTACCAGATGGCTTGGGTTGAAACACAGTCCTCCTTGAAAAAAAAGGAAAGTGAATCATAAAAATCAGCAAAATCAGTAATTCTTTCAAAGGCCAAACAAAGTGTTTTCTGAGAATTGGAAAACGGGCATCCATCTGTGGTATTGCTCTCTGACATCTCCTGCTGTAGCAAGATTTATGACTCCTATCCATGTTCTCGAAGAGTTGTGCAAGTATTAATATTGTATTGCAGCTGGAAACAGCCATGGGTGTTTACATGGCTTGCCACTACAGGCAGCATGTGGTAGAGCCAGTTCAACTAACGCCTGCCCAAGCTCTGTCTTTACTGTGTTTCCACGCTTTGCATAATATTCTTGTGAGCCTGTTACCACTTCCAGCTGGATACTCTACCAGTTATACCCACCAAAAACATGAAGGTTGTAATAAGCCTGCTTTTTGGAGGAGAGGTATTATCTGGTCTGTTGCTGTGATCAGCTAGCATAGTTTTGTAACAGCTTGTGGTTAAGTATGTATCGTGCTAAGTTTTTTATAGTGATTCGACCCAAAGAAATGTGTGTGTCCTGAAAACTTTTTCAGTTTTCATCTGGTTAGTCTAGCAGGTCCACCAAAATGATTGCCTGACTTAATTAAATCACTTGCCTAACTGAAAGCTCGGGAAAAAAATGTTCTGTTTTGTATTACAGGGAAGTGGACTGGTTTTCCTTGGCAAGCATCCTTTTCCTGCTCATGTTTGCACCACTTATCACATATTACTTCATTATGTCCTGTGACCAGTACCAGTGCTCTCTGATTGACCCAATTGTTGACTTGCTCACTGGGAATAAACATCTGTCTGACATCTGGAACAAGACTCCTGGACTGACCTATAGGGCTGCTGGCATCTATACCCTTTGGGTCGCTTTCCAGGTATGGTATTGAGTTATGATCTAGATGAAGTGGTTGGTTTTCCAAATAGCTGTTTGATGAATCCATTTATGTGAAGGATAATGGAATGTCTCACTGGTGTTTACTCTTTGGTGTTCCTCACTTACCATGCACTTATGCACTTGAAAAATAAATGTTAGGAACATACACAATTATTCCTTGTGTGACATATTCCTTGATGTGTTTTTTAAGAAAAAGCAGCTATGCAACAGCAATACCTGTTTGTTTTCAGTTAATACACAATAAATATGTCATAAACTAACACCGTGGAGGGGTGATATTTTCTACAGACAGACATTAAAAGAGCACTTGACGAATGAAATGTGACTTACATTAGTAAAATATCTTTAAACTTACCAAACTACTCCATTTTTTTTCCAAATTGGAAAGCAACTTTACATGTAACACAGATTAACTTGAAAATAAAAGGATAAGGACCTGAACTGAATTACCAGCTGTCCTGCTTCCCCACCAAAAAAGGATGACAACCATACCTGAAGTACATATTTTGAATTGTTTAACAGCTTGGATACATTAGTAGTCTAAAATCACTGCAGCTAAATCTTGCTGTATTTGCCTATCTAGTACTTAATTGAAACTGCGTTGTGTTATATTTGGTATGTGTATGAAAGGGATAGTGGTTTGGGGGTTTTGTCTTGTGTGGTTTTGCTGTTAATAGATTCTCTTTCTTCTAGGTGGTTTTGTATGTGTTCCTCCCTGATTTCTGCCATAAATTTCTTCCTGGATATGTAGGGGGTGTACAAGAAGGTGCTGTCACCCCTGCTGGTAAGTTCTTCCTTAGAATATATGCACACCGTACAAAGCATTTCTGTACTTAGAGTCTCTAATAACCCATAAATAGCTGGAGGAGAAGTGGACATAAATGCTTTCATCTTCCTCATATGTTTACTTCAAACAAAAATAAAAAAGCAATCTAGGTCATCTTTTAGAATAAATCATAGAATTTCTACCTCTTAGTAAAACTATTGATCCAGCAGGTACCACACCAGCAATGGAAAAATGCGGACTTATAATTTTGATGCTTAAAATCAGCAGTGGGCTATTGCTAGCATTTGACAATGCAGCTGCACCTGCTGAAGCTAAGGTACTTGTTACTGTAGTCAGCTTTAGGAGAGATACCAAATTCACTATTTTGTGAAGTTAGAGTGAAGGGAAAAACTCAGCCTAACAAAGCTTGATGTTTACGGCAGCGTGTAATGAAACTTTCAGTAGAGTGCCACAAGATATTTAATTGGGAGGGTGAGGAGAATGTGGCCATTTCATGGGCACTTGATTAAGCCTCTATATTGGATGTATATCCATATTAATAAAAACCTGTATTAGTGACATGGCACTCCCATTCAAATCTTTTGTCATATTATAGGTGTAGTGAATAAGTATGAAATCAATGGACTTCAGGCTTGGATCATTACCCATGTGCTTTGGTTTGCAAATGCCTATTACTTCCGCTGCTTCTCGCCTACCATCATTTTTGACAACTGGATTCCTCTCCTGTGGTGTGCCAATATCCTGGGATA
Organism: Microhierax caerulescens; assembly: GCA_035590215.1. Classification (NCBI taxonomy): domain Eukaryota; kingdom Metazoa; phylum Chordata; class Aves; order Falconiformes; family Falconidae; genus Microhierax; species Microhierax caerulescens. The sequence goes on from JAVJGJ010000002.1 coordinate 21,365,020, forward strand.
TGCAGTTTCCACGTTTGCAATGATTAAAGGCTACTTTTTCCCTACCAATGCCAAAGACTGGTACGTGATTTTTAATAATGAGAGAAGACTAGGTGATTGGACATATGAAGTGAATGCTGCACAGAGTCATTATGAGAGAATATATTTTATTGGCACAAATAAATAGGCCAATATATGAGTGTGGTTCTTTGCTTCACCGGCGTCATCCTCTGTTTCATGCTATATGTCATGTGACTGGCAGCCTTAGTGTCACAGATAGATCCATCCTGTTTGTGACAAATAAGTAAGGTTATGGACAGTTCAAAGTGTTACCAAGAATAAACTAGGGTACCTCTGAAGCTAAAATTTATCTCTACTAATGTAATGTTTTGGTTCGGTCAGTTTGTGTTATCTTGCACAATATTATCTGGATTTATTTTTATTATCATTACAACAAGTGAATCTGAAATGTGTAGTCAGAATAGTAATGAACTGTATTTGTGTATAACTGTGTACATTTCTAACTTTTTGTGCTTTCTAGCAAATTCACTAGCAACTTCTTTTACGACTACATGATGGGGATTGAATTTAACCCTCGAATAGGAAAGTGGTTTGATTTCAAGCTTTTCTTCAACGGGCGCCCTGGTATTGTAGCCTGGACTCTAATTAACCTTTCCTATGCTGCTAAACAACAGGAGCTGTATGGTCAAGTAACTAACTCCATGATCCTTGTCAATGTCCTTCAGGTAAATTCAGAGAAATAAAGAAACCAGTTTGGAAATAAACTAGTGTTAAAGAAGAAAAAACTCCTTGCATTGAAATTGAACGTACACAGTTTTTCGTGGCCTGAATAACCTCTTTCAGTGATGATGCACTTGGAATTGCTTCTTTGGGCACTTGTATTCATTCAGGGTGCCACTGTAAATACTCTGCTGTACTCAGAGTGCCAGCAGTGGTATGGTCATGTCTGCACCAGCAGATTTCAGTGTAAACTTAAATTAAGAAATGTTTTTCTGAGCCTGTGTTCTGGAAACAGCCATAGCCTGATCTTGAATCTAAAACCAATGATGAATTCCATGGCCTTCATTGGAGCAAGATTGAGCAGAGGGTTTTTTTGAGGGCAGCACTGCAGTGAACTTTTCTTTGTGTGGGAGAATGCCTAAAATAAATAACGCCATGCCTAAAAACAGCCAGTCACGTGCTGTGCTTTTTACTGAAGAGACCCTGAAGTTATAAGTACAGGTATTAGTTTGAATTTATTCATTGATATAAGCTTGCTTGACAGAAGCTCTATTCTCCCTCTCTGTAAACATAAGACTCTTTAAGCTGAAGAGAGGTAGGGGTTCTCAAAGGCGAGTATGCGTCGAAGGATAATGCCCTTCAGCAGCACGCTTGCCTTGGTCAACTTGGTTAACTCTGCTTTGCATTACTTACTGCTTTATCTATCTAGATGGAGTGTATTTGTGTGATAAGTTCCTCTTAATACCCTGTTTTTGAGGTGTTAGTGGAAAAATGCAAGTCAGTTTTGAGATAATGAGACAGCACAGAAGGATTAGGTTGATGCTATTAAGCAGGGTAACTGGTGGGAGTCTTCTGTTATTAACACGAAACCACTCTGTTCCAGGGTATTTATGTTTTGGACTTCTTTTGGAATGAAGCCTGGTATTTGAAAACCATTGATATCTGCCATGATCATTTTGGATGGTATTTGGGCTGGGGAGACTGTGTTTGGTTGCCTTACCTCTATACTTTGCAGGTAAAAATGTGGTACAATGTGTGTTTAGGCTATAAGGAAAGAAACTTTTCAGAAAACAGTTCTCCCCCACAATTTGATTTGTATCTTAAATTGTTTCAAAACAGTTTGAATGTTGAGTAAGCATTACAACATCTTCCATAATGATTGTAGGAAGGCTTACTGTCTGTGCACAGAAATGACATCTTGTCCTCTACTCCCCTTCTTTTGTGCCCTTTTCTGTCACTATCTCTTTTGTCTGTATACTTTTTTAAATCCTTTCAGTCCCTTTTTGTACCTCTGCATGCCGAGGAATTTTTGGTGGGTGGTGGTTTGGTTTGGTGTGGTTTTGATTTGAATTTAATTTTGGTTTTTTCCTTCTGTCCTGGTTTGTTTGCATCCTTGCAACTTCTCTCTTCTTGTTCTGCCTAAGAAATGCAATTCTGGGGAGAAAGAAATAAAATGTAGGATGCTACTTTCTGAAAAATTTCCACAGTTTTACTGGTAGGGTGGGTTTTCTTATTGTTTCTACTCCTCTGTTCTGGGTCACTGTAGGTCAAGGAATTAGTCTGGTATCCTGAGCATGTATTTAAAGTAAATCACTGATTGTCTCTCTTTCTGCTCCCCAGGGTTTGTACTTGGTTTACCACCCTGTCCAGCTGCGCACAGCTAATGCCGTAGGGATCTTGATGTTGGGCTTGGCTGGCTATTACATCTTCAGAATGACCAACCACCAGAAGGATCTCTTCCGTCGTACCAACGGCAACTGCAAGATATGGGGGAAGAAACCAGAGTATATTGAGTGCTCGTACATGTCTGTGGATGGGACCAAGTACTACAGCAAACTGCTGACCTCAGGATTCTGGGGGTGGGCACGCCATTTTAACTACACAGGAGATTTGATGGGCTCCCTGGCCTATTGCCTGGCTTGTGGGTTTGAACACATCTTGCCTTACTTCTACATTGTTTATATGGCTATTCTCTTAACCCACCGTTGCATTAGGGATGAACACCGTTGTTTCAGCAAATATGGGAAGGACTGGAAGCGCTACACTGCTGCAGTGCCTTACCGGCTCATACCAGGAATGTTTTAAGGCTAACACAGGATTCAGGGGAAAGAAAAAAGAAACTTCTTTTTGGAGGTGGAGAGAGTTTATCCACCTAGTTAAACTAACAACACTTTGTAAAGGACAGTCATACTATTCTGAAGGAGAAAAGGTAGCTGGAGAGTAATCCTTGAATAAATGAACATGAAGGCAGACTGTATTTAAAGTAAAGGAAATGAGGCACTGAAGTGTCCTGGTTTTTTAGAAGATTCTTTTACTTGGAACTTTTTTTCCTCTCTCAAAATTAACTTGGAATTGAAGAAAAGTTGCATGTATTGAGACTCCTGAAGCTGGCGGGGTGGCCTTACTCTGCAGAGTAGCAGAGTTCTGCAACCAGTTTCCAGTGTCTTAGGAGATGAAGAAAATAATTGTGTGATCTCTTCATGAAAGAAGTTGTATGATGTGGTTGCTTGTGACACTCGTAACCTATAGTTAGTAACTTCCCAAAGGCTTTATTGTTTATTGATTTTTCAAGAGGTTAGCTGGGGAAACACTGAACTGTGGAATTTGATCCTAAACTTGGGGGGGGGGGGGCAGGGGGGAAGATTGTTGTAATTCGGTACAAATGTTTATGAAAGTTGGTACAAATTGGTATAGCTCAAAAATGACGTTTGTTTACAGCATCTCAGAATACAGTGCATGACCAACTGAGTAGTTACTTTGATACTGAAACCGAACTTGCTTTGTGAGAATACTAAGCTGTGCAGGGGTTGGCTGGGATAGAGTTAATTTTCTTCATAGTAGCTGGTATGGGGCAATGTCTTCACTTTGTGCTGGAAACAATGTTAAGAATACAGAAATTTTTTTTCTTTTTTTGGTTGTTGTTGTTGAGCAGTGCTTACACAGAATCAAGCCCTCTTCTGTTTCTCACACCACCCCACCAACGAGCAGGCTGGGGTGCACAAGAAATTGGGAGGGGTTGTAGCCAGGACAGCCTATCCCAACTGATCAAAGGGATATTCCATACCGTATGGCATCGTACTTGGCATATAAAGCTGGGGGAAGAAGGAAGAAAGAGGGGGGATGTTTGGGGCGGTGGCATTTGTCTTCCCAAGTCATTGTTACACGTAACAGAGCCCTGCTTTCCTGGAGATGGCTGAGCACCTGCCTGCCCATGGGAAGTAGTGAATCAATTCCTTGTTTTGCTTTGCTTTGCAGCAGTTTTTCTTTACTTATTAAGCTGATTTTATCTCAACCCACAAGTTTTTTCACTATTACTCTTCCAGTTCTCTCTCCCATCCCACCAGAGGGGAGCGAGTGAGCAGCTGCGTGGGGCTTAGTTGCCAGCTGGGGTTAAACCATGAAAACCTCCGAACTGTTTTATTGCTGTTTTGCAGATAACAATTTCAGTATGTTACAGCATTGTTACAGAGGAGTGATGGCCATAATAATAGCACGCTCACTGGCAACAGATGTATTGCTGTGGTAGAACATTTGAACTTCACCCTCCTATGAATGAAGATGACTTCCAATGCAAATACTGAAATGGGGTGGGAAATCCAGGCTGATGGCTTCTGCTGAAAATATGCAGCTCAACACCTTAACAGTTCACTAAGGGACAATGCTTACAAAATGGTTGATTTGAGAGAAATCAGTTCACAGGAAAGAAAAACTGAAGTATGGGCTTCTAGGACTGCTGGACCCCATCAGTCCTGGCAATGCTTTGCTTTAGGCTGCCCTTGACTTTGCTGGAGTAATTGGACAATTTCTTTTCTCAGCTTCCCTAAGGCCCCGTCCTTGCAGCCTTTTCTTATGTAGCCTTGGAAACTGCACTGACAGTTTGCTGTTAATGCCAAGGCTGTTTAAATACTGCAAGATAATCAGAACTCTAAATCATGGTAGCCTTGCACGGCATGGCATGCTCCCTTGTTTTCACTGATAAATCCTGGATGATTACTGGAAGAAATTGTCCATTGAAGACCAATAAAAATATCAGCAATTTAAAAATAAAATTGGGGAAAATTGAAGTGAAAGGGTAGTATTGTGAGTAACAAGAGCATTATGCATTCAAATGCTTCTTTTAGGCGATTTCTGTGACATCTAATATTGCTCAAAGGATTTTCTGTACTGTCTCACATTAGAGCATGGAAGCACTTTTATCTGTGGCTTTGATGCAGCCTGCTGCTCCTGCTGAGAATACTTTACCCTGCAGATAGGCTAGCTGCCGCAGGTGAGAACTCTTCATAAGCCAGACTGTTCAACTCATGGTAGGAAGCAATTAGTCCCAAGGTTTTTCAAGCAAGAGGCCATCACTGGGCTAAACTCATATCCTATCTGTTGTAAGGATGATGAATTCTGCTTCTTCAGGCTTGTTTGCTGCCCGTACAGATATTTTTTCTTCTGTCTGTGTGGTATACAGACTGAGTAAGTATAAGCGTATGTATAAGGAGTCTGCATCTGGCTGGAAAAGAAAGTGCTTGTTCTGTTCAGCTCTGTATTTCTTATAAATTCTTTTTTACAGAAACATGAAAAATATTTTTATCTGTTCTGCAAGCTTCAGGCTAACATAAGCAATGTATAAGCAGTACTCTAAGCAGCATCCAACTAATGTCACCCTTTAAAACTGAATCATTTGAGTGACTTACCAACTTGCTCATCTTCAGATAGGGTGATGCCTGTGTCACATGTTGTTGCATGCAGGGCACTGCTGTTAAATTTGTTTCCTCCAGAATGATAAAAAAATACATTTTTTCTTTGAAGGATTTGTGACTGTGTGTGATAGATTAACTTTTGACCTTATATTTCATATTTATTGATACTATGCTGTCAGTATCACCTATCAAGTTTTGAGAGCATGTGTCTCTGTATTATGCCAGGAATTTAAAATACAGAATTGTCAATATTTGTAAAATGGTACTTACTTAACTTGGGTTATAACTAATGGGAAAATACAGCAAAAGTTTCTGGTCATTACTGGGAGCAGTAACTAAGTAGTTTGGTGGGATTATTGTAAGAATAAAGGTAGCAAATGCCCATTTGGGGAGGGCGTAGCAGGCTGAGCAAGCTCCAGATTGCCTAAGCTACCTAAGGAAAAAAATAAAATAAAATTGGAGTCTTCCAGTGTATGACCATTACAGATTGTCAGTATTCAATGGACAGATGGAGGGAAGTGCGGAGAGGGGATCTACCAATACCTGTAGGGAGGGAGGATGCCTTCCCATTAAGCCCCTGTCACTGGGTGGCATTGTGATACAATAGCATTTCTGAGAGCAGGGCTCCACCTGCCCCTGTGAGGATGGTTAATCATTTAAAACGCTTGATGCAAAGCTGCAGTTCAGTGTATTCCCATCCAGCCTGCAAGAATGCTGACATGATTCCATGGTGGACTATGGCATATATAATGCGTTTCAGCTTTAAATATGTTCATAAATATGTAAACCTGCTTTTTAAAATCTATATCTCTGAGCAACTCAGTGACTGGTCCAAAAAGCTGTGCTTAGCATGTAATGAAATGGGGTTGCTCAGGTCCAGGTGTATTCAGGCGGTATGAATGACAACAAGTACATGCTGCTGTCTCATGTTGGCAGCCACAAAATATTTTCTGCTCTAAATGATCAGCCTGAAGTTCTGATCGCATCCTAAACCTAACCTAGAGCTGTGCTCTGTTGTTTGATTATTTTAAATAATGCACCATCTTCACTGAAGGGTAAAAGTGATGTGCAGTTGGAGATAAAATGGTAATAGCATATTGTTCTGCCTCAATTCATACAGAAAAAAAAAAAAAAGCCTAAGTGTGTGTGTCAAATCAAAAGGGGAAAAAAAACCTTTTTAACCTTTTTTTTTTTTTTTTTTTTTTTTAGTATTACAGACATGAACCTACTTTATGGTAACCGGACAGGTAATGAAACTACTTTTTTAAAAAAATATTATGATACTGAAACCTTTTTTAATGTTTTCCCTGGAATTATTTAACAAGTTTGTAATTCAAGGTAATTTTAAATATATATTCTATCATCTTAACATAGTATAAATGAAAAACAAGACCAAAACATCTAATAAAAATATGTGTTGCAACAGCCACATCTCTATAAAGAATTGTATAGAAGGGTCAGAGAATGATTACAAGAATAAACCATAGGGAAGCTCTTCTGAGTAGAGGAAATGAAAACCGGAAAGGGATTAGTTCAGAAGGGAAAAATATAGAAAGGAAAATAGCCACCATGCTTTTGCAAAAATAGAAACTAAAAAATGAAATATCTTTTGTGTGATTATAATGTGGACCTCATAGCTACAGAAATCAAGAATTTTAATTTTTACTTGTAAGTATTTATCTGGACAATCCAGATAAATATGATTTATAACCCAGGTTATGAACTAATAACAAAAGGCTTACACAAGTAACTAGAATTAATCAATTTTGACAGTGTAAACAATTTTTTTTGTCAGTTCAAAGGAGTTATGGAAGAGTTGATTAATTCATAGTTGGCTACTACAGGAGTCAACTCTGCAAGCCTTTTTTGTTTAAGCAGGGTATTGAACTAAGTAGACCTCTGATATGATTCAGTTTGGTAGTTCGTAGATTAAAATAAATAAATACAATACTGTGCAAAACTTAAGTCAAGCTACAATTGAAGATCTTATATGTATTACTGGAAAACTGAACAGTTGTTTTAATCTCTGCCCTGCCCTTCTTTTTAATGCCTTACAGATGTATGTCTTGAAATATGAAGGGCTTAAGTTAGCAGCCAAACCTGTCAATTGTGACTACAAAAATGTTCAGTGCCCTTTTTTATTGGGAGTTGGGAGTGCCTGAGGAAATGTTTAAGGCAGGAACCGTGGCTAGGGAGGAGTGGTTCTGCTCTTTCTGCCTCTGTTATAGTGGAGCGAGGTAACTGCCTTGAGGACAACCGCCAGCACTCTTAAACTTGCCTTTTGCATTATTGGCCATCAACTCTAAATTCTAAAAGACTGACTATATGAAATGCATTCGTGTTACTGTGATAACAATGAATGCAAAACCCTACGATACAGTTTTCACAGTGATATGAACTAGAATTCATGACTGCTGAATTTATTCTTATGCCATATGGTAACTTTATTAACAAAATTTCTCTAATATGAAAAGGGCTTTGCTTCTTTGACTATTGAAATACTGAAAGTATCGAACCAAAATAATTTATTTCTCCATGACTCATCTTGTTAGATAGATTAGCTAATTTTTCTGTTAATAGTTTCCTTTGGGAAGGTGATGTTTTAAGGACTGTAAGTGCAAAGTATTTACAGCCTGGTAATGGGAATGAACTTGTGTAATTACATCTGTTGAGCCTGAGTCTGTCCTTTGACCTACAGGCAAACTTAATATGCCAGGAAGCAGGATGGAAACAATCCAAGAGAACAAGGAAATATTTTTGTGCGCTATGCAAGTGCTGGAATAGAGAATAACTAATTTATATGACATGATTATGATTTTTGTGGTGTGATAGACTTCACGCTGCAGTGGTACTCGCCCCAGTTCAGTAGTGTCTATAAGCACATATTCATCTGTCCTCACTGAAATTGATAGGAAGCTTTCTTTTTCAGTGTACTTGGAATCAGGCTCTTGAAGAGGTGACCCAAGTATATATTAAGCAGTTTGTTAGTTCAAGTCAGAGTTTATCACTTTTATTATGTGTGTGAATCTAATGCTGACAGGAAAGATGTACTGGTGGAGGGGGAACACATTTAACTGTTGCGGGTGCTGCTACAAGACCGATCACTTGCGAGGAAAAATGGGCTATTGTTGCCAGAATTTCACTTCTGGTAAAAAATGAATATATATCAAGCAAATGGCTATCATAAACTCCCAAAATATCTCAACAAGTGCCCATTCTTTTTTCTTAAGGTGGTAACAAGTAACCATCTCGGTGTTTGGAAAGTATGTTTCATTGCAGTGTTTGTCTTTCCAGCTGGCATGTTGTAGTTAGTCTTGAGGATGGCTTAGTGATGGCTTTTCTCAATAACGCTGCAGGTCACGTATCAAAGAGCTTTTCCCCCTGTAAGTCAAATACAAGCCAGGCTGTGATGTGGTCAGTGAGGGTACCAGGCAGTCCTAAGCCCAGGGGTGGGAGGCAGCTGTGGTGGCTAAGGAGAAGTGGTTTGCAACTCTGGTGCAATTCCATATAGATGGAGAGAAAGATAAAGGAAATGGATGCTCTAGCATCGAGGGTGACTATCAGATGTTAAAATGTCAATTCCTTCTGACATACTTAATTTCCTAATATTTTCTTTATAAATATACATTATTGGAGTGATGCCTCTTCTTGTGATTTCCTAAAGTATTTGCTTATGAAAAAGTTTTCTGAGCATTTTTATGTATGTATTAGCCTGAAGGTTTTGTAGGTCTTAGTGTGTCAAATCCCAGCTGACAAAAAAAGACACGTCAGGGATAGGAAGACACCCAAACAGAGATGGCAAACTTGAGAAACTCTTGCACAGTTGTAGCTGAAATGTTCATACTACCACAAACTAGCTAGTAAAAATCTCAGCTTTTGTCAGTGAAGAGGGATATTCCTTCTTTGCCCTTTTTACTGCAGCTAAAGCAAGTGTTAGCTTTTTAGTGTATAATACGTTCTTGTCACTACCTTCTCTTGAAGAGAAGAAAGCCACAAAATTCATATGTGGAATGCGCCTGAAAAGAAGACAGCTCATGGCAATTCAGCAAAATCAAGCATGAATATGGGACAAATTAATTGTGATGATGTTAACATTCAAAATGTTGCACAGTTTAATACAAATTACCAGGAGCAGTACATTGACATTCTGCAATTCCTAGTTAAAACTCTGCTTTCCAGCTTGTATCATACATGCCGCAAAGGTGGTACTTGTCTTGCTGTTTTATTGCACTGATTTTGTTTCTGTTTTAAGACCAGTAAATACTTTTCTTCCCTCTCCCAGAGTTGCTTCTGTTCAGCAGAGCTCTCTTATCTCAGTTCTTCAGCTCTGCCAGTGCTTCCAGCAGAGCTGGGTAGCCTAAGGGTCTGGCATTTCAACACATATGTCTATCCCCTACAGTTAAACTGATGTGACAGATATAAATTCTGTTCTCGGTTATACTATGCAGTTCCTTGATTAGCAAAGTTTCTCTCTGACCAACAACAATGAGCTATGTGTTCTGTTGCTGAACATCATCTGTTGTGTAACTTCAGTGGAGTTTCACACGGCTGAGTTGACCGATTGCTTCTACACTGGTTCTATACTTTGTGTAGCCAGTGAATGGTAAATGAAGTGGCTCGCTGTGGTGATGTGATCAAGTCCTACAATTCAAATGTAAGCCACAGCTCTAGGAAATGCAGGCTATGCACATGCTCTAAAGATTTCTCCTATTGAGATCCAGTGTGGTCAGCCAGAAGGAAGCGAGGCTGCTCTGAAGTACAACTTCTGCATTCTAAGATAACTGTTCTGGCCTCACGCCAGCAGTTTTGCATTTGGGAAAAAAAAAAAAAAAATCAAGTCCTTAAAGGATCGTGTACCTAATACAACTTAGTCTTGAGAACCTAAACATATAAAGAGGAGGAAAGAAGCATATTCCAGCATCTGTTCCAGTTGTGCCATTTAGCAATGCATGGACATCAGCCTGATGGTTCTGGGATGACCTGAGCCTCTTTAGGTGACATTGTCTCCATTTGTTATCTGCCAAGAACATAGGAAAGAAATTGCTCTGTCCCACTGAGCTCTCTTGCAGGACTCTCTTAACGGTACAAATGTCAGTGCTCCTGTTTTTATTAGTTAAAACTCAGTGAGCACTGTGGTATGTGTTTAGATTTGTTTATGAAACACGGGGAAAGCTGTACACATAGGCCAGTACTCAACACATCTGGTATTCTGGAGGGCTTTTACTATTTCTGTGTCTTTTCCTCACTTCTTGAGAGCCACTGAGTGCATGTGCTGTTTTTTAACTGCCTTACAGACAACAGCCTACTAAAAATGAGTATTTTTGTTTGGCGTTCTTGTTTACATTAGGTGAAGAGACAGTTACATACTAAATATTTTGAGAATAAAATAACATTATTTCCATTTCATGCATAAGCATCTCCAAATCGTACTTTTCCTAGGGATATGGCATTCTCTTTTTGCCAGTCTAGCCCTGAGCACTGCCAGGGATGCAGCATCCACAGCTTCTCTGGGCAACTTGTGCCAGTGTGTTCATGGACTTCTTTTTCCTTTGAGAACTTGCAAAGTGGAGTACATCATCTGTTGTCTTATACCTCAGTGTCTCTGTACTAGCTCTGGCTGAGAGTGGCTATGCACAGGTAATACAGAAAAGGAATCTGAATCATCCTGAGGATATAGAATCCACTTGATTCAAATTCCACAGACTCAGTTGATGGCTTTATTTTCGGGATGTAAACAGAGGCAGAATTGCAAAGATCCTTCTGTTGGCAGACTGTGATGTTATTTCTGTGGTTCCATAAAAACTCCTTGTACAGCAGAACTGGAGAAAGATTTTTTTTTTATTGTTATTTTTTTTTAGGTGAGCTACAATAAGGAAATAGCTTCTAGAAGTAAACCCAATCCTTCTGTGCCCTTTTATGTGCAAAATCTTATTACTTATAGTGCTCTGTAAAACAGCATCAAAAGCAATAAGGGGAAAATGTAAAATGCATAATGTGATGTTTTGACATAATAAAAACAATTACACTATTTAAATTGCAATTTTCATATAATCTGATCTGATTTAATGGCATTGTTTTATACTTGCTTCTCTCTAATTTATCCAGTGAAGTGAATGCAAAATGCTATTAGAAAGCTGCTAAACACCTAAGTAGCTCTTTACCATCATCTAATCAAAATGACATTGATGACAGGAAGTCACTTGCAAAAGGCTGGTTGGGGCGGGAGAATGATTGCTTTAGGACTTTTGAAGATAGTGCACTTAATCCAAGCCTTAGCCTCTTAAGGATTGTGAAAGAGTAGAAGTTGTTCTTACTCATGCAAACACTTAAGTACTGAAAGCACATTTATTCACCAAGTATAAATAAATGAGATGGGTTAACAACACAGCATTAACAGCACAGCAAAGCGCAGGAAGAAAAAACCCGTTCAGTTCTGCCTCAATGTATTGTCCACAAACAGTTCAGCAAAGACTTTGTCTAAGATTAGTTTGTCACTGTATGCCATAAAGTGTCTGATTATTAAATTTTTTTAAAAAATAATAATTAAATCAGTAACCACTATCTGTTACCACAGATAAATAAAGATAGTATATAGTTTAAAATGGAAATTTGCTCATTTGCTGTGTAAAGACCAAATCTTGCCTTCTGCTAGGAACTTTGCTCTAGATTTCAGCAAGATCAAATATGGCTGCTTTTGTAAAGACAGCTGTAGATGTAGTAGAAGGAAAGCCTTAATTTTCCTACTACTGGAAAGATTGTGGGTTTATTTTTTATAATATAAAAAAATATGCTGGAGGTGAGATCCACAGGTAACAAAGATAAAAAGAGACCAAGCTGAAAACTGCCCCTACACTACTCTAATCCCTGCTCCCCACTGTCACGCTATATTATGTAAACAAATAATTTAAGGTCTGAGAATAGTCCCGGGTAATGCAGAAAATCTCTATCAAACTAACTTCTACTTTAACAAATCCTAACTTCTTGTATGCCAGACTCCCAAACTGGGAAATGCTACCTCTTTTTCTTTTTTTCTTCAGTTTTCTTTATGCAGTCCTGCAGTTTTTTTGTGATCTATTACATGCACAAGCAGCAAAATGCTACCACATCTTTCTGTGGTATTTTAGAATTAACACATGAGGTTTCTTCCTCAGCTTCCCCAACATGATTTCTGCATTCAAATCATATAAAACATTTTTTGATATTGAACCAAATTAAATCTCTCAATATTTTATCAGCCTGAGCTGCTTTAATATCTATTTACATAGCAGTTCTGCATATGGAAGGAAAATCTGTATTAACCCGTCAACTGGAATTTGATTTTGCATTCGTTCTGTGTCATGTTGATCGCTAGCCAAACTTGCAGACTATTAGTAACCACATCTGTTCTTCCACAACAATGCTTCCGAAAACAAGTGATGGTCTATTTGGAACAAAGCATCTTTTCCTGATGTATTGTGAGCAGCCTTCAGAAGCCACATTCAGAATTTTTTTTTTTTCTGGTTTCATTCCAAATGCCCTTGTGAAGCAACTTTTCTGTATTTGTTTGCATCTAGTTTCTATTATTCACCCACTTTTTGGTAACTACAGAGGACAGCAGATGCCACAGTATTCACAACTGCCTCCACAAGGTACTAGCTTTAACCGAAAAATTCATAACATTTACAGTTTCAGCTGATTTAAATAACAAGTAACAGTTGTTATTTCTTTGCCAATTTGAACATGTTCCACGGCAGATACTTCTTTTAATATTTTTTTTTTAACACCCTAAAACTAACAAGAATTTACAAGCAAAAAGACTTAAAAATCATCTAGCCAACTTTTCTCTGGTAGTGGAAAACCCACTTACTTTTATTCCATCAGTCACCTTGGGGCCTGAACTACACAGTTTGGGATATTCCAGCTCTAAATAATGCACAGCTTGGTAGGGTTGCAGCAGGAGACTGAGGGCAGTGCAAGTGTGGGTGCATGACCTGCTAGAGCACGCAGAGCACAGGGCAGAAAAAGAATCTTGTGGTATGTGACAAAAAGAGCTTGATGGGGAAAAGCTTCCCATACTGAGATTTAGCGTGCTCATGAATCACTGGAATATGGTTTCCTGAGGCCTTTTTTCAGCAGTTGTTGTGGACCCCAGTGTAGCTGTCTCTTTCCTTCCAGATAACAAATGAGGATGAGAGGGGGATTGGAACAGGGAGAAAAAAAAAAAAAAAAAAGAAAAGAGAAGGGCAGAAGGACAAAGCTCATGCAAGAGGAAGATCAGACAGTAAAAAGATCAGGAAAATCAAATAAAACCCAAGTATATAAGAGGGTGCTCTGAGCAATGTTTATCTACCTCATAAACAGCTTACTAATGTATTTTAAATGATTGAAAATCTCAGCTGAAGATTATATCAAGTACAAGGTGCTATCAGCAGTCATAAAAAAATGAAGCAGCTTTCATGACTGTAAAGAATTTTGATAGCCGCTATCTCTGAGGTACCAGCATTCTCCACTTCATGGCATTCTGGTGATTTTTGGGAATCCCTGCTACCGTCACAGTTTTCAGCCTGAGATCTGACAAGCCTGAGGGCTGTCGGGTGGGGGAGAGTTTCTTTTCATTTCTTGCAACCAACCAACCAACATGTTTGATTTTTTTTTTTGCTGAAATTTTCCACCTTCTCATTCAGACTCACACACCTCAGAGAAACTGTGGTAGCCGGCGAACTTCCTAACAGGATATGAGCTTCATAACGAAGATGACGAGCCATCCCTTCTCCAGGGCAGCACCACTGAGCTGACAATACATGTGATGTGCCAGGCCAGGCTTCCCTTCCCAGATCAGAAATCCCAGCACACGGCCCTCGGGCCTGCTCAGGTCTCCATCGGCTGGAGCAGGAGATTCTCCAGGGATCCAAGAGCGGGGAAGGCAGGAACACTGGCATCTTCCAGCTGACACCAGCCCGCAGCACTCACCCATGGGTGCCCAGTTCTCTCAGGGTGGCTGTAGCAGCTTACTCTGGCTGTTTGCAGCATACCGGGGGTGGGGTTTATGGCTGAAATGGTAGATACGCTTTAACGATAGAGGAGTCTTGCTATGGCTGTACAAAAAGTACTTTTTGCCCCCCCTTCAAAGCAGCTGCAGGAGATAACATACAAAGACCAACCAACCGACCGCTCCTAAGGTCACGCCACCGGAGCCGGGGCTGTAGCAAAGGGGCTTAGGGTCGCCTTGTTTCTCGTTCTGGTCGCTCTTCACATGCCCCGCGGTTCAGCCCCGCTCCTCTCCCGCCGTTTCACCGCACAGGGGGTGCGGGGCGGTGCCGCGGCAGTTGTTCCCCCGGTGAGGTAACTCACGGCCCTGCCGAGGGCCACAGCGCCGCAGGCTCCGCAGCGACTGCGAACTCTCGGTGTAACGTGGCCCGGCGGCCCCCGAGCCCCTCCCGCCGAGCCACACCACACCAGACCAGACCAGACCAGACCGGGGCGCAGCTGCCGCCCCGCGAGGCCCGGCCGGGGCCCCTGTACAGCACGGCCCGAAGGGCAGCGCTGAGGAACCAGCGGTGGGAGCCGCTGATCTGCCTGCGGCCGCTGCGCGTCTCGCCCGGATTGCGGGGCCCG
>JAVJGJ010000002.1:21380121-21402098 GCA_035590215.1 Microhierax caerulescens
TCTGAATGAATGCAAAGCTCCCACAGCCTCCCAGCAAAAACTGGCAATTGGGCCCGTTCTGCTCCGTGCACTGTACCACACCGGCATGCCTGCTGCCTCCTGGGCTCCCTTCCCCTCCAGCCCGGCGTAGCCGCAGGCGGGACTGCGGGCGATGCACAGCGTTCCTGCAGCCAGGAGCCTGCAGCCTTGTCCACAGCCTTTTCCCTGTGGGCGAGGGGCTCTGACTTACAGTATCCCACTGTGGGATAACTGCTGTGCATTCTGACCTTCCTCGTCCATCCTCACCGCACATGTGGGTGGCTTCACGGCGGCTGAAGAAGAGTGGTTTAGCGTTCACCTACTACAGCAAAGCGTTTCTCAACACTTTGGCTCGTTTTAAACCACAGTGAAGTGCGGTGGCGGAGCAGCTGCTGTGGGGCGAAGCGTGACATTTCTGCAGCAGGACCAGGGGACGGCGATGAGCGCAGCTCCATGCCCCCCTCAGCCTGTAGGTAGGGTCGGGGTCCCTAGCCTGTTCCCCCCAGCCCGAAGCTAACAGTGGAGCCCCCCTCACCTGCTGCAGCCGGTCCTGGGGGCTGCCCTGCCCACCCCTCCCGGCACCAATACAGGTGTCAGCGAGTGCCCCATGTGCTGGTCACACTGTGCCCGAGGTCACCTGCAGGGGACACAAACTGCAGCTCCCCAGTTCCGTGGAGAGGGGCCAGAACACAGAGCCAGCGATGTCTGAGACAGGCTCTGGCATCACATCCATTTGTGCAATAATTCCACCACCGAAGAGCTGAGTTGTTTTCAAGCGTGCCATTCCCTCCCCACCTCAGACATCCACCGAGTGCCAATTTCTTCAACTGTCTCTGGTTTGTCACTCACCTGTTCCTGATTCTTTTCCCTACTGGCCCCAAGGTCTCCTATTCTTCCTTCTAATGAAACCTTACTTTCGTGCTATTCCAAGCAGTCATCCTTTTCCCTCCGTGCTCCATCTCTTGCTAGTGGTTATTTCTCTCCCCACCCTCTCTGTGCTCTCAGTGATTCTCAGCTACAGACTAGCCAGATTTAATTTTATTCTGACTCTTGCTTTTCCAGCATCTTCCTCCTCCTGGTCAGTGTTCCACCCTAAACCGCAATCCCATCCTCTCTCCAGACGGTCACCTTGCCCCTGTAGGACAGTAGCCTGCTCCTCTCCCATGGTCACTTCAACCAGGATTGCCTGCCTGGGAGAAGAGGCACTGGCAAGACAGGGCACAAGATTCCTGTTCCTCAGTCCAGAGGAAATGGTCCTGGGAGGAAAGTCCTGTGACTTGAAGAACGATGTGGGGCCTTGTGCAGCAGCGATCTGTGGGAAAGCTGTGAGAACCACTCCAACACAGTCAATAAAATGAATTTGCAGAAGCTTCAGCAGCTACCTTCCCATGTTGCCGCACTGAGCTAATGCAAGCTTCAAGTTTCACACTAATACCCATGTAATGTCGTGAAACCACCGTATAGCTCCAGGACATCAAGTAAAGATGTTTTTGTTACACCACCTCCTCCCAAGCATAGCATTGCCCTGGTTATTAAAAATAATAATCATACTGGAAAAAAACTGCACTCATCGTGATCTGAGTCTCAAAACCAGCTACTATGCTCTGACCCAAAGTGGCTACCTAGCATTTAATCTAAACAGGTCAAATATAGCAACATTTCAAGCAACTGTGAACAGAATCTGGCAATGGAAACTGTTAGGCAACCTCAGGAGCAGGTGCTGCTTCTGAAACTCTTCTCTGACAATAGTAAATTACAGGATGAAAGAAATCAAAGTTCGTACACATGATGATTCACTATACATGTAGCTAACTGATCACAAGTGTATTCAAATTCTACAGGATTTTTCAAATTTATTTTACAAACAGTGGACATTTCAAATAAGTTAATCTTTGTACAAAAGGAGTGTGTCATGGATTTGTTTCCTGAGCTATTCCAGAACACAAAGGACCTAGACCAGAATTTTGTCCAACCCAGCATTACAGCCTCTAACTGTCCCTATTTCTCCAGCCTCAGGTCAGAGCTCTGGAAGGACTGCTGGAGGTCTACAAGACGACACCACTTGAGAGAGACAGTGGTCCAAAGCCATATTTGCTGCTACAAACGTGGCCTCCAAAACCAGATGGAGCACCTTGACTTTTCAAAAGCAGGAGGAGTCTGCATCTGACAGGGGGTCTACTGGGCAGGAGATGCACCAGCACACGTGGAAAGCTAAGCCCAGTGCTGTAAGCCTTTGTGGCAATCCAAGCAGAGTACCAGTGGCCACAGCACCAGTGGCATCATGGGTGCCAGGTTACAGTCCGAGCTCCAAAGCAAGACCCACTGTCCACAGAGTCTAATGCAGGTATGATCTGAATTTTTATAGAAAGGGAATGAGAAGGGAAGGGGAAGGATGAGGGCAGGGGAAGCCAGATGTGGAGGTTTAAGGAAGGAGGAAAGTGTATAGTGTATTTCCCTGGTATATTCTCCCATTCTTGGCTATCTAAAAGAAAAGAGACTCACTGAGCCAGAAGTTGTATCTGTATCTTACTGTTTACATGTCCTCAGTGGACCTTTCTTACATGAATGTTGCCATCACTGTCTTAACTCGTTCATGGACTTGTAATAAAATGCTAACAATGATCCCCTGTCAGACCACAGCATAGTCAAGCAGGATAGAGACTTTAACAGAAGTGTTAAATCTGTGGGATAATTTAACTGTATCAAACATGGGAGGAAACTTATGGAGTGGATTCCTCCAGCGGTGATGCTACAAGGCCTCTGTCTCCAAGCTGGTTCTCTGTTTTCATGGAACTTCTACAAGCATAGCAGTTTGAAACATGACTGGGGGAGGGACGGAGAGTCAGCACACTCACATGCACTTCGTTTACTTGGGAAACTGATCTAAACACCAGAAACACCCAATTAAACATGGAAATGAGAGACTGATATTCAGTCAGTCCTTGGACTTCGCAAAAAGTTTGGCCGTGACCAGTTAGGGTGAACCAATACTGTAACCTCTTTGTAAAGCCTAGCCTGATGGTGGCAGCTATCCACGGGGGGGTTAAAACCCCCACTGACTGCCTGGGCCTGGCACTCTGCACCTTACGCTGCCTTCCTGGGACTTCTGGAGGCCAAGGCCAAGATCTCCCCTTCTTCGTCTGCTTCCTTACTGCACCAGTTACTCTTCGATTCCATTTTTCTCACTTGCTGTGAGCCTTGGGGCCTTACCCAGTCCTCTTCTGAGCACCTCCAGGGCTGGCGATCTCCTGGCGTCTCGGAGCACCTGCTCCTGTGGTGAACCACCCTTCACTCCAGTCAGCATTTCCTTTGTGGCAGCCTGAGACCATTGCTTCTTGCTGTTTCACCGTGGGCCTCTGACGTGACTCTGGCTCAGCTCTTCCTGATCCCCATGTTAAGCCACACACTACGTTGGTTGCATTTCCTTTTCTGAGCTTTGTGAGGTTTCTGTCAAACCATTTCTTCTTTCTTTTAATTCCTTATCTGCTCTCTGCACTCTCTCTGTCTTCTGCTGTGCTGCCCAATGTGCAGTTAAACTGCTCTTGAAAGAGCATTTCCTCCTCCTTCCCTGGATCTGTGCTTTTGCCACTGTGGGGCAGGGAAAGGAAGACAGAAATAAAAACATATAATTTAAAGTGAAATCCATGCCCACCAAGGCCTGCCCCAGCAGGTGAGCCTACTCCACAGCCGCACTGTAACCTCATGGTTACATGGGATTACAGAGTAATCCCAAGTGCCAGCACTGCCTGGGAGACAACGGGCTAAGGAGCAGCTCAGCAGAAAACATCCTGGGGGTCCTGGCACACCACCTGTGATGCACCTCTGTGGCAGTGAAAGCTAACAGCATAGTGAAATGACAGCATAGTCCACAGATGGGGAGGAACGACTATGTCCCTCTGCATGGCACAGATAAAGCTGGTTTTGGCATGCTGTGCCCATTATGGGCTCACCAGCGCAAGAGGTGTGAACAGAACGGACATTGCTCGGCGGAGGACCACTGGATAGGTAACTAGGGCATTGATACTGAGAAATCTGGATTTGTTTGGCCTGTGAAAAGAGAAGGGCAAGGGGAGGCAAGGTTTTTAGCCTGCTCTCCTAAGTAAATGAGGTCTACATGGGCATGTTGCCCCTCAATCCCTCTCCCAGACTTGACAAGAAATGGAATCTAATTAAAGTGCTGCTGCCTAAAGGGTAGCTATAAGGAGGATGGAGTCAGACCCTTCCCAGGACAAGAGGCAACGGGCATGTGACAACAGAGGCAATTCAGAGTATAATCCAAAACAACAACACCTCCCCCAAAGCATGGTTCAACACTGGCTCAGTTGCCTGGGGAGGCTGGAAGCGCTCCACTAAGGGAAATGTAAAGCAATTGCCTGGGCAATGCCCTGAGCAAGCTGATCCAGCTTTGAAGCCCTGCTTCTGTGCAGGGGTTTGGATCAGAGACCTCTAGAGGTCCCTTTTCATACAAACCTTTGTGCGAGCCTGTGCTTCCCCCTCCAGCTAAGCCTGGGCAATACCACCCGCCTGAACGCCACACCAGGAAAATGGCAACACAAACAAGGGGAAGGGGATCACGTCCATTGCACCTGAAGCACTTGCTGAGGAGAACCTGGGGTGCACTTATGGACAGCTGCATGTAGGGACACACCTAGAAGGTCCTCCAGTGCATGAGTTAAGAGGAGGCTGTGTAGGCAGGCCCGCCCAGTGACTACAAAGCTGGGTGCTACAGAGACACGGTGAGGGGCAGGTGCTGCCGTAACGCCTGGCATGGGAAGCAAGTCACTGTGGGCCGCAAACGCCAAGCACTGACAGCCTGTCCGCCAGGAGCCAGCGGCGTGGCGGGACCCAGCAGTGCTGGGGAGGCTCAGTAGTGTGCCTTGTCCCCGGCCAGCAGAGCAACACCCCATGCTGAGGCGGAGGCCAGGGCCAAGGCTCAGCTCGGGCTCAGGCTCGGGCCCGGGCCCAGGCCCAGCCTCGCTCCCGTGACCGTTGCCCCCACGCGCCCTCACCGCGCGCCTCGTGCCCGCGAGTAACCCCAACCCCGCCCCGCCTCCCCCCCCCTCCGCGGCTCTCTCCTGTCCCGCCGCAGCCAATGGGGAGGCGGGGGCTCCGCCTCCCTCGCCCGGCCCCGCCCCGCCGCTCCCGGCCCATAACCAGGAAGCGGGAGCGGGAAGCTGCGGCGGGCCGGCAGGATGGCGGGCGGCGGCGGGCCGGCGGTGAGCGGTGGGCAGGGGCGCCTTCCTCGGGTGGAGTGGGGCTGAAGGACAGGGTGCTGAGGGAAGGGGGGCGCGCTGAGGGAGGAGATGAGGGAGCGGGTGTGCTGGTGAACTGGTGCAGCGGTGCTGAGGAGGCGGGGTGCTGGGGGGCGGCCTGGGCGCTCAAGACCACCCTGCCGTGCCGGTGGTGTGGCAGCGGGGCAGCCGGCCGGGGACTGGGTCAGCGCTGGGGTCTCAAACCTCCCGGGGCACACGGGCTGGCGCATCCCCGTGGGTGCTGCGGGCAGGGCCTTAGTGCCGGCAGCCAGCCCGGCAGGGCGCTTACGGGGGGGCCTTTGGCCCCTGGCCCCTCTCTGTGCCCCCCAGCCATCCCCTGGCCAGGCAGCGGCTCTTCCATCAGGTGCTTGTAGCTGCACTTCAAACGAGCACCTTTGCCTGTGGTAACACTACTCAACCAGTCTAGCCAGCGTGCAGGGTGATGCCAAGGTGGGGGTGTATGAACAATTGATGGATATTTTGTTAACCAACAGTGTAAAAACCACTGCCATGGGCCTCATCGGCCTCCCGCGCGTGCCTGCCACAATGCCCATGGGAACGAGGGTCTGCCGGTGCTGCCGGGGCCATATCCCATTGTTGAAGACCCCAGCACCTGTGACATTGTCAAGGCTACGCAGTAAGTACATGTTCTGTGCCTGCAGAATGTTGAAATAGATGGGAGTGTCCTCAGGCGTGAGCCAGCCTGGATGTTTTTACAAAGGGAAGTTTTTACAGTTCCATTTTCTTCCCCTAGTGAAGGAAGAAAAATCACATAAAGGTGCTGTTGCAAATGTTTTAATCATAAACAGTAGTATCTCAACCAGGTTTGTTAGGTAGAAATTTCCACTCATCAAGGCTCAGCCCAACTGATTTTTCAAGACTTCTGTTGAATGCAAGGTGGAATTTGCTCAAGTAGGAACTGCTGGGTGATGCTTACTGGTTCTTTAGAATGTGGCTGTCTCCGAACTTGGAGGGTACTTAACAAATGGATGGTCAGTAAACATGGTTGGTTTTTTTTTTCTCATTTAAGGTATGGGATAGTAGAGCGATGCAAAGAACTGGTCGAAGCAGGATATGACGTTCGACAACCAGACAAAGAAAATGTGACTCTTCTTCACTGGGCAGCAATAAACAACAGACAGGAGTTGGTTAAGTAAGTTCTGGAATCCTCGTGAAAGTAACACGAGTGTTCTGTCACTGTTATTTATAATCACTTTGTTGCTATTACACTTCAAAACAAAGGAACATGCTGCTTGAGAAGAAAAGCAGAAAATTCAAATTTTAACCCAATTACCTTTGTGCAAATGTCACTGAAATGTAACTTACCACAGTTTCTTTACATGTGAAATCAGGTAGTACGTGAAATAGTTAGATTTTCCTGGTGGGCTTTTTTTGTTTTGTTTAACAAAGATTAAAGCTGATTTTATAAGTGCCTTGCTAATTAATATGGTTTTTTCTTATACATTTTCTCAGAACAGCATCCTTTACTGTGAAGACTCTTTTGTCTATTTGCTTCTCTAGTTAATTTTTTGTAATTATGAGATATTTGCTAGTAGAGTTATGTTATTCTTAGTATTGTATTTTAACATTTTATTATGTCTATTCTTAATCTTATTGCGTTGCTGTTACACAGGTATTATATTTCCAAAGGTGCAATAGTGGATCAGCTAGGTGGAGATTTGAATTCAACTCCTCTTCACTGGGCCATTAGGTACGCTGCTTGTAACTACTAGTTGTAAATCTGTTAGTATTAACAGTTATAATAGCATTCTGTGTGGTGCAGCAGTGATCATCTTAAATTCTGCGGTACGTTTATTTTATTGAGATATAAGGAGTTTTACAGCATGTCCATAATAATGCTGAAATCTGTTCTGTGATCCCTGGCGACTTTGCAGGGCACAGCAAGTGTTATGTTATGCATAACATTTATTATTTGTGTTATGCATATATCTGTGGTTTAGTCATTGGGACTCCAGTTTCCCTACTGAAACGGGACTGTTCAGACTTTGCCTCGTCAGTTCTGCCTTACCAGGTGAAGGAGGCTTGGCTGTGCTGAGGTGCTGACATTAGCGGTTGATGCTTATTAGGCCACAGTTTAAGTCTGAAAAATGTGTGGTCGCTGTTCCCCTCAGGTTGCAGCCTGCCTAGCTGATAGACCTTCACTTGTTTTAGCTTCTGCACTAGATTCCCTTGATGTGCTCTTGTAAGGCACAGGCATGTAGCAGTAGGACCAGTGTAAGGTGTCTTGTTTGGAGGCAAGCAGAGGTCTTTGGCCTTCATCTCCCAGTGACATTAGCTTTTCCTCTTGGGCTCCTTGCAGCTGCCACCACAAACATGTGGTGTCTCCTCCGCGGTGATGGTATGTATTGGTGCTCGCGCATGTTTCATGTCTCTTTGGATCTGCTCTATATACATCTGCATCTGCTCTAGTTTACATCTGTACAACCCGATACAGCTTGAAATTGTACAGCTTTGGCTTCTAAGGCAGGACTCGAGTAAAATGATCAAAAGAACAAGGCACTGCTCATCTGGGGAAAACATAATCTTAAATAATTATTCTGGGATAATGTCTCTGAGTGCAGATTCTTGCACTGGAAGATCAGTGCTTTTTTCGGGGCCATCTTAGCCTTCTGCCAAACAAAATTAGATACTCCTGAGAAAGGCTGCTCGCAGGATAAAGTACTGTAGAATAACTGTTGTATTCTAAATGAAGTTTGTCTTAGGTTGGTTTATTAAGGTATATATTAAATATTATTAAGGTATATATTCAATATAATTTTCAAATATAAACTTTTAATTAAAATCCCAAAGTAATTTCCTGGAAAAAACCCCACAAGAATCTGAAAGGACTTTTTTTTTTTATTATTATTATTTGCAGGTTATCTATGACAATTATTAAGGCAATGCTTTCGTTAAAATTTCCGTATCTTTTTTTTTTTTTTTTTCATCTCTATAGTTTCATTTCCTATATTGTTACAGACAAGGACACCTGCCTATGGTCATCTTACTGATGAAATGTGGAGCAGATCCCAGCCTTATTGATGGGGAAGGATTCAGTAGCATTCATTTAGCAGTGCTGTTCCAACACATGCCCATTGTAGCTTACCTTCTGTCGAAAGGCCAGGTATGTTGTTGATGTCCCAAGTATTGTTTTCTACTTAAGACCAGCTGCCTGCATGTACAATGCATTTTAGAATTAACTGGTTGGTTTTCTAGTTGATGAGCAGGTTTTTGACAACTATTTCCCTTAGCCATAAATTCACAGAAGCTTGGATTTATTTTATATATGTATTTTTGTATTTGTGTGGGATTTTTTTAATATTATCCCCTGCTTTTGTCTTCCCCACACAGAGACATTCACATACAGATCAGACTGTTTAAGGAGAGTTGTTAAAGCTATGCAGACTTGTGGTACTGTATAAATAACTAGCTTTTATACCTGAGAACAAAAAGCAGTATATGAAGTATATACATCATGAAGGATTTACTATTTTATTAGAATTTTTTAACTAGTAATCTGTTCCATTTCCATCAGTTGAAGTGTGCAGAATAGATTATCAGACTACGTCTGCATTTTTTTATTACAAATTTCTGGTTTATTTTATCCACTCTGGTTGATATCTGCTTAGCTTACACCTGAAGTAATCAGAATTAATGACAAGTCTAGCAATTTGCTAATGAAAATGAGAGGGGAGTTCTCTATATGATCTAGACTGTTTCTTTGAAATACGGAGTATTAAGATTTAAAGATTTGGTAAGTTTATTTTTTTTTTGTGATAGAGCTCTCTTCAGCAGACTAATTGACTTCTGGAATGTAGATAATACATAGTAAATATCACAAACTTGAAGAAAGTTATTAGCCCGTCTGTCTTGTACTAAAAAATCCAAGTGATTAAACATTTCTTTTAAGTAAATCTGCTCTGTAATGATGAGTGGAGGTGGGGAAGAAGGAAACCTTTGTTGTAAAGAAGAAGGAAGAAAATTAGATAATGCAAGTTAGATGTTTAAATAATTATATCTTGAGATACATAATCAGTCCTTTTTTGTTGTTTTAATGAACCAGTTTTATGTACTTGGACATTCTGTTATGTACCTCTGTTTACACAAGGAAGATGGTTAGCATTGCTTTACAAGGTACATTTTATTTTTAGTATTTTTGCATGAAAGGGGAGGAGAAATATGGTTAACATGGTTCTCTTTAAAATATCCTTAGTGGATACTCAGCATAGTCTGAAACGAATGACTTGCACGACTCATAGAATATCTGGCGTAGGAAGGGATTCATGAGGATCATGGAGTGCAACTCCCTGCTCCTTGCAAGACTAAAACTCAGTGTTAAATGATTTGCCTTTTCTTTCTCTATATGTGGCTTTCTTTTTTCTTTCTCTCTTTGAAATGGGAATGATAGGAAAAAAAGTTAAAAAAGAACCTGTGATTAGGCATCTTCTCCATTTTTTTTCTGATTCCCTCCTCAGTCAGACCCCAGTTCTCAATGGCATCTATGTCTGGTCCCTTGATTTCAGTGTGTTTGCAGAAGAAAACGTAGCAGAGGAGCCATCATTGTTACTAAGTCCCATCAGCATGGGGTAACAATGTTTAAATGAGTGTTGGCTGCTTGGGTGGTATAATTTTGTTTCTTTCCGTTTACTTTCCCTTAAAGAAGCTAAGCCAGTTGTAGAGCTCCGAATGTGACCATCTAACTCTGTTTCCTGAAATCGCTAGTAATCACTTGCTTATTTTTTTTTTTATACTTAGAACATCAACACAACAGACTTAAATGGCCAAACACCTTTAATGTTAGCAGCACAAAAAGTGCTTGGGTAAGTAGTGAATAACTGAAGAAGAATCTGTTTTATTGTACCCAAGAAGCAGTGAGGTGAATGTTTTTCTTATGAAATGTTTTGTTAAACTGACATTCCTTTCCTGTTTGGTTGTACTAAATTATGCAGTATTTCAGAGGTCAGGAGTTATGAAGTAGCTAATTGGGTATAGCAAAGAAAGTCAAAAGAATTTCTAAAAGAAGTTTAGGTTTGTGGCTGAACCGTCTGCAGTGTTACTGTGTTTTCTCAGAAATGCAAGTAAATGGGGACGGATGCAGTAAAATGCATTTAAAATAAAAAAAATGGAGAGATGCAGGCTTATGCACAGTGTTGTAGAAAGATGCAGTCTGTCTATATACCTCATAGCTTTTAAAATGGTAAGATAACACAGTCTGGAGAAAAACCCTCAGGGCAGGCCCTGAATTGTAAACTTGGATCTGCCGTTTGAGCTTGTTGCGCAGCTGTTATTTCACAGAGGGGAGCAGTGGTTTTTGTAAGGTGTTCAAATGTTTCATCTCCAGTATAGATTATCTTCTGTTTGTTAACTTTTATGCTTTATTTTCATCTAGACCAGAACCCACAAGGTTTCTCTTAAAGTTTAACCCCTCCTTGAATGCTGTAGAGAATGTTCAAAAGAATACTGCACTGCATTGGGCAATAACAGCAGGAAATACTGGTGCAGTGGATCTGTTGCTGGAAGCTGGTGCTAGCCTGGACATAAAAAACGTCAAGGTACAATTTCTTCCGTGATATTTCATTCCATGTGGCATGCCTGTAAAATGAATGTAAAGAAAAATCTGAGTCCTCTCCACTTGGGACATCCTTTGCAAGGGGTGGTTGACAAAGAGCTGGCATCTTTAGTCTTTCCCAAAAGGAATTAGCACCTTTCCTGTGATGTGGCTCTAAGTATGAACGTAGAGATTCTTTGCAACGTTCATTTAGTTGAACAGCCAAGCCTTGGTCACTCTGAACATAATTGTGTCCTCTGCAGTCTCCTTCCCTCCCTTTTCTTTAAGTTGGCTGTTTTCTACTTGAAAACATTGTCATGATGACTTGGGCCAGATTTTTAGAAACAAGCGTGTCTTGGCCTCTAGTGAGACTCTTAATAAGGACTTTGAAAAGATGTGTATGTCATCCTGTGAAAAGCAGTGTTTGCCGATGCCTGCTTGTACATCCAAAAGGGCTAGTCACATATGAAAGTCTTTGTCGTAATATTTGTAAAAACTGATAATGGGAAGTATAAACGTTGAAAGTATTGATACCTATGACTATATAGATACATTTGTGCAGTGTAGTTGTTCCAGATTTGTGTATGAAGCTGTGCAGCTTTTCTATCTGCTGCTTCTTTTAATTCATATATGTGACTTAGGATATTGCTGTTTGGTTTTAAAAAGTGGTTGTAAACAAGAGACCTTCCGTTTCAGTAAGCATGTGATAGTCTAGCTGACAGTTTAGTGTTTCAGGTTATTGAAGACAGTCCAACAGTTAACTCAAATGCAATCTGATTGCAAGTATCAGTTTTTATAACTACAAAGCACTGGATTAATCATGGTAAAACTCAGGGTGGCGAGGGTGGGCTAAAGCTCTTGTAGCTATATTAATTTCTTGCTCCTGTTAGGAAGGAAAGCATTTATGTGTTAAGTGCACAAATAACTAACCATTTCTGTTGTTAAAGGGAGAGACACCACTTGATCTTGCTTATCAAAGTCTGAATCGCTTCATGGTTTATATGGTAAAAGAGGAAGAAGGAAGGAGAAGCAGAAGAAATAACAGGTTACTGAAAATAGTAGAGAAATATGAGGTAATTTCCTGAGTGATAACTAATGGAAATAAAGGTAACACCATTCCATATTTAGAATAATATGCCACTTAACTCTTTTCTAATGAGAGGATATTCTAATGTTTCTGAAACTGGATGCCCAAAAATAAAATAATTTCAAAGCACGTAACAATGGTTTGGGTGGGGTTTTTGTGTTGTTCCCTCCCCGGTGTATTGCTGTGTCACCTTATCTTATCCACCTTGAGCCTTTCATCATTTGTTACTACATTAACTAAACACTTTTGAAGCAATTCCTGCTTGAATATTTTGTCATATTTTAACAATAATCAATTTAATAGCTCTTCTTGCTGTTGGCATCTTCCTTGACATTGCTGTGGGCCATAGGATACATCATGAACTTAAGTTCTGATTCATGGCTTTTGAAAGGAGGTCTGCTTCTCTTCCTGCTCTTTGGGACAGCTCTGTTTGTGAGGTTTGTGGCTTTTTCTCTCTGTATGTGTTCTTGATTGTTATGACACCATGTAAGGTATTTAATGCGGTATTCTTTTCAGAGTTTAGTTTCACTGAGCTTAAAAGATACCTCCTGAGAAATGGGTGCAGAGCATGTGAAAAATTTAAATATATATATATACTTCTTAGAATGACCATAGAAGTTGAATGTATCTAGGTGTGCAAAATAATAGTTTTTCCTCACTGAAATATTTCAAAAAATTACAGAAGTGAGCAGTCTGTTAGCTGATTTTAATGGTAGAGAGTGTTATTGAAGATCTGCTTCTGGTAGACACTGAGATATCCATTCACAGTGCTTAGAAATGTGCTTTATCTCAATTTTTCCTTCTGTATTTGCGACACATTATGAGTTTTGAACCAATCCCTCCCCTTCTGGTCCCCAGGCATCCCAGTGTTATCCTAAGCTGTTTTGCAGGTTTGCAGCTTTCTTCAGTGGTTCCTGCAACAGTTGGCATTCGTTGACATGGCAATGCTATCGATGTGCAAATAGAGATCGTACTTTTCACCTGGTGCTACAGCACTTCTGGTATATAATATTAGGGTGAAACACAGTGCTCTTCAGTTTTTGCATTGTTAACCTCCTGTGCCTCTGCCTAAAGAATGCTTTTGAGTTACAATTCTTGATTACTTTGAGAGACTTTAAGTGTGCTATGTGTGTGAAGTTTTTAAAATAACAAAACAGATGATTTATACTCTGTGGAGTTATATTTTAAATGTATCTTTTACAATTTTTTTTTTTCTTTTAATATTCTTTCAGGCACCTTGTGGGGCTCAGGAATCTAAGGTATCTTCCCGCAGCATTTCTGCTGAGTTCAGTTTTTTGGATGTCCGTGACATGGTTTTTCTGGTTCCTGCCTGATATCCTTTATACTCAATAAATCTAAGCCTGGTCATGGAAATATTAATGAGCAGTCCCAGATAATTCCGTGTGACTGTTAATGTCTGGCATTAGGCAGGGGTGAAATAACTTTGAGTTCAGTTTGAAGTTACATACAAACTAAAAATCTGTACCTTATTTTATCTTTGGCAGATATTTGTGTGCAATTCTGAACTATTTCTTATGTTAACGGAATATCAAAATGAAGACAACTTTATTATAAAGCTAATTGTCTCTGTTAGCATCTCTGTGTGACCCTCTAATCTTCCTCATTGAGACTCTCATACAGTAACCAGGTAACACATACGTTGATAATAATTTTCAAAGCATCTCTTCTTTCTAAAATGACAAGGATTTGACAGTTAGGGGTTTTTGTGCTTCTACTTCTAAAACCACCACCACCACCACCTTGCAAAAAAACCAAGGATCAAATGTCTTCATGCCCCTCCAAAACAATCTCCTATCTTTTTTCACAGGTTATGCCACGTCCTTGATGTACAGTGGATTAATCACTATTTTTTGTTTACTTCATTTGAAGAGGCTTTGGACTGATGAATAGAAAAATGTTTTCGTAGTTCACACTTGCTTTTCATTGCCCTGCTCTTTTGTTACACAGGGGGCATCTATTTATTAATTGTTTAAGTTTTGTGACAAGGCCTTTAGGGAGATACTTAGAACTGTAAATAATTTTGTACAAATTAGCTATAATATATTGCTACAAAATTTTAATTAATTTTTCTTTACTTCATCCTTTAAGTGGCATTTTCTTTTGTACTGTTCCCAGTTAAGATGTCCTTAATAGAATTATCAGGATTAACTTTGAACTGATCAAGTCTATTCCCACTGGGGATACACGCATACACTTGTCTAAATGAAAATCATGTTATTCAGTGTTGCATTGTGAAGTTCTAAGGTTTTCTTGGTGTCATCTAAATTAAAAGAAAAAAATCCCAGCGATAGGGGTTTGTGTCAGACGCTTTGTTGAAGATAGTGAGAACAGCGATTTTCTTGAAGGTTTAATTGTAGCTTGTTGAGATGGGCAAGTGGATAGCTTTCAATTTCACTCTGCAATCTTTGGTTTTATGAATGTGTTTTTCTTATGGAACTGGTCGCAGGATCTGAGTGTTATAAGTGTTCAGTATTTTAGTTACCTGTTACCTGTATTTATGTCTGTTAAACTGGTCCTCGAGACTGAGTGAAAATCCAGCTGTCCTAATTCAGGACTTCTCTCAGCTCCAGAAAAGCGGTAGAAGTGCAAACAGACCAGCAGTATCTGTGAGAAATGCACCATCATTTTGACTTGTGTAAGTGCACCCTGCAATTGTGTTGTAACAAACACAGCTATAAAGTCTAGTAATATGCAGTGCCGGTATTTTGTAATTTATCATCTTGATTTTGAATTAGACCTCTTTGCAGTGTTATTAGTTCATAAGACAAAACAGCCTTGAGGCTGCAATACTTGATTTTTAAGAGTTATTCACCCTGTGCGGTTTATATAGTGACTGAGTGGTTCCTGCAGATGGGATCCAGGCTTGGGCTCCCTGAGTGCTCCTTTGGTGGAGTCACGGACTGCTCTTCAGCAGCCCAAGCTCTTAAGTTTGATGCTTGAATTTAATTGGCATGAAACTTGTCCTGCTCAACATGCCTCTGTTGCTGTATAGAGACAGTTAATCTCGACATGTTCTTCTCCCCCTTTCACCTGATGTACAGATATTTTTAGTTTATCCTCTCTCATGTATAATAATAAATTGTCTGCTAGAGAACTTGCAGCAAGTAACTATATATATAAAGTACAGAATTTAAGTCTACTTCTCTGGAGTTAGTGAAATATGAGTTGTGTCCACATACTGTAATTAAAACAGTCAGCTGCTGGGTAAAAACAAACAGTATACAAGAAGAAAAATGTCCTATTAGACTAGAAATTTGTCATTTCATCATCATGGATTTTATAGTGTATTTGTGAGAGAAAAAGAGTTCCCAGTAGCTGTCCCATTACATTTAGAAGTGTTTAGCAGTGTGTGCTTGGTTTTTTTTGAGTAACAAAAATAGTTCCAGGATTATTTTCGTTTATGTTTTTCTGTCTGTTTGGTTGTTTTAGCTGAAACAAGCAAGAGAGGGCAAGACTTGAGGAAACAGTCTGAGGAAGAGCCTGTTCAGTGACTTAAAGGTGTGTGCAGCAGTCAGACAAACCTCTCAGCTGCTGGAGGCTTAGTAACTGTGTGTCTGACTGGTATGGTTTGAATAAAATAAAAAACTTCAGAGGGAAGAAAGAAATGGAATTCATTTTATATCTGTTAAATATTCAAAGGCAAAAGTCTGTACTCTGCTAGTGAGGGTGACAGACCTATATTGTGATGCAATTGGTACAGTTGTAAAACTGTAAGCACTGTAAAACTGTAAACTTGTAAGCACTCCAGTGCTTAAACTGGACAGAATATTCAACTTCGCTGATGTGATGGCCTCTGAAGAACAGAGAGGATCCTTCTATAAAAGTGCAAGTCATTCTTCCACTTTTTGTATGTTGCTTGTAAAATAACATAAACTAATTTTAGAATGTTTTATTTGTTTGACAAATAGTGGTGGTATGCAGTATAAGAATATATTCCTTAACCTGAATATTACATGTAAAAGATAGAATATTTGAAATTACTGTTATGTTCAGCACAGTGGGTCTTCTTTACTCTTTCTATAAAACCTGGAGAACTGATCCTGGATATATTAAGACTTCAGAAAAAGAAAGGAAAGAGGTAAGTGATTTCATAGAAACAAATGGACAGCCTAACCTGGTGCAACACATATGTACTTTTTGACTGATTTGTTTGTCCTCGTGTGCAGCTTTGTTAAACTTGAAAGCATTGAATTACTCTTCATTCTTTAAAACTTTTCTGCAGTGACATAGGCAACATAGTAGATAAGTTCTCCTCTTCCTGCTCGTCTCCTCATCTTCATCCTGCCGTAATTTCCTTGCTTCCATCTTCTCATTGAAATGTGAGCTTTGCCCAAACACTGTACAGACCCATTGATGTTGCCTGTGAAATAGATTTACACAGAACTTCAAAATACAAATTTCTTATGGTTTCCACTCCAGTTGTCTAAGGTTAGAAAGAGACTGTGCTTTCCTACAATTCTCCATGCTCATAAGACATACCAAAGGCTAGAAATGACTTAAATTTTGTCACATGCTTGAAGATGTGTATAATGGTTTCACTTTTGTGCTAAAGCATCATGTGAATGACAGGCTGTGTCCTAGTTGTGGTTTAGAAAGGCAAAAAGAAATCATGGCCAGTCAGTCTGTAAAGAATTTAATATTTGGTCTCCCCAAACTGTGGATTAAGGAAGGCATTTTGTTTGTGATTGCATTGCTTCACGTGGGGTTGGATGTCTTCCCATTGCCAGGGAGAATAAACTGCAACTTTAACTGGTTGCCACAGGACTAGTAGACGTTGTCTGTCTAGTACTCGCAAAGGAACAGTAAATACAGGAGCTCTCCTCATCTCTGAAGTCTGGCTGACTATATGAGAGGTACCTTGTATCTCAATACCATCTCTTTTTTTAAGTATATCTCATCCACATTATTTATTTATTTTGGCAACATAGAGATACTTCTCAGAATAATCCTGCATGGGTGAAGTTGTGTTAGGCTTTGCTGTTTTGAGTTTTTCATTAGGATTTGAAATAGCAAGTATTTATTCCTAGTAGTGCTTGGCACTCAAAATGCTTATGAACTGCAGAAGGCCTAATGTAAAAATCTTCATAGATCTTCCTGAAAATGCAAAACCACCAAATGCAAGTGCAAACTGCTTTGTCTTTCAGAACATTGTAGCTCTTGCAGAAGCAGGGTGTTTGGACTTCAGAACGTTTTGCACATCGTGTCTTGTAAGTGAGGCTTGGGTATTTGTTTTCTTTTTGAACTTGGCTTTTACTTAATACTGCTGTAAAAAAAATGTCTTCCTCATTTGTCATGCAAGTTTTACATATGTGATTTGTTCTATATTACTTGGGTTTTGTTTCTGATTTTGTGTTACGGTGACAAAAGAGATGCTTTGAGATCCTTGGGCTCTAATATTAAAAAAAATAATAACAGTCTCCATCTCTGTTTTTTTTTTTTTTCTAAATTGTGTAATTCTCATCTATGTTCTGTGTTATGAAGTCTGTTATATAGTAATTGTGCAAAATATGACGGTGCCCATGAGATAATGTTCTAAACGTTGAGCAAAATAGATGCTTTTGCCGTGACTGTATTTTTTCCCTTCATTTTCAACTAGGTAAGGAAGCCTTTGAGATCTGTGCATTGCCTTGCTTGTGATTCATGTGTAGCCAGATACGATCAGCATTCTCCCTGGATTGGACGCTGCGTAGGTGAGAGTGTTTGTTTTGTCAAATTTGAAAATATATAATATTTTAAAAGTTGTAGAAATAACATTTATCTCCTTAGAGAGAGGGAGACAACACCTGTTAGAAGAATACACAGTTGATACCGAAGGGCTTATTGATAGGTGCCAGAGGGAAATCAGTTAGATGGCAGAGAGAAAGGCAATTAAAATTATTAAAGGGGTGGAGTGCTCACCCTAAGAGCGGAGACCAAACAGGCTGGAACTCATTCTCCTGAGGGAAGAAAGAACAGAGGATATGATTGAGACTTTAAAAAAAAAAAAAAAAAAAAAGGCGGCAATGAAGGTGGTGGCTAAAGTGAATGCAGAACTTATTTGCTGAGCCCATTGTACTAAAACTAGGGAAGGCTTAGTGAGGGTAGCTTTTGGATTTAAAATCAGTAAAGAAAAAATGTCTTTACATGGCCATTAGTGAAATACTGGATTTTGCTGCAGTAAGGGATTGTAGATACAAGCAGTATCAGAAGGTCCAAAAAGGGATTAGACCAATGTATGCACACTGTGTCCAAAAGTAGATAGTAACGGAACTAGACAAGTATGCACACTCTGATATTTTGATGCAGTAGCTGTGGATGAGGAGAAGGAACTCTAGAAAGCAACCAGGCTCATGTGTCCTCCTGAGCTCATGTTGCCTGTTGTTGCTATTAGAGACGGTGCAGCGAAGCAGCTGGATCACCGAGATAACCCCATAGGGTGGTTTTTATGTTTTTGTGTTCTTTGAGAAATTCTCTTTCTTTCTTGCTGTCTCGTTACCGGTGATGCTCAAGATAGAAAGATTACTCCTTTACATCTGTAGCAATATATTTTTAGCATATTCTTTTGGCAGTAGTTTTTATGTAATACTTGGAAATGTTTTTACAGTGTTCACTATTTACAAGGCAGTGAAACATCCTTCTGATGCATTGTTTCAAAGCCTTAAGCAATACTGTTTGTAATTAAAAGAAGAGTAACTGTATATTTTTATGTAAGTGTTTCTCTAAAATGTCTGATTTGGTTTTATGTGTATGTTTGCAATTCTGGAGCACACAAAGGTCAAATAATTACACTGAATAGCTAAGATTTTTCAGTCATGTGAAACAATTGTACTGTGTGTGAGAACTGTGGTTGAGTAGTTCATCCTCATATAGCTAAAACAGCTGAAGGTGTGCTCTGGAGAAGAGGCAAGTCCTGGTTGACTTTATCAGAACTAATTATGTTCTATAAATTGGGATGGCTTACAGGAGAAGGTTGAGAAAGAGATAAGCCTTGTCAAACTCTCCTGTAATAATAAGTAGTTTTGATTCTTTTTATTCCTTTTAACTTAAGGGGACATGCAAATGCTGCTGAATTTTAAAATGGCAATTTTTTTTTTTTCCTTGCTGCAAATTCAGGAATTGGGAACCATCGTTACTACCTATTGTTCCTGTCTTTCCTATCCATGACCTGTGTCTGGCAGCTTTATGGAACTCTTCTGTGTATGTAACCATAAATTTATTTCAATTTAGCTTTAAGGGATGTGTGTGTATAGACTTTTTTTTCAGCATTTCATTTCCAGCAAGTATAATTATACCTGCACAGATGTTAACATATTTCAACAGTGATGTTATCTTGTAATTCTGTCTTTAAGTGAAAATACATCATATCTGGGTCTTTGGTCAAATATCTGATTACATTTATGTTGAGTAAGAATTAAGATACAGATCTAGTGGGATGGCTGTTGGAAAATACAGTATCAGAAAGCATGTTTTTGAGAGAAGAAATCGGGAAACCATATGGAGGAAGGTCAGGTTACAGGTTCTGGTCTGGATACCCTTTACTGTAATAAAAAATACATCTGTAAATACATTATTGCAAAGGCTTTATTGGTCTTGGTATTTTGAAATATCTATATTGAACACTTGCAAAAGTTTCTTTTTGTTTTTAATGTAGTGATAACTGAAAAGAAGAGAACTTTGTCTCATTAACAACTCCAAACTGTTACTTTGGAAACTGTTCTTGGAAGAGAGAGGAGAGCTCTTAAAATGTACTTCCTGACTATGACATAACAGTAACCTTTTAGATAAAAAAGTAGAGGGGGTTAATTTCATTTTATTTTTATATTACCTTGCATTATGTTGAAATGAGTCAATACTCAACATAGAGTGAAGTGAACCTGCTATGGCAGTGGAGGGCACAGGACACTGATGTGAACATTAGTTGCTTTCCTGTGATGAGTGTTGGTCTTATGTATGCAAAAAGCATGTTATTTCCTCCATTTCCCTTGTGTGAAGGAAAACCTCTATTGTTCTACTGACACGGAAGGGAAAAAAAAAGTTACTGTGCTTTTAGTTTGGCTTTTTTTTTTTTTTTAATAGGCTAAGTATATATGTGGTAGGCTTTTAAGAAATTGACAAAAGTTGGACATTCCAGTTTGTCTGTTTAATATTAGTAAATTACTGCTTTCTTGGCTTTGTCACAATCATGTTGTCTTTTGTTGATGATGGTGTTTATGACAAATGATGCATTCTTGTCTGAAAATTACAAATAAGCATGAAGCAAAATTTCAGAAGTTTTGACAATGAGAGATCATGAGTTTTTTCATTATCATATAAAAAGTACATAGCCAGTGCCTTGAATGTTCCTTCTGTGAATTATGAATGCATAATGTAAAGATAATGCAGCCAGAATAGCAAGCAGTCACATATTTACATGGGTGCTTTTAAGTGGGAACGTGATATATTAAACATAGTGTTTCTAGAGCATATTGCTATGTAATATTCATTCCACATAAATAAACTTTGTTCAGTTCTTAAGTGGCCTAAAAACATAATTACCTGCTTATGTATCTTGACAGATTGGTCAAACCATTGTGCAACAAGTTACCATCAAGATGGAGCATGGATGTACCTCACACAGATAATATATTGCTCGCCATGGATTTCGTACATCTTCGCAATAGCCTGTTTTCATACTGTATGGGCCTCACTGTGGCTAACTGTTCAGCTTTATCAGGTATTATTTTGCTTCAGTTTATGCTCTTCGCTTAAGGAGTCATTAGATTAAAACTTTGCCCTAGATTATTTGCTCCCATAAAAACTTTATGCCTGCTTTTCTTGACTAATTAGTGTCACATCCTAGGTGCTTTTCTTAAATCTCAGTGCAGTCCTTTAAGTTTCACGGTTACTTGTGCACTCAGCGTTCCCATGTTAAAAGTAGGATCACAGTTTGCAAATCATTCCTATAACTGAGTTCAGTATATACCACTCATCAAAGATTCTAAGCCTATGAAAAGATGTGGTTAATGGCAAGAAACTTATTTGACTAATTGAACTAGTATTACTGCCCTAAAAATGGCACAAAAGCTCAATGGCACAATTAGTCCTGAATTTAAAATTCTGTGGTAGAGCCTCAGCAGTGTGTCGTTAGACTGTTAAAAATCCTTTTGCCACACTAAAAATATATGACCTGGATTTGATGTCCCAATGAGGACTGTCAAATTTCTCGTTTATGTTTTTCTCGGAGAGAGCTTGGCTATGCAAATGATATTGAGCAGAGCTGTCTTAAAACATCTAGGAAACAGCTTGTTTAGCAGCTTTTAGGAAAGCTGTCATTTGAATATGTGTTAAGCATACTGAGCTAAAGACTTGTTTTAAATCTTGTTTAAAAAGTCAAAAATCCACAACTTCAAATGTGTACTGGTAGATTTCTGTGATGTTCAAGACACTGAGGTGATGTGCTGTGGAAAAACAACCAGGGATCTAGGTGGGATATTTACAGTTAACTCCTGTGTTTTGTACACAGCCATTTGTAAATGCACCACTTTGTGATATTTAGCATGTCATTCAGTGAAGTACCCTTGCAGCCATTTATAAGGGCTTTGAAGATTTTTGTTGATTAAAAAAAAGATAATGGAAAAAGGAAAAAGTAAGCAGAAATGCAGAAAAACCCCCACAAATTTAGTTGTGAAACACAGTGAAAGAAGGCGTGGAATCAAGAAAATGGAAAAATTATTCTTGAGTCTCTGACATCTACGTCATCTTTTTTCTAAGGTGCTTTGTTTTTTACAGAGGATCTTTTTCTACCAATTTGTGTGGTAGAATATAGACAAAATCTGAGGAGATAGATGCTTAACTGTTATAGATCTTATGCTTCTGCAGATCTGTTTTTTTGGTGTGTGGGGTTTTTTTTTTTACAGATTTTACTATCTGTAAAAGTACAGTCTTAACGGTTATCCCAATTAAGCTCAGTGGAAGCGTTAATGTTACAGCTTGCTGGGTTCTGTTTTAGTCCAAGTGACATTTAAAAACATACTTTTCAGTCACTTATTATGGCAATAGTTACTTATTGGCCATACCTAACAAATCTCTTAAC
>JAVJGJ010000002.1:21402116-21434616 GCA_035590215.1 Microhierax caerulescens
GAATAGTTTGGTATTGCCAGAATTTTCATTTGTGATTATCACGTTTTAATCACTAGTTACATTTTCCTTTTGGCAAGATTGCATTCTTGGGATTGACCTCGCATGAAAGAATGAACCTCGTGATACAGAGAAAATCTTCTAGGCATCCTGTTTCTCTCAGGAGGACTCCATACAAGTGAGTATTAATGAGTAGTGTATTTATGTGTGGGTTTTTTCAGTACTGATTTGCTTCACTGCTTTGTAACTGAAAAAAAAGTGGTAGTCTCTGGATGTGCTGTAATGAGTTGCACCAAGAGGAGGAAATGAACCTTATTTTCCTTGCTACTTCCTTTGCTCTGGGACCTAAACGGGCAGCCTAACACCTACTGGGGTTTTTCCTGCATGGCTTGGTGTACAGGGAAAATATGTGCCAAAATCTGACCGTGGCATTAATCAGTAGACACCATATTGAGGAGGAGGGGATGTTGTCCTTTAGTTTGTTCATCAGTCTGTGTCTGTTCTTTAGGTTCAGCAAGAGAATTAAGGTATGA
Source organism: Microhierax caerulescens (assembly GCA_035590215.1). Lineage (NCBI taxonomy): Eukaryota > Metazoa > Chordata > Aves > Falconiformes > Falconidae > Microhierax > Microhierax caerulescens. The sequence continues at coordinate 21,402,647 of JAVJGJ010000002.1, forward strand.
ACTGGCCCCTTCCTGACTTCTTCTGCAGTGTTTAGCTCAATAGATAAACTAGTACCAAGTTTTCCCTGTTATACTAGGAGTCTGTGTTTCCTCTTGTGTGGTAACAGATGAGACCGTACTAAGTGTTAAATATTTGAGTTGAACTTAATCTGCTCTCATTGGTGAACGTAATACAGGTTGTAAAAGTTCAACAAGGGAATAATGCTCAATAGAGAACTGTTCTTACGTTTCTTCTCCCAGAGCTGTCTTCATTGACAGCCTTACATTTAAATACTGTCTCATGGTGAATGTGTGTTTTGGAAGCTTGCAGTCTTCTTTTGTTTGGTTTATTAATGGATATTTCTCTTTTTTCCAGTCTTGGATGCTTCCAGAATGTTGCAGACTTTTTTCAATGTGGTTGCTTTGGTATGTTCAAACCCAACATAGTTGACTGGACCAAGCAATACAATCTTTTTCATCTGGCAAAGGAGAAGAATGTTCATTCTGTGTGAAGTTCTGCTTAATTTCTAAAACTGTTGAGCTGAAAGCTAAATAAAACTGCATATTTTGTTAATTTTTACAAATTTTTCTGAAGTTTCTTGGGTTTATTTTTAGTATTGTTTGAAACATTAAACTGGTCTTGCACAAGCTACAGCAAGTTTGTATATGGAATGATCACTATATGTGTGTATATGTAGTTGGAGCTGAAACTGTTTGAAATGTCATGTGATGAGATGACACTAAGACTATATTTTTTAAAGGTAAGTTTTGTTATGGCAGAATTTCAAAACCATATTGATACCCTTAGCTTTGTTTTGCAGACAATAAAAGAAAATTACATTTGAAAATTAAGGGGAATGTTTGTATTGAAAAATTTAATGTTAAAATTACCCTGTAATTTTATTGCTTATGTTGTGAAAACCTCTATTAAGTCTTTTTGTTTGAGGGGGTTACATGTAATAAAATAGAGCTCTCATGCTTCTAACTGTATCTTTACAGACTGAAATAGATTCAAGGGATATGTGACCAGTGAGGTATTTAAGAACAGGTAGGCTCAAAACTAAGACAAAGTCTGACTCTTCAATTTATGTTTTGCATGTATATATGCCCTGTTAGTGTATGAAAATGGGTAAGCTGACGATGGAAAATAGCAATGTATAGAAGAAGTGGGAATTGTTCACAGCTACATGCATAGATCTTTAATAGCTAGACATCAGCCATGTTCCTGAGGAAAGGCTCCAGCGTCGGTCTGGAGTAGCCAGCTGGTCGGTGTGGTTTGGAATATAGGTCAAAGTAGGTAATAATGGAAACCAGCAGGGAAACAGATCAAGATCAGAAAATTTAACTTAAATACCATCTAGAACTGATACTGTAAGAGTAAAGCAGTGTAATGCAATGCAATTCTCGTAGTTAAGAAATAGGGAATTTAATTCATCTCTGTGAAGTGCATTTATCTGTGACACCGTAGAACATAAAATCACAAGCAAATTGAAGTAAAAATAATGTGAAGCAATATCGGTATTTTATTGTAGCTTGAAAACATACAATAACAAAACTTAAAAGTATTCTAAGAAAATCTTGTTTTTCTTCAGAAATATCTCCCTTTGAAAGAATTCCAAATCCTTTCTACTTGTCTCAAAGCGAATAGTATCTACTTTGCCATAACACAAAACGTCAACATGTTCAAAATGCCACTAGGAGATTGGTAAAAGTACAGACAGCATAATGTTCTGAATGAAGGAAAGTAACAGCCTAACTTGGAACACTCTGACCCTTGCACTCCATAAGGTATCTCTAACTAAATGGGACAGTATGCCGAGTCTTTAACATCCTAGTCTAAAGTGTGGTAAATACTAGTTGAAGAAGCAATAATGTTCCATGAGAGCTTCTTGTCTTTTTTTACTGTAAAACAAACATGAATCTTGTTTTATCACTGTACCTTTTTAAACTATTCTAAGAATTTCTTTAGATACAAGCTCACAAGTTTTTCCTGCAAGGTGGAAAATAGTAAATGCCCTAGGTCCTTAGCAATATGTGATGTTAATGTTTTACTTGACAACTATCACTTGGTGGCATCAGCAGCAGTTGGAGTCTGTTGCATCCATTTCTTCTCATTCGCACTCTTTCTTTTCCACTTGGGTGAGGCCACCAAACCCAATTCCTTTGGGACCAAAATTTTTTGCATAGCAAACTGGAAAAGAAGGAGGGAGGTAAATGGTATTCTGAATGTTTTCATATAGAGGTAAGTGACTTTTGGTTTTAGTACTACTACCAAATTTAAGGTAATGAAAGGAAGGAAATCTGAAATAATGTCTTTCCCAGAAGTGTCAAGGGGTTCTAATACTGAAACTATTAAACAGAAGTCACATCTGATACTCTCAAAAAAGAAAAAAAAAAAGTGTATGTATTAAAGATCAAAGTAAAATTTTCATTAAAGCTACTTTCTTGTCTGAAAACACTCCATAAAACTTGGTCTGTATGAGTAATACAGACTGAGTAATCAGTCTGAGATTTTCAGAGGTGGTTAAAAGAAGTATAGCATAGTCCACAAACTGTTGATGTAGTTTTTAACCATTCCATTTTAACTGTGTTGCTAAGTGTGTGCATAGTTACTTATGATTGCTCTGGTAAGGAAGTAGTAGCGGTCAGCATATTTCTCCAAATATGCTAATGTGATTAGCAAATATGCTAATTTGATCTGCAGTCATCAGGCTGTACCTAAAGTCACAGAACTTAAGTATTCCACTTCAGAGTTCTCTATAAAGTTTAGCCTAGGATATAAAAACTTTGCATATTTTTCCCCTTAAGCTATTTCTAAGAGGCGAGTCTGTGAACTCTTTTGATCTGAGAACATCTGGATGTATAATTTGGCATTAATGCGCTACCGTCTGCGCTTCCAATATAGTAAAATGTTTTTCACTTTTACTGTCAAGAATTCAAATTAGGACCATGACCTTTACAGATCTGTGTCTTTGTGGATTTTTTAATTATTATTTTTTTTTACTGAGTGAGTTTGTGCAGGTACAAGAGTCTGCCCAGCAGCTATGCCCAGTGTCCCTGTTAGAAGGTCCGAGGACAGGTCTGAGAGGATGTCATATTTGTAGAAAAATGACAGCTTCAAAATGTACGTGTCAATAGTAGAAGATGCGATGTTACCTTAGCTCTTTACTTCGCTTTTGGGAAGTTTTTTAAAAAAGATGAAATGAGATTTCATGAAGTTGTTAAGCATGCAACCAGGTAAATCATGATGGCAATACTAATTCTAGATGGACTCGGGTGGTTCAGCTCATTACGGTTCTTACCTTTACAATAGAGCTCTCCATCTTTGTCTGTAACGTTCGTGGATTCTAAACTCTTTCCACAGATAGCACAGCGGAAGCACGTCTTATGCCAGGGCTGAGTAAAATTAAGACAATTTGTTGTATATTACAGGAAGCACACAGCTAACAGGTACAAGAATCAATTGCTTTTTATGGCGTGAAAAGGTTTAAACTGTTTTGTTGGTCTTAGGGCTTTCATTTTTAGTCATTCTAGGTTAGTCTTTATTCTGTTACTTTATGATTGCAAATCAATACCTTACCTAGTGACTTTGTTATTAACGGGGGTGTAGTAAAAAGTGGGGAGCTATAGATGTTACTCTTGTTTTGGCCACTTCTTTGATGTGCAGAGGTAATATTCTAGTGAGAGTTCCTAGAGGAGAGAGCTAGCATGTCATGTAAGAAAAGCTCTAGTCATGGGATCTCTGTAATATATCTGCAATTGCCACTACAAATAAATGTTTAAATTATAAATATCCCTAGAGATGGTAGTAGAATAACAGCAGTAGAAGAGCCAGCCTGTACAGTAGCTAGGAGTTGTTCTTTAGACATCCACAAGACACAAGAAGTTGATGACGGTTTATGAAAAACACATGGTTTTAAACCCGAAAGTATATTGGACTCTAGCAATTTGCTAATTCTTCCTTGTGTTTTCTTCCTTGAGACTAGGAGTAAAAATTGAAAAGATCAAGGACCTATTAGCTATAGTTTATCACCATTATGAAAGTGTGTTTTGTTTCTAGTGCCGTAGTAACTACTTACTTTTCCTCCTCCCATGATCTTCTCTGCAGCATACACTGATTTGCCACAACGGGGACATTTATCCACATCTACCATCTTTTTGGCAAACTTGGAAGGATTACTTTGTGTAGAAGGATGAGCAGACTTTGGTGACCCCCTAAAACAGAAGTTTTCAGTGTTTTAAAATAGCGCTTAAAATTTTATCTTCATGTTAAAAATATAACTCCATCATTTTTTTATAAGGGATAAAAAATTCTTAATTCATTGGTCTTAGACATGCAAGAGGAGATGCAAGTTTCCTGGTGAATTCTGTGTTGTGTGGTTGAAAAGCTGATACTGTAACCACTGATGTTACCTGATTTGTGCTGAGAACATGAAGCTGACAGCAGCCACATGCAGAAAAGATTATACTTAATGTTAAGTGAAAGTAAAGAAGATTTCTATTAAAAGGTGAGAGGGGAAATAAAAGCAAAAGATCTCTATGTTCTTTGTTACTGGCTATCTGCTGGCATTCGGTGAGTGGAAAATAAAAGTTAGGTTTTGCATGCAGTTTTTTTGTTAGTCACAGTAATGTTTGGACCAGGATATGGGGTTCTTAGCTGGCCTGGGCTCCAAAGCACATCAGAAAAGTAGCTTTGCTTTGTGTTTCTGGACTTTGTGCTTTATGTCTTTGTGTTAGCTTAAAGCCTTTCATGGAATGACTTTTCAATTACCAGATTGTTGAATTGCAACAGGTCATTAAATCTACAGGACATGACAATTTTTGATGCAGAACTCTGCCTGTAATGGATTCATATCTCACAAGGAGCTACAGTTAAATACATTATTTGAGCTTTTCTTTCCCGCACAGCCCATTGGTTAATTGGTTTCCTTATAGTTATACCAGGAGAAAGCGTTGTTGATTAGGAAATGTGCAGCTTTGAGAATCATAGAAAAATACTATAAAAATGTACTGTCAGAGATAATTATGTGCTTTTGGAAGATGGTATCCCATTAGAATTCTTTTGTTCAAACATCTTGGTGTGTTTGTAAGTGTTACTTGAGCCACAGGGAGGATTTAGAAATGTTATTTCCCATATTGAGAGACAAGTTAACAGTGTGTGGTAGTGTGATTATTTCTTTAATAGTAAAACCTAACTGTGTTTTAGTCTCTTAGAGGAAAAAAAAAATATTCTCCTGTTCTATGGTGAATGTGACTTCACCACAGTGCTACTAATGGCAAATTATGATTGCAGTGGATATGTATGTCTGCGGTGGCATATAAAGGTTGCTTCTGCAGAATAATTGCCTGTTGAAGGAGGAGATAATTTATAAAGAAGTCTTGAAGAGTGTGAACATCATTAAAAACTGGTAAATTACTGTGTCCACTGAAGGAAAGGTTGTAGGAAAGCATGCTGTGCTGCTTATGCTGGATGTTGTTATGGAAACAGAATAAAATATCTAATATACCCTGCTAAGTGACAAGTAGTACCAGAAAAAGGTGCTGTCAGTGGGACTGAACTCACTGTTGCAGATTCAAGCCCAGATGGTCACCGGTATCAGTGCTGAGACATCCTGCCCCTTGTCCGAAGCCGATACCTTTGGGACCGTATTTTCTCCCATAACAAGTTTTGCAGTAGATTTCAGATTCATGAGCTGCTACTGTGGTACTGTCCAGAGCTTTTCTGCAAGCCACTGAAAATGGGAGGAGAAAGACACGTATCAACATAGGCGTTTTCAAATTTGAATTTTCATGGCTGAGAATAATTACAATTAGTGTTCATTTTTGTTTATCTTTACAGGAAAAAAAGGGTGTTAGCCTGTAGTCAGTATGAAACTTCACTGGGCTGTGGCTAGAGCAGTTGTGAATGCACACACTACACACTTCTTTTGCCATGGGCAGTTATGGGCTTGTCGAGACAATTTGTCTAGATCTGTGAAGCTTAAGATGGATTTGAGATCATCATTCTAAACTCCTGAACCTTAAAAAAAGAAAAGAAAAAAAAAAAAAAAGAGGTTGTAGGGGTGATTGTATTGTGCATCTGCACCTTTCAAAATAGTCACTGTGAGTCTGTGGTGGCTTTCTCACCTCAGCCCATGCTATTTTAATGCATGTTTCTAAAAATGGATATAACATCCATACCATGTCCAGGCACAGTCAAGCAGGACGTGGATTTTGTTATGTGTCTGTTTGCGCTGTGGTGCAAGGTAAAGCTGTGATCCCAGTCAGCTGGTAGTTTCAGCTCTGTTAGACTTCCTCCAGAATATGGCAAGAACATGACTATAGCCGATCCCAACCCCGGTACCTCTTCCTAGTTTTGTTTGTTACAGAGAAATGCTGCTTGGCTCAGCTCACTAGGCAAGGTCTGGGAGACTTCTGGACAGAAGATGCCATAGGAATACCCAACATTCATAATGGAATACGAGTTAAGATTCTCTACATCACTCTTTAAACCAAGCCTCAACTTGGAAGGACCAAAAGTGATGAGTGCTCACAGCTGCTGCTTTGGGGATCTCAGTAAGCACGTATCCATGTTTTGAGAAACACAAGCCATGCCTACAGCTAACCAGCATTGTTGAGACCCGTCTCACGCGTGGTTATTCTTATCTAGTGGCTGTGGAAGCTAAACTGTGTCCTCCACAGTTCTTCACTCATCTAAAACCTGGTCAGCCTTTAGAGGCTGAAATCGGTTACCGGTCCAATGGGTTTCTTTACACATGGAAACTGGACGTTAATGAATGGGAAGAAAAAACCAATAGCTACACTCCTCATCTGTTTGGTGACTGTGTATGCTGCAGTGTTTTGGGAACTCGGTGTGCGATAGCCCCCACCCCACCAAGGGAAGATGGAGCTTTGGTTTGGAGTGCCTAGAGAAAACCAGGGGCTTGCAGTATGCTTAAAAATTAAAATTTCAACATTTCTGACAAATTGTTCACTGTTTCAACAGTGGTTGATAGAGAAAAAGAAAATGGCCAAAGGGTTCTCTCCAGCTTCCTTTGAAGAAGTGCGTGTTCCCACAGCAGGCATTCCAGTCGTGGATGGGCTGTTGGTAGCTTGGAAAACAAAGTTGCTTAGCTCATGTAAGCAGCAGAAACCTGTGAAATACAGAACTATTGAGAGCAGCTGGAAGTTCAAGCCATGGAATAGCTAGCTGAGTGTTTGGTTGGTCCCTTTTCCCCCATGTTTATTTTAACTGTCCTTCTGTGAGTCTAAAATTCATCCATATCAGGAAATTTAAGCTGATACTGGAACCTCTGCAGCTTTAATGCTGTCACTACGCTGTGTAGAGGGAAAATAATTCACAAGGACCTTTATGGTTAATAGAAATAAAATGCAGGGCTTCTGTGAAGGCGTGAACCTGATCTCCTAGTGCTACAGTCTCTTCTGCTTTGAGATGATAATTATGTTTGCTAAGGGAGTTAAGGGATGATGGAAACTCTAGCAGTAGCTAAAGTGTTTCTATTTCTGGCACCTTAGGGATAGAGTATCAATTCACCGCAACAGATGGAGCAAAAGCCCTTGAAGTGCTATTGTTGAAATAACTTTGAGACCCGTCATCTGCCAACAGATCCTGCTCACCAGCCGCTACTAAGAAGTTTCAGGTTGATGGCGTGAGATCCTGCCAAATGTCCGTCACAGCTGTGGTTAAAGTAAGAGCTGACGGGGGAACAAGGCAGGTAAAAACAGCAGTCTGTGTGGGAGGGAGGGCTTGTTGGGGAAGAGTTTCTTTCCCATAATGCTTGTAGGAAAAAAACATGGAGTGGAGCATGTGTGATTTATAGTGTAGCTTGTCTGATCCTTACTGTGTTAACAGGTTGGTTTGAGTTGGTTAGAATTTGGCCAAATTGAACTTTTTGGTCTTAAGATACTGGTGTGTTCTGTCTGTCTGGTCAAATATAATGTAAAATATAAAACATATTTTGAATATATTTAATACAAAGATACTTAAAAGTTCAGCTAAATAAGTTAACCCTTTCTGTACCTAAGATTGGGTCGGGGAGGATTGGTTTTCTTTCTGCTGAGAAATTGAATCCTATAATTGGTACATTGCAAAGCCCATGAACGTGATACTGAGTTGCCCAGAGCTGCTGATGAGTGTGTGTGAATCATGAGAAAAGTAAAGCCATTTAACATACCTCATATGCCAACCGGGCTTAGATGCATCTTTAGGTTTTGACCTTAAACATACTTTTGCTGGGAATACTTTTTTTAGTATCTAACCTATTAATAATTCAGTTCAGACTTAGGACTCTGAGGGACAAATAAAATAAAATAAACCAAACCCCACCCCACTCCCCCAAAACCCCAACCTACTGACAAAAATCAAAACAAAAACCCAAACCACAAAAAGCCCAAACAGCTGGCAAAGCTAATGGATGGATGTTGTTTATCACGAAAAAAATAACCAAAGAAATTGGTTTTCTTCTTAAAAAGAAAAAATCAGTTATGCTATGAATGAAGCTTAAACTTGTTCCAGTATTAGGTAGGAGAGAAATATTATTAACTATGCCTTATTAGGACAGCTGTTTATTTTTGTTAGACACTGGAGAGTCTACTCATTTGTCATTTTCTGGTGTAGCATTTTCTAGCATTTGATAAAGCACAAACATCAGTGAAAGCTTTTCTCAGTTACCACATTCGTGTCCCTCTCCCTATAGCTCTCTGACACCTAGTATTAACTGTTATAGGCAGCACAAGGAAGCAATAACAAGTCTATAGTTTTCACAAAACTGAGATTTCATAATTCTGTAAGAACTGGCTGAAGGTTGTCGATTACATTTTTTTTTTTTTTTTTTTTTTGTGGGAATTCTTCCTTACTCAGTCTGATAGACATCGCTTGCAGGGCACTCGGAGAAAGGCAAAGATGGCTCAAGGATGTTATTTGGACTGATTCTGCGTAGTACTATGCCATGTTATCAAAACATGTAATATCAGTCTCATGCCTCCAAACAAGAATTCTTTGTCCATCCAGGAGAGGAGGAGGAAAAATTTGATTCAGGAGCTTCTAAGCTGTCATGTTGGAATTCATACTGCAGGGGTACCAAATCTCAAGTGTTGTCTGCAAAATAAACTAGCTATCTTTAGTTCTCATCAAATTGTTTACTCTCTCCACAGAAGGTGAACAGAGCTAAACTAATACCTCCTCTCTAATTTTTCAGGTGTCGGCTCATCTGCAGGGAAAGCAAAATTCCTGGAAGCTGTCTCCCAAACACTGCAGAGGTGCGTGGGGTGAAAAAGGGCAATGGGACTGTATGAAATATGGGGAAGGAGGAGACTGAGGTGTTTGTAGGGTGTTGGCAGGAGATTTTGATGACACCAGGGTAATGTCTTTCAGCTTTACTGTGTGAAATGAATTAATGTTAGGGTTCACCATAAAAGTAATAATCTCCTGTAATATCCCAATAACATTTACTTCTATCTTGTCAGTGCCATTTGTTTAGTTCTTCTAGACTTTCTAACCTGAACCAAACCCATAGCATGCTCTGCTGTGGACAGAAGGTAGTATTTCTTGGAGATACGTGATTCTGCAGCAGTCTAGTGTCCCTGACAAAAAAAATGATCCAATGCATTTTTGGGAAAAGAAAAGTCAGGAGCCTGAGAGGCAGACTGCTAGAAAAGGGCTGGAAAACTGGGCTTGGTTATTAAGGGCAGCTATGGAGCGGCACAGTGGCATTTCAGAAAACTGCTTTGATGGCTGCTTTGAAAACAGATGCCATCATTTTCCATTACTAAAACGATGGGAAATAGGTTTCATCTTTATGTTTCTAGAGAGTGCCAGACCAGAACGCGTTTCGCTGTGCTGTACTTAAAGTAGGATGATGAACATGTGATGCCCTCTATTCAAACTTCCCCGCAACTAAGAGGCATAAGCTTTACAAACTTCTCCTTTGCAAAATTCAGTCTGATGCTGGTTGCTTCTGCCATGCTGGATGTTGCTTAGGGTGTTTAAAAACCTGCCGTAGGCATCCCGTGAGCAAACATGATGAACTGGGGCAATGGAATTGTCTTTATTGCATGCAAAGTAATGCAAAAGTGAATTTACTAGCTTTGATGGAAAATGTACAGAGAGCGATGGGAATTCTTTGAAGTTAAAAGAGTGTAGCCCAGCTTACTGCAGAGGAAGCACGTCTTGTGGAAACTCCTTCCATTGCACTGGATTTCCTCGGCGTGGTACACGGTCTTTTCACAGGCACCACATTTGGCTCCACCTCCCCAGTTTGGCATACTTATATCTGAAGGGCTACCTGGAAAATCAGATTACAAAAATAAATGCAACAACGGAAGTGAGTTGTTTTAAACAGAACTTGATATTTATTTTCTTTTAAATTATTGTTTTTTCCCCATCTCCAGTCAACTGCTATTGCATCCCTGCAGTACACCACGTATCTGTGTGGTAGCAGGGATGTCCCCTACCCATGGGTGAGGGTGCTAACCTGGTGCTGCAGGGAGCAGGGGCAGTCTAAATCCTATGTTGTGCAACCCTCCTTTGTAAATCAGGATGTTCCTTAGCTTGTGATGGTAAATACATTAAATGATTGTGAGGTGTTTCGGTGAAAAGGTGCCTGGATCACTGAAACCTCTTCTGGAGAAGTGGATCTAGGATTTATTTTCTGACAAATGTTAATTTTCTTTCAATCCTGCCCTCCCCTGTATCCCAGCATAGCCTTTGTCTCTCAGCTTTTGCTTTATGTGTGTTGGTCTGGTTTTGGTGAGGCAGTTTTTAATGGAGGCTAACTAACACTTTGAAGCTTTACTGGACTTTAAGCAAAAGCGTGGACAGCATTTGGCATTAAGTTTTCTACAGAATGGTATTCTACCTAGGCTCTCTGTTACGAGACAGCATATAGTGCTATCCATACCTCTCCAAAGCAAGCGGTAGGTCATCCATTGCCACGTGAGCCTTCTCGGTGACATGTATAAAGGCAATTTTCTGCGGTAGTATGATATTATTTTATACAACTCATACTTGCTTAATTCCACCTTGAAGTTTAACACTTACAATGTTATTTCAAAGGACAGTTTAATAGAAACAAGTTGTTTGCTGCTTTTCTGAATTCCTCATAAAACAGCTGCAAGGTCACTGTGCTGCACAGCTGTTACAAAGTAGTAATAGATAGCTTCCTAAGGTTCTTGTGGTGTGTTTTAATTTGTCAGTTGCTTTTAAAATCTAAGCATCAGAAAAAGAGTAGTGGTTACTGTTCTGGTTCTTGCTATTCCCGTGAGTGCTGGGGTGGCTTGCCCAAGGTCACACAGGAGGGCAGTGTCGGAGCCAGGAGCCCAGCTTCGGTCGCCTGACGGCAGGCTGGGTAAGTGCTCTTCCTGATGATTGTGCTATCACACATCTGAAACAACCCCAACCTATGGTTTGCCCTTCTGTTTTCTTGTTTGAGTCATCGTTTCTGGAAAGACTGGGACGTCATCTTGTCATCTGCATGCTGTATTATCGGGTTGTTCCAAGCTCCTGGCACCAGCCTTCCTTCTCCTTCTTGGAAAATCAGTCACCTTCTTATTATAGTTCTTTCAAAGCCTGGTTGTGCTATTTATGTTTGATTAAATTCACAATAAGATATTCTTAACCAAGAAAAGAATTTTGAATGCTGAATCAGGCCCACTACCGGAGAATTTTCTTCTGAGGTTGAGAGGCAGAGGGGAGTTTCCACAGCAGGGATGGAACGTAGCTGGTCTTTGTAATGGCTTGCATGTTAGACTAACGTTTTACTATGTCTGTAGTAACTGTCCTGTGTTTATCATCATCTGTGATGTTTGTATCAGTACTCTACCTTCCAAATTGCAGAATGAAATGAACAATTTCTACATGCCAGCTCTGCAGGCTGAACCTGAAGCTGGAGGGAATTCTTTCCAGCAGCTAACACTAAAAATCACGCAGTGGTCTAAGAGACACGTGTGTTCAGCAAAAGGAAGGTAGCGTAGGAGCCTGTGCACACATTGAAGCCATAGCACTGAAGATGTAGCAACGTGAGCATGTTGTACAATCAGTGTTTGGTAATGATGCAGCATATCCAAACATCTCTGCTTTAGAACTGCGGTTATTAGTATATCCTCAACCATGTATAATGGTTATACGTAAGTCACTGTTGTGACTGTTACCCGCGGTAGACAGCATACCCATCACCCTCATGTGAGATCCAGTCTCTCCTTCTCTCTGTGAGGCTGATTTATGCTCAGCTGAACAACCTCCCTGGCTCAGGCAGCCTTGTCCTCTGCTGTCATACAGCAACAGCATCGTTTATCTCTTTCACACCCTATCAGTACTCTTGGGAGGCCGTTCACGAGCCGAACTGCTCTGACAGTTAGAGAACAGTAATGATGCAACAAAGAAAAGAAAATTCATCTTGCCTCTAGCTCTGTTTATCTGTAATGTAATGGGTAAAAAGCAAAAATCTGATGTTGCTGAAATAAACAAAACTAACTGCATGCGGGGAACATACTATGAATTTGGCCCCTTTTCACTCAGTGAAGGTGTCACTGAACAGCACTGTTAAAAAAAAAACCAACAATCTTTTTTTCCTTTCTTTTGAATGGAAGATAAAGGAACAGAGAAAAACCTTTCACATAGGTAAAATCTAATGGTCTCATTGCACTATTCTATATTTTCTTCTATTTTTAATGTACTTTTATATTGGTGCTTTTTTTTTTCTCATATAAAAATAGTTCAAGTAAAGCTTCAAACATTTTAAGAGAAGGAAGAGCAGTGGGAGATAAAAATCAGTTTTGTGACAGTTCCTTGAAAATTAAAATGAGATTTTTGTGTTCATAGTGTTCCCTTTCAAATCAAGTTTCCAGTTGAACCCGTTCCCAGTGGGAGCAGCAGTGATGGCCACCTGGGAGGACAGCGGTTTGGAGCTCCAGTCTCTGTAAAACTGCTTCTGCTGGTTTAGTTCCCCTCAAAGGCACACCAAGCATCTCAGTCTGTGGCGACGGGATGCTTGTTCGAAAGTAGCTCTAATTACATCACTAGCTGAAGGAAAAAAAAATAATCTCTGTAAAAGTCTGATAATGCGTGATAGTGAACCTTGTGCTGTTGCGGGCTGTGGTTGGAGCTCTTAAAAGGACCATTGCTCCTGAGGCTAATTATAGTAATGTGACTGGGCATGCATACACATTTTCCATGGTTTTTTGGCATCACCTGATGGGAAGCTGTCACAGTATAAACATTCCCATAAGGATACTGGCGTAAGAAGGGCAGCGTATGCTGCGGTGTGTGCACTGGCTGGCTGAACAGCTGGGTGAGGTACCAGGGCAAGCCTGTGCTCTTCATGCCCTTGCTTTGTTCATCTCTTGGAGCGCGGACCTGCAGCCATCCCTGCGGGTGCTGCCTGTGCAGCAGGTGTTACTGTGAGCAAGTGAATTCCACAGGGTATATGGATTCATAGTTTTCTACTCAACTAAATTACAATGGTGGGTAAGGCTCCATCCTTAAAATGTGCAAATAGAACTCTGTCTGCTATCTGTCATAAGAAAAAAAAAATACACCCAAAGCCTTCATTTCACTTAACTTCATTGGGTGTCAGTGTCTCAATCCCCCTGAATTTTCCTGGACTTTGTCATCTTAATCTGGTTCACTTGCAGCGACTGCTAACCACATGGTATGTGTTACATGTTGGTGATCTACTGGGAAGTCGAGTGGGCTCATTCTAAATGTATTGGACATGTGACAGAGAAACTTCTGAGTGTGAGTGCTGCAGCACGTTGGCAGGCGCTGCCGGTACTGTTAAGCCGGAGGAGTGTTCTTGGACTTGCTCTGATGGCATTTAGCAGCTTGTATCATTCTGCTTCAAAATGCAACTACGATATGGAGTAGAATTGATACAGATGAGATGTGCAGCCAAGGGTACGTGCTTCTCGTTATTTAGGGCTTGTAACACTACTACGTAGGCTAGCCTGGGAGCAGGGAAGCCTTTGAAGTGTTTCTCTGTCTGCACAGGCATGAAAAAATGCGAGCCGTCTTCTGCTGGGCTGTTAGCCACACCGCACAAATCTGGATGTCACACGACTGCTACGGTGCGTGTCTTGCTCTGATCACAGCGCTATTGATAAGAATATAATCCAAAATGTATTTAGATCCATTGATCTAAGTGGGAGGTGGATGCAGTGCTCGCCCAATGAAGCTGTGCGGAGGAGTGCAAGGCAGCGTGGCGCAGGTGAGAAAGTAGTGAAAGTAATTCTGGTGCTTCCCTGCTAAACACGAGGTTTTGCCTTCTAAATGCTTACAGAGTTGTTAGTCCAGAGTCTGGGTCATATCGGAGTGGACTGCCGAAGTCGTGCATGGTGTGGCTGGGAGGATTATCTCAGGGTGCCACATGTGCTACAGGATGGCTCTGAAGGGCATAAGTGGGATTGGAAATGTCGGTCTTCATGACCACTGGTAGAAATGGTGGTAAAAATGCTGAATCAGGACTGATGGATAGGATGTGCCTTGCTTCTTTTTTTTTGACTCCCAGCTAGCTGTTTGTTCTAGGCTCGGTTAAAAGTATAAGAATACAGATTCCTTAACTAACAAAAAAAATGCTAATAATATGAAATTAAATCACTGTCTACGTTGAAATGCAAGTATCAAGGCTACACTTGAAATTCTTTTCCCAGCTGAAGTCTGTGGGAAATGCCAACGCAGCCAGGACTTCATCCTAGTATCTAATCACAGCTCTGCTGCTGACCTGTCCTGTGACCACCAGTGACTCATTCGACCGTCCTTAGTGTCACTCACCTCGCCAGCACCAGGGTAACAATAGAGAGCTTTCTTTATAAAAGTTGCAATAAACTACTGCTATAATTTTTCCTCTTTCTCTGCAACTAATGCTCGAGACTGTCAGGTTTTATCTCGCTGTGTCTGCAGGGTAAAGCAGAATTCGTGCCCCTGGGCCTCAAAATGCCTGAAGGTGTTTTTGTCAAAATCCAACCCGCTGCAGAAAGCGTTCTCTCTCAGCAGAATAGACTCACACAGAGAAAATGCTTCTGTTTGAAGGTTGGGCTCATTTAATGAAGGTGCAATATTGTTAAATATTTATAATCGTATTTCTTATATTCTGATGCATTCAATAGACTATTGATACAGGTAAATTTAAAGCTTATTAGTTAGCATCATACATTTAGCCCCCGCCACCATCTCATAATGACTAGCGTTTTTCCTTTCTTTCTGCAGTAAACTGACACAGATCAAGGATGGGAATTTCTACACCAACACAGGGAAGTAAATACTGATTTTTCATTGGCACTAGTCACTCTAAGTTACACAAGCCCACTTGAAACAAAAGATTTTAAGTGACTTGGTATGAAGTGATATGCAAACGTGATCAAAAACCCCAGAGCCCTGTTTCTGAGTCCTTTGCTTTTGTCTCTGCCCTTCCAAATGATCTATTATTTCCTAGTATAGTAATGCCACATTGATTTTAAAACTTCCTTGATGCACCCTTTTGCAGAAATTTAAGATTGCACCTCCAAAAGATGTGATATCCTGACACTAGAACAAGGTACTTAGTTCTGACTTAACAAAACCACGACACCCCACCCCACCCCCCGCCCCCCCGCTACTTGCTCACAGCCCCTCAGAGTTCAGTTTGATTCTTGTGGTGTGGGTAACTGCACCCTGCTGTACAAATGACCTGTTCCTTTTTCCAGACCTAATCCTGGGCTATCATCTTTCACTTTTCCTTCCACAAGATCCTTCTCTAAGTCCTTATCTGTGCACCAAGTCTTTTAAGTGCCGAGTAAAACTGTGATGGGCTGTGAAATGGTACCGTGATAATTGAGATCAGACACAGAATTATTTTGCCTATGTACCAGGTTTTGTTCTTTGAAATAACTTTGCCTTTAGGTAGAAAACTTCTCAAAGTAATTTTTTTTTTTTTTTTTTTAATTATTGGGCCTTTTCTGGAAACTTGACCAATGGTGCTGTCTTGTAATGATGGAGTGACAGACATGTGAATTCTTTCATCCTGCATTGCTGTCTAGCCATTTTCTGTCAAGTCTGCATAGAACTTTTCTTCTCATTCGATATAAAACCAGTTGGTCACTGACATTAAATATTTTGAGGATTTGGGAGGGGCTGTTCTTTGTTTTTGGGTTTTTTTTTTTTTTTTTTATTTTCTTTCTAGAATACTATCATCTGAGAAAGTATGAAAGCCCATAAATTCATATGCTTAGAAAATGATGTGCAAAAAGACAGACATTTTGTGGAAAATATAATTCCGTAGCTTTGTAACAAAATTTTTTAAAAGACTTTGAAACTTTTGTTATCTGGTCTTGTACGTAGTCAAAACATATATCATTACCAAGGAGCCCCACAACCCTGTTCTGGTCACACTGGTATCTACTCAACAGGCTGAGAAGCCCAGAAGAATCTCTCTGATCAGTTGGCTACTCCAAACCTAAAATACTGCTCTTAGCTCAGTTCGACTTGCATTGCTACGCTATAGCTATGCATTTTAATTTGTCAAGCAACAAGCTTTTACATGTTTCTACCACCTGTTAGGAGCAAAAAAAAAAAAAAATAGCCAAACCCTTATATCGGGCAGTCTTGGCAGAACCCAGTGCACGCTACTTACCGGAGTCGCTTGATGCTTCCTCCTGCCTCCTTGTGCCTGAAGGGCTGGACCGTGAGGGGTTCCTGCACTCTTTAAATGCAGTGGCCACCACCGTCGGCCCTATAAGCTGGGAGGGGAGGGGAATGAGGGAGAGTTTCAGGGATCTGAGCAATGCCACTGCTATCGCCAAGCTGAAAATAGCCTCTGACAAAAGCCTGGCATTTTGTTCCCTTATGTCCACTTGTGAGTAGGTGGACAACAATGCGGCCCCTCGGTTATGCCTCAGGGCGTTCCGAACGCAGCTCAAAGATCCTGAATAAAGATTGAAGTTTTATAGTTGCTACTGCATTGTTTAAATGCGAAGGCATAAAATAATGATTCCCGAAATGAGGATTTAGGCATAAATGGCCACATTGTCAAAAGGAATTTACCAAAACAATTATTTAAAAAAAAAATAAAAATCCAAACCTGCTTGTAGGAACCTTTGGAACTCAACAGTTTTAAATCAGAATTTCATTCAGCAGTTCATGATTTGATAGATACAATTGTTTTTTCTTTTAGGGTACAGAGAATTACGCTTTTCGCTCTAATCTTTCAATTTTTTCTTGGTTTAGGCATTAAGATGGCTGATTAATATGGCTAATGTTTATCACGTCTAGTCATCGTGGTTATATTTGCCGTGCCCAGCTGAGTCCCTTGGAAATGGATGCTGCTGCAGACATGTTAGACTTGTGGACAATAAGGTATGAAGCACTTAAAGTTCAGTTTTTACAGGGTTTTATTTTAAGTGCTTTGAATATTTAGAAGCCAATTCTCATTTTCTAAAGGGATGCCTGAATTTAGCAACTTTGTTCAGTATCTTGGGCTTTGCTGTGTGTGAGAGGGCCAAGCCCTTGCAGTTTGGGGGTTAAACAGCAGAAGCTTAGCTTCTCAACTCTGAGACTTCCACAGGAGCGTAAGGAAATTGGAGCCAAATCCATGTCAGATTTTAGGGGTCCATTTGCTGAAGCTACTTTGAAAATCCTTAGGGGCCCATAGATCCTTTGGCTGTTAAGTCCAACCAAGATTTTCTAATGCAGAGATGGGTCCTTGATGTAAAGTCGAAGTAGTATTTTAATTTTTTTTTTCCTGAGTGGGAGAGCTGGGTTCCACCTCTTCTTGGCCATTCTCCCTGGATGGTTAATGAAGCTCTTCTGCCTGTGTCACATGAGGGTCAAGGCAGACGTGATGGGGCAATGTACATGGTCAATGCAGGGGTGACGGAGCAATGTACATGGCATGAAAGTTTCTTGTAAGGTGCAAGCAGGGAGGGGCTGGGGCAGGACTGAGCTCACTGCTGGAGTACGCAGAAAGCACCAAGAAGCTTGGAACCACTTAGTGTCTGCGCCTTTGGTGATTTATGTTAGGGCCCTTGACACTGGAGAGAGCTGAATGTTCTTTAATCCTCACTCATGTCACGTAGATCATGTACTTGCATGGATTTGCACTACAACCGACTGCAGGGAAATCTGTGGAGAAAGATTTTTACCCCCAAATGCCAGTATTTTCCCTCTGAGTTTGTCAGAGAATTGAAGGGGAAAAAGCAAGGAGCAAGCTTCGGTTTCCTGGCATTGGGTGCTGCTGCCTTCCTGTGCTTCTGTGCTACCCTGGGTGCTGCGTGCCCCTGGAAGGACGCGAGTCCTGGTGAGAGGCTCTTTACAGTGCGAAGGAGCCGTCGGACCCGTAAGGATTAGTTGGGATTTCATATAATCCCCGGTCCGTTGTGCTTATTGGGAGCGGAGATGGGAAGAACGGGCTTGAAATATGCAACTGGAGCGTACTGGAGCATAGACATGCATGAATTCTTATATTCCTGGTGGACTGAGAGTGTAGTGTTTTCTGTAAATCAAAGGTAGGGAATAAAAAGCACTGCTCAGAGAGCTGGAATGCAGCGTATCAAAAGCAGAGTGAGCCTGAGGATCAGAGGGACTTTCCTAGAGCTTGGCAATGGAGTGTGTCGGGTACTCGGGTCACGTTCGCGGGTAGCTGGGGAGAGCAGTGAGCTCAGAGCGAAATGCAGGTCTTTTGGGGAAGAGGATACTGTGGGCAGAGGAGTGGCAGCTTTGCAGCCTGCAGAATGAATAAGAAGCAAGTAAAGTGCTAGGTGTTACGGAGCCTGTGTGAAAAAGCTACCGTATTTTGACAGGAGCCGAGGGCCACCAGGCAGTAAGTCGGAACGTATGTTCTGCTTTTCAGAATGCAGTACAATTGGTGAGAAGGCAATTTCCCCAAGCCTAATTACTGTAGTTTCTTATTCTGTCAAGCATGCTGTCCAAAAAAGGAAAGGTTTGTCATTTGTTTCCATTGCAAGTTTGTGTAAACCTTTGCATTTATACTTCTCACATGAAATTGATAGGAGGTGTAAGATCAAACAATTACTTTTTTTTTTTCCTCCTCCAAAGTGGTATCTGCTCACTGCTGCAGTGAGGATTCCTCCATTTCCCAGCTTTTATTCTTCTCTCCCACTCATACAGGAGTATTTCAATAGTGATCCTATTCTGTCAGGTGTATTTTGTATTATAATTTTGCATTATTAAAGAGCAAGCTTGTTCGTTTTACTGTGCTGGCTGTTTTAAAGTATGTTAGTGTTTGTTTGGTTTTTTTACCCAGTCCAAGTCTGATTCTTGGGCTTCGCTAGCATTTCTCCTGCCCTGATTTGGATGGCTGGGCATGTTGCACCTGGTAAGGCAGATACACTCCATTTCCTTTGTTAGTTATTCCGTTACCCACACGTGAGCTGAATGAGGCAGCGTCATCTTCCTTCAGCAGAGAAGTGACTCCACTGTGTGATTTTAAATTCAGTTGGTTTAACTTCAGCTGTTTGATATGAAAGTGTGAGAGGGGAGAAACAACAGCTGGGAGGTGATGTTGACCTTAGCTAGAAAGCAGGAACGAGTAGTACAGCCCCTGTATGGTGTGGGTACGCCTGAGACATGGGGCTCCTTCCTCCTGGAAGCCAGACCTTGTGGTGTTCGTGAGTGGAGTGCTTCAGTAACTGCACCTGTGATTTCTGCTACAAACCTTTTTAGATGGTTTTAAAACCTTAGTTCAAATGTTTTGAGAACTTTGGCTTGAAGCCTCTCCAGTACTACAAAGAACCTGTAGTGTGTGCCCAGCATAGCACACACCTGCCTCAGACTGAGTTTAACGGAACAGGGGCAAGGTAAGGAGTGTTCATCTTGAAATCTTTTAGGATTTTGTCTGTTTAACATGTAACTTCTCAGGTGACATGTGGACAGCAGTTTGCAGAATGCTCCAGCGTGATAAGGATACTCTGAATTCCAAACTTTGTAACTATTTTTTCCTATAACTGTTGTTATTAGGAGATGTAATCTCTAGGTCAGAAGAAAATGAGTTACTTAAATCCCTTTCTGATGAAATGCCATTTTCCCTTTTGTCAGAACACAGAGATATCCCATCTGACAAAAAACAGAACAAAGAGATGCCAGTGGATGTACAGTGTATTACTTGACTCAGGTAATCTAATTTGATCAAACAAAGAAGTCAAAATTTGAGTTTGATGTTAAGTTTAATCTGAAAAAATTGATTCAAAAATACAGTATAAATAATTCTTAAGTTATATAAAACTTGATTAAGAATTAATTTTTTGGTTTCTTTTTGGTTTTTGTTTTTTTTTTTAACTAACTTTACAAAAGAGCATTACTGAACATAGAAGCAAGACATTTTAACTGTAGCCTTTTTTTTAAGACATAAAATATGTACACACTCACAGTACTTTTCTTTGTGCAAAACATGTACTGACTGATAGACTGTACCTTTATGTACAAAGACAATTTCAGCTTACTTTGCATAGTAGAAAAGCAACACAAAAACCCACTAGATACATAACTTTGTTGCTACAATACTTCTGGTAAGCCTTTTGTAAAAATTATTAGACGTAAAATTTATCATTAAGAGCCAGTTTTAATTTTAAAGCAATTAAGTATATTCCAGTATAGAGGTCTTGCAAATGATGTCCAAAGCACACACTGTTCATCATACAATCCAAGATGTGTGCAGCGTGATACCAGTAATCATGGCTGCTGACAACACTCAGCAACTTGATATTCCCAAATTAGTCTTCTGACACTTCAAGTTTTCTTTGAGGAATATACAGAGTTCCTTGAGAGATTTGATTGGCGCCATCTGAATTTGCAGATGGTGAAGCCACTGTGTTTGGCCCTCCTGGCGTACGGAAAAAGTTTTCTGTAACTCTTTGGGGCTCTTGGCATTCCTTTGGAACAGAGGGCTAAAGAGAAGAGAGAAAATCACTTTTACTTAAGGGGAAGGAGAAAAAAAAGTGAATTCTAGTTTTAGGTTTCTCCAGGACATCAACAAACACTTTTTCCTGAAATTTAAAAATGGAAAAAAAAATTATCAATAACAATACACCTGTATTCCTTGCTATATCTATAAATATATAGAGATATAAATAATTAAATAAAAATATTGTTTAAGTCCCTCTAACTCTCTTTTTAATAAAAGAGATCTTGGGCAATAAAGTATTACACAAAATATACAGAGGAAGTTCCTCTGGAAAAAAATACTCTTTCAAAATCCTCTACAATCCTACCCTATTAAAAAATCTCTAACATTAAATGCAAGAACTTGGGCAGATTAGGAGAGCAACAGGAAGGAAAAATAAAGTAACAAATGGATAATTTGTTAATAAGTGTCATCTCAGATCTGTGCCAAATCCTCCCTCAAACAGTTGTCTCTTGGCATCTTGTAGTCTTCCAGCTGGCTCCACTTCCACAAAAAGCTACTTGTTCTTCTTTTCTAACCTCCCAGTTACATTGTACTAGTGCCTGGCCTTCAATGCCAGCTCTTTTTGGGCAGTGCTCATTTATAAAGATTTTAAAAAAAAGTTCCTCTGAATATTTTACCTGCTGTAAAGGAATTACTGCCCTATACTCACTCATTCCACCATGATCGAAAAGTCGCAATTTATTTTTATTTACCTTCTCTTCCTGCAAGTTGGTGTTTTCTGAGCTGTGGCTAACATTTTTTGGTTGTGAAGAGACTGGCACGTGCTGAAGAACAGGATTTGCAGGAACTTGCACACCAGCAGGTATTAGTCCTACATGCTGCAGCGTAAAGTTCAGAACTGAAGAACTTGGACTTTGGGCAGAGCTGGTATTGCTCGAATTGAGACAGGAGTTGCTCAGTACAGGTGCAGCAGCTATAGAAGTTGGTGACAGCATTATATTCAAGGGTGTTACGTGAAAAGCAGGAATGTTAACTGCTTTCAGTTCAGACGCTGGCACTGGAATGACACCTGCAACAGAAAAGTCAAGGGTCGAAGGGGATGAAGAAACTGAGGCTCGAGGCATTGCACTGTAATATCATTAGCTCGGTCGGATGCATCTGGCCCGCGATCCCTTAAGCCTATTCCATGTAACACTCACCGGTAATGGGTGAGCTGTAGGTAGGGTGCTGCAACGGGCATATCCCAGCTCGCTCTTTGTTAGGAAAGCCTGCCTTGTTGCCATGGGTGCACTGAGTAAGAGGAATAAGATAACCAGATGGAAAAAAAGTCTGAAAAAGAAAAAGACGATATACCTTTACCCCAAAGATGTAATAAAGGAAAAAAATAATTGTTTTTCTCCAAAGTTGCATCCCCCTTGCCTTCCTTGATCTTATTCCATGCCTGTACTACCGTCTGTCTGAAATTAGACCCAAGAGACTCAAGGACACACTCTTTATAGTAACACTGCCCTACTGCACTGCAATCAGTTGGCTCCACTTCCAACTGATATCCTCAGTGAAGAACTGAGAATCCATCTGGGATTAACACAGTGCAATTAGACTAGAAAAAAAAGAAATCTTGATATTGAAAACTCTTTTTTTTATTATTTTTTTTATCCACCCCCCCCTCCAGAAGAAACATCTGGACCAAGTAATCATCGTGTCACCTCATTCTTAGATTGTATTTTTTGTAAAACAAACATTTGAAGGCAACCCGTTTGCATTTACAAGGTGTTTTTTTTTTTTTTGTTAGGTTTGTTGTTTTTTTTAAACAGAACTGTTCTTCATTCAGGTTCTCTATGTGCAAAATACCAAATTTCATTGATGAAGAGAGTTTTGCGTGGTTCTGTTTCAAAGTATTTTGAAGTAAATATACACAAAGGACGGGCAGGTAAGGGATCTCAACATAGCCTTCATTTACTTAATCTTAGTTGCAGTCATCCCAATCGAAGCCTGAAAGCCATTTCATGTCCTCTTATTTCTGTATTTAATGCAGAAACAGAAGTCCTACGTGCCTACAAAATAAGGGTTTAAAAGTGCACTAAAAATAATCCAACTAAAGACAATCTATGTATGTGTAGTTCATTATAGTTTTGTTTCTTTTGCAAAGACTGTAACTGATGTTTTCCCAGGTAATAGCAAGATGTGCTTTAAGTCTGACAAAGCTTACCTCGTGAGCAGGAATGGCAAATGTTACAGGTATGTCTTGTTTAGTTTTGATTTGGTCCTCTCCTTCCAGAATATCTTCTCTTTTACATTGGTCATAGCAACTTGCCATGTTTTGATCTAACATTTCAGTTTTCTTCTGTCTCTCTTCCTGGACATTGTCCATTTTGTAATACGTTTGTGAGCTACTGGAAGGTGGTCTTTCATTTTTCCTGGATTCTCCCTTTAAAAAAAGTACATATAAGAACAAAGGCAGTCATTGTAAGACTTAACATTCTCAATTACAGGTCTACAATGATATTTATACATTTAAAAAATTTGGAAAGCAAACTTTCTCCTTGCTTCTGATTCCCAAGTTTGTGCTAAAAAACGCCTATTCAATAGGACAACCTGTTCCAGGTTATCCCCTCTCGCTCCTTCACAGCTAGTGGATGTTTGACACCACGTTGACACAACATGCTGACATTTCACAACTGTTTTGGCAAGTACAATTTAAACCAGCCTAATAATTTAAAGGGACGTAACACATTCAACAACTGAGGAGTAGGAAGCGATCCAGACCCAGTTTCTCCATATGCATCAAGTATATCTGAACCTCTTATCTTCTTCACGTGCTGTATTATTGTACAACAATCCAACATTAACGGTCTGCAACTGTTAGAGATATTTAGAAGGCATAAGGATTTTGGTATGTCAGTGACTTTTTTTGTGTCTACTTGCCCTCCTGACACCTCTAAAGCAAAGACTGAACACCATCAAGATTAGCAACCCGAACTGCTCCACAATCGTATAAATAGGTGAGTCTTGACACAATGTTCTGGGAGTTGTTTTATTTTGACTAACATCTGTATGCTTTGACATCTTCTTGGAAATAAATATTTGAAGAGGAAAGAGAGGGGATTAAGGAGAAAAATACAGCCTGATCCAAGGTTGGCCTTTCAAAGATGTTATATTGTATACTATATATTCTGCCTGATGTTTTAAAATACCAGCAAGATTATGTGAAATTTGAGATACAGGTAGATGTATGTGTGTGAACGAACAAAAACCAGCCTCCCAAACATCAGCAAGAGCAACAAATGAACGTCATCCCTTCAAGCATAATGTTATTTAAAACACCTACACCCAGTGGTAGGCTCCTAAATCGCTTAGAAAATGAGTAGGTGGCCACATTATTAAGCTATACAATAGCATTTTAAAAATAATTTAACTTACCAGAGAAGTATCAAGACTTTCCTCATCACTTCTATACCTCTTAATTAAATTATTCTCTTGTAATGCTTGTGATCTTTTAAGGCACCGCTTTGAAGAAGTTTGTGATTTTGTACTCGGTCTTTCTTTAGCTGTCAAGGACTTTGTTGGATCATGTGTAGCTATCTGATTGTCCCTTCCCTCAGTGGTTATTTGATGTAGTACCTCTGAATTAATTCCAGTTACATTAGCACACGGTAGAGGCTGCAACATGATACTGGGGCTGTAGGTTGTCACAGTGTGGGCTTGGGAAGGGTGCAGATATATTGCGTACGAAACACCAGAAGGAGCGTGAGGTAGTATTACTGGTGAGATGGAGCTGTGGCTTGGAGGACAGACACCGAGCGGCTGTGTGAGAGCTGGCTGCTGAGAGGGTGCTGCCGTGCGAGGAGGCTCGGGCTTGGGGGCTACCTCAGGTGAGGACAGACCACATTCCAAAGCCCATCTTGACAATTTCCTCTCTGTTGCTTTCCTAAAGAAAAAAAAAACAAACACAAAAACAACACACACACGAAAACAAACAAATAAAAAAGCCCAAACATATTTTAATACTTTCCTGCAGAAACGAATGCCTCAACAAAGTATTTTCTGCAATACAAAGACTCTAGTACTTCTCAATCCACTAAACAGAATATAACACAGTACACTATATATAATGCAGTATATCATATATAACAGAATGATATGCAGTATCAGGGGTTACCAGTGTTTGCAGCCTGTGTCCAGCTCAAGCTGAGCCTAGCTTTAATTTAATGGCCAGCGACAAAACAAAGCTTCCCACCGTATCGCTTGCGCAAACTTACTTTGATTGTCCTTCCAGCTGATATTTAGCGACTGCTGCAAGCTGAGCCATTTTACTTGGGAAGGCTGATAAATTTTGATCCGTACCTGGTTGGCGGGGGAAAACAAACCAAAACTGTTAGTACATAAAAAGTAGAAGTTAAATTTTGTCTTGCAGAGACCACGCTGTTTAACATGGCATACACATTTAACGAGAAGGCGTTAAGACTCCGTGCTATCTGCAAATAGCAGCCCAAACTTAATTTGATCAATTGGATGGTAGCTGATGTCAAACAAATTTTAAAGCCTCTGCTCCATTATTTTTTTTTCCCTCCAAAGAGGATACCTGAGAGTACATCAACATCGATAGGTAATTTTCTGGCAGTTTTATAGAATGCAGAACTGTTTAGATAGTAAGACCTACAGCACCGTTTTCACAACAAACCAAGGTTGGAGCAGTTCATACAGAAAGATACAATATCCAGAGAATCAGCTACACTACACAAACAGAAGGTTTGTAGCCAATGAGCCATCACATGAAGTCAAGATAGTGATATGTAAAAAGGGATTTCATGTTCTTCTTAAACCCAAATCAGTAATATGTTGCTCCTCGTGTCTTTGCTGTGAAAGAGGAGGCTTGAGTCACCTGCATAGTGCTGAATGTGTTCCAGATCTCACGGAATCTATTTCTTTTGCTGCTACTGTACAAGCTGTGACTAGATTTGGTTCCCCAAACTGGAAAGAGCTTCTACTAATCACAGAGCTTATGCACTGAACACAGATTGGTTTAGCTTTGTTTTCACTATAGATCTTGTAAGGCCATAGGATTTACTGGAAAAACATATTTTCCCCTGTCCTGTCTCCTTTTGACAAGACACGTTTGTTGCAAGCAGGCATACTCATGCATCCGCATCTCCTATGAGAAGATGGCAAGCCTGAATATTTCAAGCAAGACTACCTCCAAGTTAAAAACAAACTTAGAAAAAGATACTTACTTGGGCTTATTTTAACTGGACTGGTTGGAGCGGACTGGATCTTTCTTCTGTCATTTTCTATACTTTTAACTAACTTTATTAGAGACGGATGTCGAGTGAAGTTTTGCTTTCCTTTCGAAGGAAAGAGGTTTTTTGAACACTGCTCTTTGGAAGGGATGGAGTCTGAAATAGGTGAGGTAGTAGAAACTGGTTCAAGTTTTGTATCTGAAAAGCAGAAAAAAACCCTCAGAGTAAGTACATCTCATATGCAGTCAGTAATTAAAAGCAGTTATTTTAGCCTGGCTTATTATTGAAGTACTAGCAGCAGCAAAAATGGGAATACGAGCGTCTCAGTATGAGTTCAGCTGCTACCTGGAAACAAATCCAGGTGTGCTATGCTGCCAAGGAGCAAGGACAGTGATTTGAGTGGCAAAGACTTTCTGCTTACTTTACTCTGTCTTTTGGTCAAAAAAATTCTAACAGAGAAATCAAAAGTATCATCAGAACAAAAGGAAGTGACCCATACACCTACCCTGAATATTTGGCAAGATCTCGGGTCCTGTCCACTTGAATGCTGGTTTTCTTCCTCTCTCCTCTGTAACATGAACTTTCTTGATAAGTTCAAGGCTACTGAGAATATTTGCTATGTCGTAAAGTCTCCTAATTTTGGCTGAAATAATATAAACCAATGTAAAGTATAGCAATTCTGATGAGTAAGTTAACATATATCAGATGTAAATGTTGTGATGCCCTTTTAGCAGCTACAAAGAAAAACCTTTATCTTTTCTTTATAACAACAATTTTGTGGGACAGATATATGAAATAACAGACCTTATCACAATATAAAGTTTATGTGTAAAATACAATGCCATAGACACAAATTTAGAAAAGAAAATACTGCTAAGTATATTATGCTAAATACAGGGAAAAAATATTTTCAAAACAAGTTAAGTTCTGTGCAGTGACCAAACCTATTTAAATTTAGAGTGGAAATAAGTAGCTTAAAAGGGACATATGCACATACAACGGCGACCATGGGAAATAGGGGAAGAGACACACTAAAATCCATCAGGACAAACATCCTGCATGTTCTTTGCGGCTTCAAGATCGAGTTGTTAGGGGAAAGGTTTAGGCAGCAGTCAAATTACAAGTGAATTCTGGACTGCGAAGTGAACATGCTTAGGCCAAAGCTGCTGCTATGGAAAATTTAACTTAAACACTTTAGTGTTCCCAAAGGGAACTTGGGACTGCACTTGTTAGTGAAGAACATGGTAAAACATGCGATACCTGAAGTACAGACAAACGGATGGAATGCCCTGAAAATGCCTGTATTGCAATACAGACATTATGGAGGAAGAAGAAAGAATGAAAACAACCCCCCCAGCTGACGACCCACCCACCCTATGTCGCCATGATGCAGTGGGAAGGAAATTATGAACTGAAACCAGCAAGGATCAGTTTTCCTTTTGCATAGATATGGTTCCACAAAAAAAAATATCAAAAGAGTCTGTGTGAGAATCAAGGAAGGGTGTAATTTTCAATGAAACCCACAATTAATTCTTGATCCCTCAAGAGCGAGCACACTTTTGGTTATTACAGATGTACAGGGCTAGACCTAGAAGCACCTTTTCATTTGAATGGAGAGAATGAGGAGGAAGTATGCACAGAACTGAGAGCAGGGTAAAAATGAAGAAATAATCAGCAGTTGCAGCACCGGGTTTCACTTCCCCTCATGTCTAAGTTATTAAGAGGGCTTTTACAGAATTTTTTTAGATTTCCAACAAGTAAGTTATATGACTAGAGCACAGATTTGCATGATTCTGGGGCATCTCTGAGGAGGTGACGCTGAAATCTTTGAAAGACTGCTTGAGGAAAGAGAAATTGTTACTAATAAGCAGCCTTGTGACATCATTTCAGGAGAGAGGATTTAATGGACTTTTTCCTCTTATGTGGTCATTTTGTCATCACGTAGCAATGACTATGCACAAGTGGGTCCCTGCTAAAAACCATGCAAGGTGTTTAGTGAGTTTTTGGAGGCTCAAATGTATTTATGGCAGGAAGATGATGGTATTTTACACCGTATGAACTAGTAGTAACATAGCTCATTTAGCTTATGCTTGATATTTTACTTACTTTT
The DNA here is from genome assembly GCA_035590215.1 of Microhierax caerulescens. Lineage (NCBI taxonomy): Eukaryota > Metazoa > Chordata > Aves > Falconiformes > Falconidae > Microhierax > Microhierax caerulescens. Next base: position 21,430,801 of record JAVJGJ010000002.1, read on the forward strand.
AAACTTGTTTTTATCTAAGTCTTCTAACTGGTCTTCTCCAATCAAGATTTTAGCAGCAACTTCAAGGCTTACTATTTTAGGAGTCGATACAAGAAACAGCATCACAAATTTCTGACTCATCACTCGTAAAGACTTGTCTTTCCTGCTGTTTACTGATGCTGCAGCAGACAGGAGAAAGGATTAAAGCATTAAGTGACTTGGCAGCTACAAATGTTTTTAAACCGTTTTCTTTAAAAAAAAAAAATTGTCAGTAATAACTATAAGAAAAAACAACACAGCAACTAGGCAGGGCTGACGTGGACTTAAGTCATTTTTCTACATGGCAAGAATCAGGTAATGAGATGAATACCAAGTCGAACTACAAAGAAGAGGGTGATGTTTCCCCCTGTGTACGTTTCCTGTTGCCTGACAAGCTGTACTCTTAAAGATGCCTAACTGCAGGTTATACAATGTATTTGACAACCCTTAATTAACATTTATTCCATTAATCAAACCTAAATTAAAAAATAAATGAATAAAGTAATTTATGCTTTTGGCTTCTGTAACATTCAATGGTAACAAACGCTGCAACTGGATCGTACGTTGGGTATGTTTGATGGTTTCACCTGATGCCCCCTTGTTCTTGCACTGTAAAACCAAAATCCATGTGAGAGAACTGAACGAATTAGAGAACTGAAAAAGTGCACAGCACTTTTTCTCACCACAACCAGTTGCAGTGTCTTTCAGGCTGTACCATTTCGGAAAAAAAGTCCAATAAATATCTATGAACTTGGAAAAAATAGTTATCGTTACGAGCACATATTGTTCCTGGCATTATACAGAATTATTACCAGCACGAAATTCCATTCCGGGGAGCTCAACAAAAGACATTTCCGAGTGGTCATTTGAGCCAAATGATCTTGCTGTTTCTTCGTTTCTTTCACTGTTGAGATCAAATTCATGCTCATATTCTCTTTTCTTGATCATCTGTATTTGCTGTGTGTATTTGTTCTCTTCTCCAACTCTTTTCAATGCCTGCAGGGTTTTGGAGAGATTATGTCGCCCATGCCAAGCGTATTTGTTTTTGGCGAGGCGGCTCACCATGTGTAGGCTCTCTAGCACATTCACGATATCATATATGCGTCGACGTTCGACATCTGAAAAAGAAAGATTAAGTTGAATGTGACATCTCTGCTACACAAAATGTGCATTGTCACACGTTTACCTGAAACATGGTTTGTGCAGAGAAGGGATCAGTTTCCTGTACTGCCCCGCCTCTTAATATACTTCTAAGCTGGTTTTGCCAATTCCTCATTACAAAGGTCTCTGAAAACAGCCCTCACAGATCTCACCAGCCAGGAAAAAGAAAACCTGCTGGCTTTAGAAATGGAAGAGCTTGCTCTTCCACAGTTATACTTGGCTTATAGCATTCCTTCAGAAAAAGAACTTACTGTTGCCAGAAGAGCCATTAGATAGGTTTCAATACAGCTTTTAAAAAACCCAAAGCATTTTTAATTATTCATTGCATCAATTTTAGATCACCTCATTAAATAACCTTGGAAGCTCATGGTAGCAACTGTTTGTAACGTGTTTTTATACGTTATTGTATTAACATGCTGTCATTTTCTCTTTCTTTTGTTGAATTCTTGGTTTTGACTAGGCATTTTCTCTAAGTCTTTACTTTGTACAAAGTATAAATAGAATAGACATTTCTTTTAATTTGCAAGTCATCCCTCTTCTGTGTCCCCCAACATATTCTGAAGATATGACACCGAAAATTTTATAGCAGGATTATTTATAACTGTCGTCAGTGCTATAATCTGTAGAATACTGTTATGTCATAGTTGTCATTAAAAAAAAACTTTCAGCTTAATGTTAGCAACTTAGACTCTTGGTAGATTGTTGGTGCGCTATAAAAATAGTGATATAAAATGAGAAAGTTACATTTTAGAGAGCAGAAAATAGTTTCCTGCTTTGATATCATGACTGGACAGGAAGCTGTGGGTTCAGCTTGAGAAACGCTAGGTCCTGCCGCAAAAATCCAACCACTAATCTTAGCCACCACATCTAGATCCAAAAAAAGTGCATCTAGTTATTTGTAGTATCGGCAATAATTGAGATGTTAAATCATAAACAAAGTTCAGAGTTTCTCAATTCAGCTCACCGAAGAAACGTTAGCTTTTTAAAATAATTGCTTTAAGAATGAAAAGCTTAAAGCTGGGTTTAAGTGATTTGAGAGCACTCAGTAAGCATTCAGCATTTCAGGGAGCAAAAAAAGCACTAACACAAGTGGTAGGTTATTGGCACACTGGTACGAAGAAATACATAATAGCATATCCGCCAACTTACTAAGCTCTTCAGCTACTTCATCAAGGCAAATGTAATTATCTGCTGCAGCGCTGGGGTGATCAGTATATCGAGCTAAGAATTTATGACACAGTAATCCTAGGCTTTTCTCTTTGCGACTCGGTTGAGATTTTTCATATTCATCTCCTGATAAGTGCTCCTACATGGGAATAAGAAAAAAGAGAATTTGAAATCTTCGACAGTATGTAAACGTAGATATTTAACAGCTTCATTGTGAGCCACTGTCCAAGGTCCAGGGTCCTCCCTTTGTCCTCGACAGCTGTGAAACAAAGGCAGCAAAACACTACCTGTATGTAACTAGAAGATAACCTTAGTTACGCTTGCTAAACCCTCCAAAATCAAAACTTAGAATAACCCCAGTTGCAGTCTGTTAACGTACAACTTTTTCTGGTGAATAGACAGCCTTCAGCTAACTTCCAAAACCAAAAAGTAAACAAAGATGACACCTTTACAGCGCACCTGCAAACAGTGTTTCGCCTGTAGGACCTGCCTTGCCGTGTTTGACAGTTCCCTCCGCCGCTCCCTGCTCCTGATCTCGGGGCTTGCCGCGCTGCTCAGCATTTTCAGGTTCGCGGTGGGCGTCCATGGCTCGGCGGGCAGGGGTTCTTGGGGTTTGGGGGGGGTGGCGAGTGGCGGACAGCCAGGCTGTAGCTCTGCCAGCACCGAAGGCGAGGCAGCTCCTTGCTTCAGCGGCGTTCGCAAGGCGCTTCTGCACGGCTCGGGAGCGTGGTTTTCCTGCGCCGAGAGAAAGGAAAGGGGAGATGCTGGGGAGAAGGGCCGCGGTGTGCCGGGGGGGACAGGGGCAGCGGGACGGGGGCAGCAGGACGAGGGGGGACGGGGGCAGCGGGACGGGGGCAGCGGTGACTTTTGGGTGGCTGAAGTCAAAGGCCACAGTTTTAGCCTGAACTGAGGGCGCCGTCCCTGGGACCGGTAGCTGAGGGCGCCCTGAGGTAACTCACCTTCTTTGATTTGATTTGATTTGATTTGATTTGCCGTCTGGGGGGAGCGCGGAGCGCACATTAACGGGCGCCAGAGCTACAAAGGCCCGTGGAAAGACGGGAACTGCTTCGCTAATCCCAGGGAAGAGGCGCGGTGGCAGAAGGTCGGGCTGCTGCGTGGCCGGGCACGGCGGGAGGCTCGGCCGCTCGGTTACCGCCACCCCACACGTTCACACGCGTAATCCCGCACCGAGCCCCGCCGCCGGGCCCCGCGGGCTGTCAGCGGCCGCGGAGCGGAGGGATTACCTTGTCGCCGGTGCCCATCTCCCCGCCCGCCTGCTGCATCCTCCCGCCGCCTCGAAGCCTCAGGAGCCGCCGGCCGCCGGTCCCGCCGCGCCGCTTCGCATCGCACTACTCGCCCGTTCTGCGGGGCCGGGGCAGCAGCGGCGCGTTAGCGGAGATCCCGGTGTCGGGCGGGCGGCGCCACCCCGGCCGCTTCCCGCCGCGCTCGGGCGGCTGCCCACGGGTGAAG
>JAVJGJ010000002.1:21434879-21462421 GCA_035590215.1 Microhierax caerulescens
GCGCCGGCGGGGGGAGGGGGCGGCCCAGCCAATCACCTCGCGGCACTCCGCCCCGCGCAGCCAATCGGAGCGCGGCGTTGCCCGGCCGTTCCCTCCTGCCCCTCCCGCCGCTGCCTGCGGGGCTCGCGCCGGGGCCTTTGGCGGGTTCGCGGCGCGGGAGCAGGGGCGCGCGCCGCCTCTCTCCCTTCTTCCCTGCCCCAACGGCCGCCGCCTTGAGGGGAGCGGGCAGGAGGAGCCGGACCGCGGTTGCTAATTGGGTTAGCACGGCTAATTATGGAATTATCTGCCGCAGGCCGAGCCTGTCGGTCGTCCCTCGCGGCCGCTGCGTCCTGTGGTCTCTCCGTTCCTTTAAGGCACCGAAATAACGGCGCCGTATCCCGGCCGCGGGCGGCGTAGGGCGGGCCGGCAGCCCGGCCTCACCTGAGGTGGGCGCAGCTTTCTGGGCACACACTGAAGTTACTGGTGCGCTCCAAGCTATGAGCAAAGCCCTCGTCAAACGGGGGGAGCGGGGAAGGACCTTGTTATCTGCCTGGCCGCATGGCTGGGGCGGGCGCCCCCGGTGCTCACTGCCCGGCCGGGTGCGGGGCGGGCGCCCCCGGTGCTCACTGCCAGACCAAGGAGCCCTGGGGTCCCCAGAGAGAAAATCCCGCAGCTACCTGGGATGAGGATGGGCTGACCTGCTTATCGCAGGTGTTACGACACGGCTGGTTTGCAGGTAGACGTTTGGGACTGAGGACCAGTTTACTCTGGCCATTCGTTGTGCTAGATCTGGGGTTGCACCACGGCTAAAACTCTTGATCTAACTGTAGAATCTTCTGAAAGAAAGTCTTTGAAAGCATGGACATTCAAACCGAGAAGTTGCCCGAGTAACCTTTGCTCCGGTAGACCAGCCGCAGGGCAGCTGAAGCATGTTCCCTTGCAGAACACATACACCTCACCCTAAAAAGTGAGGTTTAGCATTGGGTGGACATTAGCTCTTTCCCCTTGTTTGTGCCTTGATGCAATCTACTGTGCTTTGGCTTCTTGTAGAGGGTGCATTAGAAGGTGTAATTGTGTGTTCTGGTAACTTGGAATTGGTGCATCACTTGGAAGAAGTAAAATCGTAAATACTGAAAAATGGTGGTGGGTTTTTCCCCCAGGGATGAACACATGCAATACCATTTTTGCTGGAAACTGAGTTGTTTAAATAAGGAGCAAATGCATTTGTGTGTTTCAGAAACCAAACGGGGGGAAAAATAATTGGGTTTTAACATTTAAGCTGTCGTTTGATTTTTTTTCCTTCATGCAAAGCTTTGAGAATTACCTTTATCCCCTAATCAAGAAGACGTTATCTCTGTACAAACACACTGTAGTATCTCTCATGCCCTTTGCTCAGGGGTGATCTTTCCTAAATTAGCCTTACAATCTGTTTTAAAGGTATCAGATATTCTAAAGCGAAGGTTAAAACAATTGCTGACGTTATTGCAGTTACTGAAATAATTGTTCTGTTAGCAACTTGTGTGCCTCTTCTGTGGTCTTCCTTGCTATACTACTGTCTTCACCTTTCTGAGATGATAGAAATACATGGAGCAGTCTATCACTGTGCTCCTTTGTAGCTATCGATTTAAACTGTGTTGCCTTCTGCTTTTGCTTGGGATTCTCTCTGTAGCACTAGGGATTAGAAGCAGCGCTTACATTCCCTACCAGGTACCTTTTTAAAGAGAAAAGCATAAGGATTAAAAATTTCATGGTCCTGATGTGGGAACCAGAGGCACCAGTACCAAGATAAGAATAGCTCTTAATGCATAACCTTGAAGCCTTTTGCCTGATGATTGTGTGCTTTTTGCTAGTTTCAAATGCTGAATCAAAATACCACCTGATGCCAGAAATCAGTGTTCTGTGTGATATGTAATTTTATCTATGTGAGTTCAACTAAAGAGTTACTTGAAGCAGTCATGTGGATTAAAGAGTATCCTAGTGGTTTTGCCAAATCTAATGAATGGTAAGCTAGAATATGTAAGGTGGTAAATAAGTCAAGAATATGTAAATTTAAGTGCTTCTAGTGTCTGTATTCTAGTTAAGTATGCCTCCTTATCTTGCCCATACTTTCTTCTTCCAGTAACAGCACTTGCCATACTGAAGAAAGCACTAATCTGGTTTGCTTTGCATGCTCTGCTCAGAGTTGTACATCTTGTACAAATATCTGTTGTCAATAATGGATTTGTTTTAGCATGAACCCCAGGCAGTACACTTCAACATCTTGTGTTTGTGCACTTCATGGAGGTGGTGCTGTACTTCTGTCAGGTGGAATTGTAATTAATGGCTCACATAAAATCACAGACTTGAAGAATTTTACTGAAATCGTTGTTATCCTGTGTAAGATCACTCACAGGCTGCCCAGGGAGATGGTGGAATCTCCATCCTTGAAGGTATTCAAAAGCTGTCTGCATGTGGTCTTGGGCAAGGGGCTTTAGGTAACCCTGCTTGAGCAAGGGATTGGACAGGATGACATCCAGAGGTCCCTTCCAGCCTCAGCCATTCTGTGATTCTGCAAGATGAATAGTGATTACATCCCTGAATGTAATCTCTTGTAAAGTTTGGGAGGGAAAGAAAAATACGGATGGTATGTGAATTTAAAAGATTCCGTGGTTTGTACAACCTTCAGAAAATGGACCTTTCTGTGCTGCCACCTGATTGTTCAGACTATTTTAGGTTTCCTCAAGGAACTAATTTGTGATTACTCTTTCTGGAACTGGAATTTAAATTTTTAAGCAATAGTTGCCTGTGGGAGCTTTGCGGGAAAGTGCCTTCAGCTAGGCATCTGAGTCCCTTGTTGAAATACTGCTTGTGGGAATCCTTGCGAGTGCTGCTATTTATTGCATGCATCTCCTCCCATTGTCGTGTTTTCTTGTAATGTTTCTTTTACTCAAGTGAATTTTAAAGGAAATGGTTATCTTTCTTTATTATGCCTTATTTCTAATATCTGATGGGTATCAAGGAGAAACTGCAGTCTTCCGCAGGCGTGCACTTCTAGTCAAGAAGTTCATGATACAAGCACACCCTGGAATACCCCAGAAATCTCTCAGTAGACTGGGTTAAATATTTTATTTACTTAAATTTTAAGAGTAAATAATGCAACTATTTTATTCAGTAGAAATGAAAAGACAGAGGAGATTCAGAAGTACCAACTAGTAGGCAGAAACCACAGCTTTTTCCTTATTCAGATGCTTCTGTAATGTTAACCTCTCCAGTCACTTTCAAATTCTGTAGTAATTAGGATTATAATATTTATCCTCATCTTCACTCTGGGTTATGTTTTAAGAAAAATATATCTTTTTGGAGCTATGAATGAAGTTTTCCAGAGCATGAAGATGACTTAAGACTGCTTCTCACAGAAGTGGTGTAAGCACTTGGGTTCACTAGAGGTCAGACTTCTTTTACTCCTTTGTATCTACAAGACAAGACTGCTGTTCAGTCATGGGGGTGTGCTTGCTGCCTGTATTCACGACATACTATTTACTCAGCAAAATGGCACGTGTAATTTTGTACAGTATGTAACAGCACTAAACGGCTTTTAAATTACTAAAAAAACCCCAACTTTTAAAGATTAAATATATACCTCAGGACAATGATGGCAAATAAAGGGATATGTGGAAGACTAAAAAATGCACAGTGTCTAAAAGTGAGCTCATGTGGTTTTGCCATCTGATGCTTCTGCAGACGGCGGCATGCAGTGCGCATCACCTGGGCGGTCGGTAGTATCAGCTCAGCAGTAGATGTATGTGGCCTTAGTTGCAGGTAGGTACCCAAAGGAATCGCTGCTGCCACTGGCTGCCCCGGGAACTGGTGTGCTTGCAGGGGGAGATGATGGGGGAAGAAATAACTGGCAGCCCCATAACCAGGTGCGGAAGCAGCGCTGAGTGGTCACAGCAGCAGGATGGGAACGGCACCGGGAGCAGAAGGTGGCAGTGCCTGGTCCAGAAGGCACTGGGGAGTGCTTTACTCCGGCCTCACCTAATTTTCTATTCATTAGTCTGCATACAATTAAACTGTATTAGGACATATTATTGAACAAGTTGATTCAATTTAACTTTAACAGTTTATTTGCTTTCAGTTGTTACATTATCTTTTAATATTGGGCAATTTAAATCAGCTGGTCAAACCCTGAGGTGAAGGGCTGGGAAGGCAACAAAAAAACGCACTCACAATGGAAACCTGAATTCCTAAACAAACAAATGCCTCTCTCAGGCATACTAATTTCAGGGAATGCTAATTAAAACTTAATGCATGCACTAGAAACTACACTGCAAGAATATTAATGGCATGGTGCAAAGAGGAATACAGATATAGCATTTTGGTGCTTCACCTCTGTAGGTATATTCTTTCTATTAAGATGAATTCCTAGGAAAAGAAGATAACGGCACATAAATGTGTCTATATTCAAGATTAAACACATCTGAGGTTCAACAGGGCACATTCTTAGCAGTGCTGAGCATATAGGGCTAAGAAAGCCTGTTTCTACTTCAAATGCTTTCTACTTGTAGTCAAACATTTTACAGGTAATAGCATCTAAACTATCTCTACAAAGAGTAGAGACTCGTGTCCATGTAAGTGAATCAATTTTTTTGAGGAATGAAGAGGAATTCTGCTTGCATACAGACAAGTCTTTCACTGATATGTTAGTTCCTGATCCAAATCTAAAGTGTAAGTTGGAGCAAGGACCTGTTTGCTTCATGTCCTTGAACTAGATGATGAGACACATTTTTTTTTTTTGTTAACTTCCTCATGTGCTTTCCACTCAACGTACTGAAGTCAGAAATTCAAAGACCAGCTAAAACACAGGGTCAGCTGTGTTCCTGAAAATAGGTTAAGGTAATAGTGACAGAACCCACATTTATATATATACATGGGGAAAAAAAATAGCACTTCTATGCAAGCTGCAGATCCTTTGCATGTTGCATGCCTTGGTCTTACAGGGGGCTATACTGCAAGCTTCTGTGTCCATCAGCCCAAGCTTCTTTGTTTTAGATATTCTCCCATCTCTGCCTTCTGCTTGTGACTGACAGGAAAATGAGAAGGGGAGTGCTTGGAGAGGATGAGAAAGAGATGGTGAAGAGGGGCAATAAAGATGAGGGGTGGATAAATGTCTCAGAGATGAGAAGTGTCAGTAGTGCCTGTGTACAAACCAAGCAGTTATGAGGGGCTGTGCGCGTATCCACTGTCAGCTGGCACCTATTGGAAAGAGGTGCTTTTTTCATGCTACTTTGATAGTACTAGGCAGCGTTGTTCTAGATAATGTTAGATAGTTATAGATAACATCATGAGCTCTGTTGTGATATTGCAGAGGTTACTGCTGCGTGTGGGTCAAGCACACATGATAGTACTAAGTAGTATCTGATATTACTGCTTGATTGAAAACTCAGAATGACTATACAATAAAAGAAGTTAATTCCCTGGTAAAATGTTTTATGTGATGGAGTTAAAACAAATAAGCTTGCTGTTACATTGTTATCTGCAGGAGGCCTTGGAAGATATTATTTCCCCAAGTGATAGTGCTACTGAAACAACTCTCTTTTGTATTTCATCTGTCATGTATTTATAGTGGAATCTAGTGTGGATTCTTAAAGCCAGCCTACGAAGCATTTTTCTTAAGACCTGATTTTATGAGACTCTTGCCAACAAGCAGCATCTAAGTTCTTCAAAAGGATTCCTACTGCACAGGCACACCCAAAAGTTAATGTTAGTTCAAAAAGCAGATTCTTAGACAAATTCCATCCTCCCTCAGTGCTTTAGCTGAGAAATGACACATGTAATGTTAAATGGCATGTCAATAGCAGAATACTTTGTACTGTAGGATTAACAAAACAGACTACGCTGACATTGTACAGACATACTTTACTCCTCTGGTTCAACTGAATAGATTCGTAATAATCTTCTACTGAACTATTTAGCTTAACTCATCAAGTTGGAAGAATGTTGCATTCACACCAAAGAATAAATTTTCCTCTATTATAAACTGACTGGTTTCAGAGAATTTACATCAGGAATTAATTTGGTTCAAGAATGTTAATAGTATTTTCTATTTGAAGATTTTTCTCCATTTCAATGGAATTCTCCTTTCCCTGAATTTTTGTACCAAGTTGCATTTCAGAGCTGTTTCTCTGAGTTTGCTCTTCTCATGTCTTGCTTTAAACCTTCTGGCCAGCTCTGTCTTTGGAACTTGAGATGACTTTTTGACACAGGGTGCATCTTGCTCTGTAGGTTCTCTTGCTGTAACTTCTGACGGCTACTTTGTTTCACACTGGCTCTCTCTTAAGCCCATTTTTGGGTAAGCCCATCCAGAAGAGGTGTGCTCTTGTAGGCTGACAGGTACATGATAGGCACCGGCACTGAGACCTGAGCGTGCACTACAGTTATCTCTTAAGTTTGTGGTGTAGTGATAAACACGTTGAACGAGGACTCAGCATTCTTTCTTCCTTCTTTCTGCCATCTTTCCAGCTGAAAAAATTACTTACTGAAAGACCTTCTTGCAATTTGAGAACTCTGACTCTTTAAAGGTACTCAGCACCATATGCCCTGTGTCTGGTCTTCCTTGTAGTAAGTACATCTGAAAGTCAAGATTATTGGTCCGTGCTGTGGATTCCACCATGTGGAATGGGTAATCAAAACCCCTGACTTGGGAATGGCACACATGATGATGGCATAAAAGGGAACAGGGACTTCTAAGTTTCTTCCTTGTGCTGTTAGAAGCCAAATACTGCTATGAGTTGGCTACAGACCTTTCCATTAGCTAGTTTTTCTGTGTCTTTTGTGTGTAGACGAAGTTATCCACCACTGCACAGATAACCTTTTCCTTTTTTCCCCTAAGAGGATGCTGCTTGAGCATGCTAAATCCACCACAAAGCCCATAATATCTGAAATAAAACTTTACTTGCACCTGCCGTATTCTGTTCCAAATGCCATCTCTATTGAAACACTCCTCTATATTCTGTATATAGAATCTTAACCAAGCTGAATCATTTCATCTGCCACAAAGGGATTAAACATGTCAACAGTAATTATCTCTGCCTTATTCTCTGGCAGTTGTTTTTCCTTAAATGCGCTCAGAGGTTCATTATAACTTTTTCACTAAATCTCATGCTGCATAAATCTATCAAGGTATCACTTGCTGGCATAGCAAGTGCTGACACCTGTGTCCACTCTTGCAAACAGAAGATGGTCAGGAGGGTTTTACTCATAAATTATAGTCTGTGTTGTTCTAGTTAAAATCCCAGGTGAGCTTGCACTCTGCTTGGAAGCCTGTTGGGCTGCTGCTAGGATGTGATTCTAACTGGGGAGAGGACTCAGGTTTATTTGAAAAGTTTTGTGTTCTTAACAGAAAGTACTTTGTGCTTTAAATTCTAATGACAGTTGAGCTGTACTTGTAACTAGAAAAACTGGCAGAGGTGAGCGAAGACAGCAGGCAAAAAGAATGACTAAACTGATCTTCAAGTTCAGTAGCATGTTCAAAGATGTACCACCCCCCAGCCATGGGCTCCTGAGCCTCGTATATTTCACTTTACGAAATAATAGAGTAATATTTCGTAGACAAAGTGTTTCAAGTGCTATTTTTCAAAACCTATTTGCCATTCTTATTGTTACAAAAGGCTTAATTTCACGTTGTGATTAATTAACAATTTTTGTTACTTAAAATGACTGTAAAATATCATTTAGTGAAGCCGTGCAATGAAGGTATTGATTAAAATATTACAGAAGTAAAGATAAATGAAAAAGGTTGTTAATATCAAGTTTTTAAGGGTGGGTGGTTTTTTTCCCAAAAGATTCAAGCCATGTTTTGCTCTTTTAAAATAATTCTATTGGGAAAAAAAGTATGTAGTCAAATATACAGTAAGCTGGAACTGCATGAGAAAATAGCTTACAGCCTTACAGCCCTCTATTGTTAAAGGAATAATATAAAATGTATTAACTCTTCTCTATATTCCTGCTGAAAGCCTAGTAATTAAGGCTAATAACTAGACAAATATGTTTAAGATGCTCTCTGGGCATTATAGTATTCCAGATGAGGTTGTTGGCATAGACAGTACAACGCAGTAATACTCACGCTCCTAGGAGGCACAGAGGATGGGAAATACACATTGTGGTGTGCCCATCAAAACACAATCCAGTTTGCTTTGCTTGGCAGCCTCGCCAATTCTTCACAGAAATGATAATTCTCTGAGGATATTTTCTTGCAAAGATACAAAGGAAAAAAAGAAATGTAAACGCATTTGAATATTCATTTCTTAGCTATCTTGTTCTGTTTTGTTTCTCCCCCCTTGGAGAATGCAGGAAAATGTGTGGTGTTCTAACAAAGAGCCTTTTTTTCTTCTGAATAATCTGACACGGGGAAATTTTGCATCCAGTGAAGATTGTGGTGAGCTGGGCTTTTCACCGTGAATTCCCTCCTGGCTGTACTCCAGAACGTGGCCTGTCAGTCAGGTACACAAGATTTGCAGAGTTTGCTTCTTTTTCCCCTGAAGGGACTGATGCAGTGTTTAGCCACAATGGAGAGTTGTCCATTAAAGTGACAGGGGCCTGGAAAGACGCTCAGCATGCTGCACTCATGAGATGAAGTATAATCTGCTGTTAACAGTCATGTAGGCACCTTTTTCAAGGGCCATTTATCCTGAAGGAAGCTTGCTGTGTGTCCTCTCAAGTAAGGGATGCCTTTTTGTTGTTAGTTTAAAAAAGGGAAGCCTCCTCTTTTGAGAGCTTTGTCATGTGGACTGATGCTCTGCGGTGTGTAACTGCACCCAGCAGGTCCAGCTCCTCTGGGAAGGTGGGAGACTGGTGACAGGGTGGGACAGCAGCCAGTTGTTTGTGTAACTATTTGCTATTGCCATATCTTGCTGAATTACAGTAGCATCCAGGAGCATCAGCTGAAATAAAGATTTTGAGCAAAACCACAAAATATGCAAGGAAGACTTTTCCAGTAATTAGGGTGCTTATTTGAAAACCAGGCTTCAATTTTCCAAAATCCTACTTGACCTAGTTGATAGCAGACTTTAGATCCTGAGACTCCTCCCTCTAGCCAGGCCCATTCCAGCTTCTCCAGACACCCAAATAGCTGCCTCCGGCTATGCCTGGGATTATTTTAAATTTTCTGCATGAGGAATATTGCAGATAAGCAAACCTTTATCAGGCCAGAGAGTGAAAAAGAACTAAATCTGTCACAGCACATTCATCTGTGAGAAGGTACTCCCGGTGTCTGCAGCGAGTATTTAACTCAAAATGCCTATATATCGTTTGGTGTAGGGCAAGAATGGCAGGTGGATGCCCTCGCTTTTCAGTTGCTATGTTTTTCTTTTCTAGCCTATTAATAAAAAGTCAATTATGCTCTCCATGTGAAAGACCTTCAGTGGAAGAATTGGGAAGATTCTCCTGGTGGTTAAGGCCATGCTAAGGGAGATGGGACAGAGAAGATACAATCTCCCTGTATAGAGAAGAACTTCAACCATCTTACTAGGGGGGATTTCCAGATTGGCTTTGTGGGATGGAACAGAGGTAGCTAATTCTAGAAGATGGTGTAGACTAACAGATCCTGAGGGGAAGATAAAGGTGCTCCTTATCAAAACCACACAGGCCAGAGAGGGGTGGGGGTGAAGCTTGTTGACTATGTTACCAGCTCAGCTTTTTGTCATCTTGAGTTTGTAGGAGCAAGAACATGCCACCTTCATGCATTTGGCCAGCATATCCATTGCTTTCTCAGTCTTTCTGAATTACTGTTTTTACATCAGGTAAAGGTAGAATCTGGGGTGTGTTTTATCTAGACAGGAAAAAAAAAAGGCAAGGATCAGACACATCTGTCTTCTTCATTCCCCCAGAATCAAGAAATCTGTGGCAAAACAGAAAAAACAGCATCACTGATGTTTTTTTAGTTCACTGCTCAACAGCTGGATTTCATATGAAAGCATGATTAAAGAGAGACACTATCAGGTAAGTAAGGTTCAATATTTTTCCTTTAGAACTCACAGTGTGCACAAACTAGCATTGACAGACAAGTTTTAAGCAGTTAAATACATGAATCAAAACCAGAGAAACCAGGGTTACATCCTGGTTTACATGCGAGGTTTAGGTGGGCTCAGAAGGCAGGGTCAGGTTCGTTCAATTATGAAAAGGCAAAAGGTCCCTGTTCTGGGAGCTTAGCAGAAGGGAGATGTGGCTCAGAAAGAAACTGGAGTCAGACGATGGATGGTATATTGTCATGAAAAGCTAACGTTTATGTTGGGAAAGACATGATGGAAGCTTGGATGTACCGAAAAGTAGGCGCCTCTGCAATGACCTTGGAGGCAGCACAAGTATTGCCCTGAGTGGCCTTTCTATATGGGCCAGATGGCTCTTGGAAATTTTGTTTTCCTTCACATAATTGCTTGAATGAGGCTGCAGAGGTATGAATCCAGTTCTCTGCTGTTGATATTGGAAATGGTTTGCGGGAATGACTGACAGCCTATTGGGCTGGAGATAAGCACATTTGTCCAGCCATTTGCAGAAACTCCTGCCTCATGTTAAATCATTTATCTCTGTAATCAGTGAATCACAGATCAAAATAAACACTTGTTCAGAGTCAATAAACCTGATTTTTATGTTTATAATTAAATCTTAAGAGCCACCTGATTTTGCATTGAACCAAGTGTGTAATTTCAGCAGTAAATATCTGATATTTTATTGTAATGAAGAAGCTAAGAATGAATAGAGACACATTTTTTATTAATTAGAATTTTGTTGCCAAGGAATTAATCTGTTTTCCCTTTTCTGTGGAAAAAAACCCCAACAACCAACCTCTCTAAAATGAGTTTCTCACCAGGGATAATTATACAAATGTTGAGTGAACTCTAGTAGCAGGTATGTTTCAACGTGTCTTTATTCTCCTGGATTAAGGGGGCAAATGGAAGAAAACAGGTGACTCTTAAATGCTGAACATGGATATTAGTTTTCCTGAACATAAAGTAAGAGAAAAAGCTACCCCTGGACCCAAGACTTCCTGGTCACTAGCTATTTCTGGGTGAGATAAGAGCAAGTTTAACTTGGACTGTAATAACTCAGACCTGTATTCATGTAGAAATGGCTCCAGGATGGAAGTCTATACTAGTTAGCTGCTGCTGTATCAACTGAGGCGTTGCTGTAGTAATGCCTTATAGGACTGATTCCCATCTTCTTCTGAGGCACTGGAGGTGATGCTCACAGAACTGCCAAGCCCCCAAAATGAGTTAAATGTGCTGCAGTAAACTTTACTCAGTTACTTGTAATTTACAGACATGAATGCATTTGTGCACACGGCAAGCTAATGTGTAATTTCTGAGGGTATGAATAAATAGAGCAATCACTTAGTATTGTAAAAGGTTGCTTTCTGTCGTTACTTGTGGTGGCAGGGGATGCATTTAATTTCTTCTAAGTTTAAAGAAAGAAATGTTTTGTTTTGTTTTGTTTTTTTTTTCTAAGGAAAGCTACCACACTTACGTGATTTGTAGTAAGTAATGTGTCAGTTGCCGTATTCCTGCTTTAATGTGTCTCTTTAGGATGCAGAAAGCTATGTTCAAAGCAGTGATAACCAGACAGTGTTAGAAAATTTGTCTCTATATCGGAAGGGGGATCCAAACGTTGCAGTTCAGGCTCATCAATATTGGTAAGTGTTTTAGATGTGAATAATTGAAACTTGCTGTTACTGTGTGCTTCTAGCAAAGTGTGAAATTGAGGAACCAGAAGACAATACCCAAATGCATGGATGCATGACTGCAGTTTGAGTGCTTTCCTTGTGGGTGACAAGCATTTTATTGCCCAGTTACAGAAACACTTCGGGTCCTAAACTTCACTTCTTCATTTTACTGCTAGCAAAAAAAAAAAAACCAAACCAAAAAAATCCAACCAACCCCAAAACCAAAGCCCTGTATAAGACTGATTAATGGTGTAGTAAAGAATTAGGTCTTGCTATTAGCATATTTGAAACTGTACTGTTTATATTTTTCAATTACTTTCCCTGGAAGTGGTGTAGTGTAATTTTTCTTGTGCGAGTGATAATGGAGATGGATTGAAAACTCAAATACACTGATCTGGACTATTTCTTAAGAAAACGTTTGTAGTTAAATGAGGCCTGGGTTATTTTGTTCTCCAGCTCACACCAAGCAGTGGCTAAAGAACTCTCCTCACATAGAGGAACTTCTTTTTTAAAATTGTCTCCTCTATTAATCATATCTCCAGCTGCAGGGAGAGGAATGAATAAGGAAGGATCCCTTGTCCCATCAAAAGCCATGTAAAAGAGTGGAAAATAAGTGCTCAGTAAACAGACTTTCTGTCAATGCAATATTAGGTCTTGTGCACTAGGTTCTTAAATAGTGGATGGAAAATGTAGTATCTGTATTAGAAGGTAATAGTAAGGTGCTTATATCATAGCCTGAAAAATTAAAACTGTTTTCTGAAAATGATTTGGTGTGCAGAACCCTTCCTAATTGGGAAAATTGGTTCAGCAGTCCGTACATCAGCATGACAAAAGAAGGAGAGAAGGAAGAGAGAGCATGGCTGAGCTGGGTTGTGTCTGATCCACCAGTTATTTGAGGAAGAAGACCCTGAATATAGCAACCTGGTCAGAATTTACCCCCAAAGGTAATTTATAGCTTGCCTCTTTGAACCAGCAGCCTGTGGTATACTTTTGAGCTATGGATTTTTATGTAAACCCAACTTTGTCTCCTTCTAGTGTAGGGGTAGCTGTTTTTTCCCTGTCTGGTCAGCTACATTTATGTCTCATGGAAGCAGTGAACAAATGTTATTTAAAGTACCTCAATATATACATTTATCACTTACATGAATTGCTTTTTAAATAAGAATAAAACATTGTACACATACTGGAAATTACAGCCAAAGAGTCTTTTCACTTGAAGAGGAACTAGTGAATACAGTGAATCCAAACTTCTTTGTGCTTCTTCTCTGGTGAGTGTATCAGTTCAACAAAATGCAGGTATCCCACTGAAATCCATCGTCTGCCTAAAGTCTGAAACCTTGTGAATATTCAGTTATGAAGTGAAGCAAACAGTAGGCTGAGCCTGACTGCTAACTCATGGATATATTTTATCTTCTTGCTTGCTGTGATTAGTATCCTACTCTTTAAACAGTGCTGCAAACACCACTGTGACTATTTATATATGAGCTATAATATGAAAGAATGATAGACTGTGGATAAGGAGGACCTTTTCCATAAATAATTTCCCTTTGCAATACTTCTATTTTCTCTTCTGTAAACTAGTTAGGGAAAAATACTTCTATATTCTTCCTGGTACTAATAAGAAAAATCATAAAGCAAAGGAATTCGTTGACTCCAGGCAGTTGTGTGTTATGCACAGCCCTCAATATACAAAAAAGGTGTCAGAAGCTTGAATTGGTATCCCTTTCTGCTTGCTAACAAATCTGCTTCTTTCCCACTTTCATCATAGATATGGGCTTTAACCTCTCCAGTGTTAATATTGAAACTGTGATTTTTGGTTTAAAAAAAAAAAAGGGTACTTTCAGTGTATTGGTGTGTTAAAGTATCATTTCATTTCACAGCATTCCTCCTTAAAAGGTTGTCACAGCAGCAGTAAACCAAAGATTAGTTAAAAGCCATGACAAAATTGTAATTTTATTCTTAATGTTCCTATATATAAGAAAACAGGTGACAAGAGCTTTCCACCCCACTGAAAATTCCTGCTCTCTTACATCTTCTGAACTGACACTTAGTGCTTGGATAATAGTGAGAACATAGGAAAAAAGATTATAGCTATACATTAGTGACACTAGAGTTACAGCTGAAGAGGTGCTTTCATTCTCAGCCTTCGTTTTCAGGCACTTAAAGCTTTCTGAATATATTACCCTTTGGGCTCCCATTACACATGCTTGCTTTCATCCCAAAAGGTGGTTTGTGGCTTTTTTGTTTAGTCTTTTTCTTTATTCTTTCTTTACATTATTCTTTGCTCTTTATTTGATACCTAACTATGTGGAAAAGTATCTTCATCGTTTCATCAATAGTTCAGATATATTTGGCCCCTCCCAGCACATTGGTATTTGATGCTTCTGCAGAACAGCTGCCTTTGATACAGCTG
The DNA here is from genome assembly GCA_035590215.1 of Microhierax caerulescens. Classification (NCBI taxonomy): domain Eukaryota; kingdom Metazoa; phylum Chordata; class Aves; order Falconiformes; family Falconidae; genus Microhierax; species Microhierax caerulescens. Next base: position 21,448,964 of record JAVJGJ010000002.1, read on the forward strand.
AGAAAATTTCTGCTATAGATAACTATGCAAAGTTCTTAAAACTTGCCTTCTCTTCCTTGGTTTTTACTTCTTGAAATAACCAGGGAGTTTTTCCTTTAAAAACAATCCTGAAGTGTGCTATCGTGGTTAAAAATGTAAGTATGTATTAACTTATTAATGAAGTTGCTCTATGTGAATGGTGGCTACATATTCACATAATAAGTAATAAAAATAGATGATTTCTGATGGTTTAGAGCAGGATTCCACTCTCCTTTATGATTTAGTGGGGAAAAAAACCCCTCTGTTTCACCAACAAATGCCGCAAATAAAAGCCAGAGTTTATATACAGCTTCAGTTTCAAATTCCCTAACACTCACAGACAATACCTCTCCCACCCCCCCTTGTTTATGTACAGTTTAGATCAGCAGACTTGATGTGGGAAAATGTTGAGGAACCAGGAGAATCAAATCCACCGCTACGGCTTCCCGTCGGAGCCCCTAGCTGTCAGTCCACAACAATAATAATTTCAGTCTCTTGGCTTTCAGTGTGAATGGATTAACTCAAAAGACAAATTAACATCAAGGGTTTTGTATTTCAGTGAGAAACTACTCTGTGTGCCTGTGCACATGCACAAAAAGAATGAAAGATCAGCAAAAAGAACCAAAGATCATTAAACACAAACAAAACCCAAATCCTGAGTGGGAGGTTTCTCTAACATGACAGTGCCTCATCTACAGTCATTCTTCAGTTATTTAAGATGGTGAATGTTGTTTATTTGAGACTGCATATAGGCAATTTATTATGTTTTTAAGTAGCATTAGGTGCAGATCCAAAAATATGTCAATATTGTACTTCTGAAAGAAAAGGGGGTTCGTAAAGAAAAAGCATCTGTAGAAAGCAAATAGTTAATACGTGCACTGTCTGTGTTCCTAGGGACAATTTTGCTGTAGTGCTCGTCCCACCTGGTACTGGTAGTAGCATCTTGAAGCAGCACACACAAAATATGCCTAAGCAAGGTCCTCCTCGCCCTCAGAGTCTCTATAAGGCCATAATTTCACGGTGAAAGTGGTCCTGGCAATGCTGGCTGCTGCTGATCTCATTAGGACTGGGAATACGTTTTGGTTGGCACTTCCCCCTACCACCCCCACCCCCAGCTTTCTTTATTAAGTATATGTGCAGATTTTGTAATTCCTATGTCTCAGACAGCAGCCTTTTACTGAAAAGAGAGAGCGCTCAAAGAAGGATGTTACCTGATACTAAGTTTACAGAAATACTCTTGTTTTTCAAAGCTGCCATAGGGCATTATTAAGGAGAGACAACAGATCAGGGAAGATCCAAGGCTATGTAGCACTGCATGCTGTGAGCAAAATCCTGCAGCCATGAGGCTAAGCATGCTGAGTGCCCCTGAAAGCAAGCCCTTTTTCGGAACAAGCGTTAGTTATGGTAGAGATGGTGTGAAAGCGATGGCCTTGCAAGTTTGTGTCTTTCTTTTAAAGGAAATGGCAAATATGAGTCTAAGGCATAGTTTCAGCCATTCTCCTCCTTCTTCTCCATCTTCCCCCCCCCCCCCCCAACTCTCTCACAATAGCTTGGTCAACAGCATTTTCTTGCTTGATTGATTTTGAAAAGGACTTGCTGTTCCCTGCTGTTAGATTATTTCCAGGAGACTGTCTCAGGTCAATAGTCATAACATTCTTTGCTCAATTCCCTCTTTCCTTCACCCAGACAAAAAAAAAATTAAACAAAAATAATTAAAAAATTGGGAAGTGGGAAAGGGAAGCAATTATTTACATGATTGATTCAGAGTATTTTTGGTAAGGAACCTTCTTCTTCTTCTTCTGGTCACACACAATGTCTGTAGAGAAATTTCTCCTACGAGGCCTAAGCAGTAGCAGCTAGGTTTCAGTGAAATTGCCAAAAAATAAATGAATCTTCTTTTGGTATTAATTCTACTGCAGTCTTCCAAAGAAGATCCCTTGCTCCGAGAAGTCTAGAAGACATTGAATGTAAAGAAGAAATTAGCCAAAAATAAACATAATCCAGCTGTGGTTACCTTAGAAATTAGTTCTTCAGGTTTTGTTTCTGGTGTCCTTTAGCTTTGTTTTAACAGTTTATAAAAAGGCAGAAAGATGTTCATCTGAGGTGCCTGTTGCTGCCAAACTGATGCCTCTTTTTGTTCATTCGCAGCAGCTGAGCACTGCAGAGTTGTGGTATCAACTGGTTTATATACAAAGGTGTAGGTGCAGACTTCACAACCGTGGCTCATCTGCAGCTGTTCTTCCCCCAGTCTTCTCCTTCCCTTGAAAATATTTTACGTAGTTCAAGGTGTCAGGACTGCCAGTATGAAATAATTGTATTAGGTTTGTTTTGGGTGCTGTAAATTTTGGCTCATGTTAGGACGGATTTTCATTTTCTGGAACTGCTTGAACTGATTAATGGGGCATAGGAGTAGATACCTGCAAACAAAGTAAAGACAGTCCCTGTTAACTGCAATGAAAATTTGTTTGAGTGGTGTTTAAATAGAACACTATGTGATAACTAGCAGTCATTGATAGTTTTACAGTATACAAAAAGGAAAAGACTGTAGTAGGTTGATTTGACAATGGCAGGAGCAAACCAGAAGACAACTCAGTATTGTGCTAGCCTGTCTTGGGAACAAACACATTTCCTTTATTCTTCATGGGATTTTTTGTAAATCTGATTAAAGCGCTCTCTGGTGTGCACCTAACATTGCTGTTATTGGTACGTGCTACCGCAGGGTCATGCAGTTAGGCAGCGGCCAAGCTGCACACCTCACTGAGATGCTGAATGCCTCAGCTTGGACCCAAAACTGCCTGAATTCTACTCAGTCATATTCTTACTTTTTTGAGTTTGCTTGGCCAGCTTGGGGCACCCAAGGCAGCAGAGGAACTTTTAGTGTTGGTTGTATTTTAGAACTAGTGTTTGAATTAGTACTTAGTAGTGTCAGTGTCATGGAAGTAATTAGAATAGAATTATTAGCTCTCTGAGTAACGCAAACAAAATCAATCCATTTTCATCAGCTCCCTAGAAGTATAGGCTAGCAGTGAAGCCAGTCTTAGCAGTAAATGAACAAAGACATAAACTGTGGAGCTAGAGCTTGATTTTGAATGTGTTATACAAGATAAGCTGTTATTTACTTTTTTCAATCTGGAAAGCTGATCTTCCTGGTATCTGAATGTTTGGATTTGGGAATTCGGTTTAAAGTCTTTTTTAATAAAAAATAATACAGGGAGAATGTGTTGCACTCTGTCAGAGGTAATATTGACTTCTTGGATATAAGTAGTTTCTGTCAAGACAGGTGGATTGAGCCATCCTTAGGCTTCCTTACACATTTTGTTTTGAATAGACATTATTCAGTTTAGATGCATCAGTTTAAATACCTTTGCTTCAGTGCTTTAGGGGAGCAATTTTGAAAGTGAAAAACATAGGTGAGGGAACAGCTTGTCAGAAAGTAAGAATTTAGCACTTGAACACTCCAAAGGCATTTCTACATATGACAGTAAACAAACTACAGTTGAGATCTAAAAATCTTCTGCCTTCAGTGTTTTTGAGCTCTGGGTAAAAAAGCCTTCCTGGGCTGATGAGGGTTGTCGGAGCTCTGTCAGCCTGGGATAAGCAGCATCTTGCCCCAGATCTTGGGGTACTGAAAAGTAAAATCCAGTGGTGTGTGTATAGCACGTAAGCAACATCGAGAGAGTCCAGACAACTTCTAGAAAAGTTTGCAAAGCTACTGCCTCTGCTTTTCAAAAGGAGAGAACTACATGTATCTTGATGCTTCACATCATTATAATTTGAATTAACAAGTAAAATTTTACTGTTCGTCCAGATTCATTAATAGTAACTGAAATACCACTCTTAATGGCAGCGCCATAGAGAAGATAAAGGCTGTTGCTACTTGCGAAAGATAAAATAACCTTCAACTGAGAGAAGCCTGTGCTCAAGAAACTGGAGGTTTAAGCTCTTAATCTGTTAATGATGTGTGTGTGAAGATTTTTGAGATGAAGGCCAGTTTGGCAGCTAGAATTTTGCAGACCTCTCAAATGCTTCCATGCCTTTCCTTCTATTCTGATATGCATGGTCCCTTGGCATGACTTGGTGCATCAGCTTTTACTTTCTAAGGCTGTAGAGTAGTTATAGAGGGATAGATGCAGCTGGCTTGCTACAGTGCTGCTATTCCTGGTCAGTCTGCATAATGATGCTGATTTGGGGGCTGGACATTTTTTCAGCTTGCCATATTCTCTTAAGAGGTGGAAGTATGTTGCAGCACAAAGCAAAAGGGAGGATGACCTTTAAATTATGCTCTTCTTTTGAACGAAATGATTGCTGGCCAAAGTGACTCAGGAGCACTTATAGGTGAACACTCGGAATGGTGCTCTCCTACAGGGAAAAAAAAAAATTGCTCCTAGATGTTTATCTTGAAGCTTTATTATCATCATTCTAAATAAAGGCTAACATGCACATATTATAACTCATGTCTTTGCTTTTTATAGAGTGTGAAATGACCTCCCACTTGTAATTGCAGGTATTCTTGACTGATGTGAAGCTATTTTCTCTGTAAGCACATACTTCCCTGTTTCTAGCTCTGTTCAAAGTATAAATATTCAATTAAAAAAAACTTTGGGAAGAAAAAGCGAATTGCAAAAAGGTTCATTTCCTAATACCCCAGGACAGTAAGAACTTCTGAGGTAGGAAATTACATGCCCTTAACAGGACCGTTGTCTCTTCCGTTGAATGAAAGCTGTACACCAAAAGACATCTCTCATTAATGATTACAGCACATATTCTCCCTGGATGATACAAGGCACTTTCCTTTTGGGCCTTGCTTATGAATTTTTACAGCTTGGAGAACTGCAAATATGCTTGAAAGGAAAGTGTATCTGTGACCAATGGAAACATAAAAGAGGAAGAAAAGTTGCAAGACTTCATAGAATACTGCTCACCTCCTGAAATGCCACATCCCTGTGCATCAAAGGCTATGCTTGCTTTCTGAAAACCGTTATTTTTATCATTGCACGTGATACTGCATGCTTTGGGATGAATTCTGCTAAGTATCAATAGAATTATTTATATCTGAAACTTGTCAGGTTAGCAGAGGCACAAGAATTTGACTGGTCATTAAAGATGTGAGTGCATTCTAATGTTTTGTATGCTGTGCCTTCCAATCAGTGCCAATATTCTTTCCTTCTGCCGTGACCTCTGTGTTCAGAGATTGGGTTTGATTCTGAGGTGGAAGGCATTCTCTAACTACTGGCTTGGTTAAGATATTTCATACAGTCCTGAATGCTGTGATTTGCAAAGCAAATCCTTTTCAAGATAACAGTATTCTGAAATATCCGTTCCCTCTATAGGCTCAAACTAAGTTTTACACGTTCAAAACAACCTGGGTTTTTTTCAGTCTGATCTATTCCCTGTTCATTTCTGCTAGTACTGTTATTGTGTCCAGACTGTCTGTCTGTATGCAGTAGTAAACACTTAACAATTTTTCCAGTACTGTGATTTGACTTGAAGGCATGTAGGATATAAATGAAGAGGAAAATAGAGGATTTTCCACATAGTCTAAGTTCTAGATGAAGTTTTAGGTGTGCTATTTCCCCTTTATATCCATTCACCTCTTTTAATTTCAGTCTTTAAATCATTATCTTTTCTCTCAGACTGCTGTGAGACTTAATTCATTAATGTCTATGGAGTGCTTTGAAATCCTTAGATGAAAGAGATTACAGAAGTGCAAAATATTAAAGCAAAAATGTGAACCCACAACCTCTCTCCTTCTCTCCCTTAGCTCAACTGTTCATGAAGATCTTTGTAATCATATAAACTTACCTTAGAATCGAGGAAAATATGTTTCCCTTTGATGTACAGATAATGTGAGGTTGTAAATGCCCATTTTTTTCAAGAATCTTTTTCATATTAACAAATTTAATATAAAAACTTCTTAGCAGTGTTTTTAATCTTCTATTCACCCTCTCTGTGCTTCCCCAATTAAAATGTGGTCCTGGTTAAATCCAGCTGAATCCTGTAGGACTGCATCAGTGCTGAAAGATTCATACTGCTCTCTCCATAGGCTTATATTAGGAAAACAGAAGTGCCTCTATCGGTTTACGTAACTTTAGATTGTAAAGTAACTGGCATAACACAATCTTTTCAAAATGTGTAATTTCTTTTCTAGATAGGAACCATCTTCTCTGTCCTAACATCTGCATTGGTTTCTGTAAAGCAGATCCTTTATTTTCATAGGATGAAAGGATGATTCAGGTTACGATGACCTTGGAAGATCTCGGGTCCAACCTTCTGCTCAAAGCAAGGCCAGCTATGAGATCAGACCACGTTTCTCAGGGCCTTACCCAGAGAGCATCTTAGCCTACCAGCTTCTATCTGGAACTGCTAAATCATCCTTGAACACAGCTGCTTCTGTTTCTGTTACGATCTAAAACCTATAGAAGCCTTTAATAATATTACTGAAATTAATACCCCAAACCCCAACACTAACATTCACAAAAACTGTTGCAGGTGTTACTGTTGGGATACAAGGAATTAATTTTTTTCACCCACGTTGACAATTTATCTCTGTAGCCACAAGATTGTCTATGGACCTTCCCAGTAACTTCTTTTTCCCTGCAAAGAAAATTGGAGAGAGGGTAAGAGCTGTTAGTGACCCTGTGGGAAGTAAGCCAACAGGCTTTTCAAGATATTGGAATGCTGCATATTTAAGGACAGAATTAGAGTAAGTAAGGAAGGGCTGCCATCTAAGCTTCTTGATTTGGACCTTGAAAGTCCCCCTCTTCTGGCCTGCTAAGATAAGAAATTCCCTCTCTGCTGTAGCCACTAGTTAAAATCTGTAGAAAGTTGCTTTTCTCAGGCATTCATGATTGCCCTTTTAATCCATACTGGGCATCCCACACTGTCTTTCACTGTCTCCAAGAGAAAAGGCTCAGTTTCCTGCCTTCTGAGTCAGTGTGAAAAGACTGACCTTCTGCAGAAAGTTTCAGTTTTCTCTCCAGTGCTGGTCTTATGGCTCCCAGCTGGGTAATGCTTTGTGTTAGTGCAGTCTTTACTGACAAATAGGACAGAGAACTTGTTATCACTGGGGAGAACCCCCCTCCAAACCTGCATTCAAAGCTCAGTTACAACATTCATGATGTCAATTGCCCAAGATGGAACAGCTAGTCACGTTTTTAACAAGATACCATTGTAGTGTCTCTCATCATGCCACTGGAGTTCATATGAACCTTTCTGACAACACCCGATGTATTTCAGAGTTGCTCCTTTCTGCTGCTGCTGTGACACTATCTTGCTCTTCCAGTTCAGCCACTTGAAGTCAGTAGAAAACTCTAGTGACCTCTTTGTTTGCAGACAAAGCAGATACCTACAAGCCAGTTGTGGAGAGTAGCTAGTTTGAATCTATATTTAAATACTCACATCAGCATATATTTATTCAGATTTCTCTTTAAAGTTTAGGCTCTGAAAGTTTCTCCTGTATTACATATGCATGTGTTGATATGATCTGGAATTTTGAGTTGATTGTAATATTGCTACTAGATATTAGACTAGAGTTGTTTTACCACCACTTCTCAAAGAAGAATTAATCACTGACTTAACTAGAATGTTAATATGAATGATTGTGTTGTTATGCATATGTTTGTTTATTTATTTTTTTCAGCCTTCTAGGTCCCTTTTGAAAACAAGCTTAGCCAACCAAACTTAACAAGCTTTTACTTGAGTGTGTATAAATGTTAAGTAAACAAAATATTTCTGCTGCTTATGCTTGCAGTATTCAGCTTCATTAAACATGTTTATATGCAGCCTAAAACCTTTTACAGTGTACACGACTAATTTGTAAGATAGATTCCATTCAGGTAAAAGCCAATGTAGAAGATGTGTTCTGGAGAACTTGTTTGAATGTGGGTCTCCTGAGACACTCTCAAGGTGTCTTGTTCAAGCAAAACAAAGGTCTCAAATCTTGAAAACTGTGCGGTGTGTAACAGGTCAGGTTGGCTTCTCGTAGGTGGACTTTGCACCAAATAACAATGCCCGTTCTGCACTGTGAAGTTGCCCATGGTTAGCAGTGTCCCCACTGCTGAGGAGGAATCCTTGGGTCACACAGCAGTTGCAGGCTGAGGCAAGCGTGGTGTGAGGGTTAGTACATCCCACTTCCTTTGGCAGCCTGAGAAAGGGTTTGTTTTCAATTAGGCGGCCAGGCTTCAGGGGCCAGGGAGACACTAACAGCAATGAGAATTTTAAGAATGCCACCACATCTGGCAGATGTTCCGGGAAGACCCTGGGAATGCAGACAAACAACTGGGGTCTCCTCCTCGCCTCACCTCCCAAAGCAAGGATTAAACAAATGTGATCAAATTGCTTCTTCCTACCTCTGTTATCTTAAAGCACATAAGGCAATACCATGAGTTTGGTGCCTTGATGCAACTGAAGTATTTGACAACGATGGAATCACAGTGCAGTGAGATGCCACTTTCTAAAAAATTCTGGTATCCTGAGAGAGCTTACGTGCTGGGTAAAGGAGAGAGCAGGTTGCTTCAGTAGAATTGGAGTACTGGTAAAATCTTGGGGCAAGGGCTTAATGCAATCCTAATGCTTGCGAAGGTTTTTTACTGTAGTAATGAGTGACCATGGAAGATGCTGGCTGACCATGGGTACAAGCCACAGGTGAAGTTAGCAGAGACACATATTCTAACCACAGAAATACAGTGACAACTCTGAGGATGAAAGAGGAGCTAGATAACAATAGTGATAGTAGATAGAGGGTTGTCTTAGAATATTTACGCTGTAAATACAAGGCACTGTGAAGCAAATCCTTAACTCGGGTAAACTACTGTAGAGACATGGTTTTGTGATGTTTTACTCATCTAAGCAGCTGTTCTTGTGAGCTGTGAGTGAGGAATCTACATATTTCTTACCAAAGAGGCAGGGATACCACCTTTTAACAAGTACAGGGTGGGTGGACATAATTCTTAGAGGACAGCTGTCCTTTTTCTTTTAAAACTGTTATTTAAATTTAGCATTTGAACTTTCTCTGTGGTCTAATGGTTTTCAGATCACATGAGAGGTAAATGGGTGAAGCAGTTGCTGGGATACTATATACCTGTCTTGTAAATCAAATGAGCACTTGATTTCATTTACCAAACCTCAATTTTATTCAAAGAAATCTTTAATATTTAAAAAAAAAAAACAAAGTGCCCCCCTGCCAGAGAATACAACAAAGAATGCCAGCATCTGGCTGTCCTAGAGGAAACCTATTAGCTATCTCAAGAGTTAAGCTTTCCAAGGTTATATTGGATTTAATTGAGGGAAATAGATTTTCAGGAGGCATTCTATCCCTAAGATCAACAACTTTTCTTAATGTACATGCATTACACAATAACATGTTAGAAATGCAAAATAAGACATTTTTAAGAATGCACTGCCTTAAGTCAGAGCTTATATGAACATTCAATTTGATTAGCCAAAAGCTAAAGGGTGTATGCATAACAGAGCCTGAAAAATTAATGAAAGCTTTGCTATTTTAGTTTAACATCCCCGTTTTTCTGCTCCCTAAACACTCCTGCCATTGCAGCCATCAGTTTCATAACAGAATGGTTTACCAGACCCTGCAGCAGACACACAGACAAATGAATTCAAGATTGTCCTGAAAAGTCTGTGAAAACACCTCAGGAAATGTTGACTCTTACAGTCTAAGGATCAAAGCTGAATTGTCTGAAGTTAAATGATTTAAACTCTTTAGGTGATTAATTGTATGTAGCTGTTTATGAATGTTTTGTTGTCCAATTATGAAACTGATATTTCACTTACTATAAAATCTAGTTCTTCAAGAATATGAATAATATTCAGTATTTTTAGGCATATTTTACTGGTTTAGAACTGAACTTTCAGTGACATTTTGCCGTGTCAGAAAAAAAGCACTTTGCAAAAGAGGCCTCATATTTTCAAATGCTTATGGTGAAAAGCGTGATCATGGGATCTTGGCTTTCACAGCATTTAAGTAGCCTTGTATTGCAGTGGTGATTAAAACGCATCAGACCAGATCCTGCTGTCCTTGCTGAGATCACAACTCCAAGGCACGTTCAGTATTAGTGTGCACTTAATCATTGTGGATGTGGTATCTCAAAGTTCCAGCTAAGATCAAGGGCTCATTTTGTTAGAATTTCCGTGGAAATTGTGGTAAAAGGCAATCTTTGATTTAATGCATTTACAATGCATGGCTGGCATTTAGATTTTATCCTGTGGGAACCCAGCATGCTTCCACTGTACCCGGTGTGAGCTTAGATGACAGTTGACAGATTCAGGAGTCCTGAGTCCCTGGCTGGCGCTCCTACCCCACCATCATTTCATTCCTGTGAACATAGTAAATGGCTTTTTCATGGGAATTGTATTGGGATTTGAATGACATTATCACTAGACTAAAGGTGTGCGTTTGAAGTGTTTTGTTACTGATTTTTGTAGAACAATGACTGTTACCTGCTGGTCTATAAGCATTCTTAAATTAAAAGAGAACTATTACTGTGCTAATGCCCAACAAAGTCATCAGATTGTTCCTGGTTTCAGTTCTCATCACCAAGATGAGAAAGTGGGCTTTGATCATTTAGAGTCCAAGCCTGTAACTTCACACAAGATTACTTTTACCTATCTAACAGGCTGGAACACATCAAAAGGCTAAGAACCAACAAGAAGGGGAATAGCTTGCGGTTAACATGCTGAAGTTAGTTGGGAGACCTGACTTTGGCAAATTCCTCTCGGCAGCTCTGTGCCTAAAACAGACATTAAAATGTTGGCTTTTTAATCTTGCCTTTTGTCCTTCCAGATCGTAAGTGTTGGTGAGGGTACACACGTGCAACACTTCATACATTAGTGCTTCTTGCTACAACTGTAACATTTAATCAACAAAAGCATGCCTTACACTTCTTTGATTGATAAAATGCTGCATGTCTCACTCATCTGAGCTAAAGAGGAACATGTATTTGCAGATGACCTTTAACGGGAAAGAGTAAGAAGATCACTGTCCTTGCCTTTCAGTTGGGGAGTTTGAACCCAGTATGCAAATTTCCAGGCTCTTGGCATGCAAATTAACAAAAGAGGTGGTGGTACACCCATCTTTTCAAAGCTCAAAGCATCACACGTGCACAGGAAAAAAATAAAAAAGGTTACACTTTTGTAGTTCTCTAGTCAAGCATTCTTTCAAAGGGAAAATCCATCACTTTGAAGAATTTACAGAAGAAAACCTCCACAGCAACCAAAGCTGCAGGCAAGTGAGTGAAAGGCAAAATGCAACTGCTGAGAAAAATAAATAAGGGTCTTTACAGCAGTCCCATTGAATTGAAATGTTCCTTTATCATGGACTAGGCTGTTATAATCTTCTTTTCTACCTCTAGCCACGTATTTTAAAAGATGATTTTTTAAATATAAAAATGTTACAGCAGAAGCTGAGTTTCTTACTGGTATATTATAAACCATCTCTTTCCATACTAAAATGCCACCTGAAATTACCAAAGAACCAATTTGGCTTAATCTCTCATTGCTGTTGTCTGCATGTGAAACATTGATCAGATACAAAAAAATGGCAGCTCATGTACCGAGTGACAGAAATGTCATTTTCCACAGGAGCTGGCATTCAGCAAGCACACCGAATGCTTGCAAAGGCCTTCGGGCATGCGGCGAGACCAAGCGCCGCGGTGAAGCTTTCTGCCAGCCACGATGCCCTTAAAGGTCCCAAGAGCCACAGCAGCCCAGGCACTGGCAGCATCTTGTTTTTCCAGGTAAGTTTAAACAAAACCGCAGGCACTGTAAGTTCATAGACTTCTTTTTACAGCGACCAGGTACTTTAACATTTAAGCTAAAGAAACAGTCTAAATGAGATTAAATTTTATTTACTGGTGTTCCATGTTAGCAGACGTCGTGAGTACTGGGCTGAAAGCTGTAGCTCTGCTGAATCAACACCCTTGAGGATAAAGCTAAAAGCAAGGTGAAACTGCAGTTGTATTTTTATCTGGGGGGAGAGCTGGATTTTCTTTCCCCAAGAATGAGGTGCTACAGGAGGAGTCACATATAGGATTTGCTAAAGTTTATACAGAAAATGAGGTGAATGCCTTGAGATCCTGGGCTGGTGCCAGGATAGGAGGGGTGAATCCTGATGATCCTCCCGAATATATATCCTCCTGAGGAACAGGGTCCACTTCTCTTTGTGCTGGCCTCTCTCTAAAGGTGGCAGGCAGTAGCCATCCTGGGTATCTTGGACTGCAGACAGAGCAGGTGGTGAGCCGTGAGCGCCTGGCTGCCTTCAGAAATCCATGGTCCCTTGACACTACCTGCTTCCCTGGCCTCCAGCCAGCCTCGACTTTTGACACTCCTGTTCTGCTCCAAACACGAGGTGTCACAGCACCGTCTCTCACTATAAACTGCACATTTTGGTTTGAGGCCAAATCTCCCCCTGTAAACCCCACCTGTTTTTCATCGGTGATGGTACCTGCTCTTTCTTTCACTTGCCCGCAGCAGTGGCGCGGCTCAGGCAGGGCTAGCTCAGCTACAGGGTGGCCGAGGGAACGTCTCGTGCTGCCGGAGCCCTGCCGGGGCCCAGGCACGGCCGTGGCACAACCACAGCTCCCGCCGGGCCGGAGCCTGCCCACGCCTCGGGCTGAACCTACGTCCCAGCAGCCTTGTTAGCGCTGGTTTGTTAACACTGGCAAGGCTCTGGTGCGGGCTGGCTCTGCTCCACGCCAGCGACACACCTGTGCTAAGAGGAGGCTGGTGCCATGTTTGTCACATCAGGCAGCGCCTGGCACCAGCCGTGCATTAGCAGTGCTGGGTAAGCTACGCTGCCTGGGGCCGCAGCCTCCCTGGCCTGCACCCATCTGCCCTCACCGCACCGGGCTGAAGGGGCGTCAAGGCGGGCGATACGGGACAGCCTGAGGGGCTTGCCCCTCAGATCGGGCAGCCGCGGCTGAAGCCCGGCGCATGGCCCGGCCTGGCCGACCCATCCCACCGCACACACGTGGCCGGTGGCCGCCATCTTCCGTCCTGGGGCTGAGGCGAGGGGGGGGGTCAGGACGAGGGGGCGGGGTCAGGACGAGGGGGCGGGGCTGCAAGTAGGGCCCGCCTCTCCGTGCTGAGGACCGCTTCCCGCCAGGGCGGGGCCGCGCCCTCCCACCGCCCCTCACACCCCGCTCCCGCCTGGGAAGCGGCTCTTCATTGACTTCGCCGGCCGCGGCCCCCGCCTCCTATTGGCCCGTCGGCCCCACGTGGGCACGGCGGCCGCCCTGTGGTTGGCTGGCGCGGGCGGAGCCGTGAGGAGGGAGGGGATGAGGCGGAGGGGGGCGGGAGGCAGTTGCCGCGGCAACGGGAGAGTGAGTAGCGGCAGCGCGGAGCGGCGGGGCCGCAGCCGGAGCCGCAGTCGCAGCCGGAGCCGGGCGTGCAGGGGCGGCCCCCGGCCCTGCCCCGGGCGCATGGGCCACA
>JAVJGJ010000002.1:21467538-21483417 GCA_035590215.1 Microhierax caerulescens
ACCCCAAGTGAGGCTCAGTGGCAGCTGGGATAACATCAATTGGTCATGCTTTGCTGACATTCATTTTAACTTGAACTCTAGCCGTCATGGAGATTATTAAATTTATAATGATATATGTAAGATCCATTTTAATGACTCTGCATGCTTGGGTGATCTCTCTCACTTCTGTTTGCAAAACAAGTCTTAATAGAGTATTACATTTCATTTCCTATAGAATTTTCCAGGGAAAGGTTACTGACAAGAGCTTTGCTTAGACTTGCATTTACTGGGGAAAATAAGTCTGGAATAAAACTGTTGATGCAACTCAGTTGTTGCTGTGGAGTTGAATAGTAATATAAACTTTGGTGTTCTTAAGCTTCATAGTCTGAAATTTCTGATAGAGAGAAGTGGGTGTGTGTGATGAAGGACTATTAAAATTAATCATCAGTAGACACTTTTGTTACTGGAAATGAGGCTTGTGCTGGAAGAAATAAGACCAAGATCATCTTGAATCGGGCAAGTGCATTCTCCTTTTTATGAACATCTATTTTATGAAGTCAACTGTTGTTTAGTGTTTTTGAAGCAGTAAGAAATCGACATGTATATGTACACCATTGAAGGATGCATCTGGTCTGTCTTTGCCGAGTAAAATACAGAAAGCTAGGTTTGCATTTGTTATGTAGAAATAAAGCTTTATTTGCTCCCCTTTTTTTCTCCTAAGTGTTTTTGTAGGTATCTACTTATAGCTATATTGCTTAAAGCAAGGCAAGATTTAGTACTTTTGCTTACTTTCAGAGGTATGGGGTTTTGCTTTGCGTGTGTCAGCTGATCTTCAAAAACTAGAAACGGGCTGCGTCTGACATTGCTGAAATCAGTAGAAGAAGGTTCTTTTCACTCGTTGCTGTGTTAGCTTTGCAGGCAGAGTTTAAGAGGAGACTATCTAGCATTAATGTTTAGTATAGCATCACATCTGTCTGCATAACGGATGTTGACTCTGGTGGGAATTACATAGCCAAATTCCATGCAACTTGTAATACATGAATGAAAAATTTGATGAGGTTTAACGATGTAAGTGGACCATCTGAAAGTAGTAGGATTACTAATGTGAATACTAATGTGAAGAACGTGAATAGGCTTTACGCCAGTACATGACCTTGGCAACAAAGTCTTTAAATGCAAGAGCAGTACAGGTGATACTATAGGCTTGTGAAGTTTGTGTGTAGGGTATTGTTTTGATAACAAAAATGCAGGATTGCTCATGACCATTAAATTCACAGATTATTTTTTTTCTTGAAGAGGAGACTTGAGGAAATAACTGAAAAGCAGGTAAAAACTGCTGCTAAAACAGTCTAGTTAAGTACGTTTCAATTGTCCTGTATTACAAAAAATGTTCTGATTAAATGCATTTTCTGTTGATGGGTGAAATGGAATATTTCTTCAGTTGACTTCCATCCTTCATTCCTACTCTCCCTGACTTTGCATTTGGATCTGTAGTGGGTCACAGTAAAGAAATGTGTATGTGTAATAGTGACAGAAATGTCTTCTGCTCTGCATGAATGAACCCTCTTTGATTAAACAATGAGTAAAATATAATCATGAAATTAATTTTGATCTTGGAAGGATCTCTGTGCGTGTGTATTATGCTTATATATGATCTGTTGCCCAACTAAATTTGTGGCTCTGAAAAAAACCCAAAATGGCATGATAAGGTGAGATTTATGTGTACCTACCTTGTGTATTGGGCTAGTAGATTTTGGGAAGACTGTCTTTGTCGTCAGTGGTGCAGAAAGCAGCATGCTGATACTGCACCTCATAGGGCTTATAGGTGGTTGGTTGCTTTTGTTGGGTGTGTGCGTTGTTTGACTGCAGAAAAACTGTCACCCTGGACTTGGAAGTGCTGGTTCAAGCTACCTGGACATGCTACCACAGATGCACAGTGGATCTGGCACTGTAAAACTAAACTGATGATGGTCTGCCAGGACTAGGGCTTTCCCCCTGCTTCCTTCTATTTGGTAGAAAACTTTATCTTTTTTTCTTTTCTTTCTTTAATGAAGAATGTGCAAGCTGCAGTTTTACAGTGTTAAAAGCAGGCTAACGCTTTTTTGTGGATGTCTTCTCTCTTGACTTGTTTTTATTGAAACAGTCATGGTACACATGACTGAAGCCATATGCTATAGCTTTCTCTTTGGCTTGTGTTATGTTTTTCCTGGGTTACTATTGATACACTTCAGCATCGCTTCAGGATACTTTGCTGCCACCTTTCTATCAAAGTCATTTTAAAGAGCATAAGTGGTCTTGCAGGTGTTGACCTTCTCATGTTGAGAACCTGTGTTGTTTAAAGTGGTGTAATGTTGGCTGAGTACCATATTTATTAGTAGATTTTTTTAATTATTTTTTTATTTTTTTTTGTGCCGAGACATTAATGCAGTTGATGGATGCTGTGCTGTTGAGCTGGGCACTCAAGTATAGCCACTTACAAATTGCAGCAAAGCTTACTGTATGAAATTACAGCAAGCTGCTATGTGGTGTTTTGGTAATGGAACTAACTGGGCTTCTATGGAAAAAGAAATGCAATAAAAATCCACTGAGCAAGACAACTGAGAAAAATGCCATAACCTGTCCTTTGTTTTGCAAATACTGAAAGCCTTCTGTAAACATAACCATCTGTAAGAGTTTAGTTCCTGGCTATGGGCTTTATGTTTTTATTCTTGTAATTACAAGATTGTCAATAAGTCTACTTCAAACCTGATATTTAGAGAGTCAGATTAGGGAGACTTAAGTGTTGTGGTTTAACCCCGGCCGGCAACCCAGCCCCACACAGCCGCTCGATCACTCCCCCTCACCCAGAGGGATGGGGAAGAGAATTAAAAAGGAATGTAAAACTCAAAGGTTTAGATAAGAACAATTTAATGGGTAAAGCAAAAGCTGCGCACGTGAGCAAAGCCAAGCAAGGAATCCATTCCCTACTTCCCAGGGGCAGGCAGGTGTTTGGCCATCCCCGGGGCAGCAGGGCTCCGTCACACGTAATGGTTACTTGAGAAGACAGATGCTGTAATGCCAGATGTCCCCACCTTCCTCCTTCTTCCCCGTTTATACACTCACCATGACGCCATATGGTATGGCATGTCCCTTTGGCTAGCTTGGGTTACCTGTCCTGGCCATGTCCCCTCCAGTTTCCCGTGCCCCTCCAGCTCTCTCGCTGGCAGGGCCCAAGGAACTGAAAAGTCTTTGGTTTAGTATAAATATCACCCAGCAACAACTGAAAACATCAGTGTGCTATCAACATTGTTCTCATGTCACAGCCAAAACACAGCACTGTACTAACTACTAAGAAGAAAATTAACTCTACCCAGCTGAAACCGGGACACTTAAGTGACACGGATGGGCCTTGGTGGTCTGTCCAAGGCTCAGCTTCTGCTTTAAGGTCTTAAGTATTCTGCTTTTAATATGCTCCTGAAACCCATTCTGTAAATGTGCTGTCTGTGACTATTTTAAATCATTCTTTGTTAGGAAATTGGCTCAAAGAAACAATCTGTTCGTTTTGGTGACACAGATTTGCACCTTGGTGATAGTTACAAGGTGCTCTGTTCTATTTTCTGTTAAAAATTCTTTCTGTGATAATGAGAGTTGTATGTGAGACTTTGATTTCGTTATTGCCAGTCCTCTCCCAGTCAGACTGTGGTCTTACAGAAATTTCCTGAATGAAGGAACTGGGCTAGCTATGACTGTCAAAAATGTTTATGTAAGGTAAACAGTGAATCTTGCTTTTTGAGCTGACATCTGTTGTAATATTTCTCTAATTAAAGGAATTTTGCAAGTTCTTTAAAATTAGAGGGTGATTTTTATTTTTTTTTCCCAACTTCTGTAAATTTGCCTTAGGATGTGATACAAAGGATCTGTGCTGATGCAGATTAGTTGAAGATTAAACTGCAAGTAGTGAACCTTGAGGTCTCAGTAGTATAGTCTCAGCTAGAATTGGCTCACATGTAATTCAGGCAGTTTTGCATCTTTTTTCCCCCAAAATCTGTGTTGCTGAGAAATAAAAAAAGCTTGTGTGTGATTTGCTTGCACAAATTGTTGGGTTTTACCTCTGTCTTACAAAGAGAGTAAACCTTATGCAGCATATGTGCCTTAGCCGTGATGTGTTAAGCAGTGACAGATACAGAGAGATGTGTATGGCTCCTGAAACAGATAGATGGAATAAGTATGGATGGGATTAGTAAGGTAGATGTGCTGGATTACTTATTTCTGTTCCTATTGGTGGTCAGCTGAACATGAAGACATTTAGGAAGCTGAGTGTTTCCGTGGCTGTGCAGGTAGGTTGCTTTTTGTGTCTGGAAGGCCAGCTTCACTTCAAGTTGAACTGAAGCAGATGTGTTCCTGTCAGGGATTAGGACTGTCGGTCTTACTGTCACGCCTGGCATGCCAAGTTTACACAGTACTGCAAACCGTAGGGGATGGCAGTGACTTCCACTTGCATCCTAGTGGTATAAGTGTTTACGTGGGATATGCAAAGTGTAGCCTTGATTTAAATAAAGTTTTTATTTCATTTTCTCCCATCTCACAGGTGGGTGCATTTATATGGATTCATTTCTATATATTTTGTCATAATTTCAGCTCTTGAACCTGAATAATTGAAAATTGTCTTTTTTTCCTGTATCTGTGATTGGAATTAAGCTTCCTGGTAGACACTTGGTATGAAATCTGTCTGTCTCCTGGTGATGCTACTTTTGTGACAATCATCTCTACTGAGTATGATTTTATTTTTTTTTCTCTTCTTCAGTTGTTCATGTTCTGGAGCCTCCTTCCAAACAATTGTCCCTAAAGGAGGCCATCCTAAGATATCCTAGATGATGTTAATTAAGTGATATCATCAGAAAGGGAGACTTTAGTGCAGCTAATCAAGTTCAAATAATGACTTGCCTGATGATGAGTGGCTATGTCGTATCTGTCAGTTGTTCATATTGGGAGGTTATGCAACTTTTGTTAAATGACATGTACATCAGAGTAAATTTCGCTTTAAGAAACTTCTCTACGTTGGTGTATTGGCACACTTCTAGCTTCTCTGGCTGAGAATGCTAAATGGAACTCTTAAGTTGTTTTGGCTGAACCAGCTCAACACTTCTTTCACTGAACAAGAATAAAGTAACGAACAAAATATTCTGTAGTCACTAAAGACTGTAGTTCTCTTCCTCATAGTGAATGAAGTTCATTATCTTGAAAATAACTTTGCCTTGACTAAAGGGGTTTTTCTGAAGTTCTAAGGATGTGGAAAAAAACACCCATGTGTAAGCGCAATAGCATTGCAAAACAACATAGTGTACCTTTCAAAATCATTTGGGTGTGCTTGGAAAATTCTGATCTTATGGGTGAGTGAAGTGATGAAGGGCAATGTTGGCTTTCCACATCAACAGTGACTCAAAGCCTTTGTTAGTGGAGAGGAGTAAAGTTGAACTGGAGATGCAGCTGAGTAGGTGATGAGATTGCTAAACAACTGCTGCTTGTGTTGTGGCTATGGGATAATTAAGAATGAAACGTTACACTATGAAGGATAGGATTCTGGAAGTCTTTGTTAAAAACGTTTATACCATCTTTTATTAAGCTTGCTGATGGCACTGTCTTTGCAGAATGCCCAGTTCTGTTTTAGTAAATCTTTGGTTGTTGTACTGCCATAGGAACATGGAGGAGCCCCTCAGCAGACTCCCAAAACAGGCCGCCTTTGTTGTTGTATAACAACCAAAACAAACCTTAACCAAGGACAGAGCACGGGGATGAAGTACAGCGTGCTCAAATACCCTGACACCCGCTTTCCCCCATGTGTACAAAAAGCAGAACAATTATTCTTGTGGGTTTATTCCAAAGTCCTGGAAAACATACCTCTGAAAATGCTTGTGTGGAAGAGTATTTACATGGTAGATGAGTACAGATGCCATATTTAACGGAGCTGTGAAAAATCAGGTAGAAATTGTTTCTGTTTGCTGAAACTGTGTTGAACAATATGGAAGAGTTAATAATTTCCAGTCCTAAAGGAGTGAAGGTTAATGCTGATTATTTTGATGTAAGCCATCCCTAATGCTGCTCTTGCCTGCAAGATTGTCCCTGCTTGCATATGTATTCATCTATGTAGCATCTAGTTTTAAACTGTTTTGGTTTTGGGTTTTTTTTTTTTCCTCTGCCTCTTCTGTGATGGTAGATTAAGAATACACTGGTGTGATGTGCTCGGGCAAATCCTACAAGAGGCAGTCTAGCATGCTGTACCGCCTGTGGCACTGATCGATATCTGGTGTTTCAGAGCTGGAGAGAAACTCAACAATATGATGCATCAGCTGGTCGCCTTGCGCATAGGGAAGAAGTCCAGCTCTTCCTCCAGCTGCTGCTGACAATGGGCTTAACACCCTGTGGTGTTAGAGACGATTATCATTCTTCTTTTGAATGACTGCAAGTATGTACAGTCAGAAATTAGGTGGGATATTTTAGAATTCAGCCAGACACCTTGATTCTTTGGAAAATCTCCAGTGGGTGGTGGATTGTACGGAGCGGGGGTGTGCTGCACTGAATGCTGGTGTCTTTAGCTGGCTTGCGGCTTCCTTGTCTGGGGCTGGTGAACCCAAGTGTGGGCAGAGGAGGAAAAGCTCCCTGACGGGCCTTGGTGCTGCTGCTGTGTCTCAGTGAGTTGGTGAGCCTGTTACTCAGCTTTGCACATCCCATGGTACAAATGAGGATTTGATAGCTAAGATTCTAACAGCTTCACCAATCTCATTTCAAAGGTGATGAAACCAAAAGGCTCAAGCAGTAAATACAGGTAAGTGCTGTGCA
The DNA here is from genome assembly GCA_035590215.1 of Microhierax caerulescens. Taxonomy (NCBI): domain Eukaryota; kingdom Metazoa; phylum Chordata; class Aves; order Falconiformes; family Falconidae; genus Microhierax; species Microhierax caerulescens. The sequence continues at coordinate 21,474,334 of JAVJGJ010000002.1, forward strand.
GTATAGTATATATTCTTTGAAGAACAGTTGCTTGAAAATAAAGTGAATTTCTGATGTTAAGAGGAAAAGCCTGCTATACTAGTATCAAACATGGGTTATAGGATGCTCTGGAGGACTCCCTGCCTAATAAGAAAATTTCTTCTGTTACTGTGTAGTTTCTATAAAAATTACTCCTGACTTGTCAGATCCAAAGTGCTCTTGGAAGAGCTTTTTTCTCCAGCTTTGAAATACCCTTTCCCTCTGTAGCAGAAATGGGTGTATTTCCCTGATGCTTTCTGTGTCTGAGAGGTAGCAAACCCGTGTTTTCTGTGCTATAGGATGCATTTCCTCCAACACACAGCTTCAAAAGCCAGCCCACTCCTGCAGTCCTTACACGTGTGAACAGTCCAGTGATAATTACCGAGTTTGAGTGACTTGGTATTGCAAAAATTAGTCCTGTGTGTTCTTGTTCATTTAACAGGACAGGTGCCTCTCTGTCTGTTACATAAAAGGTACAGGTAGCTAAACATTAGAGGTCGTGGGTTTAATTATTTTTATGAAGCAAATGTGACTTTCAGATAATACACACTAGAACCCATTAGCATGTACTTTCCTGCACACCTCTTCAGGAAAAATGTTCATTATTATGCAAATGGATAGCCTCTGGCTTTGAAGTAATTGTCATATGGAATAATGTATGGGCCATGACATCAAATTCTTTGAAACCTAAATAGCTGGGAAATTCATACTGCACAGTCAGATACTGCCTCTCATGATGCCTGTGCCTGGAAGCAAGTTTGATATCCCCCAGGTCTGCTATCTATTTTGATATTCCTGGTGAAGGGAGTGGTAGGAAATGGAATGGGAAAAAAGGGGAAGGAATGTAAAGGAAATAGCCTCTGTGATAATTCAGATTGATGTACTTATTTTAGGGCGTATTGCAAAGCTAAGAGTACCTCAAGGGCCTTTCAGAACAGGAGGTATTAGGGAGAGACAGACATGCATTTGTTGGTATTTATTTTTAGGCACCAAGCGTTAGGGTTTTTCCTGGTTGATTATAGTCTAGTTTGACAGATGTGCTGTAGATTTATTTATGCTTGCATACTACAGCAATTCACAACAACTTTAACAAACATTAATGACACCTTCCAGTAGCAGTGAAGCTATAGGGTATGCATTCTTTAACAAAGAAATTAGATTTCTGTTTTAAGGTATAGATCCGGTATGACAGAAAACTTAAAGCATATTTACTGGTGCTGTTTGTGGCTCTGTGCGGATGAAGGAGCTTCTAGCGAGCATGAGAGAGGTGTGTGTTCCCTAGCTAGGTATTTCTCTTTCAAAAGCATCCTATGTCAGTGTTTGCATTGAAATTCATGTATTATTTTCACAGGATTGCTAAAAGGAGCATTGAGAACGTAACAACCTAGTGGTAAAGCAGATGTTACAGATGAAAGCTGGTACTTCTCATCTAAAATTGCTTAAGGTTACATTGGTCTAACTGTAAAATAACTGGTAGGAGACTGCTGGACTAAGTTATCTTAACTTATTCTCCTGAGCTGTAATCCTCTTGTAAGGGCAGTGTATTACTATTCTTTGTCACCTAGACCAAGTTGTAATTGCTCATTTATATGCAGAGAAGAACTGGAAGGGAGAGCACAGCTGTTTCTTGCCTCTTCTTGCATGGAAGTTTTTGCCTGTTGAACAGTTCACGTGTTATTTCTGCTCTTTTTCTGGCGATGTGGAGCACCCGTGAGGTAGGACGTGACAGAACCGTAGCCTGAGATGGAAACGGCATGTGTGCAGTGTTCTAGGGGAGACGGAGCCAGTGTACGTACCTAGAACTTTCTCCCACTCCTCAGGAGTTTGCCGTCCCTTCTGATGGGGAGCAGGCCTGTTTTGGGAGCCTGCTGAGGGGCTCCTCCATGTTCCCATGGCAGTAAAACAGTACAAGTTGGTGAGAGCACGGTCTTTGTGTTTTTCCCTTTACCAAAGAGTGTCCTTCGTCCTTTGGAAAGGAATGATGTGGCTTACAAATGAGCTTGTCCTTGCAGCATTAGGAAAAAATAGCACGGTATTGAAGGCTGTGATTCCTTTTCTTGCTAACAGAGTATGATGCGTGGATGTCTCTTGAGGCTATCGCACATTGATGGTAATAAATATGTACTCAGACTTGTGTAGCTATTTTTCAAGTGTTCTGCACTAAAAAAGGAGCTGTTTTCAAGGGAGCTGAGGGGCAGGAGAGTAGCTTCTGAGATCTGCTAATAGGGCGAGTTGAGAAATCGATAGAGACAAGGTAAGCTTGTTATGAAAAACCTCATTTATAGGTGGAAAATGAGCTCTGTGCTGCAAGTGTTCAGTTTGCAGTTTATTTTCTAAAGTCTTTCAGTTCTTCATTGTGATGACAGCAGTGACTATCAGATCTTAGTAACTTGGAGGATTTGTTTTGGATAAACAACATACATCTGATACGACTACTCCAAAAATGTAATGAGGCAGATGGAATTGCCTATGTTATTTCAGTGTCTCTCTTTGCATTTTTCTAATTCAGATGCCTCGTTCTCTTAATTGATTTTTTGCTGTATCATGTCTAAGAAGGTAATGATTTTCTTTTAATGTCTTCAATTTAGTACTGTGATATTCAAAATTTCTAAGTAAATCCTGTAAACACACTAGAAACAGGGGACATTAGAAAGTGGAGACACTGCAGAATTGTTAGGCTTTGGGTAAGGGAAATTAGATTGTAGTCAAATTTTCTGAGAGATGGGCAGGAACTGGGCTTTGGTTCCATTACTGTTCCATTGCTCCACAACAGGAATGTTAAAACCAAACACATCAAAACTAGATGATGCTAGTTCAGTTAGCAGAAGTGTGTCCTTTCCATATCAGCCCTGATCAAAATCAATGTAAGATATTACAAATGAGTGAAAGTTGCATCAGCTATCCCTTAGTTGCATAAAGTGGTGCTTCAAAGTTTTTTAGGCTGATAGCTCACATCCTAGTGAAGGGGAAAATTATCACCAAACACCAAAAAGATGTTTCAAACACTTAATTTTTGCAGGTTTTAAGTACTTGCAGCACTCCACTGTTGAGAAACTCATGTAAATCTCTTGTGCTGGGTTTTGTTGTTGTCTTTTTAATTTGCCTTCCAGACTGGCATCATTTTGTTTAATGTGCTGCCTTCTGGAGCTCAAGCTGGGCAATAGGCATAGCCTGTCTTCAAACTTATTTTCCTCTAACATGCTTGACTACATAAAAGGAAGATTAGTTATAATATGTGTGTGTAAGGACTGGAGTAAAATCTTCATAAATATTTATCAGGTGGGAAAAATAAATACATGGACGCATCCTTTTAAAACTCAAATGATATGACATAATAGACCAGCTGGCAGAGGATGAAAGTTGTGTGTGGGGAGATTTTTCACATTGTATAAAGTGCCTGTGAACTCTGAGTGCCGTGCAGCACATTGAAGTGCTAAAATAGATGGAAGCATGTACAGACAAGGGCCCTTCTAGATAGGCAGATGATGGCTTTCCTGAAAGCTCAGAACTTTAAATCTTGCTGGTGGGTGGTCTCATGTCATTTCATTGCATTTGCTGTAGCTGAATCTGAAGTGAAGGTGTTTAATGCTTTGACAGAATCAAAATGAGCCAGAAGATAGATACTGCATAATGATCGTGTCATAACTGTTGCCTGTGTAATTGTGGAGGCAACGCTGTTGGAAGATAAGGTGTCATATACAAATCTACAGAATTCTCTTTGCTCTCCTAGCCCATGATGTGTTTTTGCGGGGGAGTTTGTAAGATACAGTGAAAGAACACCGCCTCTTGGTCTTTCCTACCTGTAACGTGGGGTAATACTTCACAAAGCATTTTGGGCCCTCCGGCTGACAGAGTTGAGTGATGTTAGCACAAAATCCAGGTTTCTTAGCATATGTTGTAATCAATAATGGCATAAACGTGGTGTATTGTTGATAGACTTCTGTACTTCGCTGTCTTTGTTTGACTTAGAGGTAACATTTTCAGCTTGTAGATGTGACTATTAGGTTTTTCTGTGTGTATAAGCGTATGTCTTCATAGAGTGGAATATTAGTTTTTGGTGATTGGGAATCATAGGAGGAAAGATGTAGCACTTAGGTTTGGAGGAGCGCTCAGTAAAATGCTGAGGTGTGGAAGGAGACCCTGACTCCCTTGCTCATTGCATCGGTGTCACAGCACCTAAGTGTCCTTTGGTGTTGCCCTACAGGGATGAGAACAGCCGAGACACACAGCCCACGCTGTTGGACTCCCCTTGGGTTAAGATAAATTTTTTGTTGTTGTTTGGAGGGGGCACGTTATTTTATTTTCAAATTAATCCAGCTGGTAGCATGGTTTCTTGTGGCTTTTGGGCAATGTGGCTTCAAGATCCTGGATTGATAGTGGAATCTGGCAGAATGGAAGGGTGATGGACTGTGGGAAGGTGGGGGAGAGTTGGCTTGTTCTTGCTTTTCCTCTTGTTCCTGCAAGTTCTTGCAATGCTGGTTTAATTTTTTTGTTTCTTGTGTTGCTATAAATAAAATGGAAGTTAGAAATGGATAAGCTTTATGAATGATGAGAAATACTTGTTCTAGCCTTGCAGACTAGAACACAAGGTAAGCAACACAAAAGCAAATGTAATGCAAGCATTCACTTTATATGAGGAAATCTGCTTAAAAATTGAGGTAGATGCTTGTCCTTATTTCTAAAAAAAAAAACCCACAGCCACCCCCACCCCCCAAAAAAACCAAACCAAAACAACAAAAAAACCCCCAAACAACCCAGCAACTTTATGCAGCCTGTAAATGATTGTTACTGTTCCATAGGTGGCTCGTCATTTGTGTGTTGAAGTTTTGATGGTTCTCAATGTGGTGGCCAGGCTGAGGGCCATGTCGGGCAGAACCGGGGGTGTGTGGCCGTGGAGCTGAGCCTGCTGGCACGCCGCCCTGCGCTCTCGGGGAACAGCCACAGAACTTTCTCTATTCTTCATCACTTGTTGTTGAAGATGAAGAAGAGTAACTGCTCTCCCCATCTCCTTCTCTCTTCATTTCTTCTGCCTGAAGGTGATGCATCGTGATGAACAACCTTTGCCATGTGATGAAAGCTAGTGCCTGTGAAGCGCAGAAGGACTTCTTTAAGGACCAAGGCTTTGGTCCGAGGTGTTTCCAATGTGTCAGAAGAGGTGCATGTATAAACCAATTAAACACACTAATTAGGTTATCTTATGAGGTGTCTTCAGAGTAAGCATATAACTTATTTCATACATTTCATGATTTTAGATGAGGGAGTAGTGTAAAAGTCTCTGTCCTGCTTCTATGAGCTCCAGCAGCACTTACGATTGAAACTTCTACGGTAAGCCTTTTCAGTAGGTGTACTTGGGATATTTAAAACAGAGTACAGTTATTTTTCTTTTTTTTTTTTTTTTCTTTTTTTTTTCCCCCTCAGTGAATCTTCTCTGAGTGAGAGGGTCTAAACTAGGGGATGGGTAGAGGCGGACAGAGTTCGTTTGTTTTCAGCCCTGGCAAGTACTGTGTGTGCCACATTTAACACTGGTACATGTACTTCATTTCCCTCGGAGTTTCTCAGGCTTGCATCTGTTCTGGTGTCAGGACGGCAACCCCTCCATCCCTGATGAACCTCAGTATATACTATTAACAACCTCACACTGCATGAAGTGCTCCAGAGTGTATTGTAACTGCTGCCCTGGCTGACCAGCTGAGGAAGTGGCTTTTAAAGGGAGGTAATACAAAGACTATTAGTGTGGTCCTTGGAGGATACAACAGGATGTAATTATGTTTCCTTAAAGCTTGCACATGTTTTTAGCAAACTTAAAAGACATCCAGATATCATGCCAAATTCTTTTGGGAGTTTGGAATGACTGATTTTCTTCTCAAAGGAAATAGTGTGCTGAAATTATGCCATTGCAAGTCAATTCCTATAATGAACTTTAACGATCTCTTTTGTTGCCAATTAAGATTACTAATATCTAGAGTGCTTTTTACATTATTACAGTTGATTTCTATTCTTATAACCATTCTTACTAAACTAGAATGTGGTTTCCAATTCAAGATTTTTTTTGTGGCATCTAAGTAATGAAAACAGCCTATCTTGACTCCTATTTAATGGCTGGATAAAGACTGGTTTTATTTGTAATACAGTGTTTTCTCCTTGGTAGATAACGTTAAAGATATGGTAAAACATCATTGTGACTGCTTAATAGGTTAGCATCGCTAATGCTTGAGAGGAAAACGTGACTGTGCACTTAAGCAAATTCAAAATCAAGTTAATAACTTACTGCGTGTCTAGAATCCAAGCACATTGTCAGAGTGCGTTTCCACATACGCTGCATTACCAGAGAGCATTGTGCAGTTAAACCCTGCTGAAGTCAAGGCTTTGATGAGGCAGACCTAGTATGTCAAACCTTCGAGTGGTGAACTTTGGAAGCCAAAAACTATTCATAACCATTGATGATAACTTAATATCCATGGGTTCTTTTCTTTTTGGCCACCTGCCCAGATTCTGTAATGATGAGTAGTTATCTTTGCAACCTTTCACATTGTTGACAGTGATTAATAACGTGTTGTGCACACTTCCATTGCATCAAATACCAATTTTTTGGGTAATGGGAAAAAGAAGATCTAATTAGGGGACTAATGTAATTCACTTCACACATTATAATTTGAGTGTTGCTTTTGAAAAAGCGAGGATATGAGTAGTTTATGATTTTTATGTAGTTACGGGAGTAGAGTATTAGATTGTTCATTTCTATCATTTTTCCTGTTGTGTAGTGACTGAAATATGAGCACACGAACATAGAATCATATTGAAGCATATTTTTTATAGGATTTTACTGTGAGGGAGAAAAAAATCACTAGGTGCCTCATATATCCTTTTAAATGTTAAATCGTGAAGTGATAAAGATGGCAAATGCTTATAACAATGGGATGGCTGCAGCTCAGAAATCTTGTTTTTGTAGGCAAAACTGCTTGAAATTGCTGGTGTGTGCACTGATAAGCACTAGATAATTATCTCTCTGGCAATGTATAAAAAGTGTAAAGCTGCTGATTGGAAATTAAAAGATGGGTACTAGTCTCATACTTGGGTACCTTTCATGTAATTACACTTCATTCAGTTGCTGTAATATTATCTTTTTTATTTATTGATGGCATTTAACCTGAAGCTTACTTTTTTTTTCTTTCTTTCTAATAGTACTGAAATAGATTGCACCTCAGTGAATCTACTCAAGAGAAACTGAACTGTCATTCAAGTCACTTATGCTAATATGTTTTCCACACCAGTTTTTTTTCCTGAAATGAAATTGACAACAGATTTCCTACTTCTTATGCAGTTGTGTGTTAAACATTTTCACCTTTCAGAATTCAGGGTATTTTTTTTTGTGTGTGTTGTTACAGCTGCTCTCTTTGCTAATGCAGAGCCTGTAGTTGTTTCATGATTTAAATAACATTTTAATGTATATATTAATTTCTATTCATGTGGCTAAAGCCTGACATATTTAACTGGTATTCTTTCTGGTTTGTGTCATGGTTACTTCATTAACCATGTTGAATTACGCTATAAATGTTTGCAGGAGCCCAGTCTTTGTGCTCATTCTCTTTGGGGAATTTGCATGGAAATTGATGGGGGATCTGAGTGTAGAAAAGTGGCTCAAGTGGGCATCATCTGCTCTTTCAGGCAGGCAAGCTTAAGTGGTAGAATATATTTATATATTTAACTGCTAATGTACTGTTAGGGCAATCAAGGGGATGATTCCTTTGGTGGTGTAAGTGGTTAGGTGGGATGGAGATATCTGTTTACTCAGAAACAGTGGACGTTTTTGTCCAGAAAACCTCTGGATAAAAGCAGGGGCCAACAGAGAAGACTCAGGACTATATCAGTAAAACTACATAATATGTGATGGGAGGGATGCAAGTTCAATAAAACAGGATTGTGACTGTATAAAAGGCTTTTACTTGCTCCTTCCTCTTAAGTGTTTTGAGCCTACTATGAATATTGTACTAAAGGTGACATTATTCTGAAAGTTTGCTCTAGAGTTGTTGTATGCTGGGGTATATATGCTCACATAGAGCTACAGGACCAGAGGGAATTACTTTTGAAAATTAAGCAAAATTCACACCACAGTGAAAATCTTTATACAAAGAAATGTAAATGACAGGGAAGAATCACATACATTTGCTCCTTTTTCTTACTGCAGCCTTGGAAAGGAAAGGTTGTTGAATAACAAATCTTGTGCCACATGGAGAGAAAGCGCAGTTGGAACAAGTTAGTTCTGTAGATGCACAATAACAGCAGAGAAACACTATAGCGGTCTCACTAAAAATGATACAAATTATTATTTACTCTTACGCTGACTATTTGGCTCTGACCTGTATTTAAAAAAACATACATGTGAGGGGAACGAAAGCCTGGACTGGATTGTTGAACAATCAGCCCTGACAGCTGTTATCTTTGCATTTTGTTACATCCACAACCTTCATCCTTACGTTTGTCTGAATAGATGGTGAGATCTCTGGGACAGGGACTCTGTGGATTTCTTCGTGATTTCTTTGTGGAAAGGCACACAGCAACCTTAAACCATAAATAAAGGTGGTGGTTTTGCCTGGATCTTTTTGTCTATCCTGATTTTCCTTCTCCAATGAGGCTATGAAATCAGAAGCGAGAAGCTTGGTGCAGAACAGCTTTGTGATGGCTTGCTGTGTTTTGGGTGGACCCTTTCCTGTTTTCGGCTGAGGCAGGTTGGTCATATATACTGCGCTACCTCAGTGCTCCACCCAAGGCTGAGCAATGAAGCACAATAACTAGTGGAAGAAATGGAAAAAAGCTGAGGAATTAGTGTTTTGGTTGGTTTTCAGTGGAGGGGAAGGGGTTTGTAGTCTTTTTCACAAGCTAGTTTGCATTTTACTGGAGACTGCCAGCAGTGATATTAAGGCCTGTGTTATTTCCCTGGGTATTTGGAATTTGTAAGTCTGAGTTAGACTCTACCTATTCTGCCCTGACTTTCCCTGTGTGATCACTGGAAGAATTTTCTGTTCAACAAAAGTAAGGTCTCATGATTATGCTAATACACTCTAAAGA
>JAVJGJ010000002.1:21483517-21532950 GCA_035590215.1 Microhierax caerulescens
TTCCCTGTGTGATCACTGGAAGAATTTTCTGTTCAACAAAAGTAAGGTCTCATGATTATGCTAATACACTCTAAAGAAAAAATGGATTTTCTCATTTGAGGTCTTGGTTAAGGAGCTTTATTTTGCTTTGTTCCTTTTAAATTTGTACTTGAAGCGTCCTTGCCATTTAGACCGAGGGTTAGATTCCAAAATATATGCAGAGAATACTGAAGAAGGTGATGCACAGTGGTCATGCTTGCTGAAAACCTGCTAGCATGCAAATAGGAAAAATACTTGCTATAAAACATGAGGGTTTTCCAGTCTTGCATTTCCAAAGCTTTCCAAAGTGCTTTCCATAGCTGCAGTGCAGTCGTTTGCAATTAATAGCTTAGAGGCAAAGAGCGAAGTGCAGAATAACAGAGCAAGTCCTATGAATATCAACAATGAAACAGTGCACACGTCTTCCATCAGAAATACTCTGATTTTCATTAAATTGCATGGAGATAAGTACTGTTGGTCATGGGAATGAGTCTAAAAGTGATTTGGAAACCAGGACTGGCCTATTGCACTGTATTAACAAACTGCACGATGGTCATGTTGCTTTGAAAGTGATACTAGGAGGCTTGTCCTTAGCCTCTTCAAGCTGATAGCTTAGTCTTCAACTCAGTATGAGTAGTTCAAAGAGTTCCTGACAGATAGTGGATTGCTTATTTGTGATGTTGATGCTGATACATCACATCATTACACAAAGTAATTCTTTGCTTTCTTGGTGAATTAAAGGAGTGGGTGTGATGCCACTGGAAAGTGAGCGCCGTGTCTGTTGCCAGTTGGAGCATTCAAATGGTTGCACTAGAGGCACCTTTCCTAGTAGAGAAACTTGAGTGCATCATAGTTTATATTATTTCACCACATAAAGGAATCCCTTTTAGTACTGTGAGTTCACTTAAAATACACCTTGGTGAGAGAATAATGGAAAAGCAAGGAGATAGAGGGAAAGAAGCGCTTTCTACTTGCTTAACCTGTGTGGTTGGAAGCTGAAATACCCGTCTCGGGCAAGAACAACCTGTAGGACTTGTCCTTGAAGGTGCTTTTTGAAAATTACCCCAGCAGTTTAATCAGCAAGTGCATGTTATGATCATGTGCTGTTGTCAGGTTCCCCACCAGCTACTTGTGGCTGCTCCTGCCTGCTTTAACATGCAGTCCTTGCACCTCTGTTGCGTAGGGGTGAGTTCTAGTGTAGGCATAGGACCAGGAGGAAGCCAGGATAAGTAGTTTCTGGGCCATATGCTACATGGCTTGATGCAAACATTGGATATTTTGAGATTAGATTAAAACCTTTACCCCACAATTTCTTTCTTAATTGTATTTTGGTTTTATTGGATCCTCATTCCAGACCTTTGAACAATGAGAATGAATATTTGGCTAAGTAGCATTGAAAATACCAGGATGATCATAGAATCATTGAGATTGGAAAAGACCTTTAAGATCATGGAGTCTAACCGTTAACCCAGAACTGCCAAGGACACCACTAAGCCATGTCCCCAAGCGCTGCATCTACAGGTTTTTTAAACACCCCCAGGGACGGTGACCTCACCACCCCCCGGGCAGCCTGTCCCAGTGCCTGACCACCCTCCCAGTGCAGACATTTTCCCTGACACCCAACCTGAACCTCTCCTGGTGCCACGTGGGGCCGTTCCCTCTTGTCCTGTCACTGTTCCCTGGGAGCAGAGACCAACCCCCCACTGCCCACAGCCCCCACCAGACAGCTGTAGGGAGCCATCAGGTCCCTCCTCTCCATGCTGTGCACTCCCAGCTGCCCCCCATCTGCCTTGTGCCCCATCCCCGCTGCCCGTCTCTGGGGATGCTCCAGCACCTCAGTGTCTTATGTATATAAAGGTACAGGAGCATATCTAGAACCACTTTGCCTGTGATTGTTGCCACTGAGGTTCACAGTGTAACTATTGCTACAAGGTTTGAGCCTATGAATAGTCTGAAATTAAGCTTTTCGAGGTACTTCTGAATTGCATGGATCAGTTGAGACCTGTCATTCCATGGCTAGGTAATGGCAAAGAGGAACCATATCAGACCTTAATTAGCACTTCTTTTTCAATATCCTTTCATTTAAGCCCAGTAGATGCTTTTTATGTCAGGGTCCTGAGTTTGAGGGGACAGGATCGTAAGTGCATTCAGCCTGGTTTGAAAAAACCAGTAAAACTTGTGCTTTTGTGAACCGATGGACAGCCTTCCCTTAACCTTTGCATCAAGTAACTTTGACAGAATTTGACACTGTTCACAGATTGTCTTTTTTTCTATCTAGAAGCCAAATAACGTGCCTTACTTGTGCAACGGTTTCAGCCAGAGATGTATCTTTTAAACACTAGAAATGTCAACCACAAAATATGAATGAGTGCGAAACTGAATGATTGTAGTTCCTCGGCTCCTGAAGGTGAGTAAGGTTTCAGTATGTTGTGAAAACCTTGAGACTCAAGGCTCAGCTTCAGCAAACAGGGGGTGGGGTTGGAAGCAGCTCTTCTGACCACCATTCTGTGACAATTTAACTGTTCCCTCACCTTGGGTCTGACCAAGATCTGAGCCCACCTTTGCAAAATTTAGTGCCACCTGAAGGAAAGCTCTGGCTCCTTAAGAAACATCTGTAAAGCTATTTGGAGTGCTGTAATGGCAGTCATCCTTTTCAGAGATGACTTTGTGCTTCCAGCTGAAGTGGAAATGTCTGGCTGGTTTGGTCACCTTAATATTAAGTGAAGTTCAAAGTTTTGATGATTAATCTACTTAAAATAGGTCACAACCCATTTAACAGGTTTGTCTTTGAAATGCCTTTTCAAAACTGGAAGTTCTTGTGGAATTATTTCCTGTCCAAAGCTCAAGGGTGAAAATTATTTGGGCTTTTTGAGGAGAGAGATATCTTTTGTTATTAGGGTGGTTCATCTCTGTTTTCTCCTCTTTTGCCACTTACAGAAAGGTGGGGGTGGTCTTGGACAGGCCACTTGCTTTTCATGGGCTGTCCTACAGGTCCCCAGTTCTTTTCTGTGTCCTCTAACGACGTGTGTTCTGTTCTGGACGATCTCCAAGGTGTCTGGCCAAACTGCACAACAGCTGCTGCCTTCTGTTGGGATCTCTCCTAGGTCTTTGCTTTGGTAGTGAAACTCAAGGCTTTTGTCTTTTTGAGACACTTACTCTTCTTTTTGGTTAAAATGGAACTGAGGGGTTAGAAACTTACAAAGGCAAGGAAGGGTGACATGCTAGGCTGAGTACATGCTGACAGAAGGTGTCTTTCTGCAAGAAATAATGTGAGAAAAATTTTGCTCGGTGGTGCATCCAAGTCAGTCAAACTTGTTAATGCTCATCTGAAGTAATGAGATAAGACTGGGAGCTCTAAACCAGACATTGTGTCATTAGGAATATTTTGTTTTCCTTGACTGGTGTGATAAGGATGTATTCCTGGAGGGAATGTTGTTGAAAGAATATTTTTTCAATGGACTTCTAAGAGCAGGAAAACATCTTAATTGTAACCTTCCATTAAAGGGTAAGTTGATACAAACTGTTTAGTGATACTCATGTAGGTAGAAGCCCAGAATTTTGTTCTTGAAGGTTTGGATGAATTTGCAATAGCACAATAAAAAAACCCCTTTGGGAACAAATGTCGGTAGAGCTGGGGCTTCGTCTTTGGGGCTGGAACCCCTCATTCTCAGGGTGAGATTTAACCCCTTGGCCATCCTTGTTGGAAATGATGTAAAAGGCTGTTCTGAGGCAACTTTGCCAACAACTTGAGGCTTCCCAGGCTCTTTGCAGTGTGTTCAGTGCTGGGTCTCATCCAGAAGCTGAAACCTTTGCAGCAGTGGCCGACGGCAGAGTGGGGTGACACCAAAGTGACTAAACTCAGTCTTTCCCTCTGAATGCCCAGGGGGGTCTTGCCAGACAGCTGGTCTCCATACCTGATGTTCTTATGCTGGGTCCTGCAAGGGTCTCTGCCAAGAAAACTAACGTTACTTAGCTCCAAATGTCCCATTTTGTCTGTGTCCTCTAGTGCAACTGCATGAAGAGCACATGCAGGGTTGCAGTCATTCCTCCTGTGTGTGGTTTCAGCTGTATCTTCTGAAGTGTTTGACTTATGGTGAAATGTCTTTTTCCTCTTATTACAAAGCACTGCATATCCCTGTGCACTATAAATTGCTTGGCCCATGTAAATTGATTGCCCAGACGAAATTAAAATGGTGGCTTTCCAGAAGAAAAAAAAATGGTGAATTTTCACTTGATTTACATGACTTTATAAAAGCATTTCAAACAATACAAACAAGTCTTGGAAGCTGTCGGTGCCTGCACGGATGTAGGAGCATAACAACGTGACGTGGGTGGTACCTGCGACGTGTAGGTCAGGGCTTTCTCCTAAAGTGTAGAAGATGAAGAAGGTGAACGTGGTAGTCACTGAGGTCTTCTGGGGGGTCAGTAACATGTGGTTGGCCAACCCAGGAACAAGCGACTAATGTGGATGTTACACAGAACTGGATTTGTGTGTCCTGACCGTTTGGGTTTGTATCTGTGGTGTAACTGCGCTGGGCTCGGGGGAGGCTGGGGCTGAGGGGGTCGGGGTTTCGGAGGAGAAGGGTGCAGGGAGCGCGGTACCCGCTGGTGGGCTCACTGCTGCAGAACGGCAGCAGAAACGTGGTGGATCGTGAAGATGGATCTGGGCGGGGGGGAAGAGTTAGTGGAGTATGAAATGAAACGGTACATTTATAGTACACAGAACTAAGGGGTGTGATGTGCACATATATACACAAATACAAACTGGAAAGATAAACCGTCCTGTTCTTTTATAAATATTTGTATGTTTCAGACTTTCATTTTGGTTTAAAGTATGTAATTTACCCTAGCAAATACACGTGTTTATTTTTTTAGCCCTTGACAGACCTTGCCAAATGATTGCTTTTACCAGCCGTTCCAAATAGTAGAAGAAATGATGAGCTTAAAAAAAAAAATAAATAAAATTGGAGCTTGTTGCTTCTTCATTTCAGCATCACTAGAAGATTTGGACAGTAGCTCTGTAATTAAGTACCTACTTATTTTCAAGGATATAGTTGCGATGAAAAAAATACATTTGCCATTTAAGTACTTGAAAATCTCTCACGTTTCTTTTGAGGGAAGACGGTCATCCCCACTCATGTAAACCATATGTACAGTTAAGAGACAAGCACTGTCTTAAGAATAGAAAAATGCTCAAATTGCCCCCACTCCCTTCCAAAATTGAAGAAAATCTAGTATTCTTGATGATGGTTTTCATATGCTCCTTACATGCAGCTGGTTTCTTGAAGCTTTATGTTTCCAATTTATTTAAGATATGGTTCAGTCCTAAAAGCGTTTGTGCAGTAGAGCCCACCTTTGTGAAGGAAGGCAGTGGTGGTGTGTGTTGCCTCTTCTTGGCTAGCAGGTGTAATTTCAAGGCTATGCTGTGGAGTGTTTGGGTTGTGGCTTCCCAACAGTTTGTGGATTTTTGAAATTTCCTTCCATGCTAAATTAGCCCCTTATTTGAAATAGGAACAAGAGCTGTGTTAGTGTTCGTTGGGAACATGGCTGTAATTGGAAGCCTGGGGTTTAATGTTGATTTTTCTAAGCTTCAAGGTAAGCAGAGTCATGTTCTCAGTGACGAAGAGTCACTACTCATAGTGCTCACAGATGTCTAATCAAATTGCGACGTTTACTTACATAAATGTACTTAGGCCAAGTGACGAAGTTGGAGAAGTGTCTCTAGAGTAGGTCCTTCTTGCTATAGGCAGTTCAAGGTAAACAATATATTTAAATATTTTTTTTTCCTCTTTCCAAGGAGTTACTTCTCTTCCTGCTGATACTGGTGGTGGTTTGGTTTGGGATTTTTTTGTGTGTGGTGTATTGGTTTTTTTTTCGTTATTTTCGGTTTCGGTTGAGCTTGTTCAGGATGTGCTGGGTGGTTCTTTTCCCTGGTATTTTCCTTGCTTGCATTAGCAAAAACATACAGGCTGGCTGGATTACTTTTGTCTCCTGCTTTTGATGTTAGCCTGTGGTCTGTTGTATACAAAATTACTAGGTGTAGAAACAAACTAATCGCGTCATTGATGGTTTTGCTAATGGGTTTTGTGTGTGTGCTCCTTCCCGTGAGTGGAAAAAATATGCAGATGCTGGTTTGAAGAGGTGGGGGAAGTTGGAAGATAAAGTCAGTGATCACTATGTGGGTAACTTGTTTTGGCACGTATTTTCCTGGGAAGTTTCTTGTGCTGCAATACTAATTTGCTGCTTACAGAAGGGTCTGTCTGATTCTTAAGGGGGGTCGAGGGGCTGTTTGGGTTTTTGTCATTTATTTGGCTAGCATTGTGCTTGTCTTCCAGTTGCATTTACATGCAAGTGTTTGTGATTCCTTTCTTTGTAGTTTCTTTTTTATGGTTTATGTCATAAATACCTGTAGTAGCTTACACTTATTTCAACCCCCAGCAAGGAGTAAGGCTTTGTCTTGTTCCTTCTGTGAAGTATTCTCAGTTCCTAGGGGGAAATAACACACCTGTTCCTTCCTGGGTGTCTCTTCCAGATGAAACTGCTATTCTTTATAGATAGCTAACCCTATAAATGCGACTGTGGAACAGGGGCTGGCCTTGAAGATAATTAAAGGATTCAAGTTTTATCTAAAATGCTTCTTCTGTGAGAGAGGCGCTGAGTCAGAAGTAGACTGGGGCGTTTGTTGTGCATCTTTTATTCTCTTTCCAATATGGGCCGAGTTACGAATTTGAAATGTCTTTGGTATTCTTCTTTGCACAACAGTCATTGAAAGTAGGGCAGGTGCTCTGCTTTTGTCTTTTTATGCTTATTTAAGATAAATAGTGCTTCTGTCTGGCATAACTATGGACTTGAAGATCAAATGCACAGATTGAAGAAACCTCTGCAGCTGCCCTTAAACTTTGTAACTGTAGTTGCTCCAACTGTCAGGTTAAAATAATTATTTCTCATCCTAGGAGTTAAAATAGCTTTGGTGGAAAAACTACAAGCGAGAGCGATATAATAGGTTTGGCACCCCAAGGTCTTTTACTTAGGGAGCTTTCCCAGTTTGGCCTCCGCAGTACGGCTTATCTGTATGTTAGATCCCGAATGTGAAATGAATAGTCCTTTGTGTAAACACAAATAGATAAAATTTTATCACTTAATACAGCTATTTTCTTGTAGCAAGTTGCATCCGAAATCCAAAACAACTGATGAAGCAGAAGATAAGTTTGAAGATGTTAGCAAGAGCTTATGAGTAAAAACGTTAACAGAACCCTGCAGTAGCGAAGGAAGGACTGTAAGCAATTAGGGTGTCGGGAGCTCAAGATTAAGTTACAAAGAAGCTGGAAACAAGGGAACTGGCCATAATATTGAAAGTGCATAGTCCTGCTGCCTTCCAACGTGTTCTGGCATGGCCTCTTCCTCACTGATTCTCTGCTTGTGTATGTGGTCGGATCCTGGGAACCCTGTTTCTTCCCATCCCACTTAAACCTCTCATGAAGTTGCCGTCCTTGACTTTGTTTTCATGGAGTTTGAACTTACCACGCTTGCAATTTTGCGATGTGGTCTCCGTGTTTTTGGTTTTCTGTTGTGGAGTGGTAATATACTTTAAGAGGGCAGTTGTGTGATGTCCTGCACTGTGTCAGTATGGTTTACACCATGCTAGGGCTGCTCCATCATTGGAAGGTCCTGCCTATTGGTATGAAGGAGTGTGTGGTCAACCCCAGTATAGCCCTAGATCACTGGATTCTGCTGGCAGCCAGTGGAACTTGTAGTTCCTGGGGCAAAAGGGAGTATGATGTGGGACTATGAATGTTACTTGAATATCAAAAGTATCTAAGTATCCTGTGCATATTTATACCAGGACAGAGATGCACAGGCATCTCGTTGCTGATGCTGGGGGTTAGGTAGTCACTGTTGTGAGATGTTCAAAGAGGCTGTGGTGTAGATAGCTCAAAAATATGAATGAAGGCACCCCTTTCTCACCGTGGAACACCTTCTCCCAGTCTCTTTTTTGTTTTTGTTTTTGGTTTTTTTTTCTCCTAGCCTTCCCCCCATCATCCCCAAATAACCTTTAAGCACAGGCTTTGTAGTCAAAATGTAAATAAGCATTAGTTTGACAAACACCTTTCTTAAAGCTGTTTGATGCTTCTTGGTTCTGTCTTGGCTGTGATAAGGCAGGAAAATGGATGGGTGCAAGTCCTCCAAATGCTGGTGCTTCCCTTGGCCTTTACCGTAGTCCTTCCTAAGCTGGCCCCTCATTCTTGACTGACAGCTGACAAAGGAAGAATCCTAGCACATCTCAGCATTTAAGAAAGAAAAGGGTGTTTTGAGGCATTTTGAAGCTGATACTAAGTTGTTGATGAGGATATGTTACCAGAAGCTGGATTCTGCTTTGGGGATACTCTCTATGAATTAAATTAGTGCTAGTGCCTAGTATCTACTACCTAATTGTGCAGAGTAGATGGATAACAGACACCTGAGCAAGTATTTGAGGCAGAGGCACTTCTGGGTAACACAGATAGCTTTTTCTCCTATTTACTGCCGTGTTAGCTTCTGTGTTTCAGATGTGTACACAGGTATTCCCTGTTGAACTGGGTATTTACAGTCCTGCAGAAATATTTGCAAAGCACTTAAATTTGCTGCTGTCCTAACAGCTTGGCATGAGCCCTTGGGAAACACTGCTGCTCGGAGCAGTAGGCTGCTGTCTTTCTTGGATTTAGTGTTTCATTAAATGCCTCAATCTTAAAGTCCATTACAGTAATAGAAATAACAATGCTACCTGGCTTCAAAAATTATTTTCTCTATTGTTTGTTTAGTAAATACTATTCCCTGCTTCCTGTGGGTCAAGCAAGACAGCAATCCTGGCTCTGTATGAGAAACTTTTCTCCATATCTTTTCTCTTGTTGCTCTCTAGATGCTTACTGATTTGTTGGATAGCGTGTGGGTCGTCTTAGTCTTTAAGACAAAAACTTTTTTGTTTTGTTTTTTCCTTCAGCTGTTATTTTAGAAAATAATGCTTTGCACTTTCAGAGCACTTAAAGCTGTCACCTTCATGCTTCTACCCAATATTTCAGATGTCTCAAGCTTGCTAGTCTAAAAGCAGCACCTTGCCCTTCTGAGGGGGGAAATTAATGAAGAGCTGAGTAAGTCCAATGGTACTAAGATGTATCCAAGGTTACACAGGGATGGAGGCTAGACCAGTGCTGAGTTTCACTGGTTTGTGAGCCCTGATCGCTTGATTTAATTGTGTGTGTGTGTATACATGACAAAATAAATTCCTTGATTATAATGAACAAAGATATACATGCTTTTAAAAACTAAACCCCTCTTTCTTCCCAGAGGTGCTTCTAGGTGACTTCTCCCTCTGCAAGGGAAGATAGCCTCAAGCCTAGTCCAATCTCCGAACTTTTTCTCTCTGACCTTTTCTTCCCTGCTGCGTGCAATCTCTTCTCTCCACACTGCCCTTGCTCGGAAGGAAAAGCCCTATCTGAGTAGCTGGTATGAGAGCAACTGACTTGAGTCTTTCTTGTGTTTCGCTGCCAACCTGGATAGTTCAATGTGCTCTGCAGGAAGATATAGAAACCTCTTGGTTTGAGTTGCAAAGGTTGCAACAACAGACCTGCCATTTTTAACCCCTGGCACTACTTAAGCTGAAATTCACCCCTACTCTGAGACGTTGCCACACTTACAGTTAGATTTCTGCTGTGTTAAATGAGAAGGGGATGTAATCTCTGAGGAGAACTGCAAGTCTTACTTTTTTTTTTGCAGGAAACAGAGCTTTGAAGTGATGGATATACCTTATGCTAAATTATTTGAAGGCAGACCTTAATAAGAATAGCTCAATGAGAACGTTTTAGCCTAAACACAGGATGAGGAGGCAGGAATGTGTTCAATGTCTGGGCTGTAGTGATGCAACAAAAACCCCAAATATGGATATATCTTGTGCATGTGTGTTTTGTAGTAAAAGCCTCAGATTGTGGGTCTACTGCAGATTTGGAGCACAATGTCTTAGGATGGAGCATGATGTTATGCGGTTTGGGTAGTCGGCAGGTAAACTGATAGTCAGTGCTTGTCCAAGCTGCTCACACCTGGAAGATCAAAAATATTATCAATATAGTTAACAGGCTTGGAGATGTTTTGTTTATTTTTGAAAATAATTTTTTCCCTCAATTTTTTTTGGTACCTGTGCATGAGAACAGAATTGGTTTTGCCTGTAGCTTGTATTGCCACTGGAGTCCTGATGTTTAACTAGTTGTGTGTCAGCCACGTTCCAGGTAGCTGGTTGTAGTATTGCAGATACAGTCAGAGGGGAGCAAAACGGGGTGAGATGGTGCCCACTGGCATTCTGGAGACCCCCATACAGAATACAAGACAATGTACGTCTGTACACAGTGTGTATCAGGCATTGCAGTGGCTAATACACCTTTTCTTTGACTTTGAAAATACTCCTAAGCTTTTGTGATTCCAGTGTGATGGATGGCTTCCGCTTTGAAACAGAGGCTTTCTTCAGCAGCATTTGGCAGTGTAACAGCGCAGGGAACGTTGTAGCAGGAGAGGGAAATGGGGGAGGGAGGCTTTTCCAGCTCTAGTCTAAGAGGTGGCCCTTGGAGCAGTGTGGCGGGGAAGGCTTTCTCTGCTGTAGGGCAGGAGTAGGAGTTACACTGCACATCATCTTTAACAAGTTGTAACTTGTTTGGCTTGTGTGTGTGTATAAAGCTTCATTCTCATAGGAGCCGTAAAGCTGAGGTGCATGCTCTACGTCTGCTATATGTTTCCTATAGGGGGGTCAAAAGAGAAAAAGCAATAGAGAGTCAAAGAATTCAGCTTTGTATGAGCTTGGAAATCCCATCTCCATCAGGGTGCCTGAACGGTGCAATAAAACCTGAATACAATAAACTCCAAGCTTATCCACCTGGATTTGGGCATCTTTCGTTGTAACTCAACGTGAATGCAATTAAAATGTCTGGAGAGTTTGAAAATAAATGTTTAGGGCAGCTAGTATAGTTGTCCTTGTAAATCAGTGGTTTCAGCGTTCTGTACGATGGTTTATGGTCCCTCAGTACTGGAACAGCTCAGTGCAGGAAATGTGTATTTTGAAAAGGAGTAAACTGGGCAGACTGTGGGTGTCCGTGCTGTGATGGCGTGACATGGTCAGTGCTTCTAACTGGTGACTAACTGTAGGTCTGCTGTGAAAGCACATGCCACTGTCACCAGTGGCAGTGTAAAGAAAATCTCCAACTTGCTTGTTATTTAGTGGCAGCGTGGAATCAAAACCACGTTTCTCCTGTAGTTCGCTTGGAGCAGATGGCTGTACCGCATTGAAGTTGTGTGAGCTGAACTACCCAAGTAGATCATTTTTTCTGGTTGGAGATCTCACAAGAGAGCCCGTTTCGAGGCACACAAAGCTTTTGTTTCATGACTGGCTTGGTCCTCTGCGCTTTTTGTAAGCGGAGTCAATTTCTTAATTAGTATTTCTGCTATTTCCATAAAAATTGGGAATGAATACTGGCACAGTGTAGACAGTGTGAAAGTAGAGGTAAAAATGTCATTAGCAGTTACTATACCTTTTTTCATCTTAGTACTATGCAGGACTCTGCCTTTTATATCCAGGGTGCAGTAAACGCAATTGGCATTGCTGTGTCACTGTTTCAAAGTGGCATGTGTCGTAACGTTTTTATATGGACTTGTAGCAAAATTTGTTCTTTTCGGTTTTTCTGTCAAACACTTGTGACTTGGAGCAGACCGGCTGGTGTAGGGATGTCTTCTGAAGAGGGGAACACGTGCTGGCACAGCCCTGGGACAGCAGCGCCGGTGCGGTGAAGATTTTCTGATTAGGCAGGACTCCAGCAAAGGTGAGCACTAGGAGCTGAAGTCAAACGCCTTTTAGGCGCTTACAGAAATAATGGAGAACATTAAATACAAATCTTCTGTGCTGTGCAACTGCAGTTAAGATGCAGGGTAGCGTTTTCAACAAACTGTGCTTAAAACGTTATTAAACCTACTCGGTGTCAGCTCAGCATTTTTGTTCCACTTTAAGACTGGCAAAAAAACCCCTTTCAAGTCCTTGTTTTTAACCTTATAAACTAGATTTTTCCTGGGGCTTGCTGGATATTTTGTTTTACATTAGATATCTTGATTTTTACAAAGTCCTCAGCAAAAGGAGACTGGGTCACGGTCAGCCTCGCAGCACAGCGTGGCTGTTGAGGTTATCAGCGGTGAGGAAGACACATGCAAACAGTTGTTCTGAAAGATTATTTTAGAACAAAAACCTGAGACTTTTATGTGTATGGATGCAGCGGCTGTAAGTAGTGTGCTGTGTTAGGATTTTCCCTGGTAGAATCTGAGACTGCTCAGAGCTAGGTGAGGAAAAAGAAAAATGCAATTGCTCCTTGTTATGGAGGCAACTGCTACACCTGTAGGGTGTTTTGGCTTTTATCTGCTTTTAGGGTTTATGGTTTTGAAGTTCTTATCATAAATTGCTTTCCAGATGTGTTTGGAATATACATTATGCTGTGATTAAATCAGTCCTCGTCTCTGGAGGGACAGATGAAGGCATTTTTGTAACCTGAAAGTAGGAGATGTTACACTTACTTTTCTGCAGTAATACACTGCTTTTTCCTGCTTTATTGTGATAAAGGGAGACTATGAACTTAAAGAAACTTGTTTCGGTACCTTTTGGATATTAATCTTACCAAGACTCTGTATTGCAGAAAACAAATCCAGTTGTCCCAGGCTGCCCTGTCAGTGATTTGGAGGAAGCAGTTGTGTCGGCGTTCCTCTCTGGTGGCGTGCGGCTGGCACCCTCTCCTCGCTGCGTCTCCTCTGCTCTTTGGTCAGGCAAACTGAGCAGCTGTAGGGGAGATCCTTCTAAGTATTTCTAATGCATTTTTTTAAAATGTGTTCTGGGTTGGTTTTTTTCTCCAATTCTAGGCTAATATTATTATTAATGACTTTTCCAGGCTGTGGTTTTTTTGTAGGGAAATCACGTATTCACCTTTCCCATGTTCGTAAAAGCATGAGATTTGCAGATTCCCTTTGGTAGGGACTGGTAATCAATTAGCTGTAGATCAGATACACATAGCAGTAAGGGCACACAGACTGTACTACTCAAAGTAATGTGACTTTTAAGAGTTGGGGTTTTTTTTCCCTAGTTACCGTGTAATACTCTTAACTTCAGAGTAATTCTTGTCTCTGCAAGAATGATGTGGAGCTTTTCTTCTAAGGATGAGAAGAAGGGCTGTATATAGAGAGAACCCCCCTCAAACTAGTTCCTGAAATACATGTGCATACCTTAATGTCTTATAAAGACGTATAAGGGACAGCTTTCAAAATAATTAGTTACTGAGATGCTCAACTTCACTGAAGGCTCGAGGGACCTAAACACTGATGGCTTTGTGTGACTCGCAGTAAGGCAGGTGGCAAACTTACTGTTCTTTTACTGGGATTTGGTTTACACCCTTGGGTTGCTGTGTGTTTTTTTAAAAAAATTAATTACACAACTGCCAAGCTAGAACCCCAAACCACCAAATCTGTCTGAATATCTCTTTGCTCTTCAAGAACTTCATTTTGGTCATGCGAAAGAAGGGCTTTGGCATATATTATCTGTAGGACTAAATACTTGCCCAGTCAAAGCATGGACAACAATTGCTGCCTTGATTTTCTCCAAGGCGTAGAACAATGAAAAGTTATTTTGCATTCATAGTATTTGAAAGAATGAGTTTCATGCATATACCGTATTTCATATTCATTCCAACTTTCAATTTGGGAAGAAAGTGAGGATGTAAATTACAGATATTCAGTGTATTCTTAGAATTAACACTTAGAATTTTTTGGAAGAAGTTTGGTGTTGATGTTTTTTGTTCATGAAGTGGAAATGTGGTCATTGTTTCCTTCTGTTAAAAGTAAATCTTGGTGAATCAGTAGACAAAATATAGTGAAGTGAGCTACTACCTCTGTCTTGGTCCCCGTTGTGCTGTAATCTGGTTTTGCTGCTGGAAGCAAACTTGAAGTCTTACTTTCAGCGATTTCTGGATGAAAGTAAGCAGAAATGACACAGTAAGAAAACTCATGCTATAAATTTTAAGGTCGACTTTTGGTCTGTAAGAAGTGGACTCAAACATGTTTATATCAGGGGAAAAAAAAGGAAATACAAGATGAAACACAGTCTTTTGGACATAGCTGTTCTAGCAGCTATTGTTTACTGATTAGAGGCTTCTAAAATACAAACTTCATTATCAGTAATGATAACTGCTGAAAAATTGCTTGCTCTCAAAATAACTATTACCACTTAGCTTGAACGTCTTTGCAGATATCTCTAGCTATTTAAAATCAAAATAGCACTTAATGGGTTTAAGTAATCAATAGTCCTAAAGTCTTCTGAAGATCTTGGTACATAAAATATTAATAGTTTGTATTTGTCTTTTTAAGAATCAACTCAGCATTGTTAACACATTACAAAGTGCTAAGATTGCAAAGTGCTTCTATTAAACGATGTTAAAATGCTTACAACAAGCACAAGATGCTTGTTTTATGTATCAATGTAAACAAATGCTATTTCTGTTCTGTTGAAGTACACAGTTACTTTGAAGTTCAGTGTCGAGTTTGATTGCTGACAGGCTCATTTTACTGCAGGATGGAAAGGTACCTCTTCCAAAATGTCATTTTTCTGCAGTCTTTATATTTGAAACTAGATAATATTTTTCACCTAAAAGAATATCTTTGGCACACTTACTAGACAAGTTTACAGAAAAATATCTATTCAACTCAATCTTACTTAATCCGGAGCAAGATTAAGATGTATGGTTATTACTTGTAGCTGCTTAAGGCAGTGTTAGCTGGAGTGCAGGCTGATGGATCTTGAGGTACACTTGTGAAATCCCACAGCAGCCCAGAATTAATAACCTGTTGCAGCTATCAAACTTTATCAATAGAAACTGGAATTTCAAGTGGAATTAAGAAAAGGAGACTGTGGTAGATATTTAGTGATGCTCTGCCTGCCCCTTTGATATGAGGAAAGGTGGTACCCGCAATGGGGGGCCATGGTACTGCGTGGTAACTTACTGAAATAAAATTTGACTTTGCAGAGACAACTTCTTAGTGTTATTGGAAATGCTAACAGTTGGCCATTCCCACCTCTTGTGCTGTATTTTGTTGTTATTTAAGCTAAGTTGGATGGTGTATACCTGGCATGTACATAAGCAGGAACAAGAAAAAATTGTTCTGTAACTCCCTGTGTCTGTGTGTGTATAAGAAGTGAACCGATGAGATACCTACGACTACAGAAGAATGGGCAAAAGTGAGCTACAGCAAGGACGTTTTTAAGAAAATTGCTTTAGATGAGCAGTTCAGGTGTATGTGCTAGTTTTCATTGGGAAAGGTAGGTCCCCTGGTGTATTTAAGGGGAGAAAATAAAACCTAAGAACTTGAGCGTATGAGGAACATGCGTGAATCTCAACCTGCTTGTCTCATGGAGGCGAGGCTATCGTAGATCTCACTACGAGCTCATTCCTTTTTAGCATCCCATGTCTAGTAAACGAGACTGTTTACATCCCTACTAAAACGGGATACACCATTTTCTCTACTGGAGGCTGAACGTCTCGAAGAAGTGTCTTTGTCTTGAAAACCATACGTGCATAAACATTCAACGGAAATTGCTATTGATCTAAAGAGCAAGTTGTTTCTCTCTGGTCAGCTTTCTGCATTACGAGAACAGCTATTTTAGTCACATTGGCAGTTTTTATTTAGTGGCCTCTCAATCTTCATGCTGTGTACAGAAAATGAAAGTAATTATGATATTTTTGTTTCATTGAAACTCAGCTGCTTTCAAGGTGGAACTGGGGATGGGAGGAGGGGAAAAAAAAAAAAAAAAAAAAGAAAATTCACGACTCCAGTCAGATACAGCTTGACTGTGGGAGTATTTGAAGACCTTTACTGGGAGCATATGCTATGAAATTGTGGCTGATCTGGATGTCTGGAGTTTAAGCATAGAAAGAGTCAGGTAATGTCAGTCAGTGGCTGCCAAGAATTGGAATTTAATGAAGCAAGCTTGAACCTGCATACCTAGTGAGTGCCTGTCTCTCAAACATTACCTGCATAAAGGATTAAAGATATCTTTTTTTTTCTTTTTTTTCCTCCTACTGGCAGATTTGTACTGAAATCCAATAAACCCTTTAAACTTTACCATTCCCCCTCAAAAAAAAAAAATAAAAAAAATTGCATAATATTATTTATTTTGAATTGCACTTTGGGAAGAATAGGAAAAGGTGGGTTAGAGTCTGTGTCATCCGTCTTTCGGGAGCAGTCTGTTTTGAAAGGCAGTCTGATATTTTAAAACATCACTTGGCTGTGCAGCAGTCGTGATGCCAGGTTGCTTCTGAACAGCTGTTTATAGGAAACTTTAAGGGCACCACTCCATTTTCATTTATTCTGTCCTCTCTCCCCACCCCTTATTAAGGCAAAGAAAGTGCTTGTCTGCCAGCTGAATTTCTCCGTGCTGTAATCCTTCCCTCGCTGCTCCGGATTGTAAACACCTGGGTTCTTGTTATCTCCCTCCTGCTGACAGTGCCATTAGAGGGGTTTTAAATAGTGCCAGTGCGATGCTGGCTGCTGTTGAGATTCAGAATCCTGTTATGACTGTAAACCGTGAACCGTGAAATCTTGGAGGACAGAGATGGGGAGAATATTCTGCTTGTCTACCTTAGATCTGCCTTTCCTTTTGCTTTGCAAGGAAAGGCGTTAGCTCTCTTAGTTGAAAAAGAGAAAACCCCCAAACAATAAAAGGTAGAGGAAAAACCCTGCATGTGTGTGATACAGAAGTGAATTAAATAAAGCCCCTAATAAATTTCGTTTCTTGTGTATTGGGTTGTTTCTGAGCGATGTGCAGAGGAAACACTGGTTTTGGAGCACAGTAGTAAGTGCCACAACCTGTCCTGTTGGTGTCCAAGAGCAGTCCTTGTGTGAACCCGTTACAGAATAGAACCCCCTCCTCTTCCTATTTTATATTATCAGAGGAGTTTCATTCCTTGCTAGTTGTTGCCTGTCTGTACCAGTAAGGAAATGGTAAATAACACTTGGTGGAGGCCTTGGCTCTTCTGCTGAGAAAATCCTCTGTTCCTTTTTAGGAGGGGTCTATGCAAAAGGCTGATGTTTGTCTTACTAAGATTTTTTAGTTTTAAACAGAAAATAGTTTAGCTGGATCACTGTGCATCTGCAATTGTGTAATATTTTTTCAGTGACTGGTTTTCTTGATAGCGCTGTGTATTTCACTTTTTCTGCTTTTCTTGTGTTTTCTAATGCAGAGAAATCAGCATTTGCTTTAGCCTCCTTTTTGAGTCTTCCTGCCAACCTGTCTGGCTGATGAGAATCTCCTTCAGACCAGTTCAGTGTTTCTAAATAGGCTTGATGTAAGTCATGTCACAGTAAAAATAATGAGAAACCCTGTATGAAGTGCTACGTTAGTCCAGTGGTCCTGATAAGATCAGTTCATCCCTGCCTCAATGTAATTTAGAGAAATGGCTGTGTTGTGAAGGGAATTTAAGAAGTCCCCACGGAAGAAAGGTGGTTAAATTAAAATGGTGTTTAAATCAGAATAGCACAGAGAAGACATCAAGTGCATATCAGCTACATTAATGGCAAGCAAAGCTAATTTTGGAAAGCATGGTGTAAGTGAGAAGGTTCTGCCTTGGTTTTCTTTGTACCTACACATTAGTAACACATCAGTATTTTAATTTTTTTCCCTGCATGGACTTGATGTCAAGATAAATAACAACACATCTTCTTACGTGTCAAAAGTCAGCTTGACCACAAAACTGAAGAGCTACTACAGTGCAAATAGGGGAGAAAAAAACCCTGTATACAAAGAAACAGTAGGCATTAATGCACTGCAGGATCCTTAATTCTGTAATATTTTTTATTTCCTGGTTGTTGGGTTTTTTTGTATTTGAGATATCCTTATTTGAGCAGAAAGGTGGCATGAATTGTTTGGTTGTGAAATAAACCTGTACTGTATCTTGAGCATAATATGAACACCCCCTCCTCCTCCCTCCAGATCAGAAATAGGGGACCCAGGTTTGCCTTGATTGTTCAGAAGCCAAGCGAGGCAAAGGGACTTGGAAAGGTATGTGGAAAATACCTGAAGCAAGAGAAAGTATCCTTCATGTCTGCTGTGACAGACGGCTTGCAGGTCGTTGTATGCACCAGATACTGCACATCGCTGGTGGAGCAGGATGGGGCTGAGGATGGCGGTGATAGCGTGCCACCCTGGCAGCTCTGCTGGTCCCTCTGCAGCCCTGGTCCTGGCCTCTGGTTTTATCCGAGAGGATCACAGTCACTGCACATCAACTCCTGCCTCTGCTAGGCTCGTGGGAAGCTCACTCTCCGCTCGCTGGTTGAAATGGTTCAGCTGAACCACAGACATGAGCCAACAAAACTCGACATTGATACTTTTGGCCTTGTTGTTTTAAACACAGTGCTCAAGCCAAGAACTTAGAGCTCCAGCTTGTTCCTGATCAGGTCTTGACTTGGAAGAGTCTAGAAATGCCAGGCTACTGGAGAAAGGAGGCAGCTGTGCGCAGTGGGGGTCCCTGGGTGCCACAGGGCATCTTGGCTCCCCGCTTGAGCCCTTATTATCCGGATGTGCAAAAAAGAAATCATTGTGACTGCTTGTTAGGCTTCATCTTGCAAGTAATATGGGATCAATGTCTCCGTCGACACTTGGGATAGAAGATGTGACGGACGGTGTACTGAGGGAGAAGGGGGTTGTGTTCCTTTATTCCTTTCCCTGAATATTCCTTGTTCTGTGGCATGAGTTATCATATTCACAATATCTTACTGACTTGGGGGAGGAAGGGAATGTTTGGTCATGGTATAGGTGTAATGATAAGCAGTAAAATTAATTGTCTATATGTAATCAATACCTAGCTCTCCTGTAGTGATTAGATATCCAAATGCCAAGTTTGACTTGTACCCGTATGTTATCTACTGTAGAAGTGCAATGCAGTTGGCTCCCAAATACAAATGAACTATAATTGCAGCTGAAGAGCTCTGAACATGGATGCAGAATGTACCATCCCGAGTCATTTGTTGTGAGAGTTGGGGGTTTCTTTGTTAACCCAT
This sequence comes from Microhierax caerulescens, assembly GCA_035590215.1. Classification (NCBI taxonomy): domain Eukaryota; kingdom Metazoa; phylum Chordata; class Aves; order Falconiformes; family Falconidae; genus Microhierax; species Microhierax caerulescens. The sequence continues at coordinate 21,502,631 of JAVJGJ010000002.1, forward strand.
CGGGAGTCATTTTGCTTTTTTAGCTCTGGTATGCTCAAGACTCCAGCTTTAATAGTGCATCAAGCTAATATTTTGCACTACTATGGCTGATCAGAAGCATAACTTCTCACTGGGTATCGGTATTTCAGTGAATTAGAGTTTAAGACACTCCTTGGGCCTTTTGGTATCTTGTTGGCTCAAAAGGTTTTATCTAGTCTGCTTTAAGAGAAGCTTTTTTTTACCTAACATTTTTTTTTTTTCCTAGAAACTTTAGCTAGAAGTAGTTGTGCTTTTGGAATCAAAGATGCTAAAAGCAAGCAGCTATCCAGGGACTCTTTTTGATGTCCTTCAAGCCTGTTACTGATTTATGTATCTCGGTGCATTCACCACTTCTTGTCCTTGCTTTACTTTCACTCATTTCTGTGCTCACACTTTCTCCTGGCTTCACACAGCCAGAAGTGCCTTTGATAGGGAGCACCTGCGGCGCCGGTGCCCAGCTGGTCAGAGGGGCCACTGCCGAGTCCTGCTGAGCAGCACCTCCCCGAGGACTCAGGTTCTGCTTCTGCTTGAACCTCTGTGTGCAGGAGGCTTTACCATCAGGATACATCTGAAAGACTGTGGAAAGCTTTGCTGCTATTAAAAATTAAGGAATAAATATTTGACAAAAGTACCTTTCTGTAAATTTAATTTGAAGCTCACACGTGCTGAGTAACCTAGTGCCTAGAGAGAGGACAATGGGATGTGGGACAAGGCAGCAGAACGACCTGAACTACCAGTGGATGATCTGATGGATCTCACCATTCATCTTTCAGTACAGTGTTTGAATTGAAAGCAGTTCAAGAATCTTCCTCTTTGGCCTGAGTCCAGAGGATCCTAAAAGCCTTAACTGCCAACAGCAAGAGCGGGGACTGAGGCTGACAAGCTGATGGCCACTGGCAACTTTTAAAAGGATGGTGGTAACTTGCAGTATCTGCCCCTTCATTTCTCTTTGGATGCTTTGCCTGTTTGTCTGGTGAAGAGAAGAGACGTGGCTGCACAGGATGTTTAGGATAATCAGCCTGTCAGAGGTTAAGCCCTGCAACAGAGGTTAAAATCTGGATGCTATCCGCTATCCACCCTGAGAGCAAATATATAATGAACAAGCTGGTCCTTCGTTTCTATTTAGATGTTTTGTTTATTCGTGAAGACTTCATTTCATGCTTCAGGCTGCAACTAGGGGATGAATCCTGAATTGGTGAAACTGCAAAAATGTCCCTGATCTGGCTGAGGAGAGGTATGGTTTTTTTTGTACCAGTCTTTGGGTGTTTAGTCCACTTGAGTTCAAATGGAATCTAGTGATGTCTTCCCTAGTGCATGTTGTGGTGCACTCCTGAGCTTAAATGTATGAGTTTTGGGTGAAAAAATCCGATATTTGGCTGGGCGTTCCTCTGTGATGCATCTCCTATGGATATGACCTTTTTAGATAACCAGAAATATTGCTGTATGTTGCCATCTTGGTATTTCAGTCTGTCAAATGGTGATGGATATTAATAGCCTTCATTATTCACTGAAATGATAAAAGTCACTGCAGGAAGTTTGCTGTTGGACCTTCATTCATTCCTTTTAGGCGCTCTCCACAATTTTCCTGATGCTGATCTTGAATTCTTAAAGCCTTGTCAGCATCCTTTGTGTTTTTGTATACTTACTTTACTATGCTTTTCAATGCATCCAGTTCACGGATCTTTTCAATGCAAAAGAATGCTTAAATTCATTAAAGCTATTGAGACAAGAAATGTAATTCCAGAAGGGGTAAAAACATAAACGAAAAGCACCTTACACATTCCGAGATGCCAGAATGTTCTCCACTGAGGCTGTGGTGTGGCTGTTTAAAAACCCACACACAGCTTTCTTAAGGAGCAGTGCCTGAGGTTGTGCCTTGCTGCCGCGTACATGCTTTCTAGAAGCTAGTGTTGAATAAGTGTTTCCTCATCTTTTTTATGTGTAGTGGTGTGTATATATATATATGTGTGTGTGTGTGTCTGAAAAAACTTGTAGCTTAATTATTTAGAGCTGTTGTGGAAACTTGCTGTCCTGAGTGAGCTGATACGAGAAGCATGAGAGGTGGGAAACTAAATATGGGAGGTTTTGAATATTTATGCTGATGCCTTGTTGGCCTTTACTGCAACTCTTTCATTTCTGGGATCTGGCTATTGTTTGTAAACAGCGTGTTTTTTTTCACATATTGGAGAGTAGGGACCATATCTTGGCAGAGGTTGTTGGGAGCTGTTGTTGAAGATCAGAGTTAGGGCTGGCAACTCCTTTCTGATGGTAAGGATGTCTGCTGGTGCTTGGACGCTGGCTGAGCCCGCGTGTTGCTGAAGAGCTCTCACCAAGCTTTCCCGCAGGGATCCAGCAGGATTTTCACTTCATCTCTACAGTGTGTATTGAAGGAGTACTCGGGAGTGGAATTCAGGGAGAAAGAAAATGTATTAAATGTGCTTAGTGTGTTTCAGTTTGGATGTCATTTAATCACAGATGCTTCTGCCCTGTTTTCTTTTTTAATTTCTGAGAATTTTGAGGAGAAAAGCTCAAGTATACTCAGGAATGACTCAATCATTGAATGTTCCAAGGCTTTTAAATGCAAGTTTACTGAATTTGGCATTTTTGAGCCTTGGTCAAATACTCTTTTCCTCTGATGGTGACAAGTCACCACGAGAACCTTATATGTTGTACTTCATAAGAGAAATCTAAAATCCCATCAGTCTCAAGAGCTTAAAGACAGAGGTTTTAAGAGAAATCAAATCCTTCTTTAAAGAAAAGATTTGAGATCTGGGGAGAGGCTGGGTGGTGTAAATTTCATAAAAGTAATTCTCAGGTGACTATAATGCCGGTGCAATGAAATATCATCCTGATGTTAAATTCAGCCTTTACTATTGGATTATTTAAATTTTTTTTATTTTTTTTTTAAAATAAAATTCCTGGCTTAGGAGCAAGGCGGGGCTGGTGTGGCAGTAGCAGGAGCTTGTGCTGGACAAGAGCAGTGCAGCAGAGGATGCAGGCAGCGAACATAACTTATGCCAATCTAGATTCCCAGGGGATAAATCCTCGTCTGGTATGAATTACCATAGCTTCATTAGCTCGAGTGAGTGATGTCAGGCTGTACCCAGCTGATGGTGCAGCCTTGTGGCTGTAATACCTTTGGTGGACAGTATGGCTTGGTGGTTGCCTGCGTGTTTGTGTGTGCACACACTTAATGTATAAAACGTGGGTGCATTGAACTTTGCGTGACTGTGGATGACCACGTGCCATCGTGGAAGGATTTTTGTGAGCAGGGCATTCGGGCAGAGCAGAAGGGATGCTGCAGCCCTCGTGGATCCCTTCCAGCTTGAGATACTCTCTTGCTCTTTGTGCCTTTTTTGAAGCTCTAGCCTGGCTGGTGTGCTTCTGCTCTTCCCTGGTGCACTGCTGCACCTTTTGAAGAAGAGCCTGGTGCTGCAGCGCTTCAGAAGCCCACATTTTTGGCTGAACGTTAGAGGAATCGGATAGCTCTATACACCTACCCTCTGACAGCACCTTATTACTGGCTGTTGCAGTAAACTGCAAAGGACATTGACTTGCAGTTCAAAAATTCAGGCTCAGGCTGTGGCACGGCTCCGGCTGTTTGGGACATCCCTTCTGGGCTCCTGCAACGTGCCAGGAGATAGCACTGAAGGAGATGCAGACACAGATCTAATCTGGCCAGAGCTAAAATGCTTTGATGAACTATTTCCCTGGAGATGACAAGCTAATGGTTTGTCCACAAAGCCATGCAGCTTTTCCCATTTCTTTTGGAAATGAATAGAGCTGGAACAGAATCATACGCTGCATTGTGAGCCTAATGCTCTTACAGAGCTGCGTGTTATTACCCAAGCTGCTTTAGTGGACAAATTAGACATGCAGAATTTCCAGATTTTACTTTATTCAGGTTTTAATTAACTCAGTGTAATAAGCTGTAAGCACATTAATATCAACAAAATACTTTGTACTGTATCTGTTAATATTCAAATGAAAAAGCCAGAAGTACTGTTTTCATACAAAGACGGGTGAAGCAAGAAATAATGGGGATCTTTTTTAGGGACTTGGAACATGCTTTTGAAATAATCCTGCATTTTCAATGGTAGATCTCAAATAATAGCTCTGCAGTGGAAGGTGCTTTTATGGATTTTTTTAATATCGCAAGCATATTTTTTTTTAAGCTTATATTTTAAAAATTGATAGATTCATTTGCATTCACTAGCGCGGACAGATGGTGTGATCTGTTACAAAATACTCAACAGCATACTAAAAAGGATCATTTCAGCACCTATCCCTTGGCAAGCAGCTTGCATCCAAATAACGAGGGGAAAGCTTTCAAAATACAGCATCCTCACACAGGCCTTTCTAAGGTGAAAACATTACCTGGGTACTCGCAGGTGGACACTTGCAGGGGTCCTGCGTAAGCTGGAGTCCAGCCTGCAGCATCCACCTTGGTCCCTGCCGCCTGCTGTCAGCAGATGCACGTTTGCACCTTCTTGGGCATCTGCATTGGGAAAGGTTAGAAAATACCAGCTGCATTTATTGAAAAATCTTTTCTTGGGAATAGGGATTTCCTCACCTGCCACTGGTGTCATTTCTGGATGCAGTGAACCCTGCGGCAGTAGAAGCACAGCGCACCAATAGGTAACTAGGGGGGATCCAGCTTCCCAAAAGCCTCTGAGGCGCTGAGCACCAGTGTGGGTGGCTGTGCTCTGTCGTGTATCCTGACGGGAACGTGGCCATCCTTTGATGAGCTATTTTGGCTGTGTGTACAAAACTAATTTTATGGGAGTGTCCGGCTTGTTTGTTTTTTTTTTTTAAAAAAAAGCCACCTTTATTCTTCTGATTAGAAGTTGAGCAAAACAATATTAGTTATATTTTCCACCATCTATTTACGCTGGCATGGTTTACTGTTTTTTACCATCTGGAGGCCATGGAATAACTGTACGTTTCAAACTGGAGCAGTAACCTCCATTGTGTCACTTACCTTGTGTCTTCATCTTATAGGGAGACCAGGGAAAGACTGACCATCAGGATTTTTGAAGAAAATTTTTGGAGAGGACAATTAGTTTAGTAATAATTGGAACTTATTTGAGTTAAAATACCACTGGAATTCTACTAAAGAGGACATCTGTGGTTGCACATTAGGAGAAAAAAAATGTTTCAGATACTGCCAACTGAGCAAAGCTGCAATATGTTCTAAAAGTCAAGCTGTGTTTTCTCATTTTTGCACATCATAACCAGTAATAAAAGTCTTTGGGGCTAAATTAGGTTCTCTGTTCTGCTTCTGAAACCTCAGTTGCTTTTCTATGGTTGGCAGCAGCATCAGCATAAACCAATATATAGAAAATACGATTTCAGCAAGGTTCGGTGCAGGGATAATTACAGAATCACTTGGAAAAGTCCCCACTGGTACAGCACCACTTCTTAAGGGAAATTTTACACCGCCCAAAATGTTTCTTAGTACCCTGCAAACAGTAAAGAGCTTTGAAGCCTCAAAGTATTGTCTTAAAGAAATGGGCTGTTATTTGTAAGGTATAAATCAGCCCTGAAAAGTGGCATACTCACACAAATGTATGTTTTTGCATCAGTTCTTTTTTTTTTTTTTTTTTTTTTTTTTTTTTTTTTATAAGCAGAGGTTAATCCCTAAATATTTATTGTGTGCCACCTTTTGAGGGGAATTAGCAGCTGTTGCTCATCTTCCTGTTGAGCCCAGCAGTTGTGCTGCTAAACGAGGCAAGTCACCACATACCCTGCAGAACTTCAGGATGTGCTGGATCCATGTATGGCGAGGGTGAGACAGGGGAGCCTCGCGGTTCAGCTGGAGCAGCCCACGCTGCGTGTTCGACCTGAGAGGTGCTGGCTGGGTTGCCGCTGCTGGGGCTGGGGTGACTCTTTTGGATGATGGGATTGTAAAAATAGGGGCAAGTTTTCCGTTTGCCAGATAAGCATCACTAACCAAAGGTGAAGGCTGCTATTGGACAGATCCTGGCGGCCTTTCAGATGGTAAAATTTTTCATTATTTGGAGTGGTTGTTTAAGTTCTGTAGTTGCTCAAACCAGCATTTCTTAGTGGCAGGTTGAAATCAGAAGTGTTGTACTTTGTTAGAAAGGAGTTGTCTTAGTTCAGGAATAAACACTGGACAGCATGATGACAGCAGTTGTTCACCCCTCAGTTTAGCTTGCTGGGATAACTGCTCATGGAAATGTAACTGCCTGCAGTTTTGAGCAGAAATATTGAGAACTGGGAAACTGTGGTTCTGCAGATGCACTGTTCTGGCATGAACCAAAGCATTTAGGTTTGGGGGAGGAAATCTGGAGGAGGGTGGGGTTTTTTTTGCAGGAATGTGGGTGCATGTCCTGAGGAAGAAGCCATCTGTAATGTTGAGCAGTGATATGAGGTTGTATTTCAAAAGTAGTTCTGTGTACATGGAGGTATGACACTTATTCATTTTGTTTTGAGATACAATTCTGGAGTCTTAATGCTGGTCCTGAAACTGGTTTCATTTGTAACATGGGATTTTCGTAGGTTTGAAGCCTTCTTTTCCCATCCTGCAGGCTTGTGCTCTACCTCTGTCTTGCTTTCTCCAGCTCCAAGTTGGAGGTTCAGCCGCTCGGCTGATCCACAGGTTCATGCTTGTGTGCGCTAATTTTAATGAAGTGCTTTGGCAAAGGAAATGCTTAACCTAGTGCTGGGTACTAATTTATCACCCAGATGTCATCAGCTTGCTGTATGTGCAAATATAAAAAATTAATCTTACCCTTGCTGTGCAAAGACCAGCCTCTCCGGAGTTGTCCCAGGATGTTCGATGCTTGCCAGAGCTTCCCCGATGGAGACCAAAAGCCAGCCTTGGGCACCGTAGCCTAAACTCAGGGTGACAAACCCAAAGCATTGTGTTTATGCAGTCAGATCTTCTTGGTATCTCAAATACCTGTGGAAAAAAAAGGCCTCTTGGGAGAGGCATCGGCTCATCTTTCTGGCTGTGAGACACCAGGGTTGACAGGGAAGGGCTGATGAGAAGGTCCCACTGCCACCCTGCTGCAGGGTGCCCATCGTCACCTGCCTGCTCTCAAGCCTGCTACTCATGTACTTTGAGTGTTTTCATTTGGGACATGCTTTTTGTAAACTGTTACAATGCTAATAGGGACTTTCCTTTCATTAATATATTGCTTAAAGTTTATTTATTTACTTCTTTATTAAGAAAGGATGTTTTTGTAAATGACAAAAGCTGTCGCTTGAGTCTCCGCTGGTTGTCCCTGGAGCGTAGGGACCACTGTGAAGTCTGGGGCACTTCAGGATTTGTTTGTAGGGTTTCTATATTTCGTTAAGTTGGTTTTTTATATAGAAAACAATAAATTTTTGCAACATAATGGTATTTTTGTGTGACATACAATTTTTATGTGACATATAATGGTAATTTAACATGAGAACAAGGTACAGAATATGAAGTGATGGAGGCTTTTACTGTGTTCTGAGCTTCTGGTTTCAGCTGGGCTGTACTGGTTCCTGTAAAGATGTGCTGCCTCTCCTGTCTGGTGCCAGGCACTATCCTTTGGGCTTCTAGATGCGGACCGAAACCCGGAGTAGAAATTGAGCCTAAAAATAAACTTTTTTTTAGTAACATCATGTAACCTCAAATTAAAGATGTCAGATAGTCCATAAAAATGAAATATGAGCATCAGTCATGCTCTTTAAACTAGATTGTATTAAGCATTTAGGCTATTCAGTTAATGAATCCTTTGATTAATCCCTCAATTGCTGAGTTCAGTTCAGCTGGCTAAACGATAAGGACATTTGTTTTAAATGAAAATACCTAACTTTGCCTTTCTGAATCTTTTCTACCTGTTGTTTACAGTTCAATGTAAGGAACCAGGTAACTCCAATTCCCCCAGAGTGCAGTTTCAGGGTTAGGCCAGTGGGTTCAGGGGATCTGGGGTCACTTCTTTCTTCTGTCACAGGCTTCGTGTGTGACTGAATAAAGTGCTTTATGCTCCTGCACTTGGGTTCCCAGCCAGCAAACTGTGTACCACAGTGCTGGCTTCCCTGTGCCTGCATGCATTGCCAGCTGGTTGGCCAGGGCATGGTTTGTCACAGATTGTCAGTGGCTGATCCCTTCTGGCCCCAGCCTGAGACCCCCTTTGCTGTCTGGCCTCCAGTACAGCCACAAGTAGGAAATAATGGTGAACGACACAAATCTGCAATCTTCACCTGCTTTAGGACTGTCTAGAGTCCTCGGGCATCAGCTATTCCTGCTGCTCACATACTGTGTCCGTGGGGAACTACACTGCATTTTTTTTCCCCCCTCCCTCTAAAAAAAAAGCATTCTTCACTGTTGCTTTCACCTGCTTGATGTTGCTGATAGACTCTTTCTTTGCGGTTTGATGCAATTCTGGTTCACAATGTAAACCAGCCTATAGCATATTGCTTTTTTCAGAGTATCTTCTTTGATATAAAGATTTGTTAATCATTTGGTGGTACATTTCCAGATAAACATATTGAACAGCCCTTAATCTGAAAGCCCATCTAGGTAGGCTGTCACCTACTGCTGATGCCCACATCAGTATTTGTTTTTGTTTTGTTTGGTCCTCTTGATAGCTGCAGCTCCTGAGAAGCATGGTGGGCTGAAGGTTCTAGTGCTTCCTCATGCCACCCAAGAGAAATCATTTTGGATGAGTACAACAAGCTATAGAAGAGCTTTCCTGCTACAGAAGCAGAGGGTTAATACTGAATTTAGCCTAATATAAAGGCAGAGCAACTTCTCAGCTTTTGAAACAACGCACCTACAGATGGAAGGATAAAGTTACTGAACATGGCTTTGTTCTTGAGTCCTTGAGCTGGCTTTATGGTGAAGTGTTAGATGCTTTAGATGCTCCTGAGTGGGTTGGTGGCAGTCTCCTGATGGCTGTCATCGTGGTCCTGCCCGAGAAACGCAGGCAGCTCAGCCCTTCCTGCTCCCAGGTCGGTGACAAGGCCACCACTGAGCCATCATTTCATTTACTGTGCCTGATTGTGACTCAGGTGACACTGGCTTATTACTATAGCGTATTGTTATAACAATAATAACCTGGTGATTTTTAAACTGAACGCTGTGAGATTAATACTTTGTGTGAAGAGGGGCTGTCGTGTCAACATAGTATTATAAAGTCATGGTTAGTTTTTCTGTTTTCTCTCCTGAAAGGAAGGAGGCAACTGTCCTGTAGCCTGGAATCATGTGAAACCCTGTAACTCCCACCCAAGGACATACAGCTTAATTTTGCCATCCTATTAAGATTTGGAAATAAGAATTCTGTATTGACTAAACAACATGTCAAAGATGGGACTGGCTTCTTGCCTTTTTGCACTGTAAATCACTGAGATAACACTGCTTTATTCCCTGATTTCCGTGTTAGGTTTCTCCTCTGCAAGCATTTGGCAAGGTGGGTCTGTCGCGTATGTCAACTTCATTCCTGGCTTCTCTCCAAAATGCACTGTGAGAAGTAAGAGATGCTCAGTGCCCTGTAAAGCATGCCAGGGTCAAAAATCGATGTTAATAAATTTTCAATTGATTTAACAGCTCTACAGGCAGGTGAATTGGGATCTTTAACTTCTAATTAGTGACCTTGATCCAAAAGAGAACATTTAAGTTAAAATAAAACACAATGTTTGTGTCTCAAACAGATGGAGGCCGTGCTTTTCCTTTCTTAAGGTAGGCAGAGCTTGTTTCTGCCATTGTTCAGTGTTACAGAAAACGTACGTGTCGGGCTGAAATGCTTTCAAAGGAGCTGGGATGAATGTAGTGTTGTACTTGCTAATAGCAGCAGAGCATAAAGACTGATTAGAGCAGTTACTCAAGATAGATTAAGATTATTAAGTAATATATGGATTAAATGTCAACAAAAATAAGATTAATATCTTGACAGTGATTTATTAGACCCTCAAGTGTAGTAGACTGCTAATAATCTCCCATGGGGTGGTGGTCTGCTCCCCCTTTAGAACATTTACAGGTGGGTCAGTGACAGTGTCAGCAAATTGGCAGGAGACCTGCTGTCCCTTGTGTCTGCTTGCCACCATTCCTTAACTTGATGCTAAACGGACCACTAATAAATATTTGAACTATTTTTTTCATAAATGTTGTCATCGGCCTGGAAGTAGCCCTGTAGGTGCAGATATCACCTACAGGTGATATAACCACATTACTTTGTTTCTCAAAGACATCCAAAGGATGCTTGAAACGAGTTCTCTGTCTCTTCCAGTAAAAACTGAGAGCCATTGGCATAATTTTAACATCTAAACAGTGCATGCACTTCAGTTCTCACTGGCCCTCTGTTGAAGGATTTAAAAACTGTGGTTGAAAATGATGATTTCTATTGAAACCTTAAAAGAGAGCAAGACCTCCTGGTTAGGATTGTGATAACACTTCTGAACTGTAACCACAGCAGGGATTTTTGTTTCATTTGTAATTACTTTCTTTAAAAAAAACAATAAAAGTAAAGACCTAAAATGTGGAAGGTGTTTTTGCTGTGGCCCATATCATAAGTATCACAGTCTGTGCAAGCCTAAGAGCATCTTGTGTTATTTTTCCATGGTAGATAATGCTTTGTGGACAAAATCTTTCAAGATCGTGATGTTTGTGGAATGCAGCATTTGGGTTGTCAGGAACATGAGAAATACATCCTATTCTTGAAGGAACAGCATCATATTCTCCAAAATGTAAGCTCTTCTTGATGTATCAGTAAGGTCCTTCTGTAGTTTGAAGTCCTAGTTAGTGGTGCTTCTGCTATACAGAGTGGCTGGGGAATCTGAAAGAACCTCTTTAAAAAGAACAAAACCCCTTCTAAACCTCATGTATTAGCAAGGAATAAAGGGGAGAAGGACTAATAAATGGATATTCAAAGTTGGACGTAAGTCTTACTCATGAGTTAATCATTGCTGTGATACTGTGGAAGGTGTTTTGGCAAGTTGGAGCGTCGGGTGCTCAAGCTGCTCTGTGGGTAGCATAGTCCACTGCTGGGAGGCTTGGGAAATATTAGGGTGTGAGAGACCTCTGATGTGACCGACTCTGAGGACATGCTCTCAAAAGGCTGACAGGCTTCACGTTGAGCTCTGTTTCGGGATGCCTGGTTGACTTTGTCTCATCAGTGCTCGTGGTAAGCTCTGTTCATTGAACTCGGGTGCCATGGTCACAGAATGTTGGGTTGGGGTTTTTTTCCAGGAGGTTTGTGGTTTGAGGCTTGAGGTTGTTGCAAGAAAGAATTTGTAAAATCAAGCTTTAACAAACGTTGGAATATCATATAGTAATTTTGTGCTGCTGCTTCTCTGCCAGGGACATTCTACTCGTGAGCATGAAGTTTGTTTCCATCTGATGCAGCTGGTTTTGCTTTTGGTTCAGTGCAGTAAGACAGTGCTTCTTGTGTGGGTGTTCATGGGGTTTGGTTTTGTGTTGGTTTTTTTTTTTTTTTTCCTTGCAATGTGTGTGTCAGAATTAGGGAGAGGTTTCCTGTTTAGTCCATATTTTCCAAAGTGCCACATTGAACCTGCTCTCAGACTTTAATGCGGTCTTGAGGCATCGAAGTCCTATGTAGCTATTAGTGAGGGAAATGCCATTGTTTTCAGTAACACAGTGTTTTATATGTATTTGCTGACTCCTAACAGTTTTTACAAACTAGAGTTGCTATACGTCTCAGTTCTCAGTAATTAAAAAAGAAGAATATCCAAACCCCCACACCAAATCCAAACACAGAAGACACATTCTCTTTTCCTTCACGGAATGCTGTGGCTTAATTCAGGGCCAGATTACTTGCTGTGTTTGCTTGCTGTATTTAGTGCTAATTCAGCTCATTGGGGAAACCAACATGAGGTGCGGGGTCCAATTCCAGTTATCTTAATTTTAATGTCACTCTTGGGTATGTGGTTACTTCTGTGGCTAAATATAACTCATCAGAAAACAAAACGTCCGCGTTGTTCTCTGATGGCCGTGTGTGGGCAGACAGCAAAAGCTGTATTTTTGTGTTGCTGTAATTAGTTGGGGATGAGCGAGTTCCTGAAATAAGTAATTTTTCAGGGGGAGAAATGCAAAGTCAGTCGTCTGTCTTGGGCAGAAGGTGTGACCCAGCTAGCCACGGGCTCGCCGAGGGCCAGGAGGAACCCAGACCTGCAGACCTTCTGTTACCTCTAGCAGAGCTGACAGCCCCTAACCTTTAATTCCTGCTGTCTCCTGCAATGTGCTTTTACTCTCTCCTTGCTGGCAATGTAGCCTTTTTTGTAGCTAAATCTGTCTTGCAAAACATGGTGGTTGGGTAAGACGCAATTTTGCTTTAATTATGATTAAATTACTTTATGAATTAACCAGAGGATCTCATGGGACTGGAATCTTTTGACACATGAGAAAATTGCCTTTCTTTAACAAGCTGCTTCAAGCATGCGAGGTAATATTAGCATTTTTCAGTTATAGCTTCAGGGGATTAAATAATAAGGGGAAGTATTGAACCTACAATTACATGGTGTGCATGTGTGTGTAAAAAGTCTTAAAACCAAGTAGAAACTGAAGGAATCAGTTGAATTGCTGAACCTGTGACATTGTGCAGTCCGAGTGTGAGTAGGGATATTTTTTTTTCTTTATGAAATGGCATGTAAGATGGATTTTTAAGAAAACCTGCAGGTATCTGAAGAATTTATTTCATAGATTTGCAAAGGTTGGTTGTCATTTGAATATATTCAGCCAAAAAGCATCCTAAACTCGATACACCTGTTTCACTTGAAGGATAATGACCTGAATGCAACTTTAAAGGGAGTGAATGGTATTTTTTTTTTTGTGTGTGTTTTACTTAGTGGAGGTGGGACTTCTGCTAAAGTCAGTAATTTGATTGTAGAAGAGGTATTGCATGATTAAGCTTCTCATGAAGTACACCTAATAGTACATGCTCTCTGTACAGGTCTATAACATATATGATGCATGTGATGTGATCTCCCAACTATGATATCCTTCTCTTATAATGCCTCTAAATGCATGCTTAAAGTTAAGTGTTTTTCAAGATATGCTGTGTCTGATGAGTTGCAATTGTTCGAGACTGCAGAAATTGAAGGTGTTGGGTTCTCTTAAGAAAAAAAAAAAGGGAGAGGGAAGAAATAGTACAACAGCTTGTGTCAAATTGAGAAGGAATGGGACAAGTTAAGTTACATGACCTCTGCATATGTTGTATTCAATATGGGCTTGCACCTGCACGACCCTGTGTGGTTTCAGAGGGTTGCCACTGGCTTGTGGTATCAAATCCAATGAAGTGGAAAATTGACAATAAGGGATTTAAGCTATTGTTGTCCTTGCCCCAGCTGTTCAGTTGTTGTTTTGATGACAGGATTCATTCATGTTCTACACAAATCCATAAGGTAGTAGTAATTAGTGGGACCCATAGAAGTTGGGGGGGATTGTACAAGGATATGAAACCATATAACAAACAGAAAATGGTAAAGTGTTGCGGCAGTTCTGTTGTTGTGAAAGGAAGGTATGTGCATAATACTTACTTTATAGGTTAATAAACGTGCACTAGAAAAGGCAAATAATTTGTTTTAAAAACAGTCAATGACTGAAACCCAACACCTTCATCTCTAGATGTGAGACGAAACTGTGCCTGTGTAGTAACAACGAAAGTTAATGCTAGTGTATGTAAATGCTCTCAGTAAGGCAGGCATTTATTCAAATATATTAGTCATGTCTTATTTTAATTAAAGATTAAATGGGCACTAGCCATTGTGACTATTGTACCATAATATAACTAGCCTCTCTACATTGACAGTCCAAAGACTAAATGAGGTTGTTAATTTTAAACCTAAACCTGTTCTGTGCTGGCAGAATAGTGCGGTAGGTAACGGTCGTAAGATAAACGGTGTAAACTACAACCTTATGCAGGCAAGAACCATTCAGTGTTGATACTCTCTAGATCGCGTGTGGCTGAACTGTGTCAGGAAAAAATGAGAAATTCTTTTGAAGATTGCCTGATTATTAGAATTTTTTAATGATAACTGTGGAGATGACTGAGAGAGTTCACATGGAGGAACAACCAAGCCCTGCACTGTGGTTGCGATGTAAAACAATTGTTTCACTTCTGAATTTCCTTCCATTTGTTGGTTGTCACCAAAGATGCAGTTGATGCTGAAGGGAGCTTTATGCTATGCACAGGTTCAACCCAGGGCTCCAGAAATTTGCAATCAACAAAGTAAATCGTCTGTTACCTTGGATAAATAATAGCTCTGACAAATTAAAAATGCATTTTTCTGGTGTGCATTACACCTCATCTCACAAAATGGTAATTGTTGTTACTGTTATTGTTCCTGCTTGTAGTGAGACACATCTGTTTCTTGTCTAATTGCTAGCTAGTTCAAGTCCCAGTCAGTTTAAAATAATGTTTCAGGACTTTAAGGTAGCATATCCAAAACATCACAGGCATTCTCGATTCATACTTTTGGACTTCTCCTTTTTGATGTAATTGCATTAAAAAAAAAAAGAAAAAAAAAAAAAAGGCAGTGGTTGGGTGGAGATGGTTGTGCCTTGTGCTGTACTCGAGGGCAGTACTCCACAGAAACTAGAAATATTCCGAGGTGGTTGAGCTGCCTTTTGCCATCAGCAACTATGCCACTGGCGAGCCTGGCCACAGGTTATGGAGCCTGGAGCCCACTGCTGCCACCGTCATCGTTGCTTGAAGCTAGAAATTTGTTAAATGGCTTTGTACACTCTGACATGGCCTTGCAGGAGTTATCAGTGACAAACTGATTTTATTTTTTCCTCTTTGACAGTTGATATTTGGGTTTTTTTCAAGTTGGAATAATCATCTTCCTTCGTACTTGTCCCCTGCAGCAGGTCCTGCCGCTTTGCTTTTCCACGACCCTTGGCTGTTGTTTTAAAAATCCTCTTCAGGGTTTCAAGACTCAGTACAACCAGTTGGGAGCTGTATCTTTTTCCAGTCCTCCTTCAAGAGCAAATTCTCTCACCTGCTGAGAGGATAATAATGATACAAACACAGAGGCACCAATTTTCCTGGATTCTCTGGAATCAGCATGGGGATTTTTAAACTTCCATTACTGTTGTCATCTTTCCCCTTGTCTCCCATCAATAAAAAAAGAAAATTCAAAACATAAATAATAAAAAAATCTCCATCAGAAGAGATGAAAACATGCCTAATATCCAGATGAGGAGCACTGCAGAGCTGCTGGGGGATGGGCTGTGCAGAGTGAAGGGTTCGTTTGTGTCGTCTTCAGAGATTTTCCAGTGGTGCTGTACCAACTGTAGTGAAACTGCTAGCCAGCCTTACCCCCGGGGGTGGGGGGGGGAGGATCACATTTAGCAGGAGTCCCTACATAGCTTTTGGGGGGACACCCTGTGGTCTCTGCCCTTCAGGCTTGAATCTGCAGCTTGGCTGCAGGGCAGTAGCCTTGATGACCTTGAGCCCCTGGGGCTGGCTGGTACCAGCAGTGGTCCTGATGCTCTGGCTTGATCCTCGTGCCTGCCGTGGGCTCCCCTTCACATTTCCCTGCCTCTTGTGCGACTGCGAGATCACTTATAATCGCCTATACTGCTGCATATGCTCATGAAGTACGCCAAATCAGTCCTGGCTCTTACCCTGGAAGGGGCGGGCATAGCTGCATGGTCTCACTTAAAAGAAGAATGCTTTGAAAATGCCACGTTGAGTGCAGGTTTGTTTAGTATGGATTCCTCTGAGTGATACGCACTCCTGTGCAGTGTCTTCTGGTTGGCAGGTTGTTGCAGCAACTCCTTGTGCAGTTTTCTGTAGTAACTGCCTGAGCTATATGTTGTTATGGCTTTAGGATGAACTTGTTCTGAGAGATGGACTAATAACTCTTAGGTGACCTTATGGGAAAACTTCTACATGTCATCTGTTCAGTTTAAGTTTTTACGCTATTTTAGAGTGGGGGGGTGGGGGTGGAGGAAGGCACACATACACACACCTTTGGTTTTGCCACTGATGCAGTGAGAGAGGTGGAAGGAGAGTGGTGGGGAGCAGGGTGCCTGCGGTACCTGGCTGTCGGTGCTGGGGAAAGCCTGATGGTGGGAGCGAAATGGTTGACGTGCGTTGTGACTCGGTGAAAGTTCTTTATAAACACGTATTCATTGTCCACTGTCATAAGGCTGCCCACCAGGATGCCAGAATAAAAGGAAAGATTGCAGCCGTTGGGTGATGACTCCTCTGGAAGGACTCAGCCGTGTCACTCGTTCTGTTTATCCCATAATGTTGCTGGGATTGGGGCTAGAGCAGAACTTTTAGCTTATTGCATAACCCATCCCCTCCCTGACCTCTTCTTGTTAATGTTTTTGTGATACCATTGCCTGACTTAATTGGAACTATTAGCACACAACACTTCATTAGGTTTTCAGTAGGAATTTTACGCTTGGGGGAAAAAAACGAAGGAATTAAGGGATAAGCTCACTTTTAGCTCCTGCTAACCGCTTCTGAACCTCTCCTGCTTGGAGTTATGTAGGAAACATGAAACAGCTGTTCACAGCTTCACATGCAACATCTAGCAGCATGTGGGGCATATCTAACGGGGGTCTCTGCAACTGTCATGACCCCTGGTAATGGCCAACAGAAACGTTGGGTAGATTTTGTTCCTCCCTTCCCTCACTGCTGCTTTGCGTAGTAGTGATTATGCACCTCGGCAGAGACGTCTGAAGAATTTGGTAAGCACATTCCTCAAGTAGTAGTTGATACAGATATAAGCAGTGATTTAGTTTATAACAGGAGTAGTAAGTGGGTTTGATCTGAACGGAATGGGGACGGTTCTCTCCTCAGCTGCATGCTGTATGACGGTAGCTTTGTGAAGAGTTTCACCGTTTGCGTCTCGCCTAGTGAAAGCTAAGAAAAACCAGCGGAACGTGCTGTGTATCAGCTCTCTGGATATGAAGCAGAAGATGGCTTTTGTATAGGCAGCAAGGTATTAGCCAGTGGTAGTTGTAAAAACTCTTACCCGTAGTTGGCTGGGTGCCACAGCTGAGCGCCGTTGGCTTTAGATCGGGTCAAAGGGGATAAATCACTTCTTCTGAGGCAATTGCCTTCCTGGCTGTTAAGCATACAGGTAGGCTGCTAAATTTGTGTGTGTGTTGCTGGGAAGCACTGGGGAGCCTTTCCTTAGCTAACGTGTGGTTCCAGTGCCACGGCCATTGCCTGACGTGGCAAAGAGCTGCTGGAAATGGGGGCTGGACACCTCGCAGGTGTGGCATGGCTTAGGGCTGTTGTTTTTTTTTCATTAGTTTTTTATGCTTCTGGAATAAACAGTGAAATTTCATGTGTACTGTAAGCTCACTTGAGGTTATGAAGTTGTATAAGGGACTTGTGAAACTTCTGTGTGAAGAAACCAGAAGCACTGCTTAGGAGACATCAGATGCTTTTAAAATGGGTCCTGGCACTGTGAATGCTGTATCTTTTGTGTGACTATTAAAGGGAGCATTTTTATGGTATTTCCATGGGGGACTCAAGGATAAAAAAAGTCTTGAAACGCAGCATGATGTAGCAAGCTGCCTGCAAAGAGCCCTTGCCATTAGGACTTGCAACAGAACTAGCCCATGTCTGAGCAGTGTTTGGTGTGCGGTTGTAACTTGGGTGTTGTGTCCGGAGATACTCTCTAGTGTTTGACAAATTAACAGATGGTTTTAGTGGCAATAGTGTCATGGTTTCTGGTGGTCGCAGAAACACTGCCTGGAGTTCTGTCCTAGCACCTAAGAATTTGTGGGTAGTCTGAGGCCAACCCTTCCAACAAACCACAACTTGCATTTTCAAGCTAATCACTGTCATGCCAAGTAATGACTCATGTGCTATTTCACCTGTGCCTAAAGGAGCTCTTCCCTCCTCCGGTTAATCATCAAATTAGGTTAATTATGCTGATTAGGCACCAACCCTGACTCTGTAACTCATCACTTCAATCATAACTGTCCGGAATGAGATGATTAAACCCTTCCCAAACTCAGCTGGAACTAGTTGAGATCTTGCAGCACCAGTCACTACCACACTTTAAAGCTGCCTGGAATGGTAAACTTTTAGTGTAGAAAAACTTAATATGCATAAACCCTGTGTATTTCTTCTCCCAATTACGTCTCCCCTATTAGCACCGTCCTCTATTAAAGCAGGTTAATGAAATCTCTTTGCCCCTACTTGGTTGTGGTGATGGTGGTTGGTCCTGGGCAGGCTTTGGTGCTACTGGCCCTGCGCTAGTTTAGAATCCCTGTACAAGAATGACACCTGCGAGCCCACTTGGACAAACAGGAATTATTTCTTTTCCCCAGCTTATGTATGAAAGTATTTTTCAACGTAACTTTGTGTAAAAGAAGGCTCTTGAAAAGCAATTGTGGTATTGCCAAGTTGAAGTCCCCAAGAGATGTAAAACGTGTGCTGCTGTTGTGACTGGCACTGGTGGAGGTGCTTCTGCTTTGTCCTGCTGCTGGGCTCCTCCTGGCTGATGCTGGGCTGCTTGCCACCTCCCTTCGGCGAGCACAAGCCACCCTTAGGGGACATATGGAGAACTGGTCTTAGTTCTCAGCCTGTCCACATGAATGTTAGTCTTCAAAGTATGGGAGGAGCAGGAATGAGCAGCTGAGGGCTTCTGTAGCTCCCTGTGGCTTTTGCAGCCTCGGTGGACTTTGTGCCAAAGGTACTGCTGATGGCAGGTTTCTGAAAAGGAGCGTTCACAGCATGTGGTGTATCTCACTGTTTTCAGGACTACCACGTCATATTGTAATGTTATTTCAAAAAAATCCAACCAACCAGCCAAAAAACCCCAAACCCAACAGGAACAACAAAAAAACCCCACCCCGAGTCCCCAAAACATGCGGAAGCATCCAGAATTCTTTCTGTTTGCCTTCCAAATTGTGAATCACAGGAGTCCTGTGTGTGCCTTCAGGGTCTGAGCTGTGGCGGGGAGGCCTGTGAGCCTGAGTCCTAGCTCTGCCCTGGGTGAAATCTGGTGTGTTCACAAGACTGGAGTGGGGGGAGAAAAAAACCATAAAAAAGGACTTTGTGAAACTTTTGAATAAGTCAGGACTTGAATTTAAAATCAGGAGACTTAATGTTAAAGTAACCTGATAAGCAATGGGTCATATTCCCCACATTGTTCTGTGGATTCTCTTCCCTTCCATGGACATGTTTCTTCTACAACTAAAAATCCTTTGTGAAAAGGGAAAACCAATATATGTTTCAAAACTCAGGTCTTTATATAATCTGAAGATTTATGTCTGTAGTATCTAAACTTGCTTCAGGTTGTTTTGTAAAGCTTTGATATCTACATCGCTTTAGGGAGGGAGCAGGGAGAAGCTGTGAAAGAGCCATGCTTTTACAGATGAGCAGACTTCTGAGGTGCAGTTCAGTACCTGTTTGGTTTGGTTTTTCTTCAGCCTGTGTGGAGACTTTCTGTCCTCCAATTCCTGCCCACAATTCCTGTGTCAGCCTCTTGGTGAATTAAGCCTTGATGGGCTTGTATCTTGTCATCTCAGTCTTGTTTTAAAAGTCTGGAGGAATGGAGCCCTAATAAAATCTACCTTGAAATAACAGAGTTCTGTGTGTTTGTCCTAATTATTCACAGTAAAACATATGCCAGATTTCTCTTGGTAAATGTGCCAGACAGGCACAGACTGTTGTTATTTACGCGCAGGATAGTATCAGGGTATAGCAGGCTGCGTGACTGCTGATCTGTTGCTTGTCCAAAAAAGATTTCTCTTCGCTTTGTGTCTGTGCCTGGCTGCCCTGGGAAGCGTAATTAATCCATCTTGAATGATCTGCTTTGCTGTAAGTTAATATTCCTTGAAGTCAAGTAACAAACAATAGCTGTTCATCTGATGGATGAGGTAGATCGGGGGGGAATGGTTTCAGCTTGGAGTGTGGGCATAAATACGGGATGATGGGAAGACATGGGAGATGTTTCTGCTCAGAAAATGCCACCTGCTTATGGGGAGCACCTTAGGAACTGCTGAAGAGACATGTCATGGTGTTTCTCAGAGGTTTTGGGTAGTAATTCCCCAGCTCCAAAAAGAGATGCTAAAACTGCAAGCCCCTCACTCTGTTCCCCAAATATGAGGCGTAAGTAATGTTTGTAGTCTTCAAGACAGTGCAGCATGTGTGTCTCTGTTTACCTCCAGTGTGTGTATTGGATGGTACATTACATTTATTTCTCTAGATGAGTTTTATATTTGTATTTCCTGTTAGATCAATCTTTTTTCCACCCACGTTCCTCTTTCTAAAAATCTCTAACTTCTTGTCGGAGGTGGTTTTACTGCTGTGTGGCAGACCGATGTTTATTTCTTCAGTAGATAAGTCTTATGTTTTTACAGCTCATACCCTCTTGCTATGCAAGTCCATAAAGCAGAGGAACAGCAGAAAGCATCCATCTGGCCTGATGCCAAAGGCTGGTGTCCAAAGGCTGGCATCCTCGCTTGGGAACACATGGAACAGGAGCACGTGTGCTCCACAGTGCATGGAAAACGCTGCCAAGAGAGCAGCGGTGATGTGGCTGGCGAGAGCTGATGTACCAGTTGAGGGCAGCTACAAGGGCTGGAGCAGCGGTATCGTTGGGAGCCGGGTATCACTATCTGCGTACACCATATGCTGCCGTTGGGCTGCAAGGGGAAGTAGTGTAGGAAAGGTATCGCTTGTGAGGGAGTGGAGCAGTTTCAGCAGATAAACCTCCTTTGGTGATGCTTGTGTGGCTTGCATGATTAAGAATGTGTCATTTAAGTTGTGGAAGGACTTTCGTACTCTGGTGTCGAATTTGGTGCAACATGAAATGTGAATTCTTATTCTGCCTCTTTCTGTTTTACTCCATGCTGTTGGGTGTAGTTTAGAGTGTGATTTATTTATTTATTTATTTATTTATTTTAATTGGTCTGGTTTAGATTAGGAGGTGTCACCTAGGGTAAGGATATCCTTGGATGTTGTAGACACTGTTGCTCTGGGTGATGAATACAAGGTATTTTCTCTTTTGTTTTTTAAAAACATGAACGAAAACAGTAATGAGTTTTTTGTCTTCTGGTGTTTCTTTTGGTAGAAATATGGCTTCAAAGCTGAAAGTTTCCCTTCATATCTGTGCAGAAATTATTACTTGACAGTTAGGTAACGTGGGTCAAATATAATTTATTATTGCTTTCAGATGGTTTATCTATTAAGGGAAAAAAGAATGAGGGGAAATAGTTGTGGTCCTTCAGAAAACAAACCCACCACTATCTCCGTAGCACTATTAGCTATGTCCTGTAACACTACCGTTCAATAATCCATAGCATCCTCTTCAAACCATCACTGTTGGTACTTCCAGTATCTATTTTGAGCCCTAGCTTGGGAGGAGGTAGTTGTTCACTGCCATGTGTGAATCGCGTAGACCTTGGAGCTGCAGTGAGCCAAAAAGGAGGGTTTGCCTTGTGGGGTTTTTTCTGCCCTCCTTGGAGACAGTTACAGTATTCTGTATTAAATTGGTTTTGTTTGTGATCAGTAGAGTTCAAAAGGTAGAGACAGATGAGTAATTGCTTAAAAAATATTTACAAGAATTATCAACCAAGGCTCAGCAGTGTAGAAGAGCGCAAAGAATGAGTGTTAATATTCTATTGAAAAATCATAAAAATACCAAACCACCCCCCCAAAAAAAAGTAAAGCACCACAAACCAAAAAAAGGAAGGGCAAATAAGATGGTTGCTTTTAACTGAAAATGCAGTTTCTGTGTATTCATTACATCCATTTTGCTTTGGAAATAAAGCAGTTGTATATGTGGATCATATCTAATGCTGTGATAGCTAATGCTGGTAGCTTGATAGTAATCTAAGAATGGAGCATGCTTGTTTATAAAACACTAAAACATGTTTTTTCTTTATGGAAGATAGTTATTTTAGATTCATAAGATAATAAATTATCTTTTAGGGCCAATACTCGTAGGTCTGAAGGGTAGTCCTGCAGCTCAAGGACGGAGTGTTACTGTTATTTCCCTCTCCCATCATTGTTCTGACTTTTTCCTTCAGTTCTTTGCTACCTCCTCCTCTCATTTACTTCGATATAAATCAGGAGCAAGTCTTTTGAAATTGGCAGACTGAGGCTGGTGTTAAGACTTGCGTAAGAAACATTTTAATCAGGGTAGGATATGTTGCCTCTAATGGGAACCCTGATAGTAATAGGGGAGGAGCAGCTGGGACCTGGGGGAGCCTGGTGGCCTGTTCTCCTGCCAGCTGAGCAATTAATCTCGCAGCTCAAAATCTGCCTATTGGATATCTCTGTGAAAGAGGGTAAAGGAGAGCCATGAGCGGAAAATCTGTGCTGAATTTTTCCTTTCTCGTGTCAACTAATTCCATTCTCCTTTAACACCTCAGATACCTGGATTTTGCAAAAGTGCTGGAGCCATACTGGAGAGATGTACAGTAACTGATGAAGGTGATTTAGAATCTGGACCAGTAGTGAGGGCTGAGGCTTCCAGGGTCCTTGTAGCTGGATACTGAATGACACCACCATGGCTGGCCAGAAAGAGAAGTGCTGTTCTGACTGAAGCCCCTTGTAGACATGGAGGGGACCAGCTCCTCTCCCTGTTTGTGGCACAAGAGCCAGAGGAGAAATGTTCTGTAAGTTTCAGCTTAACTTGCTAAAACTTATGGCTGTGTTATCCCTCCATCATCTCATTTACTCAAGTTCTAAATCCCACATATTCCTGCTGCTTCAGCACCTGATTTCATACACGAGCGATTCTGTGCGTTGTCCTTCTCTTCCACTCCGTTTCTGTGCTAGCTGGCTGGCTGTCCCTTAGCCCACCTTACCTGTACTCCTTCACTGCCCTCGTATTCTCACCCCTACACCCCGGACTCCTGCAGCTGTAGCTCCCTCTCCCATGCCCGTTCCTTGCTCCTCCCCAGCTGCCTCACCTCTCTTGGGTCCTCCAGCCCTGAAGTAAGAGAGCTGCTGCCTTGCTTGAGACAAGTGTGGCACTGCAATTGCTCCTTTCACTTTCAGTCTTCACAGCTGCAGACCAAATAATTAAGGATGCCTTGTGTGTGCTTTTTCGACTTTTTAATAAAAAAAGAAGGCAACCGATCTCCTCCTTGCATCTTGCTGTGTTACATGCCAGTGATCTTGTGTTCAACTTTGAACTTCCAAAACGTGAGCAAAGTATGGGCATTGCCTTTGGCTTTCTCGTGCGTACTGTAGAGATGTGCTTCCTATGTGTGGAGTGTTCTGTCTTGCACTTCTGAACTTTGAGCCCCCAAGCCATTTCTACCAGCTGTAGAAAATACTTTGGCCTCTTCTTCTTAAAAAAAAAAAGCGCCTGTAATAGCATAGTTGCACCATTTCTTCTAGCCCCCTTCAGCTGGCCTTTGTGGGCTTTGTTTGGAGTTTGCCACTCTGGTGACATGAGACCAGTTATTCATGACGTCCCAAACCCAGCTGGTTTTTAGATGAAGCAGTAGCAATACTGTGTGGGCACCGAGGATGGACGAAGCGCTGTGGAGGAGAGCTCTACTGCTGGGGGTAGCGGTTCAGTCGAGCTGTGGAAGAGCTCTGGTCCTCACGTGAGAGGGAGTGGGACTGCGCAGCTGGGACGTGGGGAGGCGGTGGGACCTCACCGTTTTGATGGCAGCAAGGTAATGAGTCTAAACCCACTATTAATAGCAAAGAGGGCAGCTGAGCCTTCTCCTCTCCTACTGTGTGACCTCATGGTCTTCCTTGTGCCACAGCTAGATCCCGTGTGCTGTTAAAATCCATGTGGGATCTTAGAGCGATCTCAGCTGCCTAAGGATCAACCCTTACCTGAATTTTTAAAGTACAGCTGAACTGACCTAGCGGCTGGCTGCTGCCTAAAATGTTGGTATTGATCTTTCCTTCCTGACTAGAGACTCCTCATGAGGGCTTTTTGCTCCTGAGTTAAAAAAAAAACCAAACTGAAGCCTCATGCTGGCTTAGTTTCTTAAGTGTGGCTCCCGTAAGGGTGAGGTGAGAGCCTGCCTGGCACAGGGGAGGGGGAGGCTGTGGCCAGGGTTATGGGGACAGGACCACCTCTTCTGGCAGCACCCACCTGTTTGTTGATAGGAGAGTTTGATTTGCTGTCCCATTAGCCAGCTCCCTAATTTGCCTTTGCCGGACAGTTTCATCAAAAGTGGTTGGCTTGTTTCTTTTTCCCTTTCAGAGCTGGCTCCTGCCACGGAGCTGTCTTGCTGCAGCAGGGAGGTTGGGGGGTTTTGTCCCTCATCCTGCCTTGCACACAGGGTAGGGATGGATGGGGAGGTTTTTCATTCTGTGCTTGCCTTGCTGCTCTGAGGCGTACGTGCGTGAAATTAGGAAGAATTCAGGAACCGTACATATGCAAATTCCCTCAATCACTTATCTTGATTTTATTGTTTTAGTGTTGTGATCTCATGGCTAAAAAGCCATTTTCTCTTGCCAGTATCATGTTTCCTCCATGTCAAATGCCATTTATGTGTGGCAGAAGGCCACTAATGTGGGTTAGGTGTACTGAACCTGTGAAGAGGTAGTATTTCAGGCAAAGCACCTTACAGTTTATTGGCTTTGTTCTTTTTAGAAACCTTGTTGTTATTTTTCTCTAGAGCTGTTGAAGAGAAGGTGAAAGATTCTGTGCAGCTTCCATGAACGCGGTCATGCTGAGAGCAGATGGTCCGTTCTTGGAAACTGTCCCAAACGATGGATTACTCATCTGATGTAGAATGATGCACCAGAAAATTGCAGGTTCATTGGGACCACTCTTTGACTCCTTTGAAGCTCTGAATCTTTTAAATTTTCCGTTTTACTTGTCTGCCTGTTTTGTTGCTCAAAAAAACCTTCAATAAAATAAGCTCAGACAGAGCCACAAACATTTATAATTTAGGAGGGAAACTAGTACAATGCATCTGTATGTATTGAGGGGAGGGAAGCCTTTGGAAATATAGTTTCTTGTATTGTGCAGTTGAGAACAACAACAAAAAATAAATTTTCGTTAAGGGTTGCCAGTGAAAAAGAAGCAGCACCCAAGTATAATAGGTCTCTTATGCACTTGTCAGCAGTATCAATTAATAACATTTCACTTAAACCTACTGGCAGGATCATTTCTTAGGTATGCATTATTTCATGTTTGCATGTGATCCTCACTTTTAGGCCATGTTAACAGAAAAAAAAACCACATGTTTGATGAATTCTGATACAGGATTAAGGAATAAAAAGCAAGTCATAAGAAGCTGAGAAGCTGATTGTTATTCATTGTAAATGTATTCAGTGAACCCATCGTTTTGGAAGCTTATGGCTCAGGGTGTTGCAGAAACTAATCTGGCAGGAGTGTTTCTAGTAAGTCCGTGACTGTTGAAGGATGTATATATATATTTTTTTTCCTTCCTGTCTATCGCTCTGACTTGTCACGCTATTATTCGGTATTGCCCTCTCTGCAGAGTGCCCTATTCCTACTGCTCACTGTACAGCTGCCAGTAAAATGACCCCGAATCCATCTCGGAGAGTGAGGAGCTCCCTTTGTCAGCCGCTCTGGTGTCACTGAGTGATGTAAATGGGTGTTTTCAGCCTGATGGAATTATTTCTTCAGAATATATTGCGTTTCTGCTGGTCTAGAAGGGCAGGAATTGGGAGCAGGTTTTCATGAAAGTTTGATGAAATCATCTAGGTGGTGGGAGAAGCAGCTCTATAACTCCGTATTCTCCAAAGTCCACCCTTTGCCATCCTGTGGTTTGGTGGCACTGCTAAAAGCGCTGTGGAGTTGTTGCATGGGGCAGGTGTTCTCCTTGATGTGCTTAGCACTGGATGGGAACAGAGTCCTGCGCCCAGCTCGCAGATCCACAGCACAAGGGGGGACTTGGCTGTCACAGCCCCCTGTCCCGCAGGGGACCGTGGTGCCAGCACGACCAGAGTTAGTAAGGCTTTGCTCCCAGCTTCTTCATACTCCTCTGCAAAAAAATGCTTTCATTTAACAAATCAAAGGTATGAAAAGAGTAATGGTGATCTGCAATTGCTTCGTGTTGGTTTTCTTTCCTTGTTTCCCCGTTCATTGAATGGCACCCGTCATCTTGGTCTTTGGAGACCGATGTACATGAGAGATCACACTGGCTTTCCTGGAAGGATCTTGTTTTCCCAGGAGCGAGGCACTCGAATGGTCTCTGCTAGTGTTGGGGTGACACAGGCTTTGTTGTGCCCATACAAACACAAGCGAATGGGCCTCATTTTGCTTCCATTTACCCAGAGTTAACTCAATTAACTAGAAGAGAATTGACTATCTCTTCTCTGTCAGCAGCAGATTTAACGGTAGTATTTTTGATCCAGTGAGAATCTAACTCTTTGGGCCCGTGTATTAATGCCACTCTTCTTGATTAGAAGACCCAAGAGCAGAACTGGTGGAAATGAGTTGATTATCTTAATCTGTAAATTTTCACAAATGCTTTTTAAAATGAGCCATAATGCTATCTAAAGTTGTAGCCTCATGTTAATCTGTACCGATCTTTGTCCTGTAGTACATGGGAGGCTGAGGCATACATGTTCATATTTTTATGCATGTATTTTAAAATTCAATGTGTGAAGAAGCTTTGGAGTCTCTTACGGTTCTTGCTGTTAGCATCTTGGTTGGTTGTGGCATAGAAAGGGATTACTACTATTTAATTGAGTTCCTAAATGTTTATATAGTACTAACTTTATAAAAGGGCTTGAGGTGTTAATTTCTTGGAAGAGCGCAGTTCCCTGCTAAGCAGCCAGCAACAGGGTGAGAGCCGTGACAACGAAGCATCCTGCGAACTGCAGGGTTTGCGTTGCGGTGCCTCCACTCATCTCACCTCAAATAATTTTCAGTCCTGTTAGTTCGCAGGGGGTAGGTGCTGGGGAAGGAATCTGGGAGGTATCTTAACAGCCACTCTATTTAGAATTGTCAGCTCAAATGTCACGAACATAAGCGGGCATGTATTTGAGCAAACGTTATAATAATTTAGATTTTTTTAGAATTAGATGTTTATGAGATTTTTTTGCTTTATTTGGTGTTTTGTAATATCCAGAAATCATCCCATTGTAATCAATCACATGCTTATGCCCTTGGAAAGAACGAAGAATAGTGAGGGCAAGAATATTTTCCAGGAGTAGGGTATGAACAAATTTCATCATTAATGTTTGAATCTCTACTGCATAAGATTATGCATATTGCATGAGGTTATATTACACGGTGTTCGTACCGTGCTACATGCAGAATAAAAACCCTGCAGGACTATCAGAGGGGAGTAAAGCTCTGCTGATACCTACCAGTGCAGTTTACTTATTGGTGGGAGTTACTAAAGTCATGGCTTGCCATCTGTCAGCAGAGTCCTGCCCCTTTTCCAAACCTGATGAAGTACTTTTACTGTTTTCTCTTTCATCTATAGTAACTTTAAGGTAAGTCAGATCCATTATATAGCCATTTTTCTTCAGTTAATTTCCAGTTTCTTCATCAGTTGGATGAGGAAGCGGATCTGGCTTGGGAACATGGGTGCGTTATAATCACAGAGTCACTGAGGTTAGGAAAGACCTTTAGGATCATGGAGTCCTACCGTAAACCCAGTGCAGCCAAGTCTGTCACTAAATCATGCCTCTAAGCACTGCATCTACATGTTTTTTGAATGCTTCCAGGGACAGTGACCCCACTATCTGCCTGGGCAGCTTGTCCCAGTGCCTGACCGCCCTCCCAGTGCAGACGTTTTCCCTGACACCCAACCTGAACCTCCCCTGGTGCCACCTGAGGCCGCTTCCTCGCTGCAGAGGGAATGGTAATGGTGCAGGTGACTTGGAGTAAAGGAAAAAAAAATTATTTTTTTCTCTTTGGTGTCAGCATCGTATTGTCATATGTTGTGGTTGAATTAGGACACCTTAAAATCAAAAATTATTATGCACCCTAAAAGTTGAAGTCATCCAACCTAGAGGGAAGAAAACCCCTGTGTGATGTTCCAATTGAATTAACAAGTCTAGTTGAGCTGTTACTACTTGTAATAGTACTTTTAGTTCAGGAACTGCTAGTAGTTCAGGTAGGATCTGTGATGGTGTTATCCACAAAGTGTGGATAAACTAAAATCCATCCTTGGTATCTAAGAAATTTATCCTATAAATTATTCATCTGGATTCTTGAACAGTAAAGTAATCTGAATACTGAATTTCTTTTGTTTGGACCAGTTTACTTATAATGATATTTTAATGAGAAATTTTTTCCATGTTTTTCACTTACTCTAGCCAATATAAACACAAATACAATTAGTATGTTGTGTTTCTTCTAATGGACTCACAATCATTTAGTCGAGATGTTGTGGGCTGCTCCAGTCCTGTACTGTGCACCTTGGTGCTGGGAGCTGCTGGGATCTTTTATGTCAAAAAGAAAAAGGGAATAACCAATATCAGAAAAATGAAAAGACCTGAATTTATGAACTATGTGTTCCAAGCTGCTTTTGAATCAGTTAAAACATGAGGCCACATAGCCGCATTAGCATGTTCCCCAAATTTTAAGCATTGTTGAATTTTTGTGTATTTAAAATTAAAAAAAACCCCAAAACGTTGTATGTTACTACCCGGTTTTCTGAGGGATTATTTAATGAAGGCTTGTTTCCCCAAAGGAGCTATGGAAAGCAAACTGGTAAAGCACAATCCTTTTTTGTTCAAAACAGTCTCGTGCCTGGACTTCTTCGTCCGTGCACTGGGCTGAGTGCCCTGCTGCTGACATTGGTGTGTTCTTGGTGGTTTTTGCCTTCTCATTGTTAAATTCAGATCTGTTTCCTTTCATGCTGGAGTGAGAGAGATTGTGACAGCTGAACTGCTGAGGAAAAAAAAAAAAAAGAGAGAGATGGCAAAACACGATAGGGTGTATATAAATGTATAATTTCACTTCAGGGAGCAAATGTCACTTAGATCTCTACTCAAGTTGGTTACGGAACCTAATATGTATTAATGTAACGCTGCTGCCCAATGAAGGAAATGTGGTTATAGGGGAGGTTTGGATGTGTCTGTGCCTGGGATCTGTAATTTATGCACGGCAGGTAGTAAACTGAAGCATTTTCCAGACAGATTTAGGAAGATATGCGAGGGCAGGTAGTACCTGCCCATTCCCCTGATGACTGTAAGGGGAGGGAGGACCCTGCTCCAAGCACATCTGAGACCCCCGTCTTCTTCAGCTTCTCTGCAGCACCCCTTAGGACACCCTCAAAACCAGGAGCATCAACAGTCTGCTTTTCTTGGCACGTCACTGTGGCAGATCGCTATCTTTTTGAGTCCAAGGACAACATCGGCGTGTAGACCGGTGGAAGTGTTTAGTATTCAAGGAGGCACTAGGTGAAGCTTCTGGCTCTCTTCTGTGTATTGCAGGGAAACACGTCTTTGAAATCCGTGGTGGTGAAGGTGGGATAGAGGGGCTTCTCTTTTGGCTGGTAACAAAGTCAAAAGATTTGGCACTGACAAGGTGAAGATATGTGTATTAACCTTCTCTGGCGTTATGCAGAGTAGTTTCAGTGTTGTAGGCAATGCTGAGGTTTTCGTCAGTCTTTGTCTCCAGTATCTATGATGGCGTGTACTGTAGTTAAAACAAAACCACAAAACAGCTGTATTTCTTTTTTTTTTTTTACTTGAAAATGATCATTTATCATAGCAAATTCCTTTGTTAATGTGGACTTTTCAGCATCCTAACTGTGTGGGGGTTTTTTCTTTCCAATTACTTTTTGCTTAGATGCAGGCAGCAGCATCGCTGGTAGGTACTTTTCTTGCGTGCTGAATGTGCTTCCCTTGTCAGACCAGCAGTTCTCATTCAGCTGTAATGTTGTCTTTAAATATGGGATTATTAAATGAAATAATGACACTGGTGACCAAGGAAGGGAAAGAAGATTTTGTTCAAGTTGAAAATAGTTGTTTAATCATAGACAAGTGCACGTTCTCAGGAAATTTCCATATTAAATCCGGTAGTGATTGTGAGGGTTATTAAATTCAACAGCAAGTCAACATTGACAGTGAAATGTCTAAATAAGTGGGAAGGAAGTCAGAGCTGTCATGTTTGCTGATTATTTTAAACTAAGCCATAAATAAAACCTAATACTTCCTTTCAGCTATGCTGTTTACTTCTCTCCTGATGGGTATAAATTAAAGACTCTGAATCCCTGCCTGAGCCCAAGTGAGTGCACTTCTTTGTAACATGCTAAAATGTCCAGCCCTAATGTTTTCCAGGGCTTTTACTCCTAATGGATGTGGACTTTACATTATTTTCTTCCTTGCCCAAGTATGTTTCCATTTGTGTAAGGCAACTGCATCTTTATATTGCTCACTTGTTTCCACTTCCTAAGTGGAGGAGGAATAATAATAATAATAATAATAATAATAATAATAATAATAATAATA
>JAVJGJ010000002.1:21538641-21578190 GCA_035590215.1 Microhierax caerulescens
ACCAGGCAGCTGTAGGGAGCCATCAGGTCCCCCCTGAGCCCCCAGCCCCTTTCCCAGCTTTGTTCTCCTTCTCTGGACACGATCCAGCCCCTCCGTGTCCCTCTGTCAGTGAGGAGCCCAGAGCACACAGTACTGAATGTGATGGGCAGTTCTGTTGTATCAGGTGTGCAAACTAAATTAGTGTTTTAAAATTCTTTTTCTGTTCACGTTTTCTTCCATTTATAGCTTTTCCCATTCCCTGACTATAGCTATTAAATGATGAGAATTGGAGGTAATATATCATTATCCTACAATTGCTTCCTTACTCCTTTTCTCTTTAAGTAAATATAGTGGAATAATACTAAGAGGAGGTTTCTTATGTTTCGTCCCCTTCCTTAAGTTTTTTTTTCTCTCCAGGAATGGTAAATATACAGTGGTGCTTTGCTGTTTTAGATCTCAGACCCACTTTTCAAAGCTTTGCCTGAAGGTAAGTACAATTTTCATACACTTGCTACTGCTAGTGACAAGATTGGCAACAAGACTTCTGCAAATTACTCATTTTTATTTACAGCTACAGAAACCTGCCTTTGTGGTGAAAAATCTTATGCCGTGTTACTTCCAGGTGGGATTCATGTCCCATTCACAAGAGGGCAGTCTCAAAGGGAGGGACCAGAAAAGAAGAGTTTGCATTCTCTCCTGACATTTTATTAGTATTGGGGAAATTTTGCTTTCAGCATCTATTATGTTTCAGTTTGCCCTGGCTTTATGAGGTAGGGCTGATGATTCACGGCTTTACTCCTTTTGGTGAAAGCTGGGCTATATTCTCTGCTTACATGAGGCAAATATCCTTTTTTTTTTTTTCTTTCTTTCTTTGGGCAGAGAAAAGCGAGTGGGTTGGTAATACAACGCATTCAGCAAAGACCGCAAATCCTATCTGCGCACAATGATAAAACATATCCCTAAAAATGTAAATTAGCCCTCTTAGTCTCTAAGCTAATTTTCATGTGTATAGTGGAAACAAAAACATAATAAGGAAAGATGTAGCTGTTTAACCAGATTATCTTTAAAAAGTGACAGAGATATATGCTGGCTAATAGCCAGCTCCTGGTGAAATGCCTGCCGTACAAAGCACATTAAGGCCTTGCGTTCTCGCAGCAGCGCTGTGCTTTGTAATCGGGGAAAGACAAAGAGTTTAATTCTGTTTGGTTATGCTGTGATAAACTGGACCGCCTGATTCTGCCACCCTGGTCTTCAGATGCCTCTGGGGGCCGTTTGGCTGCTTGAATGGGAGCTAGAAGAGGTCTTGCTGTGTCAGGACCTCCAATTACAGTCATGTTAACAAAGGTTATGATTGACTGCTCTTCTTTTTGGACAATGATTTCTCTTCATTACCTATTAATCAAAGTATTTATAGACATTTTAAATTTAAAAAGGAACTAAGAGTTTCTCTTGGCTTTGGGCTTTATCAACTGGAAAGATCACTTAATAATTCGTTGTTAATGAGGCTTTGACAACGGCAGTTTTGCTTGGGTAGATAGAGCTATTTTGCTTCTGGTGGAGGTGATGGAGGGATGCTCTGTATTGACTAGAAGAAAGGAGTCTTCTCCTTATGGTAGTGTCTTCCACTTGGGGTTAAAGCTTCATGGCACAGGGGATGGGTCTGACCTAGCCTGGCCTGACCGCAGCAAGCATTTGTGTGTATGCTGCTGGAGGGGGGAGCAGCTTTGCCATCTTGATTGCCTTCTTATGGAGACTCAGCTCTACTGAGTGAACAAACTTACCTGCTAACTCCATATGTGCGTTGCCTCACCTATGCTGCATGCTATTAAAGTACAGCATGCTGGTATTGGTAGTTAACCTATGCTAATCAGACTTACTTAAGAGTAAATAAGTGTGCAAGGGCACTTTGTCCCACCAGCAGGCAGTCGTTACTCAGAGACGATGTTATCGTGGTGCTTACAGCCAGCTATGGGCACTGGCCAGGGTCTGCTCCACGACATCAGCGGTGGTCACCCTGCAGCTACTGTAGATAAGGGGAGGCAGAGCAAACCTTCCCCGATATAAATTACATGGAGTAAAGGACTAGGACCAGATTCTGCCTGTTACATTTGTTAGCTCCGAGGCTCTGACCATGGGGTATTTCTTTGCTCTGGCAAGTGGATAACGTATTTTGGATCATGTACATTTTAATGAGGCTGGAGTGGGAAAAGTACAGGTATGGAATGGAGTTGGTATGAAGAGATGGTGATGGAAATAATTAATGTTTGGTAGAAGTTTGGCCCAAATTGTTGGGAGCTACATGAACTCACTTGTATCTGAAGATCTCTACTTTTTGCAGGCTCTGCTGCTGCTGGCATTAACGTGCTGCTGCCATCATTCCCCCACATCTTGCAGGGTCCAGCGGGTGGAGGACTGAGCTATTAGGATTTTAATGCCTTAATTGCACACTACTGTCGGAAGCATGCTAGACAGGGGAAAGCTCAATTTTACATCTTATCTCCCATAATCCTAGGCAATGCTCTACCTAGGTTTTTAGGTAATCAGATCGGTAAAAAGGTATTTTCAGTATCATACTTACTCAGATGAACTGTTAGTTGATTTGGTAATTCCTGGACACTTGTGGACTGGTTTCATTTTGGTCATCCCTAGTTTGGGTGCCTTCATGCAGTACCGTGTGTAGAATGGCAAGTGTGGTTAAACTGAAGAGGGGGTAGAACCCCCCCCAACCCCCCAAGCTTCATACCCTCAGTCCTCTGAATCTGACATATCTGTAGGTTGTTCGTTTTGACTTGAGCATCCTTACGCTGATTTCTATATTACCATATGAAACTGACCTCACTTTAGATGTATTTTTCTAACTTAGTTATTGTAGCTGATTTTTTCACTGAAAGTGGCATAAGGTTGTTGGAGGAGTATTTGGAAGAATGTTGATCTGTAACACTGTGAAAGTACTATGAATGCTAACTTATATACAAAGTATTTTAAATGCTCATTATGTTTTGCAGATTTTGCACTGCCTGCGAATTCTGTTGCTTTTAAGGTGTCCGTAATATCTTTCTTACAAAGCAGGCTCTACTCGGCTCTAATGATTTCAGTAGATCATGAATTAATGACTCAATACTGCTTAAAAAAAGTCTAAAGCTATTAACGTGCATGTATGTTACCCACATTTATAAACTGGGAAGTGTAATTCTTTTAGTATTTGATAGGCTCTACTTATAGATTTGCTTAAAAATAGAAAAATTAATGTACTGGAATAATTTTGAAAGGCCCATAAATAATGAGCTGAGGACCAAAAGCTTGAAACATATCTAAGGTTGTGTTAATTATGATAAATGACTTTGAGAGGTTTGTTAGAAGCCTTGTAGCAACTATGAACCGTAATTACTGCACATCAGTGAAAGCACAGAGACTACAACTGATATATCTCTCCCTGGATGAAGGTTTATCCTTGCAGCTTTTGTTGTAATGTGCCTTAAATGAAGTATGCATAAGCTTAGTGTCTGGCTGGGGCTCGGCTTAGAAACTCAGATGGGAAAGGTTCCATCGCTGACTCTGTGAAGCTGATCCAGTCGTGGCTCGCACGTAGTGGTGGACCTACGTGACAGCTGGTAGCTAAAGACCTTGCAGCCCAAAGACCAAATCCAGCCTGGTGATGTTTCTCTCTGATCTGTTGTCATCTTCTCAGAGTAAACTGAAAGTAGTTGTTTGGGTTGTTTTTTAAAGCAATTAACGTGCATCTTTCATGTGTATGCAGTTAAACCACGATGCAGAAGCTGTGACCCCAGGGGAAAGCTGCAGAATATCAAAACCTAGACCGGTTCCCTGTGATTATGGATGTTCGGGTGGTCTTGAATATGAGGAGAGGAAGAATAATCTGTGTTTTCTGAGTTGTGTTTGGCTCCTGACGCTGCCAGCACACCCTGCAGCCGTCGGAGCGGCTGCGTTCATGTTCAGTCAGCTCGAGTTGAGGAAAGCCAGCTTTTCATAGCTGGCTTCATCTTTGCAAAGACTTCCCTTTCCCAAGCTGCGCTATTCTCTTCTGAACTAAAGACAAGGCATGGTGCCAGGGACAGTCAGGAAGAAATACAAGAAAAAAGATTCAGAGCTGTCATTCATTACTTAAACAGTGGTAACACCAATCCACATACATGAAGAGCAAGACATGTTGGGATTTTTTTAATTTTTTTTTTTCCTTTTACACCAGTGTTGCTTAATCTGAATCTTCACTAAGGAGTTGGATTTTTTTTTAATTAATTTGGTTGTTCCAAACCACGTGAGTTAAATTGGTGCAAACCCGTTTATTAAGCCCTCTTTACATCACTGAAGAAACAACTAGGACCCTTAAAGAAATTGAAAAGAAGGGAGATTAGGTTGCATGTGACTTAGAGTGGTGTGGGAATTGTGTAGTGTAAAAATGCTACAAATTGTACCTGAAGAGAAGGTTACTGGAGTCTTAAAATTCACTGCTACTAAAAATATGATTCATGCATGTAAAACGTTCAGCTCGGGGTTACAGTAAGCCCACTCCCAGCTCATGGAATGCTTTTTTCTCTGCTGTGCCAGCACACCTTTCAGTGACGGGGCTGTGGATGGTATCAAGCAATAGGAGATGTTTGGCTCGGAGCACGGCCCTGCAAGCACCTCGTGCTCTCCCGGCTGAGGGGTGGTCAGCTTTACATCATCTGGTGGAGGAAAACAGGGTGTGATGAAGGCAGGTCAAATATTTCTTACACTGGTATTACTGCTAAGCTCTTTGTGCTGTGAACCTGTGGTTAACATGCAGGTTTGGGTGTAGTTTTACTCCAACTGAATTTAAAAAAAAAGTGGTGATAGTGCATACTTAGCGCAAACAAGACAGTTATAAGTCAGGCCCGTGGTGAAACGCCAAACCCTATTGCTGCTCAAAGAAAAGCATGAACATGATTATATCTTGTTCCATTAAAGCTACTGTTAAAGGTACTGATAATCAAAAAAGCGAGTAAGGTGTGCGGTTGCGGGAGGTGGAGTAGTGCAGTTAGCGCTTCATGGGCTGTTGCATGGGTGGGTGATGAAGATGGGTGACGAAGCTTCTATTGAGAAGTAAAGACTAAGAAGCCAGATATTCAGTTTTCAGAATTTACTGTTTGAGCTTTTGTTTCTGTAAAAATTTGCTGGTTTAACTTGAGTTGGAATCCCACCTTTCTCCCACCAAAAATAATGGCCAAACTATGAACTTCTGCTTCTGAGAGTGTATTCGCTCCTACGAGCTTGTTTCACTCGGATGTCTTTGTGCTCTGTGCGTAATTCCCATTAACGTTAATGGGACTTCAATGGGCAAATCCCTTGGGAAGCGCTGTGGTTACAGCCTGTGACTAGATCACCTCTTTGCTAGCCTGTGATATGATGGTGTTTCTGACAGTATTTGGCAGTCGTCGTAAATTAGCGCACCAAGTGACGACTGCATCGCTCTTTGACAGGGTGCCTCCTCGCCTGTAGATGAGCAGAGAGCAGAGGTGACCCGCGGTGGCCCATGCTGCCGTCATGGCTTGGTTTGGCCAGGGCTGCTCTGCCAGACCGCAGCAGCAGTGGCTTTGCATGACAGTGGGAGCCTTTAAGCAACACATCTGAACCCAGGGAAGGGGGAAAAAAATCCCCCCAGACTTGCTTTGGTTGGGACCGTGAGAGAGAAGGTGGCATTTCATGATGCCATGAGGTTGGGAGACTGATGGGTGATGGATGCTATGGAGGAGATGATCTGCAGTGTTTGCCGCTGCCGCCCCAGGATGCTATAAGCTTATCTCTGTTAGTTTTGGCTAAAGTGAGGGGAAGCACACAGCTGTCGAAATGAGAATTCCCTGAACTGTGTAAGAGTCATTTATTATCATCGCCTTTGCGTGTGTGCATGTGTGTGTATATATATATATTATTTTTTTTTTCTCCTGTTGAACCAAATTCGGTGTACTTACAGTGGTGTTGCTATGGTGACCCAAAATGACAGCTGTTATTTGTGCTTCTCAGAGGACTATGTGATAATGATGGCTGTTTTCCTGAGGGGAACGGGTTGGTATTAAAATAAAATCTGAAAATACATTAACAGGTAGTGTGTTTAAAAAAAATACACACAAAAAAAAATCCATTCTCATTAGCAGTAATCAACCAAGCCCTATAGGATTCTAATGGGGGGAGGGGGGGGGGGGTTGGGGGAACGATTTTAGAGGAAAACATCTTGTGCTATGTGAATCTAAATAAGCATTGTATTTGGTGCAAGGAGGATGCAAAAACCTTCGTGTTTCATTATGGTAATTTTCTGCTTACACTTGACTGCCCAGTCCCAGTGTCAGGAATGTTACTCTTTGCACTGAATCCTGAGGCATTCAAAACCCCACACTGTTGCCCTTTCAGATGAGGCTGATTGAAAGGAAGATTTATTTTTTTTTTAAATAATAAAATCTAGTCCTACCATTTTTGAGCCATAAACACACATACTTGCAAACTTTGCTCTGCTTCTCAGATATTGCTGAAACCGGTATTTAAGCATACAAATTCCAAAAGATCACACGATTGAGGACGGAAAGCAGTGTTACTAGCTGCTGTGACTTTGTCCTTGTCTTGAAGGAAACCTCAGTTTTGACTGGTTCTTGGTCTTCCTGCCTTTGATTAAACATACGTGAGCTTTTGAGTCAAAAATAATCTTTTGCTGGGTAGCGAGGAAATGTTTGATGCTGTAAGTAGCTTTAATTTCAACGAAAATCCCCACCGTGTTGCCTGCCCGTGCCGTCACCTCGTCACGCGTGGTCATTGTGCACCGCGTGCCTGCGGGCTGTCCTGCCGTGCTGCCGCTGCCTACCCCGGTTAGCCCAGGTTAACCTGGTTAGTTGGCTCTGCCATGGTTTTGTGCCTCTCTTGAGCTCCAGCCTCGCCTACGGGCTTTATCTCTGGCAGGGGCCGTGTCTCTCCTTCATTTCTCATGGCACAAGAGGCACCTTTCCCTGGTGGTTGTCGTTCCCATCAGAGAGTGGCTGTGAATGAAAGGGGTGCAGGAGTTGAAAATACCTATTCATGGAATCACAGGCTGGTTTGGGTTGAAAGGGACCTTAAAGATCATCATGTTCCCCCACCAGCCCAGGCTGCTCCCAGCCCCATCCAGCCTGGCTTTGGACACTGCCAGGGATGGGGCACCCACAGCTGCTCTGGGCAGCCTGGGCCAGCGTCTCACCACCCTCACGGGGAAGAAGTTCTTCCCAATATCTAATCTAAACCTGCCCTCTTTCAGTTTAAAACCATTCTCCCTTCTCTTATCACTACCTGCCCTGGTAAAAAGCCCCTCTCCTGTTTTTTTGTCAGCCCCTTTAGGTACTGGAAGGTGCTGTATGGTGTCCCTGGAGCCTTCTCCAAGCCGAACAACCCCAACTCTCAGCCTGTCTTTACAGGAGAGGTGCTCCAGCCTCTGATCATCTTTGTGGCCTCCTCTGGACCTGCTCCAGCAGGAATGTCTCCACAAAGGTGGTCTTCGTATCTCCATCCGACTTCTTGGAGTCCGAGACATTTGCTATGTCACCCTGTATAAATGGGCAATAAAAAGACAAAGGTCTATATTTATCCTAATTGAAGCTGGGAATCTGACAATTGTAATAAAACATTACTGTTCCCAGCTGCCCCACGTGGGTTACGTTCCTCTGCGCTCCAAGGTGTGACTAAACGTTTATACGGTCGTAACTAGTTTACCTTTGGCTATGGGTATTATTAAATATTTTATGTAAATGATGATATCACAGACATTGGTTTACAAAGGAGCTGGTGACACTGTGACTCTTCACGTAGTGAGGCTGTATCAAGCTGTAGCCCTATATATAGTACCAATAAAAAAAGGACATGTGAATTTTAGGCCAAAATATTTAGCCCTTCAGCTTTGAGGTATGCAAATAACATGGCAGTTATCTCGGTGTGAGGTGTGAGGAGATAAAAAATCTGTTCTTCTCTATGAAACCTGTTCTTCTCTGTCGAACCTGTTAAGTTTTCAGTCGGTGCTGGGGAAGAAGTGATGCTCGTGGGTTGTTGTGTCAGATAGGCTTGATGTTCTGCCTATCAAAAGGAATAAATAAAGGTGACTTGTTTACAGTATATTGATAACTTCACTGTGAGAAAATACTGAATAGCAGAAAAGCTGTAACAAAAGTCAAGCCCTGGAAGCTGAAGGCAGGTAACCTCAGTGTAAAATGGCCAACATATTCAGAAGAGAGGGTGTTAAATGTTAGAGAAGTTTTACTGAAACTTGCAGCACCTCTCTTGGCGCTTGTAATTCCATACTTGGATGACTCGGTGAGAGTCAGCTTTAATCTGTTACAGGTTACTGGTCTCAGCTTGAAGCTTAGTGGCTACAGTTTGATGGGAACACAGAAGGGACAAGTGATCCTCTGTCCTTCAGCTCAGAGAAGCCCCCTCTCCTCACTTTGGTTTTCTGCCCCATCCTGCAAGCCGTAGCGTGGGTTTTGCTCAGTCCTGTGTATGTGCTTTCTGTCAGCAATTCGTGCTTTCTGCGTCTGCTGTTTCCAAAGGCTGGAGGGAAACTGTGCAGAGCATCGTTCTGTTCCAAGAGGGGAGCAGCCGCTTGACTGGAGGTCGTTGCTCAAATGGGCATCTTGTCAGGACTGTTCACTGCGTGCTTGTGAAATGGGAAGTACTTTGTGCTATTTAAAAACAAATAAACAAAAATAGTCCCAAACTCCTGTATTTAAGCCTATGGATATGAGCAATGTAATGATGCTACAAACGTTTAGGCCACAGTCCGATGGGAGAAGTTACTGTTGTCTCACAGGGTGCAACTGCTGGCAGGTGGTGATGCTCTTGATAATGTGCTTTATGTCCTGGCTTGTGCTTATTAGGCTGGAGTGTGGGATTTTTGCCTCAAAAAGCACATTTGTGTGAGGTCTTAAGTTCTTGATATCTGTGATGGCACTGAAGGAATTTTGTGATAACACAACCATTTATGAAACATATGTTTGAGGCACAAGCTGTAATGCAGAGCTCTAATTTTCTTTTGGTAAGACAGATGAAAAGCTAAAATGATTGTGTTGGGGGTGGGGGTGGTGGTTTGGTTCTTTTGGGTTGTTTTTGTTGTGGATGTTGTGGAGTTTTTTGTTATTCTTTCTTTGATTAATTTTATTGGGACCACTCAACAAGTTTTAGTATTAAATGCCTTCTATTAAGATGGGGAATAGTGTTTCAATGGGAAAAAAAATCACAATCAGCTGTGAAGTCTGTAAACTAATGTATCTTCATCAGTCTGAAGCACTGTCTTAAATATTTGTGATGGGTGATTGACAACATAGAATCTTTTCTTCGAATATAACCCAGAGCTGACAGGAGGACCTGGGGGTCCCTGTGGCTGAGCAGCAAGGCTGGCTGAGCGCCTGTTCATGTGGTGTGCTCGCCGACTTCCATTCCTGAACAAGAAGCTGACAAATGCACCGCTTAACTACTTACCAGCACCTCTGTAAAACGCTTTGCTCATTTATTGTTTTCTTTTTAATGCCATGGATAATGTCAAACAAAAATATCATTTATTTGGCATTTTAGAAGGGATAAAACATTGACTTAATGCTACTGAAGCAGAACTGCTCCTGCTTGGCAGTGTGCGCGTGCCTAGGATTGCTTCCACACATTGCAGCCTTTTGACTTTGGTGAATCTTCGTTGCTTGATGGCATTCACGGTTCTACAGTAACCTTAATTAGGTGTTTTCCTCATTGATTTTCAGTTAACTGGGGGCATCTGTTTCTCTGGCTGAGAGATGATTTACGCAAGCAGTCAAAAACCTCTTCAAACATGTGAAATTTGCCTGTTGTGTGGCGGCTGCCTGTGAGACGCTATCCTGAGATCCGTAGGTGGCAACTTCATAAGTGAGCATTTTATGCTCTATTGCAATTCAACTTTATTGAGCAATTTAAACTAGCTACTTGGTATTTTGTTTGGTTTCACACCTGAGAGTTAGCATTTAATGGGCAGAGCTAAAATATAAAGTAAAAAATAAAATTTCACCCTTGACTCAGTGTCCAGAATCAGTCACTGGAAACATAAGAGATTTTACCTTTACCAAGGATGGATATTTAATTCATATTTGAATTATAAAAAAACCCACCCTTTCGATTATTATTTTATTGACCAATTAGGTACTTTGCGAATGAAAATGTACAAAATTTTCTTTAAGTTGAAGTAAAGGTTTAAAAAGTTTGAATTGTTTAAAATTCAACAGTTTAAAAAGGCTGAATTGCAGTGAATGGTTTCAGATTTAAGAACTAAATGGTTCCTCAGTGCCAAAGAGGGTTTTTGTATATTTTGTAATGTACACTAGTGGAAAAAGTTATGAAAATCGAAGAACTGCAAAGCTCATGAGATACCAGGATTCCTGTAGCAAGTTCATCATTGGCTATGTTGCATACACATTCAGGAATTTATGGGAATATTCAAAGTTGCATGGTATATTGCATGAGATATAAAATAGGGAAGATTACAGTTCCTCCAGGAGCTTCCTAGTTCTAATATTTTACCTTCTCTGTGCCTGATTTCTACATGTTAGTGTTGACTAATGTACATTTTTTGTAAATATCTGTGGCTAGAGGTTGACATTTTTCATCTTTAATAGTCTTGAAGTAATATGCTCAGTAAAGCCTGTGTTGAAAATGCTGAAATTGTTAATAAAGCTTTACTGTTTTACAATTATGAAATTATATCACCAGGGGAGAAATAGGTTTTTATTCTTCCTAGCATCTGACTTCAGTAAAAAAATAGTGTGTGGAGCAGAGCACTTCATCCTTTGCCCAGAGAATAGCTTGAATTTTCAAAGATTTAAAGGAACTGCACAGCATTTAGGATGTTGTGAAGATTTCAGAACGTATTATGTTAATATGTCTTTTCTAGAAATACACAAAGTAACTGTTGCTGCTAATTTTCCCAGATCTGATACATTATTTTTTTGAATACTAGCTAAACCTCCTTCTACCTCAATCTTAACTGAAGACTGTCAAAATGTTTTGGCTCTTCCTACTTGGCTATGGAGAATATGAAAATATTGTTTTGAAATGTGCTAGCTTTTCATACCTTCCTTCAAACAGTGAGTAACAATCTAATTTTCTGAGAATTGCAGTACATGGCAGACATACCTACTGCATCTCTTAGTATTGGCAGAATTAAGCCCCGGCGTTACCCAGCTGCACTTTTCTTGTTTGAAGAAGGCAATTCTTTAAGAGGAAAAAGCCAGTTGAGCAAGATGGGCACAGTGCTCCCGGTCAGCCAGAAACCTGTCATACCTGGCAGGTTCATTGCTGAGCTGCTAATTGTGGCAAATGACAATTTTCTAGATACCAGGGTACATGNNNCAGTGCCAGCTCTCAGGGGAAGTACAGACTATCTGAAGAAATGTCTTGTGTGTTGGGAGAGAGGAATAGGTTCCCCTCAGACTTTTTAGGGAAAATCCTACTCATTTCTTTGATTCACAAATGGTGTTGAGCATGATGGCTATCACTGCCTACTCCTGGACCAGGTGGGTGGAAAATAATACCAGTGACAGACAGTGTGAGGAAGGGGCTGGAATGCAAAGCCAAGCCATGCTGTGTCCCTGTGTTCGTCTTGGACGAGGCAGAAGGCAAATGGGGCTGCGAGCTACTGCACTGGTCTAAAACCAACCTGGGTTTTTTCTTTTCAAGTAGCCTTGAGACAATATTGTGGAAAGAACAAACGAGGCTCAGTTCTTGTCTTTTAATATAACAGGTGGAAAATGTCCAGGGGGACATCCATATTTCTATGGCTATGGGATTGTGTCCTGTTGTGGACTGGAGGGATGATGACAAGTGGATCTGACGATCCCACACTAACCTGGAATGCCATGAGGGAAGCAGGAACATGTCACGGGTTTACAAAATCCTTGGTGTCTTGGACCTGAGAGCACCTTTAGTCCTCCCTTGCTGTTCTTGGAC
The DNA here is from genome assembly GCA_035590215.1 of Microhierax caerulescens. NCBI lineage: Eukaryota > Metazoa > Chordata > Aves > Falconiformes > Falconidae > Microhierax > Microhierax caerulescens. The sequence goes on from JAVJGJ010000002.1 coordinate 21,550,573, forward strand.
TATCTTAAAGAAGGAGCTTTTCTTAGAGTATGAACAACTAGAAAACATAGCACATAAATAATGAAAGCTAATAAATGCATTCGTTCTTAAAAGGTCATATTTCTGGTAACTAAATAAAAAAATGTTGAGGTTATTTTGTTTGCTGCTGTTAGCTTAAGTGAAATGAGAAAAAATCACTGGAAGAAATGATGAAAACTGGATCAAAACTTTGGGAAACTGAAGTTTACCGCCTTCATCTATCTTGTAGTGTTTTTCTTAGCCCTCCAAAGAGGAATGATTTTTTTTCCTTAGTCTGATAGTGGCATTAGCAATTAAAGCTTTTCTTGATTTCAGTTCGGTGGCTGCAGTGTTTCAGGGCCTGTGGACAGCTGACGATGTATCCCCATCGGGTACAGTCCATCAATTAGCTCTGTATAATAAGATAGTTTATTTGTCATGCCTGAAATTCAGATGCTATTTGTTAAACTTCCAATTAATAAAGTCTTTCAGACAACAGCGTTCACTTCTCAAATACATTGTTTTTTTCAGTTTGGCTTGAAACAGCAGGATTAGAGCTGGGACCCTTCTAGAAGTGGTAAGAGAGAGCCACAAACTGCACACGGCTGTGTGTGGTACCACCCTGCAATGCGCTCAGGGAAGGCGGGTGGCATGGCAGCCCGGCGTGGATGAAAACCATCACGGTGTAACCTAGTTGGGGAGGATTCGGGTAGCTGTGGTACCCACATAGCAGAAATGCATCCAGTGCCATCTGGTTAAAGCTGTGTTTGCCCTGTGTTTTGGGTGAAGGTGGAGAAGACTTTAGCAGCGCAAATTCATAGATCACCTCCTTCGAAACCGCCAGGAATATACACAAACAAGAGTAGTATGTAATCAGCTGTGTAGTCCAGAAAGTGTACCACGGGGTGTAGCTTCATGGGCTATTTACTACTTTCATAAAAAAAAAAATACAAGGTGGAGGAGGAGGCAAAAGAAAGTCAACTACAAAAAGAAACCCAGCTGCAGAACTCTTGGCCTCTGGGGAGTGTCTTTACAGTTCACTCCACTGATAACCCAACTGAATTTTGTTTTTTTTCAGTGGAATTAGAGGTGTAAATCAAGCCAAATTACTGTCTGCATGATGCCAGGTATTTAATTTCCTTAGAAATAGCTGGAGAAGTTTAACTTTTCTTTTTACTCCATGTAAAACAAAGAGACTTGGAAGATGCGCTCAGTCTTTCTAATGTGGTTACGCCAGCTGCAGATGAATCCGGAATAAAGCCAGGTCAAGGGTAGGAATTACAATTTTTTTTTTTTCCTAGAAATAGGAGGTAGTGATGCTCTTTCCCAGAATGAAATATTGACAGGGTTACAGTGTTGACAGAGGGAGCTGACATGATGCTACCGAGGTTGATTGGATTATAAAGGGCTTAACTAGTAATGGGATTGGAAGATATACTTCTTGAATGAAAAGACAGCTGTAGAGGATTTTGAAAGGAAGGTTTATAGGGTTGAGGCAGTTCGTGTGGTCATACCCTTGCCTTCAGGCGGGGACTGTACGGGGTGGGAAGCTCACAGTTTGCAAAGCCCCAGAGGTAGAAATACAGGCAAAATCAGAACCTCGAGCCCTTTGTTCAGGGGCTTACGTGGACTTCAACAGCAACACTTTCATATAAATGCTTCATGAAAAAGAGAAGTCTGCTCTATGAAGTTTTGTTTTCTAAGCAAGGGTAAAAATGTACCATACCTACGGTAACGTGCTGCAGAAGGTCCGTGCTGATGATATGTTACCCTGCTTTCACTGACATCATTGTTAAACAGTTGTAGTAATGCAAAAAATAGTTTATTCCTGCAACTAAACCATAACAAAAAGGAGTTAACAGAGGAGCAAACACCAAAGCACATGCACCACGTGTGCTTTTCCCGCTGGAAAGATTTGTGTGGGGCAGAAATATCTGTGAAAGTTGGACTCCTTTTAGCCTTACTCTGTGCTTACAGGAATCCCAACTGTGTTTGACCGGATACAATTTTAAGAGAAAAGGAGAAGGTGGTGTTGGGACTAGGTTTTCAAGCACTACAAGGGATTTAAAAATTTATGGTTTCTGAACATGGTCCAGATGGTGGGATGTGGAAGAGGTTGTGGGCTTTTTGACTGACTGGATGGACAGCTTTAATTGGCACTAATGAGTCTAGCATCAGCTAGATGATAAAACGTGCATGAGAGGACACATCTTAACCCAAGAAAAAGATAGGCAACCGCAGCGTTGAAGAGACCTTGCAGAGACAAGTATCTGTCTCCTGCCTTGTGGTTAATTTTATGGCCAGTTGGAGGGAAAAGAAAGTGTTTTTGAGTAGTTTTAGCTGTTTGAGGTCACAGAGTCCATTGAAAATGTGAACACTTAGCAGATATGTGAACACATGCCTTCATTTCTGTTAACAGCTATGAACTTCATTCTTTTCTTTCTGTTTTCTTCTTCAGACCAGCATTTACCTTGCACTAAGTTTGTAACCGGCCAGTACCCTCGTTGGTCTGCACTGTAAGCTTAGATACTAGAATGCGATGAATATTCTCCTTCAGAGAGGTGCATGGATGGTTTTGAAGAAACCTGTCACTGTCCGTTCTCTTTTGGCAACCAGTGATGTGAGGCTCAATTTTTCAAGTAATTTATTGCACTCAACTCAAATTATGGCTTGAAATCGTGGGCAGTTTGTCCACTGGAGACAAGATCTCTGCCTTCCAAGGTTAGGGCTCTTTCTGAAATTGCTCCAGATCCGATCAGTTTTTTCAGTACCAGGTAGGGGTTCACACTGGAATGGGAGAAGTGCTCATCTCCTGTATCCTTTGGATACAGTGTTAAAAAAATCAGCGTTCTGTCAAGGAAACTCTGCTGAAGAGGCACCTAGATTACTGCACGAGCAGTTGCTGAGAGCCCGTTTCTGTTGCTTATATACTTCATTCAATAATTCAAAATACTTGAAAATCCTAATTTTCAGTGATAGGTGTTTTACTAAGTACAATTCAAGAAATTTTATCATGTCATATTCCTGTTCATTCCTTCAAGTTAGCCAACTGGTTATTGGCTGTAAATACTTATCTCTTTTATTATATTTACTTTTAATAGAGGTAAATCAACTGTGTCTAGCCTGGGAGATGACGAAATGTAGCACTGTATATCAAGTTTTTGATCTCAGCGACCCACTGTGGAGACAAGTAATATAGGTGGAGTTTTTGCTGGAAATCTGAGGTCAGTTTGCAATTTTACAGTCTTAGAACTTTAGTAAATGTCCCTCTGTATATTCTCAGAGGACAAGCGGTGGCCCTGTGTGTTGGACGTGAGCTGCTGGGTCTGTTTCTTATCGTTCCCTTCTTGATTTTCTGTTTCACCGATAGAAGTTCACTCTTCCAGAAATACTTTTTGGACAATTGATTATATATGTACAATGCTACAGTAAGTTAGAGGAAACGTCTTATCAGTAGTGGGCTTCTGAATGTGACATATAACGAGGGTTTGGGGGTGATCAGGACTGAAATTCCTACCACAGAACCACAGCTGTAGCTCAGGCATCATCTCCCACATACTCTGTAAATCATTTTTGGCTTTGATATGGCGATGTTTTGAAAAGTAAAATTACTGGGACCACATCCATGAGTCATTCTTCAGTGATATGTCTTTATAATACAGAAGAAAAGGCTATGGGGGTGTGAGTTAGGATTGCCTAACCATAGCAGAGGGGGTGTCTGTACTTGACCGTTATTGTTGCTGTTAGTATGAGGAACCAAAACAATAATGTCTTCTGGTTGTTACGTGGCAACTGAATTTTTGCCAGTGCTGGTAAGCTGGCGATGAAACAAAAGGCGAGAATAGCTATAAGCCCCTGGTAAACGTAAGATTTAAGTAATATAGTGGGTATATGACATAAGGTTGCATCAGTGTTTCTGTTCTCTTTCAATATTTCTCTGAATATGTCCTTACCTCACTAAATTAGCTTGTTGGGCTTTTTTTTATTACTATTTTTTACAAGTCTGTGGCTTTGTACAAAATTACACTTAAGAATCTTTTGCTTATACTCCACATGTATGCGTTGTGGGGATTGTTTTCTTATTTTAACATATATTTTCAAGATTTGGAACAGGGATGTATGCTAATTACGATTTAACTGAAGGCTTTCAAATTATTATGACTATTATACAAATACAGAGTGTGTGAATGGAAAAGGGATGAAAAAATGTTTGCCACCTTTCTGACAGACTGATGCCTGTCTCACATAACCTTTAGGCCAGACAGCTTGGAAGTTTAATGAGCCTGAATTATTCAGAAGCCAGTGAAGATTAGTTTGATAGTGAGAGTAAGTATCGATCTGCCAGCATTCTTTCTACAGTGCTGAACTTCCAAAATATTTAATAACTTTTAAAATGGGCTGTTATTTTGACAAAAGAATTTGGCCGGTGTTTTTGCAGAAAAATGGTGGGTTTTTTGGTAAATGTTTGCTGTATGTGAATCTTAAAAAAAAAACCAAAACCAAAAAAAACCAAACCACTTAATTTTATTTTATTTTTTTTTTACCAGAGTGTTTAACAATACATCTGACAGTGTCTTCTGTCCTTCCGCAACAAGATCCATTTCTTTTAGGCAATTACCGGCTTCTCTTTCAGATAAGATATAGGTTTATTGAGTTTCCCACTGTGCAATTACAGTTCTCGAGAACAGATTACTACGTACGAGCAGTCTGGGTGATGGAGCTGACTGCAGTGGAAAGTGTAGGAGAAAGATGCTGCAGAGTGGTGGGTTTTTTGGTTGTGATTGGGAATATATAGGGAGAAACTTCGGTGGTGTTATTAATTTTACTTCATGGCCAGACAGAGCCAGCCTAATTCTTTTACAAACTAGTGATGTGTGGGGCTGCAAAATGAATTTATTTCTTTAATGTAGAAAATACAAAGACCCACCATTAGCTTAAAACACACTTTCAAATTTCCAGCCCGTAATGGGAAAGACAAATAATGTTCATTTCTACAGTGATTTTTGCAAAATAGGTTTTCCTTGTATGAACTGCCAACACTTGAGAAAATGTTTTTCAGATTTCAGTGGCATTGCATAAAATGCTCCTGCTCATTGCATTTAGCAACGATTATTAAATGTTAGGGACCCAAAGAGGGGCTCATTCATATGCAGACACTGTGCTTCCAGGATTAGCATTCCATTCCCAACACCAACTACACTAGGATTGCCTTGTGGGATTGTTGCTTTTGGAAGGTGAGGACAATTAATTTAAAGCATGTAGCAGGGATACATTTTTTATTTTTTTTTTTAGACTATATCAGCTTAAGTGACTTCTCGGGACATATATCTTCTTTTTATAATTAATATGTAGCTCTGTGTTTTAGAATAACTGTCTCTCAGTGAAAACTGCTTTGTATTCCCATGCTTAGCCCATATTATGCTTGCTCAAGTTACAAGCTTATGCAAATATTTTTCATTCTGTCATTACTCTGCAAGGCTGAAGATTTAGTCAGGCTTTGGAAGCCCAGCTTGGCTGTTTGTGCGGGAGGTATGCCTCTGCTGTGGGTAACTGCAAATTCCAGGGCACAACGCCTTTTTATATACAGCATTTCTTTCAAATTTCAGTTTATGCCCCTTGTCTTAATTAATTACTTGACAGACGGGGGTTTTAAGTGCTGTCTTTCTAGAAAGCAGGAAAAAGGTGTCTCTCTCAGCAAAATGGTGCAGCAGGAGTCTACTGCCATTACACTATCTAAGATGAATGTGTTAGAGCCAAATGGCCTTAAATTAATGACCATTTTTGCTAGTAAAATAAGCTAGTCTAGACAACTGTGGAAGATGGATATTGTTCCACAGAAGTCAGCTGTACTGTGCTTTAATTAAAAATAAAGCAGTTGAACAATTTTATCTTGCATTGGAACCCTTATTATTTCTGTGTCATTGAAGCACAAAACAGGTACAAAAATCTCTGCTTACCTTTATTACAGGGTAGGTGATACTGCCAAAACATTGTAAATGTGACTCTAGTCAACTGTAAATGTCAAATATAATGACGTTTACATGTACGATATTTTAGGCATTTAAAAAATTAAGCATAAATGTACAGCTTGTCCAGTATTAATAAAGCAGGTTGTTTTCCCTTGGTTAAGTTCTGATGTCTGCGGTTCCAGTTGAGTCCAGTGGGATGTTAGCGCTGAGGAAAGCAGGCATGCTCTACTGTCGTAAAGTAACTTTTCTCTGCAAGGAGAACTGGTAGACATGGACATGATGTGTCTCACCATTATTGCAGCTGTACGTAGTAACCGGGTATGGGGCTGGGTTTTTTTCCTACTTGAAAAAATATCTTTATTTCCATCGCTCCCAAATGTTGCGCTGCCGTGAGGTCCTGGTGATCGCTGTTGATCACAGTGTGGGCATGGCAACGTCTCCCATGAGCCACGGGATCCTTATCAGGTGTACCGGTATGCTCCCCCTCCTTCACCCATCAGGTCCCTTTATTTTGCCCCTCAGTAGGGTGGTTGTGCTGGCGTGCGTCCGTCACCTCCTCCCTACTGTTGTCTGTTGGTGTGACGACGAAGACTCTTTCCAGTGGTTTGCATAGCTGATTCCACGTCAGCCACATGGAAAAAATGTGAGTGGCATGTTTCTTTTCTTGAAAATAAAGCCTATACCTGTCATCGGTATTTGGTCGAGCGTGAAGTCAGTGTTGGAATGTGGTGATAACATCACATTTCTGCGTTTTTTAAAAAAGAGGATAAATTCTCTAAAGTAGAAGAGGTTGTCCTTTTCTCTCCCTACCCTCTGGCCCAACTGCTCTACTCAATAGGAAGAAAACTGGTAAAAACTGTAAGTCTGAATCTTAGTGTAATTCCATTCAATTTTAATACTATTAGAACGCTACTCATCGATGCTGGCACTTCTACAGAGACAGCTGTTGCATGTTGTAACCCTGAAGATCCCCATCATCTTTTTGTTAATAAGAATTCGGTGAACGGTTTTAAAGGGCAGTAAATAATGTGCTTTCTTCCATTCAGGAAGGTATTTGTTCCGATGTGTCCTTTGTACACAGCCTGCTGTTTGCAGTCTGGCTAGTGATTCTGTGCCCCTCGGCTGAGCAATGCGAGTGCCTGTATGAGCCGTAGTGTTTTCGGGGTGCACTGCGAGGTGTGCAGCGGTGGTCCCCTGGTTAGTCTAACCCCAAGGCAAAGTCTCCTGGGGAGCTAGTGTTTTTGCTAAAAGCATGTATCTGCATAGTTCTTCATGAAAGTAGTTTTGATCAAAGGGAAGGAAACTTAACTTTGTACAAATAATCCAGTACATATATGCTTCTGGTCTACTTGGTTCCACTCAGGCGTTTCATCACCTCTTGGAGATCCTGGTGGTTTGTAAACCATCCTGGGCTGAGAGAGTTCTCACTGCAATTGTCGGGGGATTTCTTTGGGTTCTGATTTTTCTCTTTTTTTAAATTTTTTTTGTGTGTGTGTATTGATTATTTTTTCCCATCTTTGTTCTGTACTGTTGGGGCCCAGTGTCTCCACAGTAATGCCTTAACGTGAGAGGAAGGTCTAAAATGCTGGTCTTCATTTCTGTAGGTGAGTGCTGAAGCTGACCAGATGAGCAATTGCCTTTTTGAAATACAGTGATTAAAATTAGATGCAGGCCTTAATATCTCATTCAGTCAATACCTGGGTGGTGGAATTCAAGTCAGTAAAGACATTTTTTCCTGAATTAGGCAGTATATGTGGTTGAACTTGTTTTCCCTCAAAGTACTATGCTTCAGTGAACGTGGAGAGGGATGTGCTGCTGCTCTGCATGTAGTGCCTTTGTTTGTCATCCACAAATGCTGCTGGACTGGGAGGGATTCACCCTGCAGTACTTGGCACCTACTACTAGCTGTACTGGACTGGCACTCCGGATGCCACCAAAATAGAGAAAATATTTCAGTGGGTCTTAGCAGGTTTGCAGCAATTAAAGAGCTGGTTTAGTAAACCTGCCTACGTAAAGATGGAAAAATTACAGTTGAAGTCTCTATTATATGCTGCCCTCGTGTACAGAATTTTCTCCTATGCATAGACAGTACATCAACGTGTCTTCTGGCTATTTAGTGCTGTTGGCATCCCCTGAGCATCAGCTTCATCCACTTCCAGAGAATTTTTTCCATTTACTGGAATGATAAAACATAATTATTTGAAATAATCTTGCTCTTCTGGAAGTAGATTTTTTCCATCGATTTGTGAATTTTTGAATATCGCTAGAATATGTGAGCGCAGAGTAAATCATTGATCTGTCAAAAAGAAGTGGTAGAGCTGAGAAGCGGACTTTATGCACCATCATGTGGGATCCATGAAAGCCCGCTGGAGAGAAGTTTGTGCAGTGCAGGGGCAGTGAGACTATTCTCTGTGGATAGTATGGAATTGTCTGAACTGCTGGAGATGCTTTGTATTTTTAGGTTTAGCACACACCACCTGACTCCTGCTGCTGCCAAACCAAGCATGCAGGCAGTCTGTATTTTAAATATTAACTGCTCTGAAGCTGGCTGTCAGGCCGTTTGTGTTTGGCTCTGTGTTCCTCGCGATATGGATAATCATTTGAACATTGCTCAAAAGTTTTACTTGGGGAATTTGGCTCTTAAAAGTCCCATTTTATAATTAGTTTATTTGCATTCTTTTTATTCCTTATTAATAAATCATGGTTCAGCAGTTTGAGCCGACTACTTTGATGGCAGTGTCTGGTGATTCACACACAGTTTCATTCCCTGTTGGCATTTAAAACGCGGTGCTGTGGCAATGCAAACAAGCGCGCGTGGCTACAGTTGGAAGAATTAGCAATTCTGCGTATCGGAACATCCTAATGAGTGACTCGCTCCTGTTCATATGTGGTTGTTCATTAAGTGAGCGAGGTGAGGTCATTAGCTGGCGAATCCCTGGTGACATGACCTCATGGTGGAGCTCTGGCAGTGGATATCCGTGCTTCATGGCATCTGTTACCACTGATGTTATTTATTTATATTTTTTTTTTAACTCCAGGAAACATGTTTCAACAAAGGAAGAAGGAAAGAAAAAATTTGCTTCTAGGAAACTGCCATGTGGGAAACCTTTTGCAACTGAGGGAAAAATAGAAAACCAGCAAATAAAGAGAGAACTCATGGGAATCAAAGAACTTAATGAGAAACACTGATTTTTGTTGTATAATTTGACATAGGCTTTGACTTGTCCTAGGCAGGTATGCATCGGAGCACTGAAATTTCAGCTGCCTCCTTTTGGACCCATCTTCTTCCCTTACGGTACGGGAAGGAGGTGTTTCTCGTCACCTGTGATACGTAGGATTGAAACCTCCTCTGAAGCAAACTGGTTGCAGTGGAAGTAAGATGCGTTATAGTACTGGAGTCTTTGCTATCCCGGTTGGTTCCACAGAGGTGCAGATGGTGGAAACATCCCTCCCTTTAGCTGTAGGCAAGAGCGACCCGTCTTCTCAGTATGCATTCTGCAATAATAGAAGTAGAAATTAATTCTGTTCTTTTCCTTAGATTCAAATGCCACCACTTGTAGGGAAAGAAGTCACTCCAGTCAAAAGGTCTCTGTGGCTTGAAATAGTTTAAGGGCTGTAAATCCTTTAGAGATCAGATTCATTTACCTGAATATACTCCATATTTAATAAGACTTGCCTTATAACACTTCTTGCACTTGAGGCAAGAGGAACACGTAGGACTCGGCAACATCAATGAACTTCTGTCTGACCTTTGATGTAATCTTTCTTGGCTATAGCTTCATTGTATATGGAACAGGAAAAATACCAAGTGCAGCGTCTCATTTACAGAAGCACTTTGAAGTTAAATTCCCCATTAAAAAACATTTTTAGATCCCTGGAGGGAAGACGGTAGAACTGCAAGCTGCTGGTCGCTTATATATTGCATATATGAAGGAGAAGGGAAATGACATATACATTGTATTATGTACTTTATCCAATGGACTGAGTCTAAATATAGTAGCTGAGCAAAAATGTGTTAGCTCATTTTGGTTACATGGTAAATAACTGGGTTGGAATTAAGTATTTTTGGGAAGAGTTTGAAATAAACCCACTTTGGTGTGAGAGGCTGACCGAAGGAACGACCTGAACAAGTGCAGGAAGGTTTGGATGTGCGGACAGAAAGCACGTACCTTTCCTTCCACACGTTCTGAGTGGAACCTATTTTCTGCTAACAAGTTTACAAGCACTGTAACTGTGTCCTGGTGCCTAAGCCCTTAAGTATTCTCACTGTGGCGGGGGGGTACATGTCACACCGTCCATGCCACTGTTTGGGTTTATGGGGGTATTAGGACAGTGAGCAGTCAGGAAGGCTGCGTCTGTGCTGGATGGGTTTTGTGCATTTTGGGTGACTGGAAAGCCAAGAGCATGATCTGTAACGTCACCCACAGAGGTACTACGAGGTGCTGTTGTCCAGTGTCTGCAGCAAAAGGTTGGTAGCTGTGCCTGCTGTCCGCCTGGACCGCATCCCTGCTAGCCCACCGCAGCCGTAAAGGGAGAAGGCAGGAGAAATTTCAGAGCTGAGCTCGGTTTCTGCGAGTTGTGTATGTCAGCGGCTCGGCAGGAGAAGGAGACCCGACTCAGCCCCTCTGTGGAAGAAAGGCAGGGAGAGTTGGGCTGCAGTGCATCTCGTCTGTGTGGACAGAGCAGAAGTCAAGGGCAGGGGCTGACCCGTAATGGTGTGTGCGCCTGTGGCTACGGGGGGCTCGCGGGGGCCAGAGGGAAGAGGCAGGGGCACCTGCAGCACAAGCCCACACGCAGTGCTCTTCGTACAGCTCATCAAACTGACGTTTCAAAGCCTCGAATAGCAAGTCCTGTGCAAGGAGAAGGTTTTGGGATCTCTGTAGCTGAGCAGGAAGAAAAGCAATAGCGCAGCCTTGGGTTTGTTGCCTTGCCTCATTGCTGCGTGCGCGTTAATGGCTTTGAGCAGCTTCGTATGTTAATGCTAAAGCGAGCAATGGAACAGTATGCACAACTTAAATTTATTTCACTTAAATGATTAATGTGTAATTTGTTCTTGCAATTAACTCATTCCCAGTGGCAGTGGCAGTGGTTCTGAGATAAGACTTGTTTGTACCATTGAACTGTTGGTGTTTGTTGCCATAAAATGCAACAAGAGATGATGTGTTCTTGAGTAAAAATAGATTAGCTTGACTCTCTGCATACTGCAAAACTTCAGTACGGTTGCAGCATTGCTTTCTAAATAGGAACTGATTCACAAAACTCCTGTTAGCTATTTAATGGATTTATTGTTGGGGAATAAAAAAATTAAAGTACTAACAAAACTCGAATAATGCTGTATTTTTTTAAACAGCAATCAATTCAGGATTTTTTTTTTCTCCATCTGATTTCACTGCAACTACTTAGGGAATCAAATTATCTGGTGATAGAAATTTGCCCTTCGGAGGCAGTGTGAGTCCCTGGTCGAACTAAGATGCTGAAATGTGCTACAAACCCAGCCCTTGCTGCCCTGCCGTGCAGTGAGAGGAGCCTCTTTCTGTACCGCAGTAATAATTCTTTTCACTTACGGAGTGGGACTGTTTTCTTTTTCATTGTGTCATGTGTGTGTGTGTCCCCCCCCCCCCTTTATACCAAATTTTAAATCTGTTCTTTCCAGTCTGTATCAGGAGAATCTTACTAGTGCCAGCAGCCATTGGCTACACCAGTGATGTGCTGAGCTGACCCAAAGGTAGATGCGATACCCTGAGCCTTAGCCCTGAATGCTGGAGCAAAGGGAAATTGTTGCCTATGATTGCTGGTTTTTTTCCCCTTCCGTGATTCTCAGTCAGCTTCTACCAAACCTTAAGATTTCTGCAAAAGACTTGAAGTTGCTCTCTGTTTAATTGATTTGTGTAGTACCTTGGCGTGAATTCTTGATTTTGTAGGTAAGTGTGAAACTTTTCAGGCTATTTGAGCCACTGCCCCTCCCTTTATAGCATAGACATATACAACTTTGAAGCATTTCCTATTATGTGCCTGCAGCAAAAAGGGATCTCGTACCCACAGAAGCAAGAGAGAGCCATGTTGTTGAGGGATCACCTGCTTTACTGGAAAGTAGAGGGACAATCTGTGAAAACTGCCTGTATCCTTTCAGTATCCTGGAAGTTTAAGTGCCTGATGTATATATTGTACCTCCAGGAGTTCCAGCTGGTATAGAAGAAATGTAGGGGAGCTGTCAGCTTTTTTCGTAGTTGTAAATGAAATTAAAAAGCAGATGTGCTGTTATAATGAAAAGAATTTATTAAACCTGCAATGTGGTCATTTGGAGATGGCAAAAATGAATATGCATAATATGCTTACTCACGAATTCATGGGTGCTTTCAGCAGGTAAGCATCATCTGTTCTCGTGCAGGAACAGGATGACAGTTCATAGTAACATTTGTAGGGACTTAAAATGCAGAACATGCCAGAAGAAAACATGTCCCTCTGATTTGTGGTGCCCATGGGAGCCATTTTCTTCAGTGGGTCATTTTATTTTGTAATAATTGGATGCTATCATTGATTTGAGCTGCAAGCCACCTGGTATCTTACTTAAGGACCATGTTTACTGTCTTGGATGACACAGTCTTTCTCATTTGGGCTGCCTGCTGAAAGTCAGCTGGTTAGCTTATATGAGAAAGCACTGCTTATATAAAATGCCTGTGCAGTTCTGTGTTCTCTAAGAAAATTGTCTTTATATAAAAGGCATAAATTTTATGGCTTTAGTCATTCTCAGAATGCTTTCCCTCAACACAGAAATACTGCTCTTGCTCTAATACAATATTAAAAAATAAACGAAATAAAACTGCCCTCATCTCAAAGCTCCACATTAAATAGTGTTTTACCTTGGTTGAGCAGTTTCTCCACTGACATCAGGCCTCTGCAGCTTGTCCTTGCAAAGGACTCCTTTTCCTGAAAAACGGTAGAAATAAAGATTTTAAAGAAATACTGACATCAGTAGACTTTGCCATGGAATCAAATGAACACTGCCTGGCTTGATTTGGTCTGTAGTCCAATAAATGACTTGCTCTTTGAAACTATGATGATGGATGTGGAAAGTGATTAGCCAACTAATTAACAAGCCGTCATACTTATTAATCACAGAAAGACTTAGTAAGTCACCAAAAGGTTGGCTTCATGCTGTTGATGAAAAACAGCATGATACATTTTTTAAAACATTTTTTTTTAATTGATGAAGAGTAGGATTAATGTATGTAGGCTGAAGCAGCCACAGCATCTCTCTCACAGTTGAGTAGTTAGATGGCTGTAGTGGCAATCAAGTCCCCAGATTTATGTGGATCTAAACAATTTCAGGTATGGCCAAATGAAAACTTAATAATAAAAAGGAATTCAGCTGTGAAATGAACTTGAAGAAATGAGCTAAGCCACAGTTTCCCTGCCTTCAGTCCGTGCTGCAGCAGCCACCTCTTTCTCTTTGTGTTATAAATCCTTATTTATGGATTTAAAAGGTAGAGACAAGAGTAGATGACCCAGACGTGCACACGGATTAGAGGATTTTCTCTTATTTTCCTTTTTTTATTTCCCCTTTTGCAGTAATTTCAGGAAATACAAAGAAAATCTTTCAAATGCAACAAACAGCAATATATCCTTTTTACAGGTATTCTCTCTATGGCACGAAGCAGCGTTCAGTCATTGAAATAGAAACCCCTTTGAGCACAACGAGAAGGAATTACTGAGTTTTGTCTTGTGTAGCACAAACCGAAAGCTTTGTCACTTACGGTGTGCTACAAAGTAAAAGAAACATAATTGCAAAATTGCCTGGGCATTTTGCTGAGCTGAGACATAGCGCTTACCCAATCTGGTACTTAAAGCGACTCCTTCCCGTGGCTCCTGCAGGCGCTCAAGGTCAGTCGCATTCATTTGATGTTAATGGGCTTTAGAAACCGATGCAATCAATATTAGCTCACGTGCTTATCTCCTGCCATGGAGTTCCCTGTCAATTTCCATTCCATGTTACTTTTCTTGAGCAAGTTTGATGCAAAAACAATACATCTTGTGAAAATACGGATGCGTAAGGAAACAATCGCTGACTAATTTTGCAGCGATTGTCTGTTATTTACTGTTCTGATGGTAATCATCTGCTTAACAATATACATGGCACTGCCGTTTGCAAAGAACAAAACCAGGCGGTTGATGCTGCCAGACTAATTTATATTAGCAGCATTAATTTTTCAAGTTACCTGGAAACTGCTGAGGGCAGACTTAATTAAAAGTGCTGAGCATCTTTTTAAAAATACACATTTAATGGCCTCAAGCATTCAATGCCACTATCATTCTCTTGGCCTGATGCTCTGCCAGCAGGAGAGGACTAACCTATTTAAAACCTCCCAGGGTGTGTTTTGCCTGGTTCCCTCAAGAGGCCCTTCAGGACAAGCCAGGCATGGGTATTTTGCCGGAAGGCTGAAGATGCAGAGCCTGGATAGTGAAAAGCCCGAGGCAGGGCCCAGCGCAGAGTCAGGTTTTCTGGGTAGGTAGAGCCTGGGGTGGTCAGGAAGGTCCAGTTCCTGCCACGGGGTTTCTGGCTTTTGTGTGTACAGAAGTTCCTGACTGCGGGTGGCTCTTAGCAGAGGGAAGGATGAGGTGACACCAGCTTATCTCTGCCCACCCCTGCCTCCTGCACGTGGGGCAGATAGGGGTGGCCCTGGCTGGGATGCTCACCAGAGTGAGTTGGGGGGCTGGAGAGCCCCTTACCGCTCTTACCTTCAGAGGTCTCCATCTTCAGCCTCAGGCTGTCTCTTTTGCTATCTACAGTGGAGCAAATTAATTATTAATGCCCAAGGGTCAAGTTGGACCGGGTTTTTTATAAAAGGAACCAAAAATGGTCAGTGGGATGGAGCATGTCTTGTGAGGACAGGCTGAGAGGGTTGGGGTTGTCCAGCCTGGAGAAAGCTCTGGGGAGACCCCACAGCAGCCCTTCAGTGCTCGAAGGGGACTTCTTTGAAAGATGGGGACAGACTTTTTAGTAGGGCCTGTAGCGATAGAACAAGGGCTGGTGGTTTTAAACTGAAAGAGAGATTCAGACTAGATACAAACAAGATTTTTTTTTTACGATGAGGGTGGTGAAACACTGGAGCAGGTTGCCAGAGGGTAGGTAGGTGCCCCATCCATTTAAATGTTCAAGGCCAGGTTGGAAAGGGCTCTGAGCCACCACATCTAGTGGAAGGTGTCCCTGTCCATGGCAAGGGGTTTGGACCAGATGGCTTTTAGAGGTCACCTCCAACCCAAACCGTTCTGTGAAAATCTGTGTGGCGAAAGGCTGACGGTGGATGTGTCTGGAATGAGTCACTTGGCTGGAGAAAGTAATGCATGAAAGTTGGTATTGCTACCGAAGGTGATTTAGCGTTACGTACTGTAGGTGTTTTATTGCAGTATAGCTTTTAAATCCTAAATCTGTTAAAATCCTAAAGGGCAGGTGCTGACTACTTGACTAATTTGAGGGTGTTGCAAGGAACATCTCATTGCAGTGCTGTGCTGTGTCTATTGCTTGTCTTCCTACATGGGCGGTTTCAGAAAGCTGGCCAAACTCCAGAAAGACCGAGATAGTAAAGGAGTCTGAAGGAATATCTGTTTTCACCCATGCCATCCATGAGGAGACATTGTGGAGGATATTACATTCCTGCGTGCGGGGGACAGACTTGGGCTTTATTGAATGACATCAAGCCCAGCGTATGATGCGGTTGCCTCTCAGTTTTATGCAACGTTGCTCTTTGGCAGCAAGCCCTTTCCTATGGAAAACTGCTCCTTGACCAAATGAGTTTTACCTGCAAGAGCTGAAGGAAGTGGCTGCTGTGGAGATTAGAGGATAATTTCCTCTTGAAGGGTTTGCTGGTATGTCTACACGACTATATTACTGTAAAAGCTTCCTCACAGCTCTTCAGAATTTGTGCCTTCAAGATGTTTGACTCCAGGATTGCAAGACATCCTGACACTGTGCGTGGACATTTGGTCACTGCTCTGAGGGAAACGTGCCATCTGCTGAAGCAAAACCAATTCCTCCAGGTTTTCTTGATGGTCTCTCATGCACGTAATGGTTGACTCCAACTCTTCCTAGTACAGCAGATTTAATAGGATCTGCAGGTCATAGCCTGTAGCAATCTTCCAAGCCCATGTAATTAAAACTAAACATTTGTGTTGTCTCTAGTTTCTAGTCGCAACTGAGGTGTCAGATTTTCCCTTTCCCTGGTCTGTCATCTCTGGCAGTTTGTAAGAACCTCCTAGCCAGCTTAATTAAATAATCAAAAGTGCTGTTTCCCTCTCCATGGCTTGTTCTCGTTCCTTTATTCAGTATTTTCCAGATCTTAACAAAGCAGTAAAAACAGTAATTAGTGCTCTAATTGGTTATAAATAATAATATAACAGACTAACTGTCACAGTAACAACCACAAAGCAATCTGCTCTTTGAGAATCTTTCAAATTCACAGCACCAGGGCATTCAAAGTAGTAAATTATATTACAGTAATTTGCTTAAAAAAAAAAAAAAACAACCCCCCATAAATTTATTTTATCCTGACAGCTGTGACAAGCTGCACTCCTAAGCATGTATGTGTTTCAGGTCTGGTTGCTCACCTCTCTCCTGATGCATAGTGCTGCTTGAAGGATCATGTCCGCTCCTAATTCGGTTTTTTTTTTACTATTTGCTGTGCATCAAAATTTGTAAGCTCTGTGTTTCCGTGGGTTTTTTCCCCCCCTCCACTTTGCAATCCTGGCAAAAATCTTACTAGCCTCACTGTAGTGTTACTAGACTGTTTTCTTTGTCTCTCGCAGCTGCTAAATTATTAATGAAGCCGCGAAAGGGGAACGGGGTGCTCGGGCGGAGTGGGTAGGGTAGGTGGTGGGAGAAGCTGGGCAGGGGGATGTTGGGGGAGCCCCAGGCAGCTGCTAGGGTTGCAGATGGGTGGAATGCACAGATTGGTGACTGCCAGGTTTCCCCACGTTGAATTTTTTTTCCTGCCTTGAGGGCAGGACAAAAGGGTACTTTCTAACAGCATGGATGGAAAGAAAACAGATGGGTGGAATACGCGAGAAGAGCTTGTGGCAGTGAGAATTTGCACTTTGTGGATATCGATAATTTAGCGTTTGTAATTTTTTTGTTCTTACTCAAGCCCCTGAAAAGTGATGACAATGTTATTTGGAGTCTCCCCTTACAAAATTAATAGAAAAACAGTGGGGGGAATCGCATCTAACGTTCGGTACTTGTGTGCTGGTTTAGGTGCTGTGTAGTGCTGATGCCTTTTATTGACATACAGCATTCCCTGTGACTCATGAGTAATGATGAGGTAATCTAGGACCGGTCTCTTTCCGCCCACCCAAAAGTGATAAATACAACCTTTGGCAGAATCCTCAGCTTGCTCATTTGCCATAAACCCCTTGAGAAATCCCTGATGTATATGAGACACAGCTGCAACAAACAGCAATATTTTTTTTTTATTTTCTGGTTTTAGAGAAAGGGTGACAGTACTTACTGAATTATTTAATGCTACAGGGTTCTTATAAATTTATAGACCTTCTCGGTAAGCTGCTAACATTTGATAATGTGTTTGAAAGGGGGGGGGGGGTGTAGTTTAAAAGTTAATTACTTTTATCATGCAGCCTCCTAGGAAAGGGGAGGGAGGCTTTTTCCCCCCCTTAGCACTCCTGTAGGTGCTGGCGGTGAATCTCTAGTCATTGTGGCTATTACACGGGGAGGGGAAGAAAAAAGCCAGCAGTAAGTCACGGCTGAAAGGCATCATCTCAGGTTAGAGCTGTTTCTTTTGCCGAAATACGCTGACTCGGGACAAAAGGCGAAATGTGCCCAGGAAGGTTGATTCAGCTCTTCCTTCTTCCAAGGCAACGTACCCCAGAGGGTGTGCCACCACAATAGGATTTTATTCTCGATATTGAAACGAAGGTTTTTGTTTGCTCAACATAATCACTGCGACTTGGCGTGCTTCCCAAGGCTTCGGGAAGTGGGATTCAGAATGTTCTGACTTGTCTGCTGAAGCCTGTACTATCGCTTTCTACCCCAGCCCTGGCAGGGGCTGCATTTCACTAATGCTACAGGCATTTGCAGGTACTTTGTCACCTTCTTTCACCTTCTTTTTTTGTTTGTTTTTGTTTGTTTGTTTGTTTGTTTTTTTAATGGAAGTTATTTCTTTTGGGAATTTGTATGCAAATACTTACTTGAACATTTTTACAAAACTTTTTTGTCAGGCTAAATATGAGATGATTGCATTAGAAATTACAGAATAAACTAACTCAAGAAGAGAGAGTACTTGCTGCGTGGTACTGATTCAGGGAGAAAGCCCCAGGCACCCAGAAAAGAAAGATCCAGAGGGGCACGTTTGATCTGGTGGATTTGTCAAACATCTTTGTAATTTCTGTAGCACGCTTTTTCTCAATAACGCTGTTCTCGGGGTATTTGGTGCTTTATACGTGCACGGGTGGGTTACTACAGGCAAAGCCTGGTGAGCAGGTACAAGACAAGTGACTTGAACAAGCGGGATGAAGTTGCCCTCTTGGTGTCTTGGCTTTCCTCGTGTCCTAGCACAGGTAGTAGCATACAGGGCAGTGCTGACATGGGAAAATGCCTGCTGAGGAGAGGCACATGCCCATTAAGTATTGATTCCGTTTGCCCTCACCACACACATCCAACGTGTTTCTAACTGGAGGTTGTCCTTCCTTGTAAGACGTGTTCGCTACCTAATAAAAACTCATTAACTGTGATGGTCTGTGTCAAAGATGATCCCTTCTTGCTAAAGGTTACGGGCAGAGGAGCGTGTATATCCTCCATCCTCTCCATTCCCCCCGCCAGCATTCTTGGCGAAAAGGACACTTGGTCAGTGTATTTATAATTAATATTTGGATGCAAAATTTGTCAGTGTATCAGAGCTAAATCACACAGCTAACTGCATTTGTAGCTCTTGCTTGGTTTGCCTCACCAGCCCGTTGAAGTGGGTCTAAGATAAGCAGTTTGTCTTGTAAATCGGTCGGAACGCGGCCCCAGGTAGATGCTGGGCTATTAAAGGACATGTTTAATTGGTGTGTTTTCCCCAGTGCCTGCCGAGGTTGTGGGTGCTGATGTGTTGAGGGGGGGGTATTTTCCCGCCGACAGGGCCGGGTTCCTGGGTGGGCTTCGCTGCTCTTTGGAAGGGCAGAACCTGCCCTCTGCTGGGTAACTCCGAGCTCAGCATACAGCTAATAAATTGTGTATTTTAGCTTTAATCCGCTTTCGCTAGTCCCTCCCGAAGCTCGCGAGTTGTCTTGTGTGTCTCAGCGCGCTGACACCTTACAGACGCCTTGAACTGACCCGCTGGTAGCACACGGGCAAAGGAAAAGCACCGTGGTGCCTCACGGGTGGCTTCAGATATAAATTCAAGGTTAAATCTGGATATTTGAGTTTTAACTAGAATGTGCTGAGGTGTTCGTGTGGTGTTGGCCTGGAAGGCGTTGTGCAGTGCTGGAGCTGAGGGTCCCTTAGGAACGGATACCGAAACCAACCCCGAGGAGCGGTACGCTGAGCCTGACGTACAGATGGGGTGTGAGGAGCTAAGGGCCAGCTGGGAATGGGTCTGGCTTGTCCTTGTCCCACCCTGAGGTGCTCTCAGTCCCCTAAGTCGTTTGCGTGAGCAGGCGCGTAGTTATTACATGGGAAGCTGATTTGGGCTCATTGCTGGGGACGATGGATGCCGCTGAAAACTCAAAAGGGCTTAAAAGGGAAGGCCAAAGGCTTGAGAAGCAAATAGTCTTTATGGGAACGAGGTTTTCCTTCAGGAAGGAGCCTGTGGTAGATGGCTCCCCTGTCTCTTTGAGGTGCTCCTTTTCCAGGGGTGGCTGTATCACATCGCTCACTTGCTTTCTAACCAGAAATCACCTTTTGAAGTCAAAACGAAGAACAAGATCTGTGGAGCTGAACCCAGCCTGGTTTGATATTTAAGGATCGCTACTGAACGTTTGTTTCAGCAGTGGGAGGTGTTATTGTCATACAAACCCTATCTTATTTATCTGCCATTAAAACTAGGGACAGAAGCCTGCGCTGGCCCTTAGTATGAAAAAAAAAAATAGACTTTGTGAGAAGGGTGGTGGTGATGCGTAAGAGGAAGGGGACAAGTTGGGGACACTAGGCAGTATTGCATGGGTCTCGAGGCAGGCTGCTTGGCAGAGGGACATGGTGCTTGAATATTTCTTCACTGCTACATCGTAAATGAAAATTTTAATTCCAAATCCAACTGCCAGATAGATTTGCAGTGGGGACACTATTGGCTGTATATTAGGCTTGTTAGATAGAACAAAAGAAATTGAATTTGATAAAAGCTAGACCTGTACAAGGTAGCCCAGCTCTTCAGTTTTTGGTCTGCTTCAGTAGCTGCCAAGCAGAGAGGAGCCCACGTCAAGTAGGTTTGAGGCAGCAGCTGTAGCAGCAATTGAAGTAGCTGGTTTAAATGTTAAGTAAAAAAAGTTAAGTAGCTGGTTTAGTTACCCATTCACTAAACTCAATAAAGTAATTTTTAAATGGCTTCTATAACCTCATACACAATGGTGTCCTCCTTGGTGTTTCACAAATGAGCTTGTTTGACAGATATCCCATGAAGGAACCCAGGGCTGGATCCTAAAGCCAGGTGTTGTGGCCATGGTCTGGCCAAACCGGAGCACCTCTGTATGGCAAAGGTTAAGTGTGTCCTTGTGTGATCTCCTTGACAGGGTTTGGAAGATGTGGCACCTTAGGGGAGAAGTCTTCAGTTGTGAAATGTGTTAAATTCAAGCTCCTGGGGAATTACAGGAGGTTATGAGTGGCTGAAGGATTGTGGTGGAAGGCAGGGGGCTGGTCAGGGGTGCCAGGATGAAGTGGCTTTTCTCGATGCTTTGGTTGTGTGTCACTGGTGCATCACATCTGAGGTGCATTGCAAGTGTTTAGATTTGAACACAGATCTTTACAGTGACTTGAAATCTTAGTGGTGCTAGATGCTAGACGTTTTCTAGGTTTTTTTCCCTGCTCTTACATTACTAGAGGAAAAATAACCAAGCAAATGGTACAAAACAACCAGCTGATGCCTGTGGCTAGCCATCTGATTTATGGTATTATGGATTAAGACTTTCCTTTACGTAGAAGATGGGAAGAATTAAGGGCTTTTCTGAACTGATTGTACTTTTTTCCTGCTCCTCCAACAGCGTTGTTTGTATTAAGTTTTAGTTTAGTTGATCACAGAGGTGATCTTTTAACCAACTCATTAAATCAGTGTCTCTTCACAATGCCATTATAATTACTTTAAACTGGTGTGTGCTGTTTATATACGTCTGCCCTTGCGTCTGTAGGGTTCGACGCCTTGGTCTTTGCAGCGATCCATGCATATGTTTGACTGGCAATACCTCTTCAGGATGAATGCTCGGCTCTGCAGGACTGAGACAGCGTTTGCTAATAGCAGCACAAATGTTTCTGGTGTCTAGCTGTGGGGAGAGATGATAACGAGTTCTTCGGCTTGCTTCAGCGTTATTCCCAGGACGGAAGTTAATGACTAGCAAACAGCATCGCAGGGGATAGGGAATGTAGAAGTCCTGCCTGTGCATCTCTGTTGGGAGTCCCATATAAAGCTATTCTGTTGAGTTAATTTGATAAACACTTCAGGAAATTCCAATTGGGAAATTGCAGTATGCTTAATGCCTCTATGCAACACGCAGTGAGCTGGGTTTGACTCTTTGTCTGCCTTTGGCAGCTGCAGGAATGAAACAGAACCCTCAGCCCAGTTTTCCTTCCCATTTACTGAAGTGTCTCAGAAATGAGATGGAAAGGGGCTGCTGGGCAAACTGGTGCTGGAAATATTTCAATAAGAGCATCAAAGTATGGATGAGAAATGGTTTTGAGTGTGATCGAGAGAAGGTTTTGAACAACTAAATTAATTAATATATTGGGTTACAGTGAATCTAGTCAAAACCAGCCCTTTCAACTGGAAATACCAGAATTTTAGAATTCTGGAATGGTTATAATTAGTCCCGGGCTGGCAGAATTACTGGAGTGGCAGCCGTAAGTCACAAACTGTATTAACAGGTAGTTCAGAACCAGCATCGAAGTCTGTTATTATTTTATTTTACTTCTTTCTCAACAACAGGTTCCCTATTTTGAATTATGGTTCCCCATCCTGGAAGGAAGCAGTCCTGTGTGCTTTGCTTCCCTAGGGGAGTGGGGGCGAGGAGTCCTGCGATGTCACGGCTCAGGGGACCAGGCGCCTGCATCCTGACCATGCTGGGGCTCCCGCATCCCAGCGGAGCAGGGGGTGCAGGCTCCCCGGGGCCAAGCCACCCTCATCGCCAGCCTCGAAGGACGCGGTAGCTCTGATGGTAGAAACATGGAGGTTTCTTGTTAAAGGTTCTGATTTGTGTACTTGAGCAGGAGTGTTAAACTGAGTTAAAGGAGTGGTAGTGGGGGTCTTAATATCCGTGTCTGATATGTAAGGCGATACATGAGGAGCCTCTTAGCAGCCAGCCACACAGTTTTAAAACTTAATTTTTCCTCTAAAAATGCACAAATAAATGTGGCCAGCTCATTGATTTGCAGCAACAGCCGTAAACCAAGAGGTGTCTCTGTCCCATCGCCTACTTACGGTGTTGTCATTCAAGGTTTCCATCCCTGCGGCTGAAAAAAGAGAAGCCAGCCGGGGACTTGTGTGAATGCTTTCTTGTCAGATTCATCATTCAGATTTTGGGGCAATTAAAATTTTAGGGCAATTCAGACATTTTGCAATTAAAGGTAAGGACTGCATGTAGTCAGGGATACCTGCTCAATTGTCCTCCTCCATCAACCCACCTCTTCCTCGGCAGCAGCTTCCTAAAGTTAAGCTTCCGTGGAGGGACTCACGTTTGCTCCGGGTATCAGGCAGAGTTTGCTGTACGCGTGTTTGATAACCAGCAAAGACACAGGGTGAGAGAGCAGGATGATAGCGGAGCTCTTGCCTGTTACGCTGTGGATCTTTGCTAAATGTGCGTTTGAGAAGAGTGTTTTAGCTGAAAATGCGTAGAGGAGAACAATCCTTCCTTCTTGTGCAAACAGTGGACTCGTACATTAAAATACTTATCCCGTCTCCATTCTTTTTTCTGGTCAGTGAACTAGAAGGTGCTTGGCCTCTGTCTCTGCCAGGGTTTATTTCAGGATGGGGAAATAAGCACCACAACTGTTACTGAGTGCCAGTTGTTGGGAAGGGAAAATTCATACACAAGACCTGGAGCAATTGTTCTCGTATTTATAAACACTTTAATACAACAGGCAAAGTCAGAACATGCTTCTTCGTGGTACTTCAGATTCTTTCTGTTCTCATGTGAGAAAACGTTCAAACCCAGAATAAACTTCTTAAAAGCAGATATTCGTAGATGAATAGAAAGTAGATATCGGTCACTTCTCCAACATCATTTAATTTTGTTTTATCTTCCAAGATTGTGTTATTTCTTCTTTTGCTAGGTGCAATTTCACAAAGTAAGATTGATCAAAAGTCACAGGCCAAAGGGCAGCTCGTGAGGATGCTTGTAAGTAAAGATACGGAGATACTAGTCCTGCTCTGGAGCACATGCATGATTTCACACGGAGCAAGTCCACTGGCTTTAAAATACTGTATCAGCAAAATTTAGTAGTGTTTGCAGAGAATGGAGGCTGAATACTGAAAGCAAAATAACTTGCAGCTGCTTCCAAGGTGAAGGAATGGTGGCTGAGGGGAAATAAAACCCTGTAACCAGAAGATAGATTTTGGGGCATTGGGCAAACCTTAATTTTTGGGATAGCCGTAACTGAGCCTGAATTGCTCAAGCAGGCTATAAAAAGTCTCTTTTTCCGTTGCACCATCTGAAGGCCACAGCAATCCCTGAAGCGTGTAGTGTCATCTGCCTGCAATTCATCTGCTCTGTCCTGGAAAGGAGAAGAGCAAATTCACCCTACTGGCATTTGAACCTGTGGATTTAAGGAATATTTTACTGGAGATTAGACCGCTAAGCCATTCCTTCTGGCTGTTTAAACAGTTTTCTTCTCAGAAGGACACGGGAGTGCAAATATTATTGTTAACTCTACTTGGAGGTAGGAACTGTGTATTTCTATCGCTGGTGAGTTTGTTTTATCAGCCACTTGGTTTTTGGAGGGATAGCAACATTTTGGTTAGGAATGCCTTACGGCTGCTGCTTAGATTTTGGTTATTCTTTTTCTGTTGGATCGTTTTTGATCACCAGAAAGTTTTCTTTCTCCTTTGGTTATCTCCCTGTCCCCCAGGTGCCGGGGAAGATCAGAGCAGCTCAGGAGCTCCGCAGGCTTCCTGGGGTGCCCAGATGGGTGCGGATCTGTTTGTAATCTCCTCACCACAGGTTGGCTACTGCAAATTTGCATGGTGTGGGGATATGGAACAATGTCACTGACCAGTTGTTGCCTTCATTTCACTTATCAAAAGTGGGACATGAACTCACACTAAGAAGCGGAACGGCTGACCTCATAGCATTGATCTTTGCCTTACTTGGTATAACCATTCAGAGGTAAAGGAAAAGGCTTCTGAACCTTGATGAAACTTGTCTTTAATTCCTTCAAACATTTTCTTCTTTCTTTTTTCCCTTCCTTTTTTTTTTTTCTTCCTTTCCCCTTCCCAGCACAGCTAGTTGGTTTTTTTAATACCCAAACCACTGCCCGCTTGTATACATTTGGTTTCATATTCATGATATTTTCCAAAAATAATAATGATATATCAAGCAGAGAAACTGCCTCAAACATGCAGATAATAATTAGGGGACGTTTTTCACTATGAGGCAACGTATTCCTAAAATACCTTTGCGGCCTGCTGCCTTTTGTTTTAAATAATTCTCGCTATTTCAGTTTTTCGGTCCGGCTGTTCGCCCGTTGCTGCAGGGTACCGTTTGTAATTTGCTGACAACAGAGGGCAGAGCGAGTTTATGTTTTAAAGGAAGAGAAATCGCTGTCAGAGGAGTCAATGATTATTTTTTTTTCAAATGTAAGCCTCATCTTATTGAAAGAGATGATAGCAAGTACTTCTCTGTTTAAATCGGCTCTGCAGAACTCATGGATGTCTAAGCATTTCAAGGGCTTGGTTGCTATCTTAGATCCTCTTTTATAAAGCAGATAAGGCAGTTAATCTATAAGTTTGTATTTATTTAGATTGATTCAAACTCTTTTTATTAACTGTTTATTTAATTTTAGCCACCCAATATGGCTCTGGCAAGCTCTCAGCATACTTCTGGCTGCCTTGACTGTCTAAAGAGACTTTTGGCAGGGTCTTAGGTCTGGGATTTGCACGCTTTTTCCATCCTAACAAGCATGCTTGAGGCGCCTAACCATACTTAGAAAATAAAAAAGGAACAAACTTCACTTAACCATGAAAGGAGTAGGAAGGGAATCTGTTGCTGCCGTTATTACCTCTGCACGCCTTGATCCAATTCGGACTTTGATGCTGAAGAAGTGGCAACCTGGTTTCTGGGGCACTTAAAGAAAGGCACAAAAGTGTCCTAAACTGTCTTTGTCATTACTGCTTTATTTTATTTAAAGGGGTAAAGCACAGATTGGAGGGTATAGTTGTAAAGTTTTGCAAGTGTTCATAGTTATCTGGCAAGGTAACACGTTGCTTGTGGAATGGACTGCAATACTAGCTTCATATTTTGAAGGCTTTTGCTAAATTTATTAGTTGTTTACTGCAAATTCAGTGCTACTGGCCTGGGTTTCGTATTGCTCTGTATATGGACAGTCACCTATGGAAAATACTTGCAGGTCCCATCAGAGCTGTGCATTACATCTCACAGATAACTCGGTACTTCACAGCAAGTACGTGGTCTTGAATTTTCCCTCTCTTGGTGGTGCATTTGAGTTTCCCAGTACATCCGATGTGTAGACAGAACATAGACTACTTCTGGTTTAAGCTGATCCCAACTGAATTATTAGGGGCATCGTTAAGCCAGTGGCTAAGGACTGTCTTCATTTAGAATAAGACATTGGAAATTCCATGTACATCCTTTATATGGAAATGTTTATATAATATAAACTTCTGCTTAGTCAAGCAACTCTTTTTCATCTGGACAGTCTCTCCATACAATGCATCATTCCAGACAATAGATGAAGTGTTTTAGCGGTGGTAAGCAGTGTGTGTGTGTATGTGTATACATATTAAAAATATATATTTATATATATTCAACCACATGTGAAATGTCCTTTCATTTCCAGCCTTTTAAGGGGAGATTGTATCGCACAGCTACCTACCCCCAGCAGGATGTTTAGCTCCCATGTTCTAATGCCTCAGAGCTCATGTTTGGAAATGGGAGGAAGGCAAATCACCTGCATGTTATGAATGGGCCAATCTATCCCTTAGAAGCTGTAATTAAAGCTATGCTCTGTGTCGCAAAGAATACAGGGAAATCACTTTGAAATGGTGATCGTGTGAATAGTAGCTGCTTAAAATACTGCTACTAATAGAAAATTCCTGAAGACAATATTCATCTAATGTCTAAACTTTTGCACGGTCTCTGTGTAGCAGCGGACACACAGTGTTGCCCAAAATAAGTTTTACTGTTTCAAATGACTGCAAATAAAAATTGCAAATGCCTTTGTCATTTGTGCATACGGAGATGTGCTCAAAAAGATCTATTCTAAAACTATTTGTTGTACAGCTGCTTTTAGGGATGAAAGGAAGGTGAAGGCAGCACAACAGAATGCTCTTTATGTAATACTTGTAACTATGATGTAAATAATTTAGTCTAGATCATATTCCAGTATTTCCTTCTCACTTTAAAGGAGACACAGGAACACCCTGTCTCCCTTACCTACCACATGCACTGTCCAAAGGTGGATTTTGTGTATTTAACTGTCAAGTTTCCAGCTCCCTGTTTCCCATGCTGTGAGACGGCTGCCTTGTGCTGTTTGCATCACCGAGGTACCCAGGAACTTCAGAAGCCACGTGAGTCTTCGCTGCATCAGTGCAACATACATTGCCCTGAGGAGTTGGAGCAGCTCCTGCAGCTCAGATACGGATTAAAAAAATACGAGTATGTGAAATAATGTGTGCCCCAGTATGGCTGTCTTCGGCATGAATTACTGTGTGCTGAAGGATTCCCTCCAGAGGGGCTTTTCCCAAGTAGGCAAAGTTATCACGTAAGGGACCGCAGCGTCTACGCTATAGGTGAAATGGTTACAGACGAGCAAAGCCGTGCTGGCTGTTTGGTGCCTAGGTGAGAGCTGCTTGTCCCACAGTTCTCATTCAGCTGTCATGTCAGTATTACTTTTGTACAGGAAATGCTTTCCAGTTTTACACTGGTTTTATTCATGCCTGAACACTGTGAAAATTCAAATGTGGCTTAAAGATACGTGCTGCAAGAGTTGCACTCTAAGCGTGAATTGTTGGAATTGGTTCTGTAGAGCCACAGCCATTAGGTGGATCCTTGCTGGTTGTACGTTCAGCTCTGATAATTTTTAATTCAAAGGCAGTGCTCAGGGGGGCCTGATGGCTCCCTACAGCTGCCTGGTGGGGGCTGTGGGCAGTGAGGGGTCGGTCTCTGCCCCCAAGGAACAGCGACAGGACAAGAGGGAACAGCCCCACGTGGCTCCAGGGGAGGTTCAGGTTGGGTGTCGGGGAAAATGTCTGCACTGGGAGGGTGGTCAGGCACTGGGACAGGCTGCCCG
>JAVJGJ010000002.1:21578202-21609274 GCA_035590215.1 Microhierax caerulescens
GGTCACCGTCCCTGGGGGTGTTTAAAAAACCTGTAGATGCAGTGCTTGGGGACATGGTTTAGTGGTGGCCTTGGCAGCGCTGGGTTAACAGTTGGAGCTCCATGATCTCAAAGGCCTTTTCCAACCTAAATGATTCTACTAAAAGGTTTCTTAGATAAAGCACTAATTTGTCCCCAAATGTTAACAAGTTTAGCTGTGAATTTTGAATGTATGCCATTGTAAACAATTTCAAAATGCAGTCTGTAATGTTGCTTTGGAAGCAGAAATGCCAAATGCAACTAGAGGAAATGGGTGGATTTATTTGAGCGGCACAGTGCTGCTCCTCGCAGGCTTCCTTCGGGGGAAGACTAGAAGAATTCTCATCAAGTTCCAGTCGGGCCAAGTGAGAATAGCTTTTATTTCTGCTCTTGGGCTCTTAATAGTTATAGTCACAGATTTGGTTGCCTGTATCATTTCCTGGTGTTGGGGTAATTTGGAATAATGAAATAACGTGCTCAGTGGCACAGGTGAGGTCAATTACCCATGGTTTTGGTATGACCTGGTCATGTATTTGGGAGTTTTTGGTAGATCCACAACTTGCCACTTGGTTTGGCCTGGCTGGTAAATGAGTAGAACTCCTCTGGGCATTATTTGAAGTTTGTTACTGCGTTGTCTTGTGAAGCTGTGGCTGAATCTGGATAAAACTGACTTGAAGACGAGCAAGCGAGATGGCACGGCTGTGTGTGGTGTTCGGGTGGCCCTTGAGCCCCTCGCCCCCCGGAGCAGAAAGGAGCAGGTGCCTTGCAGTGGCACACACAAAAAAAGGATCATCGCTACATGTAACTGTGGAAAATGGATATTGTAAGTGTGAAAAGTTTCCCGACATTCAGTCTGAGCTTTCTTTTTAGTGATTTTCCTTCTATATACTCTTACCCTACACAATTTTTACCTTCCTGATGACCTGGACGCCATTTTGTTGGTGATTTCCTTGGGCTTTCTGCAGCGGCGTGTTGGACGGTGGCTGTCTGCACCTGGGATTTCCTCAGAACATACAGTGAGCTGTAGGAATAACTTGGTAGAGCTGATCTCCCTCTGTGGGCAAACTGGAAAGGCTGAAGGGGTCGGGGGTGTTTCCAGAGCTTCGTTTAGTACCTTCTGATGAGTTGGCATATTCCTGGTTGAAATTTTCATCCAGGATGGACAACCAGCAAAGGCCAGTTTTGTGTCTGACCGGAGCATGCGGCGTATATTTTATAATACAAAATGTCTCATTCATAACACTGGGTCTTTCTAAAAATACGTTTTGTTTCAGACGGTGTTTATTGATGCAGGTATAAGTGAAAGTCATACAGCCTGTTTTCACAGCATCTCAAAACAAATAGTGACTGAATCTGACTTTAATATGTAGATCTATAAAATAATAGACGAGAGCAAACCTTACAGTATTACCTATTCTCTAGTGTATGTTTGCTCAGAAGTGTTTTGCAGTCAGCAGGTGGTATATTTTATGCCCTTAATTTTCTCTTGCAATATGAAGGCACCTTGCCATGTCACCTCTACAGCAGTATCTTACTGTTGCTTGTGGAAGGTACTGAAGTCACTGTTTTCATTTTTAACTTTAAAAAGTTAATAGTCAAAAAACAAGAGGCAAAAATAATCTGCTTGTTTGCCTAATATGGGCATGGATATTATTATCCAAATAAGTGATTTAATTTCAGATAAAGTAAGCACCTGTATTTCTGTCCCTGTATTGCTGGGCGCTTTTTTTTTTTCCTTTCTTCACTGTTTTTATTATTTCCCCCCTGCACAGAAAGCCTGAATGCCAAGAAAATAGCCTGGAAGGATATTAATCTTCTTCTCCAAAAGCTGTCAGATCCTCAAATATGTTTTATTTGAAATGCGTAAGATTCCCTAATGAGGCTCCCGGGCTGCAGTAGAGACCAGAGCACACCCGTGGGTTTTATGGTGCATCGCAGAGGCAGGCGTACGTGTTTGACCTGCTGGTTCTGGGAGCACGGTGAATGGCAGAGCTATGTAAGGCAAAGTCTCAGCGATGGGCCTTCTGTCAAGGGGAGTTCACTTGCTTTGGAGCCGGCCCAGACGTCGGTGTAAACTGCAGCGTGTGAGTGCAGCAGAGGAAAAAATGCATCCCCTCTGCCAGATCTCCCGCTGCAACAAAAGGAATATTTCCCCCCCTTCTGTGTCTTGCTCCATGTTCTATCTTTTTAACAGCTTCATTTCCTTTCTTTTCAACATATCTATCAACGAAATGCTTTCCATCATTTCAGGCTATTTTTATCCTCTTATCGTAGTTATTTCCTTGGGTAAATAGTTTCCTGGCGGTGCTGCTGGAGTATGCTGCTGGGAGCTGGAACGCGCGTTGTGGTGCAGTAGGTACGGGCTGTGTGGGAGGTGAGAGGCAGTGCTACAGCAATCCTTGGCTTTTTTTGCCTGCTTCAAATAAAACAGCTCCCATGTCAGCAGGATGGTGCCTTGAAGGATGAAAAAAAGAAAAAAGAAAAGAAAAGAAAAGAAAAGAAAAGAAAAGAAAAGAAAAGAAAAGAAAAGAAAAAGCCACTAAAACCGAAGCCCAGAAAACCTACTAAATTTTATGGATGTAAAATATATTCAAGGAGTCAAAAGGCAGAATAACTAATTTTTCCAGTTTGTCTAGCTGTGCAATCAGCTGTGTGCTCTTTGCTGGCTTGTAGATATATTCCCCTCTACCCTGCAGTTGATTTAGAGTGACAGATCTAAGTACCCACAGGGAGAAGGTGGCAAGGCGTGGAGGCTGTAGCACAGACCTTTGATTACTGTCTTGAGAGATTATGATATTTTGCCTAAAAAAAATAAAAAGTCACTGTAAACAAGTGGGGACTGACAATCTCCGCTATGCACAGGAGGAGTGTGGAAACCATGGTACCTGTTGTTCAAGCTCTTGCAAGCTTGTGATCCCATACGTGCCTCTTTATGTGCTATTTGTTATGAGTGTGTTCTGGCTTGGTTCAATTATTTTGAGGGGTTTTGCATGCTGTTCCATCCGTGAGGAAATTAATTGTTTCCCCACATGCCTTTTTGGGGGGATTTTTATCAAGATAAGCTGGAAGCATTTGTTCTGCTTTCTTACTGAGGTTTTACTGGATTTATAATCCCTTGAAATTTAATAGGCGTGTGGAGGAGGGAATTACACAGGTGTCTCTGCACATCACTGGAATGAGCAGTTCTGTAAGTCTTGAAAGCTTTTTCTAGAAAATGCCATCATTTTCCCTAGATTTTAATACAAATTGAGCACATCAGTAGCAGAGCAGGAACTGCTTTAAAACAATGCATATCGTGTGTCAAACTACTGTGTAAAGGGAAGAAAAATATATAAGTGCTTTTTTAATCTTAAAAAAAGCCCCTTACTTTGTTGGGGCTTACGTTAACATTGAAATGCATTAGCTGTATGACTTCTTAGCGTTACACTGGAGAAAAGGCATTTTACTCATTTCTGTTACTGGGTCATTTCTCGTGCACACTGTATTCAAACTTGTGAATTTAAAATCTTAAAAATACTCTTGCCTTCCTTAAACACACAGCAGATGACCTGAAGAGGTGCTGGTGAGCATCCTTAAGACAGAAGCAAGTTTTTTAGGTCCTCTGTTGTCAAAAAGGGCTGCCTTGAAGTGAATACAGACTGTCATACAAGTTCCAAAATGGCTGTATTGGAAACGTAACCTTCATTGCGTTTTAATCAGTCTTGTGGTTATTCACCCAGTCTGGATACTCCTTTTTTTTCTTTCCCTATGTTTCTAGCCAAACAAATGTCCTGGGCCAGTTGAAATATAGATAGGGCAAACGGGTTTTAGAAGTTGTCTGGTAACTTCCTTGGAGCTGCAAGATATATTTGATATTCAGTGCTGCCTGTGAAAAATGAGTTTCCCAACTAAAAGGCACGAGTCCATGTGAGAATCCCAGGGGCTAGGAGCAGAGCTGTGAATCTCACCAAAGTCAATTTGATCATGGTTGAATTTGAAGGTCATTTGAAACAATTTGGCTGCAGATGAAGTTAGAGAAAAATCTAGAAAAAAGCATGGTTGGCTTGGTGGTGTGGTGAGATACTGCTCTTTGATGGCAGGCAAACTGCACGCATATTTGCACTGCAGCTTCCCTTTTATTGCCACCTTCAATTGTAACTGGATGTTAACGTTGGAAACGTTATGTCATGAAGCTGAGGAGCTGGTGTGATGCCACCGCAGTTCCCCTGTCCTCGGGGTTCCTCCCCGTTGATTCCCAGAGTGCCAAGAGCTCCGTTGCTGTTTGCTTTTCGTTTCTTCCCCTTGATTCGTGATTCGTGCCTTTGAGTTATGCCATGCTCTTACTATTCAAGATTAAGGCTTAAAACTCGGCTTTATCTTTGATTGCAGCATTCTCATATCCATTTTGTACTTTTTTTTTTGTTTATTTTGTTATGTTATTTTTTTAACAATAGGTTTCTAATTTTGCCTTCTATTCTTTTAGCTATAATAGCATGTATTACCTGGCTTGACTTAACAAAATAATGATCGTTACCTAGAAATAACTCTCCAGTGGAAATGTCTAGTTATCACTTCTTTGCTTTTAGGCTCACTGGCATTTGGTGCCTTTTTCTTAAATTTATTTTTGTAGTATTATTCCAGTAAGTTACATTTATTAATATCTTAGAAATATAAGCCGTAACATTGTCTTTGCATGTTTCTGATTGCAATAGGATTATGGCTCTGAAGGTTTGTTACTTGTAAAATTATACTGCTCTAATTGGCAGTTGCTATTAATTAGTAATGAATGTTAGGATTAAGAGGACCCTTGATCTGTTCCCCAAAGCTCTGCAGGTAGGTTAGGGTCAAATCTGTTTTTGCTATTGATGTCTTTCTAGTGCAAGCACTGTTAAGGAGGATGAAGGCTTCCTTCTGTCTCGCTGCCTCTTTGGGCTTCAGTAGCACGTGAACTGCTCAAAGCTTTTATTTTGAGTCCCTAAGCAGGTGCTGCTGTTTTCTTCTTGCATCAGGCCTGTAGGATATTGGGGATCGTTAAGGAAAATGTGTGATACTCAATGTCAAGAAACCACAGTGGGGTGCAAATTGCTTTTAATTGAGACTTCCCCCCCGCTCTCTTTTAAGCAGGGCAGATCAATTTTAGACAAATTTGAATCAACCACTGAATAAGCATCTACCTAGAGCAAGAATTTGGGGTATTACAGAGCTGCTCATTGCATTGAGCACCAGATCACCACCCATGTCCTAGCCCCGGGAGAAATCAAAGATGACTGTGAAATGCTGTTGTGTGAGCTGCACCTGACGATCCACCCTTGTTCACCCTGAATAACCTTCAAATATCAGTGGGCTTTCTTCTGTCAGGTGACTAAAAGCTGTGCGTGTTTTTTTACCTGTTTACTGATACTTGGGTGCTTTGTCATGTAGACGTGTTTGTATTTCATACCACAGAGAATTCTCTCTCAAATCTGCCACGTGACCTGAAAGTGTTACTAAGGGGAGCCCTTAAACTTATAAATCAACTTCCCAAATGCATCCTACAGCTCACAGCAGTCACTCACATTTTCACATCATGAAACACACAAGCTAAAGGGCGGTAAAAATAAAATCAATTAGAAGAACTGTGGGGAATCTAGATATTTCTTTTTTATTATTTTAATTTTGCTGTTAATCCCACTCCAAAACTTTATGCCATGGCTTGCAACCAAGGGAGGCTAACTTCCCGGCTTTATCGCTGTTTTGCACTAGCACGTGTGTCTTATCTAGGGCATGGAAAACAAACGACAGTGCTTTGGAAGAAAGGCAACATTATTTGTACCGTGGGGTGTGAATTAGAGCAGACTCTTAAATTGGTGTTGTCAAGTCGGTGGGTGAAGAGAAGAGGAAACAAGATTCAGCTTTCTCTTGTTTAAATACATCGCCTTAATTCCACCTCAGAAATCTAAACAAATGATGGTACAGCCACCGTTTTTCATTAAAAAAAAACAACAGTGAGGTGGAACAGGAGGTTGCCTGTCACTACGCTAGTGGTTGTTTTCCTAGTCCGTGGGAGAGCCAGGGCTGGATGCCCATCCCCAGGGGATGAGGTATGAACCTGCATCTCTTACGGGAGGGTCCAGGAGCATTTGGTTGCCATATTCAGGGTAGGGGTTACCTCATCCTCTTTTTTTTTTTCTACATCCTTGGAAAACAAACATAAATCCTAGGTGCTCCTTCACGAGAACGTACTGCCTTGCCTCCGGGTCAGTGCTGTAACCAGCACACACTCGAGCTTCTCGCTACCTTCTGCCCAAAGCCAGGGCAGGAATTTTGTACGAAATGAAATACTGACAAGAAGAGAGGAGCCTCCTTGGCATGGGGTAGGAGCTGGCGATTGCGACATGCAGTGGGCTTGGGCAAGGGTTGGCTTCGAGTAACAGCCTGGGACTGGGCCAGCAGGAGGCTGAGCTGCAGTGCTGCTGTGGAGTCCAAAACCTCTGGTGCTTCACGTTTTGTTTTTTAGATTTGCCCATGAAAAAAACCATATTTTTTAAAATTTATACTGCTTAGTATATTCAATTGGAACTCATTCCCAGGGATAGTTTAACCAAAATTAGGTTTTAATGGATAATTTAGTTGCTGAAAAACCTGTGCAGCTCTGATGATCAGAATTTTCCAGTCATCATTAGGTAACTTGTTTGTGGCAGTGAGGTCTGTGAAATGACTGAATGATGCAGTTTGTCTTTCTGGCACTGATAATGGCTACTGTTTTCTCAGTTATCATGAAATCTGAGGAATCGCAGCTGTGGGGTGAAAGAGCACCACTGTGTATGAAGTTTGCGTACTGAAGCCTTTTAAAAATTGTCAAGTAATCATGAATAAATAGAAAATGCTGTCATAGATGGAACATATTGGTGCATCAGGTGTTCTAAGAATAGCACTACAGGAAGCACTACGGAAAATAATACCAATGTTTAGTGGAAAAATGTCTGCCCGTACCTGAACGGGTATATTTACTATTCGTCATCACTGAGAGCCAAAGTTTTGTGGTTTAAGACCAAACTTCTGATTTTTAAGGAAAAATTATCTGTACATCCTATTGCCTGGCTTTCTAGCAAAATGAGCCATATTGTTATTAAGCTGCTGCATCAGCACTGAGTGGGGCTTTTTGCCTTTGTTTATTAGCAGCAAGTTGTGGAAAATCAAATTAGCAACAATTCTGCGTCTGGATAAGAAACTAATTCTGAAGTAAGTAGGAAGCAGGTAAAGAATAGCAACTCGAGCCAAGTTCTCATGAGCGATTTCGACCTCCTGTGTGAATTCCCAGCAAAATACCATGTAAAGGAAGCGTTGGAGTTACAGGGTAGAGATCCCTGAGGTTCCTTACCAGACCGAAGGGAATAATAGAGGACTTACACAAATGTACTGTAATAATAAAAATGTAAATGGGTTTTCAACACTTTTAATTGATAGCTCTCACTTGATTTGGCAATATATTTCACAGCATTTAATCCCAGGTACAATTTAATGAGTAAGATGGCAGCCAGAGAGGCTGGGCAAACAAGTTGTTAAAGTTCCTGGTTGCCATCGGTGTATTTGTTTTCAAACTGGGTCTCTCAGTCTGTTTCCCATCACAACGTCCTCAGAAGACCTTGCTCTAGCTTTTTAAAAAAGCTTTGGTATGTGTTCTTCCCACAATATGTACAAGTATTTCCATTAGAGTTAATCAATCAACACCAAATAACAAATGCTTTTACCATTAATGGGAGCAATGGGCCTGCGAGGAGGACGGAACCATGGTGTAAAGGCAGCACAAAGAACAGGAGGAAGGGCTGGGGGGGATTTTCTGTTTGATAATATCCCAGGCAGGTCTCGTGTCAGATTTGTATGGTAGCCTTTCGAGGTAGAGCTGGATTAGGGGGTCGTAAAATGTGCAGCTTGTCTTCCAGTTATTTACTTTGCCAGGTAATGGAAGTGGGAACGAGGTATTAAAGAATTTAGGGATGGGAGGAAGAGAAAAGAATAATTCATTGAAGAAACATCCCACCTTTTTCCATTTATCCATGTAGCATACCGGATGCACATTTTCAGCACATTCCACCTGCGGTACTTGGTAGTTCAAACTGCAATTTCTGCTTTTCACGTAGCAGCGGTCAGGTCTGGTGCATTTGCAGATCTCTAATTTAAGCATAAGGAGATGTGTAATTAGCTGGTAGCAGTACCCGACCTTTTACGTGAACCTGTAGTTGGTAAAGGGCCGTGGCACGTGGAGGCCAGCAGGTGCGAGATGTTCGCCGGGCGCTGGGCAGAGCTGGTGGGTGCAGGGGACACCCCGAGCTCCTGTGGCCACCCCAAAGTGACCCTTGGTGCCTGACGGTTAGCCATATGAACGTACGCGGGTCTTGCCACAGTAGTAAGTAAGGCAAGTAGTAAGTAAGGAAGAGGTGACTTAAAAAATGTGATTGATGGATTCCGGGACATCTGAACATGTAGCGGCTGTGAGCGGTGCCGTGCGCCGAGGGCTCCGCACGATGGCCCGTCCACCCAGTGCTGTGCCCCTCTGCCTCCCACCGCCGAAGCCCACGTGGCTGGGCCATGGGGTGGGGGGGTGGGGGGAGCGGGGAGGAGAGGTGTGTGCATTTACTGCTCTGCCTGGCGTACAGTGGGTTATTTCCAGGTGTGTCATTTTCTCCTCCTTTCTTTTAGCTGAGAGACTCCCTTAGCTGCAGTTTGCAGCAGTGAGCACTCCAGCTTTTCTTTGACAGCAGCGAGGTGCGAGCTTAAAAGTAGCTAATTATATGTTCCTGGGATTAGGGGGTTTGTATACACAATTAGTGCAGTTTTCTTAGGCTGATTTATAGGCAGTTTCTCTGCATCGTTCGTGCACAAAGGAAAAACGGATCCATGTTTGGCCAGCGATGATTTATTTTTTGCAATCACTATTGCAGCATTCAAGCAAGTATTAAGTATTTTTCCAATGTAGTAATAAACTTAGTGATAAGGAGTATGTGTATTTTAAAGATTATCTGAAGCTAGTGGTAGCTTTTGTTTAAAAAAAAAATGTTATCTTAAGAAACAAATCTCATGTGTTTCAAGAACTTTTTTCTTGAGTTTTAGTATATAATACTTCATCTTGGGGAAGAAAACTACAGGATTAGACTGGATCTTTTAATTCTATAACCTCCAATTTTAAAAAGTTACAGCAACTATAGTGTTTGGGTTTTTTAAAGAAGCTACTATTTTCCATGACAATGAGGGTAATTTTATTAACACATTTCACTGTGAAATTTTAGGGATTCATTCAGTTGACTAGGTGAGTAAGAGTCTTTTCTTCGTTATTTAACCCCAGTCTCAAGTAAGGGAGAGGTGTCCTGTGGAGCACTTTGTGATTCATGTTAAGCTGAAACATCTAAATTTCAGGTCCTTTTCTTTTAAGCAAACACTTGTGTATTGCTTCATGTGGGTAGTTCTGTTACAAACTTCCCTTGAACTACGCATGGATGACTTGAATAGGTGGCTCACACGTGATACCGTGAGGAATTCCTGTATAATCTTAAACAGTAAATTCTCAGAATGCGATATACAGCGTGAGTAAAAAGTCACTGGTGTGGGATAAGGATGATGGTGTTGCCACTAATATTTTAATTAAATTCACTAAAGAGTGTTCTTATAGCATTTCCCAATTTTGTTCTTGTTAGTTTAGGATTAGTGACGTATATTTTGTTCTATTCACAGCAAATGAAACGTTGTACTAGAGAGGTTTTTCACTTGGTAGAAAAGCAATTGTCTAGGAAAAGAACTGCATTTTAAAAAACCCAACCAACCAACTGAAAAACTATACCCTCCCAAACTGGGAGTATCTTACTAAACACAAAAATCTGATTCCTGCTGAGAGCCTTTTTGTTCAGTAAGCTTAAATGACGTAGGTTCAAAATATGCCATGGGCTCTGATGACTGTTTTGTAAATATATCACACATTAAAATTTCTGTAAGTAGTTCAGATTTATTTGCTTGTTTTGTTGTTGTTCTCAGGACAATAATTCCCTATAGGATAAAGCAGCATTATTCATACCTTTGAAGCCATACGTTGGCTTTACCAGGCTTCCAGGTGGAGTGAGGAAAACCTCTGCTTTTTCCCTGTTTTCTTCCTCTGTCTTGCTTAATGGGCCACATACGTTTCAAATCAGTTTTGCAGATGTAATTTAAAGAAAAATACACATACAGAGTATTCTTCAACTATAATTAATAACAAGCATCATGAGTCATTTATTGTTTGCAAAGGCGTTGAGACATTTATTAATGTCACATTTTACTAATGATTTAAGAAAGGATAAGTTAATAGCTCTGAGTTACGACCCATAGATGATATTGACTCATTTAGTAGTTTGTAATGTTGACTTGAGTATACTTCTGTAGCGTTAAATGCGCTGGCCTGGATTTGATATAATATTCACACACATGCTTAATTTGGGAAGTTATGGAGAGGCTTAATCCTATTCACACATTTGCGTTCGCTGCATTTGCTGGGGAACATCACACAGTCATAATTGGAAGGATGTTCATTAAGAATATTTCATTAATATATAATGAGTGCCATAAATACAGCGACCTTTGAGATAATTGTCACTTGCATGTTTTGATTCATTACTGCATTTTCCTCTTGTTTATTCATCAGGCATGAAAATGTGTGAATTTCTTAGCTTCCCGATGCCTAGCAGTATATCCTGTGTTCCGTGAGAACTTCTAAGGGATTTTACGGAGAGTCTAATACTAGCTCTGGTTTCAGTACTAGAGACGACAGAAAGATGGAATTAAGTGCTTTGGTTAGTGCGGCAGTGATTATCCATCACTTCATCTTTGTGAATTTAAATGTAAATATGTAAACAGACTTCATATCTCTTGCAGGCATGGAGGTGCAGGTAGGCGTACCCCAGCCTACCCCGATGCTCCGCAGTGTTCCCACTGGTTGGAGAGCAGCGGCACCAGCACAAGGCTCACGGCATCTCTGCCGCTGCCGGGGTGAATGTCGTGGCCTGCGCCGAGCTCGGCACTGCCGATCGCCATCACGCTGGGGTAGAGCCAGCGTGGGCATGTCGACCTGAGCCGTCATCACAGCTCATTGCCAAGGCAGCTCTTGATGTAATCCCCGTATTCCTGTTTAACTTGGCAGATGTGTATGTTGTGTCTTGCAGGGCGGGGGGACACAGCAACACACAGAAAAAAAAAAAAGAAAAAAAACCAACAAAAAAAAACCCAAACGCAAAATATTTTTTAAAAAAAGAAAATCAAGAATATTTCTAATATATGAATTTCTAAAATTACATTTGAGGTGTGATCCTTTCAGTTTAAGTCATCCTCAAACCATTTGCAAAGCTGGTTCAATTTCCTTTAGCCTTCTTTTCACGACGCGTGACATGCAGGGTCTTCTGAAGTTTTTGAGGTCAAGTTTAATTTTACTGTCTGAAAATAATTAAAGGATGATCACTAGAAATGCTTTTTATTTTCTGATGAGCGTTAGAGGTGGCATATAACAATTGAATAGCAAGGCCTGTCAAGAACATGAGGCGTGTGTGTAGTATATTTACAGTGAACAGTCAGTTGTGACAGGACTGTTTCTACCCAAACATAATACTTAGTTGCTTCCTTTTAAAAAATCAAATTATAACGCAGCAAACCTAAAGGGTGTATCATTGGGTTTGCCATTGCAATGGCCTGAGCTATAAAATAAAGCTTCCGTTTTCTTTTCCGTACCTTTTTCTATTAAGCTTGCATGTACCCAAAGCAGCAAAATGTTTTAATCCTTTTTATGTCCTCTACCCCAACGATTTGAATCATTTCCAAACTATTGATTGATGGTGGATCTCATTTTATTAACTCACCGTGTTGACTTTTCCTAATGGAGCACTTCTGCTGATGCTCTGATTCAGCAGTCACTTCTAATGCACAGGCATTCCTTTGATTCAATTTCTCAGAAATAAGAGGGCAGCTCTGTTGGGGAAGGTTTTATGTCTGTCACACTGGTCTTGTCCTGATGAGCTCTATGAGGAACTTCAGCTCACAGAGTCCTTTGAATTAATCTCTGGAAGTTGTGCTTCCCCCTTTAGGTTAAGTGCTTTGGTGAACAACAAAGTGGTGCGTGCTCTGTTTTTGTCAGTAATGCACCCATAAAACTCATCTAGAGGAGCAGTCTCGAGTTGTTAAGGGCACCTTCGGTCTGTTCTCTGCTTGCTTGTGGCTGAGAAGAGCCCTGGTCCTTTATATGTGTGTGGCTTCTGGAAAGGTTCTTCAGCCTTTCGGAGATCTCTTGGAGTTCAGCTTGCTACACCAAGGAAGCAGTCACACAAACTACAGTTAAGGTCGTATTGTTGCTTCATGTATCTTTTTTTTTTTTTTAATAGAATATATGCTAATGCCTAAAATTTTAATAGACAGCAATTTAAATTCTAATATACCACTTAGGAGAAAAGCCCAGGGTGAGAAAAAAGGAATGCAGAGGGACAGAATCCACAAGAGCTGGATACTCTAGTGGCGTTTCACACGTCCCCAATCTTATTTTTAACTTTATTTGTACCTAAAGTAAGTTCTTGCAGTCTTTCAACTTCCCTGTCCCTCTACACACCCTCCCACCAAAAAAAAAACCCAACCCACCCCCAGCACAGAGCTTTCTTGTGTTCCGTTCCCCCAGTACAGGAGCCTTGCCCTTCTTTCATTATTGTTTCTTGAGAGCCTTAATCTCAAAACCCATCACGCGGAGCCCTTGGAGGCTTCTTTCGGAGCCCTGGAGAATAGGAGTAATTATCAAGTCTATGATAATCTGTTCCAATATTAATAACTTGCATTACAAGAAATAAAGATGAAATTTTTGACTCTTAGGACTAAATTCTGAGAGGCAGATGGGTTCAGATTGCCCTTTACCCTGAATACAGTTGTCTGTGTTGTCTGGCCCCTTCGGTCTGTCCCTAGGTTGGTGACTAAGACAGTGATTCCACTTGCAGTGGGAACAGCAAACATTTCTCAACAGCCATGACTTCAGAGATATTCCAATAATAGTGTTTTTGTGGTTTAGGGGGGGGTTTGTTGTTTGTTTTTTGTTGCTCTTTTTTCCCCCTGCATGTCATTGTATCTACAAGAAGGTCTGAATTTTCAGCAAGTAATCATTAAAATGCTGTTCGTTCTGTGCTTTCATTAAAATGCTGATTCGTACCCAGACTTAATGAGAGGCTGGATACAATAAATGGACAGAAAACTGCTGGAAGCTGTAAGTGACCGAGACGGACTAGCCTAGAGTTTCCTGCAGTAAGAAGAGA
Organism: Microhierax caerulescens; assembly: GCA_035590215.1. NCBI lineage: Eukaryota > Metazoa > Chordata > Aves > Falconiformes > Falconidae > Microhierax > Microhierax caerulescens. The sequence continues at coordinate 21,591,479 of JAVJGJ010000002.1, forward strand.
ATTTTCCATCTGAATCAAGGAGGAAGAGAAGTACAAGTGAGATGATACGTTGCATCTTTTATAGCGGAAGACTCAGAAGCATACCCTGTTAAAAAAAAATCGATTTGCTTCACAGTACCAGACTACACCATAGCTTTTCTAGGATTTTGCACCTTGTGAAGGTAAATGTTGACTTTTTCAATTTTCTGAAGTCTGTATTCTTCGATGAGCTTGATCACGTGTTGTGGCAATAGCAGGTTTCGGTGTCTGAGAACAAAGCCTTACGGTATCTTCCTACTGCTGGTGATAGCATTTATCAGATGGAAGCGATTTCAAAGTCTAGAGCAGACAGGAATTGTTTTGCATTTGAATATCTTGCCATCAGAAATTTTTATCCCTTAAGTCTATTGCTATGCTAACATGTAATCTATCGGCACATAATAATATCATCTTTTCTTCACACCCTAATTATTTAAGTTTCTATCAGCGTTTTATGGTTGATGGAAAGCTGGCAGAGTGAGATCTGGCAGAGCTAGACCAGTTTAAATGACTATCTCTCTGCCTGTTTGGCATTCTTGGCCTGTTAAGTGTTGTATTTTACACTTAATACTTCAAGATTAGAGTGCTTAGTTTAATGTTTTTACAATTTATGCTCTTATTAGCTGTTCTGTTGATCCTAGGAAATAGGTGGTTTTTTTTCCTGATGGATGCCACATCACAGTAATACCTCAACTTGTAAATCAGGTGTTGCTTTGTGGTAGCACCGATTTCAGATGGAAAATACTGAGATAGATACATAAACATCAGCAAGTGCAAAAACTCGGTCTGATGACATGTGATAGAAATTCACTAACTGTTGTCTGCCTTGCGAGCTTTGCTACTGTAGCGTGATCCACAGGCACAACTGAATTTACTGAAGAGAAAATGAAGGAGCCTGGCAAGTCCAAGAGGCATCAGAGTTCCAGAGATACCAAGAGCTTGCGCATCCTCATGCTTAACGCCAGGATGTGGGGAACTCTGGGACCAGGAACAAGCAAGGCTGTTTAACCCTTCATCTAAAGGCTGTACGTGATCTCACACGTATGTGCATGTCGTTTCAGAGAGCTTGGATGCTCCCCACGATACTATATTCAAGAAGAATTTCTGAGGTTAATTTTATATATGTAGACACTATGCAACATCTATGTTTCTTTTTCAGTCCACATTCTGGGATATGTTATCCCTTGGAAAGCAGCTGGAGATATGAGAGAATTTTGGATAATACTTCCTTCAGATTTTTTTTCCCAGATGCTCTGGATTTCTCCGTTTCCTCTTGTGCCAATCGTTGGTCTCTCTCATCACTTCTAATTAGGTTATAGAATTGTAGCATGCATATATATGTCAGAAAACTAAAAGCTATGTTCTACTTTGGTCTTTTAGCATGATCACTGAAATTTCAGTTCTCTTCCAATGGAAAAAGGTGATCAAATCTTCATTCCTAACTGTATAAATAACTCAGTTACATATTTAGTGGTTTTCCAGAGATAACCTCTGGCTTGTTTTGCACCTGCTCTGAGCTGGTTATAGTGTGAGGCAGATCCAACCCAAAACTTCTCTGCAGTTGCTTTAGCATGTTACCGTACCTGAGCTGGGGAGCCAAGGCTCTCTGCTTTGAACTTCAGCTGGCTCAGGCAGATATGGCTCTGAACATAAGCTGGGTAAGAAACGCAAACACTGATAGCATAAATCTCGCCCTGTGGGGCCGGGGATCATTCTGTCCTCTTTTAAGTGCCAAACACATAAAACTTTTATGTCCTTCAAAAAAAATTTTTTTAAGCAGGCTTGATTCCAACCTTCCCTTCAAGAAGAATGTTGCTGAATACAAGTTAAATAGCAATTCTGAGTGTGAAATGGAATGGGAAGCATTGGTTGCTGTGGGTGTCTTTCAAAATGGTATTACTGAATGATTAATTACTGTTCTGCACGAATAATTGCTGAATTATTAATACCTTTTTAAAAAGACAGCTCTACAGATACCAAGTTTTTCATGTGAAAATCTCTAGCGTGTAGTTTATAGGTATGTTTGTGTAACAGACACATGGGAGCCTGTGGCTGTGCTCGTGCTAGATGCTCCACACCTCGTCATTAGACATCTGAAAGGTGTGGCTGGCACCCAAAGGGGCTGCATCGGCCACCCACTGATGGCCGGGCTCGCCTTGGTTACTCTCTGTTGTGTAGCAATAAATGCTAGTGTAGATTAATGCTAAAGCTCTCTGTGGCATTTTCAAAATTACCCAGGCAAATAGTTCCCATAAATATATATATATATTTCTTTCAGCAGTGATTTTTTTTTTTTTTTGCCTTTTTTTGCTTAACTAAAAATAGATTTTTATATCAAGGTCTTCCTTAGATGGAGGAACTAAAGATCTTTGTTACAAGCTTAGGTCCTTAAAAGGAACAGATAAATCCTCTAATGAGCATGGTGTGGGTAGGTATTTGTAAGCTACTTTTTCAGATACCACAGCGAGGGGTTTTGTGGAATTGTGTAGTGTTGTTTTCTTTGCTCTCTCCATTCTGTTTGCCCTCCTCCTTTCCATTCTTCTAAACAGTAATTAATGCCTAGGATCAGCATGGTTGCTGCTGCCACGAGAATATACTGCAGGAGGAACAAAAGGATGACGTACACTTTGAAAAGGAGCCAGATAGTGAAAAATGATTACAGCCTGCTTAATTATGGGCTTCTTCAGAGCAGTGTGTTTAGTTTTGCATCACTTAAAAAACTAATAGTTTCATGCCTTTTTGAAAACAAGATAGGGAAAAGAAATCTGATGTACGTTATAAAAAGAGTGGTGATTATTTATTTTCTCTAGTGTAATATCTGGAAAAGTTGAGGCTCAAGAACAGCTTTAAATAAATTGTTGCATAAAAATATCACTTAAAAAATATAGAAGATGCAATTTGCCGTTTGCACTTGGCAGGAGATGTTTGTTGAAGCTGTGTCACCTGCTGCTGTGGCAGTTGTCACCTGTGCTTTCAGTGCTGGAGCAGCACGTCCCCCGTCCTCGCCACCTTGCTTAGCAAAGGGGCAGCGTTCGGGCTTGGGGGCGGGGGTTCTCTGTCCTCTCCTGCAGTCTGTGCCTGCTCGTCAGGGGGTGTGCAAGGGGGTCTCACCGCATGCCTCCTCTGCTCAGGTTTATGTGGGGTTGCTCAGATTCCGTTCCTATTAGGACACGGCTGTTGCAGGGCTGCTAGGGCATCATCGCCAGCTGACACATTACAGCAGCTTGCCCGTCTTCCCGTCGCTTCAGGGGAGGCTCTGCTGCCCTGTGGCTTGTGCGGGGAGAGTCTGGAGTGGAACCAGCCTGAGCTCAAGGAGAGCCCAGTCCGGCTTTCTGCTCCTCTCCTGGACATGCCTGTATGAGGAGCAGCTTCTATCCCTCGCCTGCTGCCGGTGCCACCGGTGCCTCTTGGCTCGTGCTACCTTGTCCTTCCAGAAATAACCTTTCCTTCAGACGTGCAGGCAGAGCGGGTGACTTCTCAGTTGGCTGTCAGATAGTCTTCCAAAGTGCTCCGTCTTCCTCCCACACAACAGGCAGGCCAGCACCTGCATTGAACTTGCTTAGGCAGATTGCTTTCCAGATTAGAAATGCAAAAGAAGGGGAAAAAAGTGCAATTCTTCAAATATCATGGTTCCCAGGTAGAGCTATTCTGTTCAACCAGATTAGAGATCGTAGCTGATGGTTGTTGAACTTGTCTGACCCAATCCTCTTGAGGTGGGCTCTTGGGCCTTCAGACGTAACCCCTTGTTTGGAGTCAACTCTCAAAGCCATGAGCTGGCAAATTTTCCCTGGTGGAGCAGGTGGCAGCATGGTAGTGCTGAGCCCATATATACACATACGGTGCACGCACAACCCCCCGTGGGACTGATACCGTAGATGAGGTACAACTGATCAACTTAAACGTGCCTTTGTGCATCAGCTGTGCCTTTCAGAAATACCCTGGGGTTTATTTTTAAAACCACTTGAGGACACCAAACATCTTCAGTTATCCTCTTTGTCCTCTTTTAACAAGGAATGTTAAGCCTTATTGTTATCTGAAAATGGGTTTTAACAGGTCTTCTTTTACTAATGTCTGAATCCTAAGGTATATTTCATCTTCTCTTAAAAAAAAAAAAAACACAATAGTGATCAATGGAGCACTCTTGCTGTCCTCAAAAGCCAAAATTTTGCTGTTATTTCACACAGCTTGCTGGAATTATGCAGGCAAGCCTCGTGGCAAATATGAAACTACTGATTTTTGTATTGATTGCCTGATCAGATCGATCACGTGCACTGTGATCTGAACCAAATGCGGTATATTGCGGAGATGAGTCAGTTCCAAACGTATTCTATAAATGGTGGGAATTAAATTATCTGAGAGTCAATAGATTCTTTATTTTGATAGCTGTTTTATTTGAAGGATCTTCTCCTGTTTAGTATTAGGATCTGCAAAACACTTTGCTAAAGGTTGGATGAGCAAGGAGGCAGTTCAGTTTGTATTTGATAACTTCCCTCAAGGCTTTTCAGGAAAGGTTTATGTCAAGAAGGTTTCTAAGGACCAAGTAGCTAGGCTAAGATGTAAAATTGCTGATATTTCTACGGTAAAGGATGAGAGGGAGGATTCTATAGTATTATTCCTTAAATGTAATGAAGGGAATAAAATTGCAGCATTTGTCCTGTGTCTCTATTGCATTTTTTTAAAAATCTAAACACTGGTTTTAATAGCTTTGCATCCTGTTACCTACTTTTGTCAGCGTCGTGCAAGTTTTCATGTATAGGGAGGCCTGTATTTCCCTTGTACTGAATGTGCAGAATCTCTTTATTTACCCTGAGCTTACACTAGGTGAATGTCAAGATAGTACTAAGACACTTCTACACTAGTTCTAAAATGGCAGGTTGATTCACATGTTTATTTTTATAATTTGAGTGAAAAAGTAGTTAAACACCACTGTTTTGTATGCAAGAAGAGAATACCTCATGTGCTTCGCTTCTGTCATATGAAAGTGCCTAAATTGCTTTTGGCAAGTAGATAACTTAGAAAGAAATTGCTTTAGTGACAGAAGTGTTTTGGAAATAAACCTTGAAAGTGAGAATATGAAACCTGTAATTATCTAATGGAAGACTGAAAAGGTTTTTAAAAGCAAACCAAAATGTAAACACTAGAGTTGCTGCAGTTACCTGACCTCTCCACATGCCCTGTCTGTGTGCTGGGGATATGTAGGGTATGATGTTTCAGATTCCCGTTAGCCGCAAAATGTTTTGGGTGAGGCGCTGGGATCACAAAACCAGCGGAGAGCGCTCGTGCAGAAAGCATCCTTGCTTTGCAGGTAGTGCAGTTTGTGGAGGCAGCGAGTTTTTTGGAAGAATTCAGTCATTTCTTCCTGAATTTCTTTACCGCTTCTGTATTTTTTTTCAGTTTTGTGGCCACCCTGTTGACTTTCTGCCCAGGAGTATTTCACATTGGAGGCTGATGCATTGTTGTGCACGGGGGTTTTTGTGGCTAAAGACCTGCTGCATGCTCACCCTGGGGCTGGGACGAGCTGCGCTGCTGCAGGGCTTGGTTTGTGAGGTCAAACCTGCCACCTCCACAGGGCTTTGCTGACGGTCAGATTTGAATCTTGTGAAAAGTAGGTCACAAAAGACCTGCTGGGGTCACAGGTAAAGGAAGGTGAAGATCCCTGTGAGATCTCCAGGACTCTGGGGGCAGAAGGAGGTCTCCCAAAGCCTGCCATCTTGACACTTTGGCTGCCAAGCTTAGAGTCCTTTCTTAGTTTTCATGACTGCTGCTTGTCGGAGGTGTCACTGCTGGAGATGAGTGTTGGCCTCTTTATTCATGAGGAACTCTTGTTGTTCTGTACACATAACTTGTGACCTCTGAAAATTTGAATCCTTGGAAAACTTTGGTAAGAAAAAGAACTAGAAGGAGAAAAGGTTTGATGGATTCTGTTCCCATTCATGTCCACAGAAATTTGGAATTTTTTTAAGTCACGAATGTCATGCTTGACTGTGATTGTGACTGGATGATGACTTCACCTCCCTGTTATGGCCATCTCAAAAATCCTACATCAGTCTGAGGAAACAAAATAAACATCTTTGCTGTTGCAGCACAAGGTTTACATTAATTGCTATGGCACTTCAGCAAACGTGCCTGTTGCTGTGGGCATCTGGCTCCATCATGACAAGTTTAGGTCACAGTGTCGGTGTCGCTGTAGGGGAACGGCCCTTGCATACATGCCTGCATAGGAAATACTAGTGTCAGGAAGCTCAGTAAATCCTTATTCAAACTGATACATACAGCTTTAAAAATGACTCTGTAATGTGTTCTGTCTCTGAGGGAAATCAGAATAATTTTTGGTCTGTGAAAGACATAAATTTCTTTACTTCCAAAACGCAACCAACTGAGCTAGGGACAGGTAGCTACCGGTGACTGCAATGACAGAGTGTGGCAACACCTGGAATAAAATGTGGATGAGACAGAAAGAATATAAAGAACCTTGTTAATCTGTTTTGCAGTCCCATCCAGGATAAGGCGGGGATCAGTTTCTGCTGCTACTCTGATGCCGGATTAATCCTCGTGAGCAGCTACAGTTAAGAGCTCTGAGATGCTGCTTTCATGCTTCATATGGTATGAAGAGTCCCTTTCAGTACTGGAAGTAAGTTCAGCATTTTAAAAAGTAGCTGGGAAGATTTGCTGCTCATCCTCAAGGCATCCAGCCAGGGAGGTCGTATGTGACACTGGTGATGGCTGAAAGGACACGTCTGATTTTAAGAGTAACTCAAGGGAGGGACTCCAGTGGGTTATTTTTTATTAAACTCTTGACTTTTATATTCTTTTGGCTCAAATAAAATTAGAAAATCAAAAATCCCCCCAAATACTTCAACTTGCAATTATTATAGCAATAAACGATAGTTGCTTTTACCTGGCACACGTTGGCATCGCTGCCAAGAGAAAGTCCCACCTTCCCCTGGCAGCTGGTTCGCATTCCTCCACCGGTACCTCCTCCGGTGCCAGCACGAGGGTATGCACAGCTGTGCATTGACATGGGCTGAGGAACCAGCACAAGGTAACGTTAATCCAGGAGAGGTTGCTGTCTTTTTGTGTTTCGGTTTGATCTGGGGCACATTAGCCACTGGGGCTTGCAGCCCGTGCCGGCGTGGTGGGAGGGAGAACGTGGGGCAGGAGCACGGGACGGAGAGTGGCTTCTGCTCTTGGGGCGACAGTGCGGCACCGCAAGAGAGCTCTGCTGGCTGACCTGAGGGGAGAATAAAGACTTAAAAGGTGAAGTTCTTGGATTTACCACCTTTTAGGTCCCATGTTTTGCAGGACAGTGAAAAGCAGTAGCAGCTAATGTGCAAACTGCCATGGTACGAGGGTGCGAAGTGTAGTTATTTTTCTGTATTTGAATTGTCAGCTCTCAGTGACTTCACAATGCTCCACAAAGGGCTTGCAAGTTATCGTTGTATGAAATAGCCTTTAACATCCCATTTCTGGGTAGGTATTGCACATGGGATCCTGTCATACTGTGGGCACAGCGAAACTTCTCTGGTTTGTAGAGGATTTTTTTCAATGGGTTCCTCCAGTTTGATTTTGGTTTGTAATTCTCTGCCAAAGTACTTTGCTTAGTGCTGCTGCAATGGAGTTGATGTGCAGGTTTTAACTGCAGTGATGTATGTACAGAGGTCATCAGAAGATGTTGAAATAGTTAAGCGAAGATTAATACTATCTCTGAAGCTGTTTTCTCCTTGGTTAAACAGAAAACAAAGTGAATTGCATGTGAGTGGGTGTGAAGAAGCTAAGAAAAATTTTCTGATAGGCCTTGATATATGTGTTGGATGTTTGCTTCATTGTGCAACTCTACTGACTCTTATCCAATTTTCTATTAATCATGAAGTGAACTTGTACAGGCATATATTTATTTATCATAAACAACTTAGGAGCTCTTTTCTATCTGTCGTCCATTTGAATTACATATCCTTTTCATAAACAACTGCACCGTCTTCCATATGTTGAGCCATAGTTTGCTTATGTAGCTGAACTGAAGACAAAAATGTCTTTTAACACATTTGGGATGAATGGGAAATGCAGCTTTGCCGCCCTTAGGAGCCCACCTTCTGCTTTTTCTCAATGGCATTAAGAAAAATGATGCAGTTTGTGAAGTATTAATTAGTGGAGGTGCTCCTGTATGTGACTTCTTCGGTTACCGCTGTTGGTGGCGACGGCAGCTTCTGCCTTGCTCCTGGACTTCCCATGTGTGCAGAAGGATGCTTCTCTTCATTCTTTTCCCTTCTTTTCTTCCTTCCCACCTACTGGGCACAGCCTTCCTAAAGATGCCAACACAACCTCCTTTTCCATTCTGAGACAAAGTGTTGTGGGGTCCCTGGGTCTCCTGCGGACCCTGCGTGAGAGCTCTGGGGCAGAACTGGGGGGTCTCGCTCCCTGCACCTCTAGGGCACCCGGTCCCCCTTGCTGCTGTTCTTGTGACCCCCTGGCTCTCTTTGCTTTGCAGCCGCAGGAAGAGAAAGGGAGGCCATGGAATAGCAATGGAGGGGTGTTTTGTGAGGTGTGGAGTGAGAGTTTCTTAATAGGAAAAAAGGAAAAATAATCCTCCTTCTCTCACAACCTGGGATCCCAGCCTCACCTGCTGGCTATTCCAGCCTTTGCTGTGTTACCAGCTTTAATTCCCTTATCTCCCAGGGACTTGCTTCATTTCTCTGACTGGTGTTGGAAGTATCAGTCCAGCTGTTACCTGGTTTTGGCAGACACTTTGAAAAACCGTGAGGGAACCTTGGAGCTGAGAATTCATCTTCTTTGCAGGAGTAAGCTGCTGCCAGTCAGCTTTAATGGCTGTTTAAACCTCCCTGTCCCAGTGGGAATCGGGGGCTGCTGTGGCTCCCACCCAGCACAAGCAGAGCACTGCGCTGCTCCACGCGCCGTATTACAGCTTGGGAACTGTGGTATGTGATGGTACTGGGAAAAGGTGGGTTACAGTGGGGTGAAAGGGATGCTGGTGGCCTCTTCGCAGCCGTAATCTGGTCTAGAACGTGCCGCCTCCTGCATCTGTGCAGCTGCCTACAGTAAATTTTCAAAACCCTTATGAGGATAAATGCAACAAAAATCGAAACACAGAATGAGCCTTAGTCTGTAACTTAAGAAAAATCTGAGGTTTTAGGCCTTTTGTGGTTTATGTCCATTTAATTAAAAATTCACTTCTAAAAATTGATCTTAATTGTGCTGGAAGCGTCTTCTCTCGCAGCAGACGTTCAATAAAACATAAGCTGGGCTTTCAGCACATGCATTTCTGGTTGTGATGTCTTTGTAGTGAAAATGTGTCACTGGTCTGAGCAAATCTCTTGGCGAGCCACCTGCCTGTTCTTTTACCCACTGGTTTCCCTTTGAGGTTGATAGTGAAAAGCACAAACCTGAAGAAGGCCTCCCTTCTCAAAATTTGCTTCTCACGTTGTGTTCTCCTGCTAATGCTTATTTTATTAGCCCCCTTCTTACTCTGGCAGCAAACGCAGTGACGTAGCATTCAGGGCACTGGTCCAAACTCTGAAATTTTACAAGCAGTACACAGTGGAAACATTTACAAATCTGTTCCAAGATACATATACACTGGGTGTATATATCCAAACGTAAATATTCCAATCTGTTTATTAAGTTTTCAATTTGCTAACTGGTTAAAGTTTTATGTTCACGTGTCCATGGAGAATCTCTGGTCAAAATGACAGCAGGATTCCTAGGGGGGGAAACAGCCGTTTTCTTATCTTGATGTTCCCCATGGCTTATCTGGAACCCTCCAGCATCCACGTAGTGGCTGTTGACAAGGGGGGAACTGGCAGCTCAACCAGGTCTGCATTGCTGACTAGTCCTTGATTCTTAGTAATTCATTTGAAGCAATGGGCTGCTTTGGCTCTTTGAGGTGCTGACTTGGGTCTTGAGCCTTTTTCATCTCTGAAGGGGACTGTTTTCAGTTGTTTTGGTAAATCATAACTCTTTTTGAAGGACTGGGGTTCTCCTGGAGTCCCTCATTTGCTGGATGGAAAGCTGTAGCTCTTAACATTTGTCAGAACAGGAGATGGAGAGGCAGTGGCAGTTGTTGTGATAACTGATGCTCTGTCCTCCACAAGGGAAAAATGATAGTTTTTTTCTCACTGTAAGGTTAGATAAATTTTAACAGTTTAAAAATCAGTTCTTATTCCTTGCTGTAATTGAAGTATTTTTTTTCTGAATTGCAAGGAAGGTGTTGACCTGTAGGCAAAATCCACTTATGATCATTAATACCTGGTCAGATTGTCTTGGAAAATGTCATTTTCCAGTATGGATAAATTCCATGGCTGATCAAAGACAGTGATCAAAATGTGTCTGAAGAAAACCCAAACCTTGTGCAACTTTAACATCGATGATTTGCATCTAGATTTGAACTAAATGGGTTTTTATAAAAGCAAACCTCTCCTAATGCTGTAACCAGAAGTTCATAGTTTTGCAAATTCCTGGTCGTGATTTTTACTCTTAGGTTTATTCCCATTCCTAGGACTTGGTATGGGAGAAATTCTTAACTTTGAGTATCTGGTATAAATTAGAATGTGATCATATGCCAGGGATCATCCCATGAAATGACAGTGAAGGCAAAAGTAGACTCTTTGAAGCAAATGTCTTGGTTTAACAATTTAGATATTTATTTTTTTTAATTACCAATCACTTAATTTAAATCCATCTGTGGTGAGGACATAAATCTTGCAGCATCTAAATAAATGGATCTTGTCAGAAACCCCTAACCTGTGTTGACTTGCTTTTCTGCTTAAGGTGAACGTTCTGTGCCCGTAAGTCTGTGCTTTAACATTCCAGTAAATTCAAAATCAGATAAACTTTGAAGGAATTAGAAGTTACATTAACAGTGCTGGGCATGTTTTCAGTAATAGTTTCTCAATTTCTGTTTTATATACCGAATTTAATTTGGTAATGCCTTTCAAACATGCTGCAACGTGTTTGGGGGGGGGGGATTTCCACAGCAGGGTGCTACGTGATGTTGTTGTCTGCTTGTAAAGAGGAAAAACTCAGCCATCCAGCGTCACTCACTAGGTCTGTGGTTTCACAGCTGGGCAAGTCTGTCTGAGTGGTTGGGCTACCTTTCAGAAAGGTCCTCTGGTCCCTGTGAGGCGGCTGTGCTCTCTCTGGTGATGGTGTGAGCAAACGGGAGAACAGCCTCCCCTTGTCAGGCTGTGTTTCAGCTGGATTTAGCGCCCTTATCTAGCTCATTGCATGAGATGCACAGCTGCTGCTAAGAGCCCTAAAGCGGGGCTGGGATCACAGGATTTGTCTTTTCCTGACAACCTGCACTGACATTGACTTAAAATGCTTGTGAAACCTGAGGACCAGTGGCTTTACAAATCACTGAGGGCAGGATTATCCCCCTGTGTTCTGGGGTGATACCTGCCTGTCATGGCAGGGTGATGCTTACACCCCTCCCTCCTACCCATTCTATGTGTCTTAGTAATACTGAATGGCATTTTTCAGATTACTCTATCTGCAATATTACGATATCTGTAATTACAATAGCAATGGCAACTTACAGAAGTTTGCAGATGCGCTGTTTGTATTCCAGCTCTTTGCCTTACAAAACTATTAAACACAATTGCCTAAAAGAACCATTTGGTATCAGTGTAGCAGAAAAGCATGAAAGGTCCAAAGGTGCCCTTTGTCGGGTCAGCCGAGCCAGGGAAGGAAATACTGCCCTTGCTTTATGATGGATGTGTCTGTGCCCTTTGCTTCCTCTTGAATTGGTATTTTGAGCATATACTTCACAGTAAGCATGTGCTCAAATACATTCCCGTGCCCCAGGAGGGGGAGAGTGCTCTCTAATTGCCCATCGACCTCCCTAACCAGCACAGAAATGCTACGCCTAACAGCCAAGGCAGTATTTGGCTTTCCTGCCTTCCAGACAGGTGAATGTTGAGAGTATTCCTTGGAGAAGCTGTTGTGGAGAAGAGTGGGATGAGGCAGAGCCCAGAGCCCGTATGTTTGGCCAGACATCCCGTTGGACGCACTTTTCTTGAGACACGGCTGTGTTGCAAAATTTTTGCATAATTTATGCAACTACAAGCAAGATCTACTTTTTCTTGCCCTTTTCCTAAAGTTACATGCTGCAGTTGGTCATGCATAAACTCTTACTGCAGCTACAGCTGGTGGAAGACACCGTGAGAAGTCTATGACGCAGGAACTACAAATGAGTAGGGAAGATCAAGTCACAGTAAATAAATACGAGGCAGTATTTTTTACATCAAAGACAAGTTATGCAGAACCATAGCCATCTGGTAACCTAAGCAACCCAGCTCTCTCAACTTGGGTTTTCCTACATCATCGCCATTCAAATTGCCCTAATACTTTGTAGTAAGCTTTGGAAATTTTAATAAAGCATTTGCAGGTGGACAGGAATAAAAAGATGCATCATTAGATTTGAAGGATCAAGCTGAGTTTCCCCAGTTCAGCATGAAACACAGTAAATACTTGTGTTCCCTGTCTGGATTACTGTCCCTTTACCTGAATAATAAAAGCTGCAGGTTTTTTCATATGAACAAGTAAAACAAGCAGAAAAGTACTGGATTTTGCAGACTGAATGGCCATAGTTGCAACAGAAATAAGGAGGTACTAGGATTTTGAGGAACAACCAAGAAACAATTTCTATTGAATTCATCTATATATGAGTAGCCACAGTCATGGCAAAGAGCATGAATGTACCATGTTCTTAAATAACATTTCTTATTTGTAACTTAGGTGGCTTTATACAAAGGACTAAAATATTTCAGCTTTTACCAGATTCAATTCTCAATAAAATCTTTTTTTCCTAGCTGGCTTCTCTTCCCCTTCAGTGGCTGTAGTGACTAACTGTACAGTTACTGCTTGTGATGGGCAAATCAATAAAGTCTTATTAGTGTGCTCTGCTGCCTCTCATTGCCATCCCCACTGCAGTGCCCGTCCTTCGACGAAGGGATGCTGGGACATTGTGTTCCCAACGTCCTCTGATTTGCAGTTAGCAAGGCAGGAAGGTGAAAAGCCGTACAGGATTGGAACAGTTCAGATATCCATTAAAACAAGCCCTTCTGTGAGCAGCAGAGCAATGAAAGCCTGGTTCCCCCTGGAGTCGTCTCATGTTTGGATTTTCTGGTGCCAAATAAAACATCAGTTTCAGCGTTGCTGGTTTTGAAGCCTTCGTGACTGAATTCTGGTGCCTGGTATCAGTGGCTCCAGCTGCTGCCCTGTCCTCGGTGGGAGCGTTACTCTAGTCCATAAACCCTGTTGGACCTTGATACGTTTGAAAGCTTTGCTAATACAGCAGCTAAACCTAGCTGAGGGCATTCAGAGTTGTTAAAGAAGAAACAAATGCACAGAGTGATAAGGTTTGCCTTTTTTTTACCTTTAATTCAGGCAAAAATTCAGGAGCTGGTGAACTGCTGTGTGTATTAGGGAAGGCTGATCCCAGCCAGTAATGGCTACCAGTGCCACCACGGCTGTTTTCAAAAGTTACAGCAAGTTTTGTTTTTATTTAATTTTTTTAAAAAGTTGACTTTTAGATAGAGATCCCTTGGGGTCAGACTGTCATAATAAATAGCAGATTATGGTATCACACTGTGACAGACGACGAGAGATACACCCACTGGAAACACTAACAAAAATATGCCTAATAAAACTGGAAACCGTAATCCCTTTTGATAATCCACGTGATCCTAAACCCATCTATTCAAAAGAAAAACAAATTGCTGCTTGTAAATGAAGTGAGTCTTAAGATGTCTTTCCCAGACCTTCACCTTTTAATAAATAGCTTCTAAATATAGCATCAGATCAAATACTTGAGCAGAGCATTTGTGTTTCCACAGCAGTGCTGCAAACATTCGTCTCCTGTGCTTTATACAACTTGCATCTTTGGTTTGTGCAAAATGTGTTACTATTAACAATGTTTCTTATTTATGAAATTTTCTTCTGGCTGGTCATTTGGCTCCAGTGGTATCAAATTATAATCCCATTTTTCCAGGTGCTGTAGTCAAAGATGTGGCTTATGGTGTATGGCAGGCTTTGCAGATAAACTACCATTAGTCTCGATGGTTGGCAGATTGTTTAACCTGCCCTGCAGGTACAGTATCCTTGGGACAGCTTGTGGGTGTTGTTACCAAACCAGGGATAAACGAGGTGAGGAGATGTACCCAAATGTGAAGGCTGATGTTTAAAACCAGAATTTTCTGCGTGGGATTGTGCGTTTTAATAACCTTTGTTTCAGAACTCTCGAGTTTCATGGAGGTGCAAATGTTTCTAAATGCAAATACAAATGCTAAATATATTAAATCATTTAAAAGGAAAATGGTTTAAAAAAAAAATCTAGGGGATAGGAAATAATCAGTCAGCAGGTAAGAGTTTTAAAATAAGGAGGAGATGATTTCTAGCCAAAGTATGTGGATGAAGTCAGAAACTCCCTGCCGGATGGTGCAGAAGACATCTCTTCAGGGTTACTAAGTACACAGCAAATCCCCCTGGCTCGGGAGGGTCCCTGCTAAGCTGGAGGTGGGGCGGTCTGTTGTCCTGCTCTTGCAGCCTTCTCTGGGCAGCTGCTGGTGGCACCATTTGGGACTCGAGATGGAACTAAACTGCCCTGTGGTCTAACCTGGTACGTTGGCTCTTCAGTGCCTGTGCTGAAATCCTCACTATAGAGAGGGAAGCAGAGAAATGGAGGGGACATTTCTTTTCAGCTGATAACTGCCTCAAGACTAATTAGGGAATGAAAATAGCCTTTGTAGTTAGCCTTGGCAGAGTTTTTCTACATTGTGTAGAAGCTAGAGGTGACTGCAGACCACCAGCGATATGATTGCGGTATGAACGCTACACACATCTTAAATTTTCCCTCCAGTTATCTTCCATCACCACTAAGGCAGCCGGTAGTTGCACATAAAAAGGATCTTGTTGTTAGTGCTGTTTCAAGGTGTCTTTATGCATCTCTTTAGGTGATTTTTAATATACTGAAACAACAGGCTGAATTATGCTTTGGCTTCTCTTCAAACTCCTGAAATTCTCTTTCGTTTTTCCCTCTCTCAGATGCTGAGTCATGACGGTGTTTATCAAAATCTTACCTCACTACCTAGAAATCATATAACTTATTTAGAAATGCTGACTTCCACATTTTATCTGCTAAGCTAAGCAAGTGCTAAACTGGCCTTGATCAATGTGCTTCAGTCAAGGGTGTAGGCAATTTACTGGCCCTGACCTTGCCTGCATATTTAAGGGACAAGACAGGGAAGGTCAATGACAATTACATCGTTTAAGAAATTCATGGAGAGTTAGGCAGCTAAATAACTCCATGGATTTATACCAAAGTTTGATTTACTACTTTTACCTTTTTTTTTTAATATCAATATCAGCACTTAGCAGTCAAAGGTTCTTTCATCTGCAGTGAATGAATAATGTATATCTGACAGCAGTGGGTTTAAATAAATAAATAAACTCTGCCTTTGTGCTTCTAAAAATCAACTTTTAGGTCCTCTAGAGAACATTATTAAAAAAGAATTACTTGGTCTGTTAAAAGATCCACATAACACTAGTACAGGCTGTGATACTACTCTTCATGTGTTGGACCAGCCTAATAAAATTTAATCCTGTTTTGAGACTCTGAACCTCTTAACTTTGGCTAACAGATGTTTAAATACAGAGTACATTGTAAGTGCATACATCTCTATAAAACATTGTTGCAATGTCTAATAATTTTTGATTTTAAAATTTGTAATCATCTAATCTGACATACTTTGCAAAGTCCTAATGATCAAGAGTGTGCTCCACGTGTGGCCTGGAACTGCATTTTTAAGGTATTTCAAACTGAAAAATTAGAAGCAGAAGCAACCGAACCCCACTGGTTGTCTCCTAAGGTGTGTGAGATGCTCTTAGAATTTGAAAGGTTGTTACTTACCAACACGAAACAAAGTAATCCTTCGGAACGCTTTGCTCGTGGGTAGGTGTTGTTCTGGGGAGATCCTTCAAGGCAAAGAACACAGTAGGGAGAAGAGTTTACAGGACAAAATTGTTCCCAATTTTGTAACTGATACCTTCAAAGAATTGGAGCCAAACTGTCCTGGGCAAGCTTTTTGTGTTTTAACCTTGTGATATGAACACTTCCAAGCCATTTAATCCAGTGCAGCATGACAGAAATAAAATCAAATCCTATTTCAGCAGCTAAAATCATTTTGTCATTTCTACTTTCTCCTTACTTGCACTATGTATCTGCTGTGTACACATTCCTTAATGTAATGTGTAAATGTTGTGTGGAACTGTATGTTATGAAAAAATTCAGTGTCTCTGGTCAGACTTTTGTTTAAAAAACATTTTCATGCAGTCAAGGAGGAATTGAAAAGTATGTGTGGAATTGTATTTGGAAATACTTGCACAGGAGTTCCTGCTTAAAATTATTATTTTGTCATCAGTGTGTGTGAACTAGCATTAGTGTTCCCTGCCTTGTAGGGGTGACATCAGGATGGTTGCTACTTTTGCCAAGTCACTATGATATTAGCTGAAAATTAACATTTTCATTTGAAATCCTGAGTTAAACATCCATCTTTGTATTTGACCGGCACGGTCACGTGTGACTGATGCCGTGGTATTTAATGTAATGGCATTTGGAACTGTAAGGCATTATTTTTGCCCTGGCTTAGCCCCTGGCGTGGGCGTTGTGTCGTCTCCAGCCTTCTCCGTGCTCCCCAGTGGTGACAGACTGAAAAAGACAGTCATTATCTTCTGCTCTCCGGGTCCCAGAATGGAGCAGGATTTGCAGCCTGGTGTTTCTCTTAAGATGCTTTTGTTCACTTAGAGGTCTTTCATCATCTGAATATTCATTTGTGCATCAAATTGCACATTTCTTCAGAAAGATGAGGACTAAAGCTTTTCAGTGCTGTAGATTGAGATGCAAAGATGCGTCATAAATCACTTGAAGAATTTTGTCTTTAAATTCCCATATTGCAGTTTATATAAGAACATGTATTTAAACAACCATCATCAGTGTTCTTTGACGTAGGCTGTGATTACCACAGTGAAATTGGGAGCACCTGCATGAGGGGGGTGTACAGGAAAAAAACTTTTAACATCATTTGAGATTCCTCTCAGAGTGCTGCCTTTCTACTTTGCCATTGCCTTTGGGTTTATATTTGCAGTGAGATTTTCAGGAGCGAAGAGACCTTCGTTTATGTTTGTTATTAGGAACTGTAATATGAGCATCACTTTCACATGGTTCATAAGAAAGTGGTTTGATTCCCCCCTGCCCAAGTTGTGTGGTTCAGGACTTTCTGCAAGTCCTGAGACATAGAGAGATAGATAAATGGATCTCTGCATGGCAAATACTGGCTCTGTTTCTATCAACCGTTCCATTCTCATGCCAACATCTGGCTTTTATCTCCAGCACTGCTGTGGCAGGTTGACCCTGGCTGGAGGCCATGTGCCCACCAAAGCTGCTCCATCACTCCCCTCCTCAGCTGGATGGGGCAGAGAAAACACCACGAAGGGCTGGTGGGTCGAGGTAAGGATGGGGGAGATCGCTCAGCAACTACTATCACGGGCAAAACAGGCTTGACTTGGGAAAATTAGTTTATTGCCTGTCAAATCAGAGTGGGTTAATGAGAAATACAACCAAATCATAAAACAAATTCTACCCACTGCTCCCTTCTTCCAGATTTCCCTCCCTCCTCCCCCCGAGCGGCACAGGGGGATGGGCATGGGGGCGGTGGTTAGTCCCGCCCAGGTGTCTCTGCCTCCTTCCTCCCCACACCCTGCCCCTGC
>JAVJGJ010000002.1:21621687-21642201 GCA_035590215.1 Microhierax caerulescens
AGTCTAATTTAAAAAATGTACTAACACTGAACAAAGGACTAATCTCTAAATCCTGCTCAATGTGTGCTCTTTCTCCTCTTTAGGGAGGAAGAGTCTGATGCTACAGCAGGAATAGCATTATTAGGCATGACACCTATAATGAGGGGGTTTGCCCATTAGTTTAGTCTACTTTGAAAGGAAGAGAAAGGAAAACACAAATAATAGCAATATCATAAATACAATGTTTTTCATATCTCATGCTGTCAACTCAGCCTGAAGGATAGCTGCAGTGTCTGTTGAAGGCAGTGCTGAGGAACTGGAGGTTTCACCTTGTTACACACCAGCACTATTGCTTTAGTGGTCCATAGTCTGGCTTGCTTACATGAGGACAGCGCAGATGCTATAGCATGGGCGCCAATTTCTTAGTTTCTCATTGTCAGAGCAAGGGAGATGCAATTCAGATTATGAATGACCATTTACAGGCCCATTTAGAATATGGAAATCAGTGTAAGGTTTTATTTAAAAAAAAAACCAACAATACAACAATGATCTATATCTTTTAATAAAAGTAGTCATATTTTTATGTGAAACCAATGTTTCCCTGAAGCTACAGACAACAGGAGAGATTTACCGTGGCAATGTCTGACATGTTAACTGTATTAAGTCTTGTGAAAATACACCCAAAGGGCAGTACTGGAGACCTAGTAACCTAGAAAATGTAGCGGCTATCCTTTGACAAAGTCAGGAAGTACGACACTGTATGGCAGAGGGCTTGGAGGTTTTAAAATGAAAAGTAATTGAAACAGACTTGCCCTCAGATGACCTGGCTAACCATGTGTTTGGAAGTCCCTGTTGCTCCATGAGAAAACACTTCCAGTTTCTGACTCTGTGGATGGAGAGAGTGAAGTTTGCAGCTGAGACAACATGCCCAGTCTCTAGGAAACATTTTCAGTTGCTTTGCTGTTTACGCCTGTGGCAGAGCGAGATATTTATCGGGTGGCAAAATTTCACACTTAGTACTGATCAAAACAAGCTCAGCTTAATACAATTACTGCTATTCAGACAATCGTAAGAACTTTTGTGAAGATATTTAATTCAGCTGTTGTATGCACTGGCTGAGATAAAGATGGAGCTTTCTAGGAGTACACTTGAGCCTGCATGTGTGAACGGCAGAGGAGGAGAGGAAGGGGTGGCATTATGAACCCCCAAGAGAGAGGGATGAATACCTCATATGGCCTGGATTAGCGTGTGTTCGTCAGGTGTTTTTCTTGCTTACAGGACAGATGATGATTTCCTCATATTCTGTAGGAAAAATGAAAATCAAATCCACAAGACAAAAAAAGACAGCCTGAAAACCAAGATAATTATTTCAAAAAAATTTCAGCGACGTGCAGCTTGGAAGTATGCTTTTGATCAAATGGAGTCCCTCAAACTGCGTTTTCTTAACTGGGTCTATAGAGCTATTTCATAGCTATTATTATAGCCATAGCTGCTGCATTTATGATCTCCCAACAAACAGCAGAGACACACTATAGTGTGGACAATGAGTTCGTAACATGAACTGGATTTTGGAAAATAGCAGTTGAAGAAGGATGTCTTTGGAACAAGAGTGTTCAAAAGGTACTTTCCACGTAAAGTGTTGGCACTGGATGACATACCATAAAATTACCTACCTGATCAGGAATGAACCAACAAGGAAAGACTTACTGGAGAGAATTTTCTGTGAAGCACTCTCCCTGTCACAGTGCTTACGCAGTTGAACTGCCAGATGCCCAGTTACAGAGCTTTTAGTCCAGTGCAGGGATTTGAGTTGGGCTTTGTGATAGGTCTTCTACAGCGTGCAAAAATCATGTTCGCTCCTTCTCTATAAAAATCTCTGAATCTATAAAAGTCCATGCTATACTGTAAGAATTGTAAGAATTTCAGGTGGCTGAGGCAATATCTATTTTTCAGCATTTCTTGCAGGAATGTGGAAGTTCAAGCCTTATGAAATTTGTGTTTCTTTTGGATCATCCTCGAGGTTTTTTGAAACAAAGTGACCTTACTTAAATCCATGTAATCTGAATACATGGTCACTCCAAGCGCTCTGGATGATGTCCCAGAACATTTTATCTTTTCATATTGCAAGAAAAGACTTTCTCATTTCTTTCATTGCAGATAATACTTGTACTGCAACAGTTTGGGAGTATTTTCTTTGATGGAGCCCATGTTTATGTGAGAAAGTTTTGTTAATTTAGTTCACAGCAGATCTAACAGTGACCTCCTCCTGCTGAATGTGTACTGCTTCTACTTGTAAAAGTGCTGTGATCCAGAAGTAACAGTTTATAAAGACAGTTCATTTCTTCTGAGCATCTCAGGTGCCAAAAGTGGCTGTCAGCCTCCGTGCAGTCTGGGGTACTTTTCACAATAAAGTTGACTTCCATGCATCTGTGGTTTTGCATTAGGTTCCAGTATAGCTCCCTGAAACATTTAAGCAGGATTGTTTCCCTTCATATTTAGGTACTTGGCTGAGAGCAAATAGTTCAGTATGTTACTTTGTGATCTGTTGCTTCTAGAGTGGGTGGATTTAAATTCCTGTTAAAAAAGAAAGGAACCAATTACTATTCAAAATTACTGTGTCGGCCTCTTTGCGGTAGAGCGATGGCTGATGAAAGTACAGCCTTGACAGTCTGAGGTCTGGGTTTGAAAACTTGCAAGTGTTCCTGGGGAGGAAGTCGTTATTGTTGGAGGCTTTTTTTATACCTCTCTACTGTTCTGATTGTGGGTCTACTCCATTCTCTGTTTGAAGTCACAAGATTGAATGCAGAGCTGAAAAAACTGAGTTTGCATACCACCTTGGGATTGTTGAAAGGAAGTGCTGTAGTTCTTCGACATTTGTATTTTATAAACATTGCAGTGAGGTCAAATATAGGCAAGCGTGTTGTAAAATTATGGCAAAGTTTTGGAGATTTCCTGGCAATAATTTTAACATGTCCCGTTTTATTAGTTCTCATGTAGTTGTTTCTCAAGAGATTGCTTCATTCATGCACAGTACTAGTTTTCTATGGATACAGAATTAATTAGGTGAGGACAGTATAGGAAAGAGGTGTGTGACTTGCTCTTTGGAACTTGTTTTCCTCCTGAATCCCATTATAATACTGTTTTCCTGCTCTGAGGCTTTACATACTTCATTTAGTCTGCATAAAAAGACTTACTGATGTGGATGGTTAGGAGAAGAATGCATCAGGAGGTTTTTTTCTTTCTCTTTCAGTTCATGTTCATTGAAACGTAGGACTTAAGCGAAAACGTGGTTTGCCCTTCTGGATTTATTCGAAATAGGAATAAACTACTCAGTTTCAGAACAGGAAGAAAAACAGTCAGTATTTTTTTTCCCTTTTATTATATGAAAACTGATTTAAATTATTATTTCTTGTGGGAAGGGGCTGTTGTCACCTCAAGGTTTTGGGGCTGTTCTTATTTTGTCCTTAAGTAGCTGATAAGACCTTGTAATTGAAATTAGGCATGGGATGAGGCTGTCTCTACACTGGGAGCTATTTAACCCAGTAAGCAAAAGTAACTTTAGGGTTTGGAGTGCAAGATGTTGATTCAGAAGCCAGGTTTTCATTGCTGACCATCGCTGTCTCTCTGGTGGGACTTAAAGTCCCCAGATCCATCAGCTCTTATCTTCAGGTTTAGCACTCGAGGGAGATGGTCTGTTGTTTTGCACTCACACAGGCTGCATTTATGCTGCTAAATAGGATTCAGGGAGTGAACTCAGCCATGGTACTGCCAATTGTCCATCCTCCCTGTTAGCTGGTCCTGGGGCACTTTATCCCTCTGATGTGCTGAGGCAACATATGGCCAGGGACCGTTTTTCCCTGGCTCCCTTTGTCCTGCATTGTCCTTTAGTGCTACCTCAATGCAGTTGGAAACCGCAGACACCCCATGATGCCCTTTATGCCACAGCCCAGGGCATGAAACACATACCCCAAAAATCCCTGCCACAAAACTTCCTGGCTGCAATGCAGTCATCCCGTTATTTCAGGCACTTAATTGCCAACGAATGATTCCTGAGCCTGTTTTATTTAGCTGTAGTCAAGGAGACTAGAAAGATTGGGCTGTGATTCATGAACAGAGATAAAGCTGGCAGGGTCTGTTTTTTCCTCGTCCCCAGAGAAACAGAGAGCAGCATTAAGTGAATGGGCAATTTCTGCTCAAGGTGGAAGTTCATTGGTACTGAAAAATGCAGCATCACCGAGGGCTTCCACTGTGGCCCTCCACAAAGCAGCCATAGCCACGGCTTTTCCCAAATCATGATCTACCATGACAGAGGTTCGTATGGGTTTGGGCGGTTGGCAGTGATTTCTACAAGCAGCCCATGACAAGCTGGGTTTGGAAGAACTCAAAATAGAAATAGGAGCTTGTTGCTTTGTAGCCTGCGCAAACGATGTCAGGGAAATCTCATGTCTGTTTTCCCAAATCATGATCTACCATGACAGAGGTTCGTATGGGTTTGGGCGGTTGGCAGTGATTTCTACAAGCAGCCCATGACAAGCTGGGTTTGGAAGAACTCAAAATAGAAATAGGAGCTTGTTGCTTTGTAGCCTGCGCAAACGATGTCAGGGAAATCTCATGTCTGTTTTCTTGCCTGGTATCGGTGTGCTGTCCTGCTAGACACTGTCTGGGAATTCCTGGGAATAAGGATTTTGCATGATGTGGCTGAATTCAGCAGAAGCTCCCCAAATTCTGACTACCTGGTACAGCAAAATGACCCTGTCTCTGCTCTGACAGACTCTGAAACAAGAGCACTAGACTTTCTGTTTGTCTGTGTGTGACACGATTTTTAGCTCTGGTAAATAGAAGATATTCTGGTCAGTTCATAGTCTATTGTTTTGAGAGAATGAAAGCCTCTTCCACCCTTTCCTTCCTCCCCGAGTTAGGAAAAGCATAAAGCAAACGGCTTAATGTGAGACAGACCCTTAGAAGGGAAAAGTCCTTGCTCATGGTAAAGAATTGAGCAGATCCCCGTGCTGAGTTTAGTTAGTAAGCCTGACTTAGTATCTGTAGGCTGAGTTGTCAGAAGGCTGCTTGGTGGCCATTCATCGTTTCAAGGTTAATGCTTTTGATCTGCAGAGGACGGATGCTTTTGCCTTGTGCAGCCTGACAAGTCCTGTGCATTTTATGAAAATGAAAGCATGTGCTGCGTGTCGGTGCAGTGACTCCTCCAATGAGTCAGAGGATTTGCTGGTTAACTGACGAACCGAGTGCATGCTGCTCAGATGTTTCCAGTTCAGTTTCTGTCTGACTCGCCTTCCTGAATAATTGTTTACTTTTGAATTACAGGAACATGCCTTAGCATCCAAAAAGTAGTATTAGAGAGAGACAGAGTTGCTGGGAATTAACCAAGCACATGCAGTCAATTCAGTGTATTTTTTTCTTCCTAGTAGTATTTTTTAATTGTGCTAGTACTTAGGAAATTTAACGCTTGTGAGTTACCAGGCTTGGAAACTCTGGAAACTGGATTGAAATGCATAGTACAAGCACCAGCAGCAATGTTCTCTTCCTGTTCATTGACCTCAGTGTAGAGCTAAGGGCTTCAAGATGGGTGCTGTTCACTTCTTATCCTTTAATTAGTCTATATTTATTATGAGGTGGACAGTTTTGCATTAAGAACTGCATTTATCTCAAAGAAATGTTCAGTAGCTTTCTAGAATGCTGTATTGTTTTCTCCTTTAAGTCTCCTGTTTGTTACTTATTTTGGGAGAGTGGAAATGGTAACTTCACTGAGAGCATTTCCCTGTAGTAGAACCAAGTGATCCAGTTCCTTGCATATCGGCAGTTGCTCTTTTTATATAGTAATACTGTGATAACTTAATTTTTTTAAACATGAGTGGATGAGTTGAATAGCTATTTGTATCATTATCAGAAAAGTGGACCCCATTTCCAGCCTCTGGGTAGTGATTTCCTCAGATATCTCACTGCTGCATAATTTTAAGGAACCTTCTGTGATTCAGTATAGAATCTCTTTCAATGAGAAATTAATGCATCTTTCTGTAGACCTTTGCAGTGTAGACATATACATTTGAACTGATTGCCTTAGGCTCCTTTTGTAGTTAAAGTACAGAAATAAGCATTTTTAGGATATTATTCACCTGAACTATTTTAGGTACACGCAGTGGGATGAGCTCAAGTATAGTATAGCAATTCTTTCTCCCCTGTGATGGCAAAGAGAATTCTGGCTGGTCCTGGCTTGCTTTCACCATACCGTAATCATTCTTTCTGTATACAGCCTATATATGTCCTATATGGATATTTGTTATGTGCAAGGTGATCTTATGTCAAGCTAACTTCCTGACCGATACAGCCTTCAGACATCTTGGGCATCTCTTGTTGTGCTTGCAAGTAGAGTAAGACTAGTACTATTTTTCTTCTTCTATACTTTTTAAAACTTTTCTGCTTTTCACACTTCTTCAGCACAGCAACAGAAGGATTATAGACCAGCTCTGTCTGCCTTGTATGACTGAACCCTTCATGTTCCTTCAAACCATTGAAATTCTAGTGTGGAGTTGCCTTGGAAATAGCAAATAGAGAATGATGTGTAGAAACTGCAGAAAAAAATGTGAGAAAATGTCTTGAGTGGTTGAAAGAATTAGTCATTTCAATCAAAAGTATACGAAGAAATTAAGCTTGTGTGGTGCTTCTTTATTATTAGTGTCAGTTTTGGCTAGTAACAGCTGATGGTAGGTGAGATGGAATCATGTGTGTGCCTGGGTTGTTGCAGTTTTCCTGTCTTAATCAACTTGTTAGGTTCTCCTCAAGTAAACCGTGTATTTTTTAAAAGGGTGGCCTGGTGGCTTGCCTGTAGGCTGGGGCATCAAACTCTCTTAATTCCCTTCAAAGTAGACATAAAGATCTTACCATGTTCACACAAGTCTGAAAACACTGTAATTGATCCAAAGAGGTGGCCCAATAACGCTGTTTAGATTGTATTGCAAAGTTTAGATTATTTTTTTATCCACGTGTCATGCAGCTGTCCATTGGTTTCTCTGTAGAAGTGCATAGCAGTACAGCTAGAAATGATAGGCAGGCTTCTGACTCTGCCCAGTAAAGACCAATGAAGAGGATATGTTGTCTGAGAATAACTGAAGTATTTGGTTTGGCTTTAATAATCTGCATATCTAAATGATGATATTATAAAATGGAAAGAATGATGATAAGAAAACATCTTCTGTGCATGAATAGACAAGGAAAAAAATTGTTTGCTTTTGATCTGTTGTTTTCCTAGCTAGACTGACAGCTGGCTGAGAGTTGTTGGATGTGCTGCATTGCCACTGTTATTTCCTTCATCTGAAACTTACAGACTTGTTTATACAGGAACATGTTTCTTCTTCAAATGCAGTGGACATCAGTGTTTCTTCTCCACAGAGGGATAGTGCATTTTTATATCCCAAAGGCTATAAATATGCTACAGTCTACAGCATATTGCTGGAGCCTTGATTTAGTTGCTGGGTGAGCAAGTCAGTCATCCGTAATGTCCGCATAAGACACTGGATAACTGAAGGAGTAAGCCTGTGGCTTGCATTCTGAAATTGGAAAAGAAATTAAATTGTGATATTAATAATCCACTGGCTTAGGTCTGGGCTTAGCTGCCTTTGGCAGAGGAAGGAAACACTGTACCTTGCCTCAAACCCACCATGTGACTGTGAGAGAGTATATGTCACTGCTCCTGACATAACTGCTTCTTCCAGAGACCAGCAGCTCCCCAGGGCTGAAACTGCCAAGCGGCTGCTGTTAGTTTAGCCTGAGATTTGTTCCTTTTCTTTTGTTTGGGCTGACCTTTGCTCTTGCATATTATGAGTAGGATCTGTTTTAGTGCATCCACATCCAAGGAGGACAGCAGTAGCGCTCCCATTAGCCTGTAATTGCACTCCCATGCTAGTGCGTTCCTTCAGATACCCTTCTGCATCTGAACACACAGGTGAGGTTATGGAGCTCAGCAGATGCAGCAAAGATGTCAGTCCTAACCTCAGAAAACCTGTCATGCTTTTTTTTACCAGCTCAGATGGAAACCTCAGTGACTTTTGATGTGTGCAGGGCAGTAGCCATTCTGTCTTCTGCTCTCTGTTTAAAATTAATGGCTCCATGCTATCAGCTTAATATAGCTCAGTTTTTATCACTGCACAATCCCAGAATGTCTTTGGGTGTTGTCAGCTGCAAACACAGGAAATAATCCCTCATTAAGCTGAATTATCTAGACGCAGCACAGGCTAGCTAGGCCAGTGCTTAAATAGCATTTTATTGGTGATGGCTTCCCATTCCATGCATGAAAGCTGAGGCGCCTGCCATGAAACCACGGCAGCAGGCCCAGTTGAGGTTTTGTCTCAGCTGCTGTAAGGAGCTGATGTAAAACTCCCCATCCAACAAAAATAAAACACCAGCTTTTGGGCCACTGGCAAGAGTTTCCCTTAAGAAAGGTATCCACTGAGTTGCTCTGTACATGGTGTGTAATATTTTCAGCCCTTTTGGGTTTTTAAGGGGACAAATTATAGGCTTCAGGATTGCTTCTGGTTTTACTTAGTAATGCAGGCTAGACATTCAGTAAAAATGCATTAAGAATGTTTACAAGGTGCAGCTAAACAAAGATCCAGGGTGTTTTGCTGCAGCTTTGGTGCTTGGTGCTCAGAGATGAGAGAGTAGCATGCTGTGAGGGAGAAGGTGCTGTCACCAAAACTGGGAGTAAAGCCTATAACTCCAGTGCAGCATGAAGCAGCAGCCATGCTCTTCATTTACAGCGCTGGATGCATGGGAGACCGCACTGCCCAACGAGTTACCTGAGGGTACATGTTCTATACAGCTACACCATTGCACATTCAGTGTATAACATATTCATTCTTGTACAGGGTTGGTTCCAAGTTGCTTGCTCCTAATGTAACTCAGTGGGCACCCTCAGAGGACACTGCCCAAGGGTTTTACCCACTGTGTAGGCTCCCCAGGCGGGGCTTGCCTCTCTCCAGGACTGTTTGAGCCACAGATCCCGATATCCTACTTCCACAATTACCTTTGTCCTACTTTCAACCAATTTTCTGTGATCTGCAATGCTTTATCAGCTTATCTCCTCTTGCAGCCAGAGCTTCCTCACTTGGAGGCCCCTTGCTGCATAACGGATAGCGGCATTCTCTCCCCATTTCTTTGTTCCCCTGCCTTCCCGAGGCTGCCTCCCTTGGTTAGAAATCCCTATACTTTAACAATGTGGCCTACACTTTGTGCACTGATTTGGTTAACATATAGCCAAGCACTAAATCAGAGCTTGGTAATTCAGGAGTGGGGGCCTGCACCCCCAGGCAGGCCTGGTTGGTCTCTGAGGAGATGGTGGACATCTCTGAGGAGATGGCGGACGGTCTCTGAGAAGATGACAGACGAGATGGCGGATGGGCAGGGCTGAGCACACCTGAGGGACGTGGCCTCTCCTAAAGGTAACACACTTCACACAGCTCCCTGTGTTTATGTTTAAAGGTGGCTGATCCTGCGCGGTGGTAATGAGGTAGGGGTTTCTCTATGCCAAGGTGTATGTGGTGCTTCAGTTTGGAAAATTGGAAGGAAAACGTAAGTTTGTTTCTGGAAGAATAAAGCGGCTCTGGAGCAATGCTCTCAGTCATGTGCAGTTGGTTCACTGTGTGGGACATGCTCTGATCAGGTAACTGTAGTTTCTGAAGAATTTTCCTGAGAGAGGGTTAGTTTTTAAATTGCCATTAACAACTGAGGGGGACAGGGGCTGTACGGGGGACAGGGCGGCCCCGGCCAGATTATATACCAAATCCTGCTGTAGTGGCATTCTGGTGGGTTATACCTTTCTCTATCTCCTTTACCCTATTTGTTTCACATACTTAGAGCCTGATGATTTGAGGCAAGATCGTTTATTGTATTCTGACGAGTGGGCATAACTTCTAGCCGGCCCCCGTAAGGGCGCATCTCTGTCTCTGCTGGCAGCTGGCAGATGAGATGGTGGACATGGGGATGGATCTTTCTGCTTCAGTAATGGTTGCATATTGCAAACGGTTGCGTTGAGGAGAGCGAACCTGGGGCCTGACTGAATCTGGCACCAATTTGTACAGGCCTCGATTTCTGCAGGATTTGTGGGTGGTTTTTTAGACACAATTTGGTTTTGGTACTTTTCATTGAGACATTTTGCATGAAATCTCACAATCTGAAGTCTAGCCTTTGCGTTTAAAATCATTTTGGTCATGTACAAACCTGCCAGTAAAAGAGAAATATAAGAGCTTCTAAGTGATTGAATCCCAACCCTTGGGAGATGCCTGTTAGAGCTCTCTGCTTCCCTTTCCAAGGGGGAATCCTGAATTTCTGGCATTTAACCTGTGCTGCTCTAATGTTTAGAGTACATTGGGAACAGAATCGCGAGGTTTTTGGGCAGAGCCCACAGTACAGAGGTAGTGGCAGGGGTCAGAAACCAGGGAGGGGTCCCCCTGCCCCTTAGCTCAGACTCTGACAGGCAAGCAAGAGACGCTTCAGCTTCTTACTCTCCCATTCTGTCATTTAAGAATGGTGCAATAAGTATATCCTTGATGGTTTTGTAAGTGTGTTAGAAATTATTCTGTATGGTTGGGACTAGAAAAAACATTCCACATAATCTGTACGTCAAGACTATGTCCATTTTTTTCCATACCATCTCTTTGAAGTTGCCATCTCTCCAAATCCCTGTAGTAACCTGAAAGAAAGGATATTGCTTACTAATGCTAAACATAAGCCTTGTGCATAAGCAAAATTATCATGTTTAAGCATCTAATCCCATACATATCTATAGATATCACTGGTATCCAAGCAATCTGTTTTTATTTTCTTCACTCTTGCATTATTTATATACTGCAGAGGTCTCCTGGACAAAAAATTCCACATGGCTAGGTAGCAGCCCACTGGATAAATCACCACAGTTTTGTTTAATATAAACGACTTCTATTTTAAAGCCTAGGATTGCCCACATGTTTTTGTGTTGCTGCTTAGTTCAAATTTATCCATCCCCCATATCCTTGTGATCCCCTTTAAGGTACTTACACAGCGCAAGAAGATCTCCTCTGTGGCCTTCTCATCTTCAAATACATACGCTTAAGCACCTCATCCTGTCATCTTAGCAAAGGCCCTCTCTACTTTTGGCCAGACTCATACCTCTTTTACAGATTTTCTCTAGAATGTGTATATTGCTTATATGAAGACAAGATGTGCCCAGCCTCAGCTTATGCCCCAAGATGGCTGTTTATAATGGCATGGTCATTGGATTTTTTTTCATGTGTAGAAATCATCCTTTGCCAAGTTGTAGAACCCAGCGCATGGCTCTTTCCCTGGAAGAAGTGTGCTCCAAGGCTGGCTCTGGGGAGTGTGGGGAAGCTTTGCTCACATGACTATCGGGGAGGAAGGAGAAGTCTTGCAAAAAGTGATGGCAGTGGTTCTGTCATACCATGATGATGAGAGCAATTGACTGACATAGTGACTGCTTTAACACAGGATGCAAGATCAGCTAGCTTCGCAGCAGAGGCTGAGTTACGGTGTGCAAGGTACCTGCTGAGAGCAATATAAATAGCTGGCTAGGCCCAGAATATATGAATTGCAGTGAGGGTGATAGAAGCCACACTTTTGCAAAACTCTAGCAATGAATGTTTTTTATTCTCTTTCTTTCAGCTTGGGGGCAAAAAATTACTGGTATTGAAATGTTTCTTTACTGTATTCACAGTCTGAATCATTTGACTATTTGTGTCTGCCAGGAAGTGAAACTGGGAAACCTGTTTCCTTTGGACAAGGCTGGGTAAAATGCATTGAGGAATAAATAGGCAAATAGTGATGGAGTCTGTGGAGGTGTGGTTTGTATTATTGCAGGCCAGGAAAGAAATGTTAGCCCAGCCTCATGCCATTTGTTAATGACAGCATGGCATGAGGATCAGAGATTTATCTGGGGATCAAAGAGTGACAGCAAATGGACTAGACATAGGAGAAGACAAACCTGTGTGGTCTGGCATAGAACTGTGGGGTTGAGCTAAATGCATGGAAGGGAGATCTGCATATATTTATCAGTTGTGCCATTTCTAGTCATTTCAGCGCCACGAGACTATTCCTTAGCATAACATTTGATTTACAAGCACAATTTAAAAAAAAAAAAAAAAATCTTCTATTTTGGAATTTTTGTCCTTTGGTTCTTGAGCCTTTTTAAAAATACCTTTTGCCTCAGGGGAGAGAATTGATCCTGTACAATATCTCGTCTCCTTTGATACTTCTCGTGTTGATCCTGCACTTACCTGATGTTATAGCTAGATGTCAGCCTCAGATGTGAATCAGAGGCTTGTCAGTCAGAATCAGATTTATTTTTGCTTGTTGTCTCTCCATACCTGAGACTTCTCAGAAAGCATGATAACTGGGACTTGCCTCCTTCCCAGAAACATGGCCTAGGAGGTTAATTATTAAATTTATCAGAGCCATTAGTAAGGATTTGCTTTTAACGGACTTGGAGGACGATCTATGCCCATAGGAAGATTTGGCTTTCTGTTGACTTTGCTTTGGAGTCTGGTGGACTTCGTACTTTGCAGGTGATGTCCTCTGCCCGTAAAGTGCCGCTCACAGCCCTCTCTCTGAATGCCTTCTCTCAGTAACGTAGCCTTAATGGGTGCCAGCAGCTTCAACGCCAGCTCTGCACAGGCTGACGTGGTGAGCTACTGAGGCAAAGACAGTTTCAGACCTGTGACAATGACAGCAGTGAGTGTGCTGGAAAACGGGTGATTCAGCTATTCCAGTAATTTGTCATGGTGATCTGACAGCCTAATGTAACAGCAGGTCACATTTTGGAGGATTTGGGGACATACCAGCTACTGAAGGGTTGTGACTCATGGGGTGACTTATGCTGGGAGTAGCAGAGGGTCATGACTGCAGAACTGATTTGCGATGGGGTAGCTGAGGTGGACGGGCAGAGGCCGGACGACTGCAGTTCAGAGCAGCACTGAATTTTGCTTTGTCTGTGTGGGGCTTGCTGTGAACTGCAGCAACTTGAGGCCTGTTTTATGGGAAGCTGGAGTCACATGTGCATTAGAGGTTGGGCCCACAGCAGGTCCTAGTGACTTGTCAGTCTTTCCACTGTGTCAGTCCTGCCTGTGAGTCAGTATCATGAGATGGGATAGACATCCAGATTGTTATTAGATTTTCTTGCAAAAGACCTTGATAAGAAAATGTTAAATTATGGAGTATAAGTATTGTATATCTGTGATTAAAAGCAGGCAAGCATAAAAAGCCCTTGTCTTTCTGTGCTAGGCTTTAGAGAAGACTACTTAAAGTGTGTGTTGCTGGGAGCTAACTGAGGTACTACAGGCATTTAAATGCAAGTGGTTACCTGAGGGCTTACTAAGCTCTTGTCCCTGTCTCTAATACAGTTCAATTTACCTGATTAATCTTGTTGCCCAATCTTCTCTTTCCAGGAAGGACAAAAATTGAGAGAATTCTCTGCTGCAAGTCACCATGTTTCTTCCTGCACTTCAGTAGGTTTAAAGCTAAAATAATTAGCTCCTTAATGCATAGATTTGCAGAATAGATATGGTGGTGTATCCTAAAAGTAATATCTTGGAAAGAAAATGTCCTAAATTATAGATTCTCAAGCTTAATGGAACTCATCAGTAAATGGGGTTGAAGCTCTGTAACTGCCTTATGGGAGTCCCACTGCCATCTTCCAAATTGTAAGCAAACAACAAAATACAAATCCCAACATGAGAGCTTGCTGTCCAACGAGCTGGAAATGTTAGCTTTTAGTTTGCCCATGACATCACCCATGTCTTTCATTGCTCTGTTGCTTCTCTTGTTCCCATTAATTTCAGCTGCTTGTCTGCTCACAAATGATTTCCATTCCTGCTTTTGTTGCCTGCCAAACTCAGGGCGAGGAAAAGCAGCAGGTGTAAACACAAAGCTGTCAGCAGAACAAACTCATGGGTGGTATTTTGAATGCTTAGGTGACTCGCTATAGGAACAGGAATATTTTATTATGATTATTTTTGGTTTTGGAAGGATGCTTGTCTATTTTTTTATAAATTTTTTTGCCTTTTACAAGAAGACGGAGAGTTGCACTCCTTACTGGGAGGCAAAGATTTGGACTCGGTGGCTTAATTACTAATATCCTAAAATAATCTATGTTGGAAGGGACGTTTGGAGGCCATCTGGGAGTGAGTGTGCATGGGAGTGTACTGCAGGGTGCCAGGGCTGTCCCTTGGCAGGGTGCAATCTTCCAGCCCTAGTCTGCACAGGTGGCTGGGACATGGGCATGCAATCTGGTCATGGTGTCCAGATTGCATGCCCTTCCCTTTCACCAAGACTTAGGGCTACTCTGTGCTGCTCCAGGGTGGCAGCAGCTAGACCTCTCTAGTCCCCATAAATTAGGAATCTCAGCAGAGATCAAGCCTTTCATAACAGATACAAAGAATGTAAGACTCGTGTCATTCCATTGCTCAGCACTTGCTATATCTCATGAAGGACATCTCCAATAAGAGCAACTCCTTTGCAAATACTGAGTGAGCCTTGTGAAGTGCTTCCAGACACTGAGCTAAAAAACTTAATGGAAGCACAAAGGTCTTGATTTAGGTTTTCTATAATCTTCATTCAAATCTGGGAGTTACTGCCTAAGGATTTTGTCTCCTGTTATCTATATTTTAAAATACTTTATCCCAAGGGAAACATGTTATCCCTAGCTCTTGAGAGTGCCTAGCTTAATTTTGACTGTGAGGCTAACATGTTGGTGTTTTTTCTTTTTCTTTAAGAGGCAAGTAGATGATACTTTACCCATCACTAGCTTTATGGTTAGCAGTCATATTTTGCAGTGTGTACTTATGATCTCTTGCGTTTTGTAGCAGCTGCTTTATAGTTGGCATCCATTTTCATTCATGGCTACGGCAACTACACCCAGTATAAATAAAAATAACCACTGGGTTATCAAAGAAATAACTGTATCTAATACCCAAACCCAGGGTAATGTAAAAAATGGTTATTTCTTTCTCACTCAGTGGCTTCTTACTTACTGAAGGTAATGAATGCAGACAATTATCTTACAGAATTACAGAATGCTTAGGATTTTTAATAACGTGTAACAGGGCAGCAGTTAACATTCTCAAGTGACAACATGTGATTTTTGGTGGAAATTCTTCAAACATCTAGCTTTGTGTTAATGTTGGTAAGGATTAACATTTGCTGCTATGTCATAGAGTTAAACTAGGACAGCAAACAAGCTTTACTGCTCTGCGTCGGTTCACAAATACCAGAAGGATGCTTGATTGTATATCTGATAGCCAGAGTGAAGTCAGGTGAGGATGAGGGCAGTCCTTGTGTAACAGAAGTGGACGGGAAATGCACAGAAGTAGGAGGTTTGGCAATGCCACTCTTGCTTCTGAGTCACTAGTGAGCTAAAAATCCGGGCAGTGTGAGGGGGTGTATTGACAGGGTAAGCTAATTGCTGTCACAACAGTTGCCTCTAATCTTATTTTCATGTATTTATAGTATGTAAGATAACATTTTCTCTCAACTGAGCCCTCTTGCAGGCCCCTTGGCACAAAGGGACCGTTTTCTATCAGCATCTTATGAAGCAATACTCTGATTACTCAAAGGGGATCGTTATTGCTGCCTTGCCAGGTTTTGCTGAGTATGTCTTCAGGTTGAATTCAAGAGCTCTAATGGCCTTGATTACAGACTAATAATGAGCTTTGGTGCCATGCTTAAACCCTGAGTGGGAAGAATAGCAAGCAAAGAGGGAGCTGAAATATGGGACCGTTGGGACAGTTTCCAGCTTTGACTTGTGATCTTTCTTTGTCCTCCCAGGCTTTGCCCTGTCCATGACTCAATTACTTATACAAGTATGAAAGATTGCTGTAATGTGGCTGGTTCTTTGTTTCTGAGGTCTGTTTTCAGCCAATGTCCTAAGCAATTGAATTTGCTTCCACATTGTTATATTCAGAAATGCCTTTTATTTGCCTTAATTATCTGTTCCTAGCACAGCTCTGCCACACAAAGGTTCATGTGTGTGTGCCTGTATACACACACATTGCAAACCACTGCCCTTTGTGCTCTGACTCTAGGTTGTAAAGTGTAATATGGAAAGGAGGATGAACATTTTGTGGGGGTTTTGGATCAGGAAACAGAACTAAGTTTTCAAAGTTGCAAACAGCATTAGATTTCTGTCACTCTCCTGTTCAAGGGGCAGGGACTCAAAATAATGAGAGTAAAAGGAAAGATAAACAGTACCTTCCTTTATTTACCTTCCTTTATTTCTTCCATCAACATTGTTATCTGCATAACCCTCCCCGCTTTTTATCTGATTTGTTTGGGGCTTGGTAGTGCTGTAAACATTAAATCAAAACAGATATTCACATCAAAAGAGAAAGCTGTTACTTCAGACTGCTTTATATCTATCTTTATATATTTATTAGACTTTATTTCTTTATTTCTATTCTTCATTAGCTTGCTTACACATCCCAAAGTTGTTTTTTTCCAGTGGTTTTGTCTTTTCCATTTGTCAAACTTCACTCTCTATCCCCATTTCCAACTGCTCCCCTGTTGAGATTTATACAGGTTTGGAAGTAATTACAGCCATTTCCTTTAACTGCTGCAGCCATGTGTATAAGTCCCTAGACAGGTCAAAGAGCCCTTGCTTGTAGACTAGCGTAGAGAACTGATGTTAGCTGTACCCTTCAGGAAATATAAAATCAATATTGGTGCTCTGGATTTTTTAGTTTTGTCTTGCTAAGGAGCCCAAAACCTGACCAATTTAAACGTTTTTTGTTTGTTTCCTAATTTCAGTTGAGGCTGGTAAAAGATGACACATTTAATAGTCTGTTCTTTACTAGAATAGTTGCTGCCTTTGCCTTCCTTTTGGATTTGCCCACATGTCAGTAAAGGCTTCTCCACACCCCCACCCCCTGTAATGCAGAGAGGAACTAGACTGTAGGTGTGTTACACAAACATACATCAGCATTAACTACACAGTGGAGATTCCATGTTTAAATGAAATCTGTATCTGGTAACATCTCAGTATCTGAGGGCCTCCTGTTAACATAGCTGTCACATTTCCCTGGACAGCGTGAAGACATTTTTATCTGGTTTTACAGTTCATAAAAAGAAAACGAAGAAATACATTTCCAAAGCAGCAACTGATTTTACTGGTTTCTATTTTGGGAAGCCCGGTTTGATGTGTTTGCCAAGCTGCCAGGCCAGCTTGCCTACGTTTGCAGGGGAGCTCAGTGGCCGCACTGGGCACTCGTCCCATGCTCTTGACTTCCAGTGTCACAACTCTCCTGCAGTTTGAAGTGCTTTTCCTTTTCCCTGAACTGGCCAGATCTGTCTTACTCTGTTCTTGCTTTGAAGTTCAAATCGAGTAAGCATAACTTGTGTCCTGGTTGCAGACCCTTAAAACGCTTCCTGAGCCCTGCAGCCTGGCCGGCCGCAAGGGCTGCCCTTGGAAAGGAGCAGCTTGCTCACCTTGCAGTGTGGCAGGCGAGGCGCTGTAGATGGCATGGAGCACATCAGTGTCGTCAAGACCACTGTGATTAAATTGTTGTGGAGATAGGGAAAGCCATCTGCTATTTGTTCCCCCTGCCTGCTCGCTATTCAGAAAGCTGGTGCCAGACATGACTGCCAAACCCGGCTGACTGAATGCCAGGCTGTCATGTGGAGCAGGCCTGGCTGCTGCTGAGACTGGGTCAGAGGTTTGGTGACCCATTTGCAGGTGACATTGTACATACGTGTGGAAAAGCCTTGGCTGTCAGTTGATGAAGGGAAGTTGTGGCGAAGGGTGTGATGGTCACTGGAGCGCGCCTTTTACAGCTGGTGGCTTTGCAGCACTGGGTGGTGATCCTAGCTGAGCTGATAATGTGTTCTCGCTCTCTTCAGATATATGGCTGTGGGAGTTGGTCTTGTGCCTGCTCCCACCCTGGAGAAGGAGAGGTGTGTGGGACTTAACCCCAGCATCGCTGTAAGGTGATGACCTTGGGGCTGCTGCTGTGCCTGCGGCAGGACGGTTACCAGAGAGGGGGTGTGCATCCCATCTACACTGAAAGGGTTGGGGCAGGCTGCAGGAGTGTTTGTGTGGGGCACGGGGGTGGGCTGTGTGGGCTCTGTGCAGTTCTGCTGATTTCCCAGGTAGCAAATAGTCACTGTGAGTCTTCTGTGCAAGTGTCCAAATCTTTTTGATGTACTGTCTGATACACATTGGGAAACTATCAAATTCCTTAAACAACAACAACAACAGAAGTGTTAAAAGAGTATTAGAATTGCTGAGGTACTAAGGTTAAGGATTCAAAGTTTAGGAAATGCCAGAAGCAACATCCTAGGTGTCTGCTTTTTGCCACTTGTGATATAAAGTCTTTTTGTCATGATGATACAGTTTTTAAGGGCATGATCATATACTGCTTTTTCCTGTGTTGGACTTACACAGCAGGCAGTTATTTAATAGTATGTTTTATTAAAAAAGAACGCTATATGAGACTCTAAGCTTTATTTGCTCTGTTTAACGAAATTCTTCTCTAAACACAAAATAATTATTTTCTCTCCCTCCTCGCGCCCCCATGGATTTTTCCTCTTGGGTTCTTCGCAGTGAATAGTGCTGATCAGTATAATACCTAAATACTATATTGGCAGTAATTCACCTTCACCTCATCTCACGATGAGATTTGGTGGATTGTGGGGATAGTATAACCTCTATTATGTAAATAAGGAACTGAAACACTGGAAAAGTGAAAATGAGTACTTCACTGCTTTTGTGCGTAAAATACGAATCTGATTTTGGAGCATATGCTGTGTAGTATTTTATAGGTTCAGAGCTTCTATATCTTAATATCTTCCAATTCTCTTTTTTTATTTGTGGGTGTTCATCCCAGTCCTGTTCCTGTTGCTGGCTCTGCTCTTCAGACCTTCCTCTTTGCAACCAGTTTCCACCTTCACATTGTTCCGTAGGCCAATCTCTCAGCCCCACTTACAGGTTCCCTCCTTTAACTTTGTTCTGTTCCCCTTTTGTTAGATTCCGACTTTTGCTCATTCTGCTGTGGTCCAGCTCAGCTTTTGAGTTAGGCGCAGGTAGTGTTGTCATTTATAGCACATAGTGAACCAACAGGAATGTTGCTGGCACTACTGGGAGGAGAGGGGGGTTTATATGAAACTGCCCCAAATCCCAGTTACAGGGCAGGGTGGTTCTTCTGCTCTCTCTGTGCTGGGGAGTGCCCAGTACAGCTGTGGGTATGTGCCTGAGCAGCACCCTCACTTATGGGAGCAGTGAGGAATAGTGTTCAGGAGAATGGGCTTGGCAGATCTTAGCTGCTGAATTTCAATGTTCTTACGGAGCATGTGTAAAATGAAGTGATTTTTAAATTGTCTGTGTTGTGTGCATTTTCAGAGAAACCATGTTAAACTTACTTCTGGCACAAGCATCACTACCTTGCCTAATGGAGAGTTCCTTGTTCAAAGCTCTGGAGTGCCAGAGCTTATTAAAGTAGAGGTCACTGGTGCTTTTTTACATGGTTGTGTAATGATGTATTGTTCTACCTTGGTTCTGGCATTTGGGCTAAAATGTTTGAAAATTTTTAGCCTGAGGTAGGCTCTGGCATTGTATGCTGCGTACTGGAGTATTAAAGTTTGACAAAATGTTCAGCATCTGACACAGAGGTATTAGAGTGGGAAATCTCAGTCAGCTTTAACAAAATGATGGTGATGTTTACAAAAATCATACCTGATATTTAATTATTCCCTAATGGGGTTTAAAGCTTCCTGTGAGCAACACAAGTGGCACAGGCACAGCCTATCCCAGCACTCCCAGTGTGTTTGAGCAGCAAGTGCTCGTGGTGGGCTTACAGTGATGAATTCTCATTGATCTTTGCTAATGCAAGGTTAAAGCTCTTTGGTATTTGCTAGTGCTCTAAGTTTTATATGGTATGCTAATTACTCTTTTGAATTAGAAATGCTTGTTCAGCACAGTGTAAGAGATTGGAACTGGCTTCATGATGCTGTGTTGCAAATAGTGTCAAACCTTTTCCTGTTTATGTAGAAATGCTGTTCTGGTTTTCTCAGGCCAAATTAGACATCACCCCATTTTTATTCAGCTCACAATACGTGTGCATGTGCACGCATGCATATGCATACGCATACACAGTTGTAATTTTTTATTATTGTATTAGCAGCGATACTGTCCAGAAGAATTTTTTTTCCTAACATCATGGTGGAAACATGATGATGATTTTGGAAACAGATGCAGCTGTCTGAAAATGAAAAAGAAAAGACAAAATAGAAACACAAATATTTTGTGTCTGTGCAGAGGGACTAAAAGGTAATTAGCCAAAGATAAATGAGTGAGTTTATTTTGAAAGTCCCAAAATGGTGACCCAAAATGTTTTGAAAGGTTTTCTGCATGATGGCATTTCCATGTTCAAAGTTTCAGTCCAGGAATCCTCAGACAAAAGTGACAACTGTTGGCAGGGGAGAGCAATGGAAAGTTATGCCTGCAATAGGAAATCATCCCACTTTTAAAAGTGAACATTGCTATTTCAG
>JAVJGJ010000002.1:21642301-21652887 GCA_035590215.1 Microhierax caerulescens
TTATGCCTGCAATAGGAAATCATCTCACTTTTAAAAGTGAACATTGCTATTTCAGTTTTTAATTCTGATAATGAGCAGTAGCAGCTCATCCTTACATTGCTTTTCTAACATTAGGTGGCCCAGAATTGCATGAGGTAACTTAATGTGCCATTTTATCCTGAGTCTGTAATTGGAAAAAAAATACAGGAATAGCTAACTGCTATTAATTGCACAAGCTATTTACAGCAATGAAAATTTTGTTTCTCATTTATGTACATATAGAACAGTGTTAGTGCTGCTGCTAAGTGGTGCGCTTCAAAGGTTTTGCTTTAATATTGTGTATCAAATACTGATTTCTGTTACTGAAAGTCTGTCTCTGCCTATGCTTCGTGTGCATTTAGCCAGAGCACCTTTCTTGCGTTCCAACTTGTTGTTAATGCATTCCCCAGTGGCTGCCTTGCTTGTGTGTCCTTTTATGTTCTCCTCACTTCTCAAGTAGAAACAGCAGACACCTTGGGTGCAATCTCTGGTATCTTGCTGTATTCTTACCAGCCTTTCTGGTGGCCACTGGTAAGTGGAAGATGCATCTGTGTTTCCTGTTCTGTGTTATGCCAACTCTTAACCTGCACTCTGCAGATGAAATTGGGATACCTGAAGAACAGTACTGAGAATGCAGTGGGTAGCAATGGAACGTACTGAGATGTCCTGGTGCTGCAGTTTACACATATATTATACCCTAGGGTGAGAAAACACATCGTGGTTTGCATTTTGTGTTGAAATCGCTGTTGATGCAGGCTAGGGTAATATAAATTGCAAATGTAAGCATCTGTTCACATAAATCAAAGTGATAACACATTTGTATTTGAGAGAGATGTGGGAGAAGAACTGAAAGAAAAATCACACTTGAACATGTTCTACGGTTTTCTTCCTAAAATCTGATCTATGTGGTATTTTCTGCTGGACCTCCTGCATAAGCATTTGCTTGTGATGGATCAGATCATTGTTTATAGCAGATTTCCCCTTCAGGTTCTTCCAGTGGAGCCCAATGGATATTTTTTATTATTATTATTATTATTATTATTATTATTATTATTAGTAGTAGTAGTAGTAGTAGTAGTAGTAGTAGTAGTAGTAGTAGTAGTATTTTATCTTTTATTTTATTCAGGAATCATTGGGGTAATTCAGATTGGAAGGGCCCTCAGGAGGTCTCCAGTCTAATCTTCCACTCAAAGCAGGGTCAGCTATGAGATCAGACATGTTATTCAAGGTTTATCAAGTTGGGTCTTGAAAATGTCCGAGGACAGAGACACAACCTCTCTGGGGAGACTGTGCCACTGCCTGAGTCTCCTTGCAGTGAAAGGTTCTCTTTGTACCCAGTCTGAATCCCTTGTTGCAGTTTATGGCTGTTGTCCCTTGCCCTTCCGTTGTGTAAAGCCTTGTTCTGTCTTCTTGATAACCTCCCCATAGGTAGCAGGGGCTGCTGCTACATGCCCCCAAACTATCTCTTCTCCAGTCTGGATGAACCCTG
This sequence comes from Microhierax caerulescens, assembly GCA_035590215.1. Classification (NCBI taxonomy): domain Eukaryota; kingdom Metazoa; phylum Chordata; class Aves; order Falconiformes; family Falconidae; genus Microhierax; species Microhierax caerulescens. Next base: position 21,643,809 of record JAVJGJ010000002.1, read on the forward strand.
TTCCTCAGCCTCTCCTCCCAGGGTAAGTGCTCCAGGCCCAACAGTCCTGCTGACATTCACTGGACTCTTCCAGTTTGTATAGTGAGAGTGGAATAGAGTAGTTTCTTCTCAATTAAAATTAACGTTTTTCACTTCTTAGAAATGCAGTTGTCATCTCCTATACTTGACTGGCTTGTTAACGACTCCTTGCCAGCAGGCTGCTGTGGGCCTGTTTCCCTGAGGTCCCGCTGTTAACAAGCGGACTTGCCTGGCTCCACACAGGATTGTGTTTCAGAGGAGGTGTAGTATATGCTCTTTGGGGGAGTGGGGGGTAGGGAGGTGACATGGTTGAGTAGATGGATGCCCAGTCGTGTTTTTCTGGACAATCTCTTACCAGTGAGATGAGGAGATACAGAGCTGGTTACGACCAAGGACAGGACTTGCCTTGATTCTTCAGGAAGCTAGAGGTGCAAAGTCTTGAGGTATAATTGAAGGTGGAACAGATGTTACATCTATATTGAAACTTAGTTGTGGATCGCTCTCCGAAAAGGTTTATAATTTGCCAGTTATTTTCCAGATGATCATCTTTAATGTGCTGAGGTAGCAGATGTGTTTGTTGTATCCAACTCTTTAAAGTAATTTTAGGAAGTTAAACAGATGGATGGATTTTGAAATTCAGCAGCATCTCTTTCAGCATCTGTAATGTCGTCGTTTCATGTGCCAACCAGGATAGAAGGAAACAGAGCATCTGATAAGTACTTTGCCTATGACAACCTGACCCAACAGCCAATAATATACTAATGTTGTGACAGGAATGATTGACTACTACTGCTTTTACAGCAGGTTGATTTGAGTTTCCAGACAGTTGTCTTTTTTTTAATCTTTGAATAGCTTGAATACAGGTTGTTTTACTGCTGGAATAAACAAAGCTTATGTTGATTCTTATACAGGAGGTGATTGTGTCTCAGAATACAGGAAATCATTCCATCAATTGAATTCCATCTGTCTAAAAAAATGGTTGTTTATTACAATGATCCTACTGCTAAAATGTCAAAAGGAAATATGAAATACATAAAAATTATCTCTCAGCGCTATGCCTTCTGTTTGTTTTCCAATGGTAAACATCAGCCAGACCTTCCTTGGGGGTGATACAGCATGTTAAGGCTGGGTGGTGTTTTGACACTGACACCTTCCAAAAATATTCCAAACACTGAGAATAGCATTATTAAAAATCATATGACAGGCTGTGTAAAGTAAATGCAATGCTGTTACGTCTTTAAACAGTGTGGGTTCAACATAGCATCATGAGTGAAATTCAGGATAGCAAGAAACCTTAGGATGTAATAATATCCTGCCACCTTAAAAAAGTAAAATTGATTAAATGATGAAATATCAAAGTTGTTTAAGGCAACAAACATGTCATTAATCATTGCACTGGGAAACTCCTTTGTTTTGGTATGAAACAAAATACTAGGACAACATTTAGGGATTTTTAAAATGTTATTTTTGGGTGGTGGGTATTACAAAAGCTTGAAAAAATCAGTATGAAAACAGTAGGAGGCTAGTTATCAGTTTGCTAATGGGAGAGTGAGAACAAAGGAAATATAAGGATATTCGAGAAGGGAAGCATGATACTGCCATGCATGAGGTTGCCTGGCGGCCCTGCAGCACTTTAGTTTTGAGTATTCTGTGTTAGACTAATAGAGATTAAAGATTAACTGTTTCCTGTACATTTCTTTGCAGAGTGATCTTTAAAACTTTCTGGTTTAAAACTGAGCTTGATGTTTGGCAGGTTCAGGTAAACCCCTTGAATGTACACATGATTTTTAAATATAAAATTATTTAGTACTTTCTGTTGTTTTTCTGCGGTTCATGGGGTAATAATCCTGGCCAAATTGCCTTGTCATAGATTATCACATTGAAGATGGAGATGGCAGATCAGATTTTTTGGACACTGACTCTCCAGAATGGCCACAGCTGTTGGGCTGAAGGTTGACTGGAGTTATGACTGTGTAAATCTGAAGAAGCTTTGCTGAAGTTCCTGACTTAAGAATTTCAGTAAGGCCATTAGTATACCCCAGATTTTAGCCTCTAAGAATGTGCTTTTATTTTCCTTAAACTTCAAATCGGGACTGATCTTTCTTTAAAGGAGCTGTGGAGTTAGGCAATATTTGTATCAGGGCATTGTGACTTTCTGTGTTTCCTTTATGTGATTGTGAACAGCCTATGTTTTTGGATGTTGTTTTTTTTCTCTCTCTCTTTTTTTTTTTTTTTTTTTGTAACACATTCGGAAATAGCTGGTGCTTGTAACATCGCAGTTAATCATTGTGACATTATATGGTGCATTGCAGGTGACCTCCAGCAGCAAACCACTCCTGAATGGTTGTCCTGTAGGAACGCACTCTTTTTTTGGCTTCTAGGAAAGAGCAGCTGCCTGCAGGCTTTGGTTGTGAAGTGTGCTTGGCAAAGCCTGCAAGAGTGGGATAATATTTGTTGTTCTCTGATATCTAGTTGGCAGTTGGTGAGCACAACTGCTTCCATGGCTCCAGAACTGCACTGTGCATCATCAGCTGAACTGGATGCATGGGCTCAGTATACAAGAGGATTTTTTAAAAACAAATTGATTGGTAATGTGTACTGATGAGAAGGGAAATAACGTGAGGATATGATAGGATTGGAATAGTTATCTAAGAAAGATTTTGATAAATACTTCTAATTTGGAAGTCAAATCCTGATGTTGGCTGTAGAGAAGCTGCATTGATTCAGTGCAGGTGAAAATCTGATTCTCACCATTTAGTTTGAATACTGATACTTGGCTCTTTACAAAATAGCTGAAGTTGCTTAATGATAATCTGGCCAATTTGTGTTTGTTCAAAACTGCTGATGTGGGAGAGATTGATGGCAGCTGAGGCTGGGTTGGAATGCTTAAGCAGATCCAGTTGGAAAAAGGGCTTTGAAATATAGCCTGTTCTTCCAATCTGCTTCTCAGATGGTTTCCACCATTAGGCTCTGACAAGTCTTTCAGATGATGGAGCAGGTGTATTTGAAATGTGCCAGTAAGGGACAGTGACGTTACAGAAGGTGACTACCTGATGATGTGAGATTGTTAGCATGTAAGTAGTGGATTTTTATCTCCCTGCCACTTCTTGAGAAGGTAGGAAGAATAGCAGCATGGGGAAAAGAGCATTTTTTTAGGTCCTCTTCTACATATTTCGTCTTAACTTGATGGTTGTTAAAGTCAAGAGTAGATTGTGGTATTTGGATCATCATCACCTTCCTTCTGTGATGTTCTCATTAGTCACAGAAGTTTTCTTTACTTTTCCAAATACGTGAAGCTATAGGCAATGTCAGATCAGGCATAAAATAATACAGAAGCTAGTACTGTTAACCTTGCAGAAACAAAGGACACATGAAGAGATTAAGAATACCCAGACGCACATCTCTGTTGGGGTACACAAGGATCTTGCTAAAATGGTATTGAAATTTTTATTCCATGTGCTGTTATTGGCATGGAAAGATGATGTCCCTTCTTATGGTCACAGGCTTTAAGAGATATGTAAGTCAAGGTGAGCTATAGGTTGGCATGACAAGGCTAGTCTGTGAGGAGCGTCAGGATTATTCATGCATATACATTTTATGCAGTGGTCACTGCTGTGACCACAGTATAGACATACAATATGCATCTAAATCTTACAACAGTCCAGAAACCATTAATTGAAATAAGGTTTTGCATTCCTTGTTCCCTTTACTCCAGTTCCTGATGAGTTTAAGTCTGAGGAATGAATTTTACATATGAAAACAGAGATGGACCTTTTCAAAGCAAATCGCAGAACCCCTGTCAGTATGTCAGTCTCCAGCCAGCTGAGCCCAATTTTTATTAGATTCTGAGAAACTGATATGGCTACAGATCCAAAAGCAATGGAAACATAATGAAATCAAATATGTGGATGTTGATCAAAATGCATTTGCTATAACAATAGAAATTTACATAGCTTTTGAGTTAAGCACTACCAATGTTAGTCCAATGATAAATGAATCATGAAATAAAAAAATGCCAGTCTGGAACAAGGTAGGAAAAGTATTTCAGTGAGTTGTGGTGCCAGCTCCTACTGCCCATGCTTACATTACAAAACTGTGAAGTGTTCTGGTACAGAAACTGGATTAAATACGAGCAGTGTTCAGAAGATGCTCCTTTAAAATGCTGCCATTTTGTGTCACCATGTAAAAGTGTCTGCCTGTGTCACTAGTGCACCTAGTGAAACTTTCTATGTATCTTTAAAAATGAGTGTAGAAGGTGTTCTTGTCCAGGTGGAACTTAGCTTGTGTACTTGTTAAAATCTGACACCGTTATAAAATAAGGTGAAATTAAATCCAGTGTGAATTAGAAAAGTGTCAGGGGATTACAGAAGGGTTTTTAGAGCAGAATTAGTGTAATGCAGACAAGATTTCTGTGAAAAGAACTGGGAACAGAACCAAGGTTTCCTCCTTTTCTCTCTGCTCTATATAAAGAACTCACATGTACAGATTATAATTGCTGTGGTGAGAGGATGCCAAATTATATAATGCTTCTACCCACTTTCCTCTTTTCTAGCATCTACCATTCCTCTTGTGAGAACACAACAAAAAAATTAGGAACTTGATCTCATGTACACCTTTATGGGTTCTTTCCTGAAATTGTACTGTAAATCTGTAGATGGGATCAGACTTTTATATACTCGATACTCTGACCAGGGACAAAAGATGGATGTGAATATGCAAAATGTCTGCAGTACCAAAAATAGGTCCATATTTATTCCTGTCATAACTTCACTTAAGTTGATGGAGTCGCGCCAAGGCTGAATATGCCCACAGTCTATAGGACAGCTGGTGGCCTGGCAGTAGTAAAGTTCGATGAGAATGGTTTTGCAAGATCAAGTCTGCTGATACTGACAGTACATGGTGACATTTTAGGACTATTCAACTCAGCTTAAAATGATTTTCTGGGAGATTTCAGACACATCTGTAATGCTTAAAAGACAGGGATAGCATTGATCAAGGTATTTTTGAGCTTTGAGTTTAGTTCCATCAGCAGTTCTGAATCACCAGACCACTTAACAATGTGTTCTAATTGATATAGTAATTTTACATAGTTTCTTCACTTACACTAATGTAATACTTGGCTTCGTTCAGGATGGATATTACCCACAGGTTGAAAGGAAGGTCTGATTCTCTGATCCTTTGCCACATTTCATAAAGCTTTTAATTTTACTTGCAATACTCACATGCGATCCATATAGGTATTTTTTTTCCACTTGGGGTCTAGAGAGCCTTTTCAGTTATTAATTGTTAGTGTACGAGCAATGAAGTCAGCTTCAATGTTTCACTGTTCCAGAAACATTCATCTCATTCATAATGATCATCTGTTCAAGAGCAGTCGACCCTGGTTTTTGTTCTATTTACTGGCTTTGTTTTGGGCAATGTGCTGACTTGACTACAAGCTCTTGAGCTACAGAGTGTTCAAATGATTTCCACTGATGTGTTAAGCACTCCACATGAGTTGCTCACTAAAATTTTGAAAATATTAAGCCAGTTCTCAACACCAGAGTCTTGGCCCTTGAGATGGTGCTATGTGGTGCTAAGTAGCCACAGCTTAAATCCTGAGCAACGGCATCTCCTGAGCTTAAAAATCAGTCCTATGAACCAAGTCACTAGGTTTTTGTGTGTGGTTAGTTGTTTGTTTGTTTTCTCCTAACCAGGAAGCAAAAAGCTTGTTTATAGCATTTTTACTTCCATATTCCCCCATTTGGGGAGTGGCTGGCTGGATTATAAGCAGATAAGGGGGGATGTTGTGATTATTCAGACCAAGATACTCATCAGACATAAAGCTGCAAGGGAATATTCCCCTAGTTAGTGGCTTATCTGACATTTGTGGCAGGAAGAAATGAAGTTCTTGTGTTTTGTTTAGGTAATTTACCTGCTTTTTAATGTTACTTACTCATTTTATAGTTTAGATACAGAAATTTGTATTATTCAAAACAGGGGAAGAGAAAATTTGTTGGGCTTTTCAAAGAAGAGAAGCAAGATGGGTTCCCAGATCCCATCAGCGGTCCAAGAGAAGTAGTTTCTTTTAAATATTGTAGCCTCAAGACTGGATAAAATCAATTTATTTATTTAAAAAAACCCCAAACAAACAACAAACAAACCAACCCCACAAAAAATTAGTTATTTCCAAAGATAGACCAGAACTGATGTTGCCCATCATTGCAGATATAGATTGTAATGTGGTGTGTTAACAATTTATGACTTCATGGTATGGCTGCACTGCCACTGCATACAGTATGTTGCATTTCAGTGGCATTGCACTGTAGTATTTGGATATATAAAACAAAATATGCATAACATAACCCCCCCAGGTATTAGATGGCAATTGATTATTAATGCAAACTTTTCTCTTAAATATAGCAGCTCTTTATGGAATGCATAAGAGAAGCAGTAATTCTAGGTCACTCTTCAAATGTGTCATCAGGAATTCACATTAAGCTTTGGTAAAGAAGGGGTCCATGTTACTGATTTGGCAAAATAACTGTCAGGGGCGTAGACTGAGTATATTCAGAAGACACCATTCTCATCCTCACTTCAGTAGGCAGGGCTGTACACCAAGAAATCAAATTGTTTCCTCTAGCTATGGAATATTCAATCCACCATCATTGAAGAATCAGGTTCAATAATTGTTAAAGGAGCAGTGGAAGAAATCCTTTTCTTTTGCTCAGATTAACTGTGTGACTGTTTTGGTATCCTGTAACCTAGCCAGTTTTCCAAAATGAAAACAGAACAACAAAAACTGGCAAGTTCTGTGCATCTGGGATTGGTGGCCTGAACCTCATAAAACATGTAAGTGAAGAACAGAACATAAAGCTGTCAATTAGATCTTCTAATAGCTTTTAAACATTACTATATTTTATTACAGACCTAAAATTAGCCTTGTTTTCAGACTTGGATCTTTTTCAAGTTTCTCATACCTCAGCTCAACCTTCTTTTAGCTAGCAAGGCTGAGTTTTCAGCACTGAACAATGGAAATGGTGTCAAAGCATTTGACACATTTCTGCTCCCATAACTACCAGTCCTTTCATATGGTAAATCTGACTTTTTTCATCAAGTTGCAGAGCTTTGAAATTTTCTATATAGTTGTGTTTAAGCTGATGCTGTGCATGGTGTTAGGACAAAGGTGTAAACATTAGAAGATCCATCTCAGCTGAACAGAGATGTGCAGTTTCCAATCTGAGATTAGTGGTTAAAGAGACTAGGGTGAAAGCAGTTACTTGTAAAAACAAAACCAACAAAAATTACTCTCTTTGGGTTAATACAAACCAGCCTGCAGAGCTGGTATATGTGAAAGCAGATGTGCTGAAAAATCCCAGCAACAACCAAAACTGTGGTTAACGTGAGCTTCATGTGTACTGTAGGAATTTGAGTTGCTCATCAGGGCAGTGCTAAGTGAGTGAGGTGGCAGACTGCACTGACAAGTGTGTCCAGACTTTGCTTTTGATTTTAAATGATCTAGTTATTGTGGGCTATCTGGGGAAAAAAAGAAAAAAAAAGAAAAAAAAAAAGGAAAAAAAAAAAAAAAAGGAGAAAAAAAAAAAAAAAAAGGCAAACAAAACCCCCCAAACCAGCACCAACAACAGACTACACCACGCAGTACAGCTAATGTCTTCTAAAACTGTGTTCTGTTAATGGAGAAGGACCGTTTGACATTGTGATGCTGAGGAAGAGTAGTACTTTATAATGAGTAGAACACAAGTTCTACTTGATTTGATTTCCAGTTCTGCTGCTTACTTACTATGTAACCCTGGATAAATGATTTAAAATGACATCCACAGAAGGATGCAGCGTGCAGGTCTCATCCGATTTCCATTTCCATGTCCTAAAATGCTATCCCAATCCTGCTGCCTAATCCTGGAGGATTGTAGGTTCAGAAACATTTACATTTCTACAATCCAGAAATGCCTCATTTTTCTGTCTGAAAGAGTTACAGGTGTAGAAACCTGGGTCTTGCGCATTTAAATTTTTCCCAAAAGTCAGGGTGCCAAAGAGGCAGGATGCAGCTCCTCTTGGTGGGTCACGGAGCGTGTTTCAGCCTTCCTTCTCTGAGTGCTCCTCACAGCTTAGATGGGGCAGGGTGGTGGGGCTGTGCTTCCTCTGTCCCACCGAGTAGCTCTGTGCGCTGGAAGCTGAGCCAGCGTGTATTTCAAATATTTCGAGGTTAGGTTCATTGCTTCACTCTGCTTGCTGGGATCGGTGTTGTCCCTGCCTCCCAGGCAGTGGTACAGGGATTCGGTCCTCAGGCAGTGGGTGAGGTGAGAATGCACAGCTGAAGGAGGTGCCCCCACTTGGGGAATAAAGCAATACCTGGGGCTGTGATGAGGATGTGATTTCAATGCACCTTTCTCTTCCACATCTTGTGTTGGCTTTGTGAACATTATTCTGAGGCGCCCTCCCCTCCCTGTATATAATGTTAAGAGGCCCATGTGGTAACTCGAAGCCTTTGGCTTCCATTACAGGCTACCTGAAAATGAGGCATTGTGGCCCCGCATAGCACGGCGCTAAGACCCCGCTATGAGTCCAGAGGCACCGATCTCTTGGTGCCTCGAATTGCCACGCTGATAACACTCTGCAGGCCAGGAGGGTGCTCTGTAGGCGGAAAGAGAGATACGTGCAGCTCTGAAATGTGTAATGCTTCGCAGGAATGAGGGGTCTGGGGGCTGTAACGGATCAGGGCATCTGCAGAGCAGCGTGAGGAGGAACCTGTGACGCCAAAAGAAAGACTCCTAAAAGCCAAGTGTTTCTATAATAGGGCTGGATTACTCACTGCGCTTATTCAAATTCCTGTTGATGCTGGCAGCGGGAGTTTTCCCGAATAGCAACGAACAATGAGTCATCTCCAGGTGTTTTTATTTGAAAGTGCTTTATTTCCTTTTTTTTAAGAATTTCAAAAAGAAACCGGTGCGCAGCTCCCTCCGCACAGCCCCAGGAGCATCTCGCTGCCGCCGCAGCTGCGCAGCCCCCGCCGACCCGCGGAGTTCCCTGCCCGCCGCGGGAGTTGAAACCGCTCCTCCCCCTG
>JAVJGJ010000002.1:21652986-21663218 GCA_035590215.1 Microhierax caerulescens
CCCCGCCCGGCCGCCCGCCCGGCCGCCCCCCCGCCCGCGGAGCCTGCCCGGGAGAGGCGCAGGATGCGCTGAGCAGCGCCGGGCGGGGACCCGCTCCACTGCGGGAGGGGAACATGAGGTGGCAGCTGCTTTCCCTTCCCTCTGACAGATGAATGATTATTTTTTTTTAAATACTGTTTTTTCCCCCTCCAGGTTTTCATGATCAGCACTGGGGGAGCCGGGAAATTCTGTGGCCACTGGCATATTTTGATTTAAAATTGCTGCCAGTGGACGTTTCTCCTTCTGCTCCAGCATCGTTGTCCTGTTCACAGCTATTAAGGCTTAAGGAGCTTGATTCTCTAAGGCTGGTATCCAAGGGCATCAGTCATTAACACACTGAGCTACATCTGCTTCTTGGCTAAGACTGAAGAAAGACATCTTAAGCTGGAAATCCTGCTTGCTCGCTCACTCGCTCGCTCTCTAGTGCATACGGAAGGGGAAGCATATGCAGCAGCAGGTTCGGGGTTTTTTTATTCCAAAAGCCTGCTTCACTTTGGAGATGCAGTGACAAGATAATGGAGTGAAAGTCTCCCATTTCCAGGGAAGAAAATTACAGGAGTCAGCCAGAGAAAGGAAGGAGCAAGTTAAATAACAGCAGAAATAGGAAAGAGGACAGTGGTGAAGAACTGAAAATAAAATTAGAGGAAACAGGTGGAAGGCTGGCGTAAAGCTGAGAGATATTTTAGGCTGAAAGTGGTGTGTTTTTTTTCTTTCTGTCTTCTTTTTTTTTCCTTTTTTTTTTTTTTTTTTTAATTGGTGTTAAATTCTAAGCTGGTTTTGGAGATCCCTGCAGTAAACCAGGCTGCTTTAGTATAGAGCAGCTTCCCCAACGCGTGCTTTTCTCTCTCCCTGCCTGCTGTCTCTGCTGGTGCTGCTGCTGACAGAAACGTGTTAGGAAAGCAGAAAGAGAAAATGCCAGCCATCCTGGTAGCCTCCAAAATGAAATCGGGACTACCTAAACCCGTTCACAGTGCTGCTCCAATCCTGCATGTCCCAACGGCCAGGACCATCCCGCAGCCCTGTTACCTGAAGTTTGGGAACAAGGTGGAGGTGACGAAGCCATTGTATTCCAGCCAGATTCCTCTCAAATCTCCTAATGGACAAGAAAACGCAGGAGATGGATTCCCACCAAGGAAGAGTAGCTCGATAGAAAATGGATTTGACACACAGGTTAGAAGGCAGCAAATGTTGGGGAGGTGTATGTGAAGATTTGTTTCTATATTGAATGTGTGCAGCAGGTTTTCTGAGGGAGATAGCAGTGGTGTGAACAGCAGTGAGAGAGGGGGTATAATATGTGTGTGTGTAATAACATCTGTCTACAGCGGTGGGATGTTTTATATTCCACACAGTGGCATGTGTTACCAAGGGATGATTTTGTAATTTTGTCAGCGTGGTGGAGCTGATGGTGGGGTGGTGAGGGATGGTACTCCGTGTGCTGTTTGCCTGCAATGCCATCTCTGTTGCCTTTGCTTGAACTTGGGGGATTTATGGAAGGGAGATGGTAGCAATATTGTTTATGGGGTGTGTTCTTTGTGTTCTTTCTGTGGGTGCTAATTGTAATGGCTGGGTTGTGTGCCCGGGATGGGGAAAGATTGCTGGTTTCATTAATGTGTTTTGTGTTTGATCATGTACTGTACTGGAACATTAGTTGTGTGAACGTTGTGTATTTGTAGTTGTGTGGGGAGTGAATGGGAGGCAGTGTTTGATGTTAAATTACAATATGCATGTCATTCTCCTTGCAGCTAAATTATATAGATCATGTAGGAAATGAACACTCAAGTGGAATTGTCTGTTTTAATGCTATATGTGCATGACATCACAGATGCAGCACATTATCAATATGCATTTTTTAGATTTCCCTTTAATGTGTGTTAGCTTTCTAACATGTTTTTATATATGCAACTTCCCGTATAGGGAGCTCTTCAAGCTTGTTCAATTATTGTCAGCATAGTAACATTTTCGGCATGGCTCAGATTGCCTTGTACCGCTGATGCCCCAGTGTGCTCAACAGCAGTGTAAGCAGATAGTATGTGTTAGCGTACTGCGGTGTGAGCAAAGCAGATGGTATGCTGCAGCAAGCAGAATTGATGACCATTATATAGAGATTGCTGTATAGCAGCGTGATGCACTTTGGCAACAGCCATGTACATTGCAAGCTGCTTCTACCAGTATCTGAGCCCAGTAGAAGGTGATACCATTATATTGGGATAGGGAAATGATGACAGATACTCTTTTTTTTTCCCACCCTTCTTCTTTTTCTTCCTCAAGGAATAATGGATCATCCCTACCATCTAGGTTTTGATCTCTATGGCCTGGTAACCCTATTTTCTTAAGACAAGTGTGACTACTGATTGGGCATGTTTGGCCCTGTGCCCTGAATTTTAGGATGTGCTGCGCTTTCATTGCTGGTAGGCATGGTGACGTATTGGGCTGCTCAGGCAAGATGAATATGACTGTAGCAGTTCCTGAGGGACTCAGAGCAGGAAGAGGAGGCGGACAAGCATTGGTGGTAGGGTGGTGGCAACAAACTGACCTGTGCATCACATCTTGTTCTTAGAGAAACAGGTACTCTTCTTTTCCTTGTGCAAGGAGTCTTTCCTTGTGATTATGAAATGTCAGCAAAATCACATTATATGCTGCTCTTTCTCTCAGACACGCCTTGGTTTCTGCATAGAAATTTACATTCCTGCAAAAGTGATTGCTATTCTTAAATACTTTTCTGTCTTATAACATTATAATCCAAGAGATCCTGCCTAGTGGTAGCTGTTTGCAGCAGTAAGGGGAATACTGTGGTGGTTTTAACTCTTATACAGACATGGAATAAACCCCATTTTTTCATATCCTGATACTGAAAGGGTCTTCATGCAGACAGAGGGAGTGATTCTGGGTCAAAGAATTTCAGATTATTTTGCATTTTGGGTAACTTCAGCAGCTGGAGAAATCCTAAGCTTTGTCACTCTTGGTAACCTCATTTGGGTAGCAGTCGTAGCAGATGACCAGCACCTTTTAAGGTGTGAACCAGTGATGTTTGTTTTACTATCCATTATCTTGAATAAACACAGTCCTTTTTTGTTATTCTTATTGATCCAACTTTGATCCCTCTGCCCATATAAGCATGCCGGGGTTTGCCATTCAAGGTAGTAATTTGAAACATCAGTCTATACCTAAAGGGAGATTTTTCCAGATCAGTTCTGTCAAGGGCACTGTTCTTTTCTTTTTCTGCCATCCCTCCCTCACATGGGAGGAGGAACAGGATGGATGGACAGCTGCCAGATAGTATGTCAGCAGCTGAAGCATTTTTATCTTGGAAAACCTTCAGCTACATTCAGGTATAGAAGTGCTTTCTGATAATAAGCTTAGTAAGGTTTAATCTTAGACACTGCACTAGGACTAAATATCTCAAGAATCATAGCATCATTTAGCTTGGAAAAGATCTTTAAGAACATCAAGTCCAACTGTTAACCTAACACTGCCAAGTCCACCACTAAACCATGTCCCTAAATGCCATGTCCACATGTCTTTTAAGTACCTCCAGGGATGGTGACATGTCCTATGAGGGTGATCACCTGCTTGTCTGGATTTTATATCTTAAGCATCGCTGTGGCCCTCAACATTTTATTGTGCAGGCATCTGGCATCCCCTGTAGAGGGAAGTTATATGCTTATTGTGGCATTTTCATTTTAGATCTACAAGTTGGACTGATACTGAATGGTTTGGCACCTGTCTTTTCTAGATCTTGGTCTCCACATGGAGTTTGCATCCCACAGGGAAAGACATAGGGTGTAATATGTTCCTAGGTGGGTGGAGGGAGAATTAAAGAGAGATTGGGATCAAAAACCAAAGAGAAGAAATAAAAATTACCAAAATCTATTTAACTTGTGCTGTATGCCTTGCTGAGGCTGAACTTGGAATTTGCCTCTCCAAGCTCTCTCTTGCAGTGAGAGGTATAAGCTATATCTATCAAAACCAGGGGTGATATCAGGCCACTTTCAACACAAGTGGCAGGGAAGCATTGCTTTTGTACAACTGCTTAGCGGTTAGAGCATTCGCTCAGAGAGTAGGCTATCTGAGTTCAGATTCTATTTCAACACGAGGGAATTCAGACTCCTGTTGTATCTCTGGAGGGTTTCATAATCAGCAAGCCACAGGATGTTCTGGGAGTATTTTAGGGAGTTACTTTTAATCCTGTTGAAGTTGGTCCTCTTTGTACTACATAATGTACCTTCAGCTGCCTGTACAGAATAAGGAGAGAGAGAGCAACTTGATCTAATGTTTAGGACATCTGCTTGTAGGGAAGGAGGTGGTGGGAGGGATAAAACAGATAGATGGGCTACCTTTAATTATTTGTACATGTGACTTTTTCTCTTCCATCATGGTGTATATACATTTCCACTTAGAATTTGTGGATGCCTTTTTCCCTGTACTGTTTACCGATTATTCTGGAGAAGAGGCTGTATCTAATGCATAGGCCAGAAGTCACAATGTGAAGATGCTTGACCATGTCCTAATGCTGTTTTAGCATGTTTCAAGCCACTTACACACCAGTGCTAGGTTCATGAGCTTTTCTTGGTACCAGGTGGTACATATCTTGAGCCTGGTTCTTCAGAGAACATGGGTACTGCAGATGGTATTCATTACTCATTTTTTTAAAACCTGCTGAGAATTAGTGTCCAACTTGAGAAATCTGGTATCAGTGAAAACTTCTCAATATCTTGCTTTTTGATGCTGTTCTTCTTGATACGGTTTTACATGTGTAAGCTGGATTTTATGGTAACTGGAAGTTTTATGCCTTAATGCCATATAAGGGCAATGTGTTCCTTAAAATGCTGTGCAATTTATAAAAAGCATTCCTCGGAGTACTTCAGAGGCACTTTCCAGAGAAAGGTCTGAAGGTTTTACCATCAAACCCATTGTAAATGCTAGTCGGAAATCTTAGGTTGATGAATCATGTCTGTATCATTCCTAATTTATTGTTACTGATATACACACTCCATTCATTTTTCCATATTAAATCCCCTGTGTTGTGCACAACAGTATCTTACTGTTGCACTGGTACTTATTTTATCTAATTTGAAAACACCGCCAATAAATTGTACCCGTATTTAGAGAACATTGTTTTGGAAATATTTAACTTTGTTACCAGAGAAACTTCCGTCAAGTAGATAGCAAGATAGTGGTCTCTCATATACAAAATGGTATTTGTTAGTTATTCTGAAAAACTCATGTATTTGGCTACTAAATTTGCATTAGTTATTTAAGACAGAAGTAATTGCCAATTAGAAGTCCATGAGCATGGTAAAATCATTTGTGCAGGATGCAAGAACAAAGATGCCATTCCAGGAATACAGTCTATTGCCATGTTATGTGGAAGCCACCAAAGGAGATTGAGGATTTAATTACTGTCTTTATTACTACCATGTTGTATTCTGTAGCTTCTTGATTTTCATTCCCTGGAGAACCTAAAAAGTCATTACTGTATCTTAACAAACTGTGGCAGTCCTAAGTCATCGGTTCCACCCTTCCACAAAACCTCTTGAAGTTGACAGGCATCTGTGTATCCTGGTATTAAAGTATATGTATTCAGCAGTTACCTATAAGTGTCCTTAACATTTGGCAGGGTGAGGGGTGACTCATCATTTCTTCGCAAACTTCTTAGCAATATTCATTTGCTGAAAGTTTGACAGTTAGCCTCTCCTGGTGGACATGGGAGGCAGGTACTCACTCGGTGTTGTTATCCCTCACTTTTCTTTTCCTCTGCACTAGGCAAACCTAATTCTTTTAACCTTTTCTCTCAGGTTTTCCTGAATGCTTACAACTCTTTGTGCTATCTACTGAAGTCTTTTCATTTTGCCTAGACCTTTTTTAAGAATTCAGTTCAAAACTGGATGTCATTGTCTGCAATACAACTACCTTGCTCAGCTAGGTTTTTCTTCACATTGTTTTCCCAATTTGTGAAGATCGCATTGAGATGGGCATTCCAGATCTCCCCTTTTTCTATTCTTACGCTGGATTTTTCTCCTAGTGACAATTTATGAAGATCATTTACATCTGGGGTGTTCCAAATCTGGGGTGTGCTCCAAAAATGTTTGCAATACCTTTTGAGGTTAGAAACATCTCTTCTTTTTTTTTTTTTTTTTTTTTTTTGTTAACCATTACAAACTTTGTTCCTTGACCACTGTGGAGCCTCAAAAGTAAAGCACTTCTCAGACAGCTGGCAGTTTTCTACTTGGTTGCTCTGGAGCTGTGGAGCAACAGAGCCTTATTCCCTGACATGAAAACAAAACAAAACCAAACAGAAGAAAACCACTGACTTAGAAATCGTTCAGAATTAACAGCAGCATGTTACTTCAGAAAGCTTGCACGGAGTTTCTCTGATGTGCAACGCAGTTGGGTTAAGGCAAGTATGAACTGTACAGCCTTCAGGGCAAACAACGCGCTGTCTATTGACTTCTGCTGCAAGGTCATCCTGGCATTTTTAGTGTTGTGTTGACTAGGGAGACTTGACACGGCCAGGAGTGCGGAGGGGGCTCTGAAAGCACCGAATGGGCTGGGTTCATGTCTTAATCCACATGGGCCACGCTGGCGGTGGCCGGGGTAGGGAAGAGCCAGAAGATGGCACCAACACCTCTTCTCTGGCCCTCTGGTGCTGGGAAGCAGGAGGTCCAAGGTGGGGGTCTGGGACATCTCCCTTAGTACCTGTTAGAAAGAGCGGCTGAAAGTGTCCGTTGTGTTATGTATCACTGTTCAATCAGCTTTTATATATATATACTTTAGCACAAAAACTGGATCTTTTTTGCTCTTTGAAGAACCAGAAGGCCATCCTGAAACAGTTTCTTTGACAGGTCCTCCAGCCCATGTTGAGTAGTCACCACGTTTACTTTGACCTAGAAGAAAGACAGGAAAAAAATAGATACTTATGATCCACCATATAGCTGTCTGATCACTGCCCTGCTGCTCTGGTGCCCTTTTGCAAGCAAGTGTAAGCCACCAACAAGTAACAGTTCAGCTACACACAGGATGAAAAGGACAGAAAAACAAATGTTTGCTCAGGTGATTGCTTGGCTTTCTCTGGAGCATTGACAGAGGAGTCAGCACAGGTTTTCTGAACCATTCTAGGCAGGAGTGGTATTTAATTACAGTCTTAACTATGTAGCCATGGGTCAACTGATAGATGATGAGCTCATCTATCTATCTATCTATCTATCTATCTATCTATCTATCTAATACATCAGAAATGAAGCTGTCTTTGTAAAAGCAAGAAATGATGCCGTGTGAGGACAGAAAAGCTGAATTGTAGGTGCCTGGGAAAGCCACCCAAGGTGCACTCCCAAAGCAGACTGCATGCACAAGTCTGAACCGTTGTGTCCCCAGCCCGTGTTTTGTAACTCCAGCTTTCAGCCTGAAACAGACAATGTTGTTCATTGCTAAACAAGGCTTAGCTGATAGTTTATTTAAATGAAATTTTGCCCACAATGTCTGAATCCCACAAACACGAGGAGAAAATAATGCACCAGATTTGTACTGCATGAACTTGCTGAGTGTGAGGGTGGTTGTACGGTAGGTGCTGGTTTTTGTGTCTTGCTTGTTTCATTTATACTACAAGTGAATGGCCAAGTAGGTAGTACTTTCAGTATGTGCAATTTTCTAAACAGATACCTACAGCCTAGACTAGGAGACCATGACCAGTGTAATGCACATGTAAACACAACAGAGAAAAAAGCTGGGTACTATAAGGCAGATACACTAACGCCTCCTACACCCCTCTCTTCCTGAGTTACAGATTCAAAATCCCTCTAGTGTTTGGTGAAAGACAGGGTCCCATTAGATAGAAACTATCAGTAAGTGCCTTCTTGTGAAAAGCAATGCCTACCAACAGTCTTGTGTAGCAGAATACACAGAAGTGGGCATATATATATACACACACACATATATAAAGGGGTGTGTATACATATCGGGGTGTGTGTTTCTATGCATATACAGTATATGTGTGTGTGTGTATATATATATATATATATATATAATGCAAAGATCCTCATACTTCACAGAATATGAGGAAAGCAAACTTCACTTCAGGGCTGAATTGCTTTTGAACAATTTCTCCAGTGCATTAGGCATCAGCATCAGACATGCATACTTTTTTTTTTTTTTTGCTTCACTACTTCTTTTCTTTAGCAAACAAGTTTACTGTGGAAAATGAAAGAAAAGTCTCTCTATCCCCCTGCCATCCTACCATTCTTAGAACAGTGATCATGCAGTGCAATCTTGTTCCACAACTATAATTGTGTTTTTTCATGTGCAGTGGAATCAGTGCCATGGAGTGTTTAGTCACCTTCCTTGGTCACCTCCCAAGAGCAGAATTTTCTCTTGACAATTGCTTTCCACCATCTTACTATGTTCTTGTCCCATGGTCTGGAAATGAGCACTGGCACCTCCTACACAGAATGCCAGGAGACTGCTTTTTAGTACATCAGCTGTGGCCACACTGCAAGGAGGTACATGAGCACCGGTTCTGTCCCATTCTGTTTAAAAAGCGTATTCATTTTGAAGGGAGTGTCTAGGCTTCTTGGTTTGTACAGCACAAAGCATACTGTTGGCACTTAAATAATAAAAAAAACCCCTTTATAACAGGTAGACAAATGTAATGATAAGAATTCTCCCCCAAAACACCAGTGTTTTATTTAAAACATAATTTTAAATAGAATATATTTTTCTCCTGAGAAAATAAGCTGATTTAAATTAAATGTGAAATTGGGAGAGATGATAAAGACAGTTGTGATTGGAATTCAAAGCCTAAAATATAGAGAAAAGAAACAAAGTAAGCCTGAATCTAACAATTCTAGACTATTTAAGGAAACAGTAGCCAGAGAAATTCACCTCAATTCACTATCTACAGATAACATTTATTTTTCATAAACTAAATTTTTTTTTTCCTTAAGTATCCTGTTCATTTTTGGTAGTTTTGCATAACTGATGAAATTCCACACAAGTGTACTGTGTTTAAACTGAACTGGAATATTCTTACAAGTAGAACTTGATGGTTGATATCACAAATCAAAGGTAATAAGTCTTTAGATAAAAAAAGTCCTGTCATAATAGAAACATAAACACGAAGAGCCTGAATAAATCAATATAATTATTTAATTGGATGTGTAATTTTGTGTAGGTTCAGTATAACCTCCAAATTAATAAAATGAAGTGCTACCTTTAGCACACAGGAGGAAACTGGTTACAAAAAAGTGTGTCTTAACAGTTAGCAATTAGTAAACCCAGCATTCCTTCAGGATAATAATTAAACTGTGTGTGATAAAATAGTTAAAATTTATTTATAACACTTGGATGTAAATCTGTCTGGCTTGAATTGAAATCAAAGTTTGTGTTTATGGAATTCTGTCTTTGCAATCCACTAAACCAATTCGTGTCAGCAAGCAGTATGTAGGTGATGACTGAGACTTACCATGCCATTCTATATGTCTTTAAGATTTGTACTATTTTTGTGTATTAATTGATCTGGTAAATATATGGGGCTTCTCTGTTTGTTTCTGGAATACACGTTGAAAACTGCATTTTGACAGAATCTGTAGAACTGTTAGAAGCTAATACTGTTTTATTAAGCTCTTCAAAGCTGAGGCCATATGTTCTCCTTCACTTCTGTAGTGTGCCTAGCACACCTATAGGCACCACCACATCACAAACAATAAAAAGAGGCATTATTGTGCCTTTGGATATGGTTAGTAACCAAATGATTTAGAGGCAACTATCTACTATTTCTCTCATAAACCCAGAGCTCCACATGAGTTGCACCCAGTGTGAGCCTGAATAGTAGAGGATGTAGATGTGGCAACGAGCTATCTTTGTAGATCTTTTGTAGGAATTGGACAGGATGATGCTTAATGTATCTTCCATTGCCTGTGGATTCAAAGACAATTTGTGGCAATTGATAAAGTAGTGGAAATAGTTCTCTGAATACAGCTATGTGGATATGTATGGGTAGAGTTATATCCTAGATGGATATGATTACACCTTGGACAGTGGTGAGAGTATGGCAATGGACTACATAAAGCAGAAGGTCTGTCCTGTCCTGTCCTGTCCTGTCCTGTCCTGTCCTGTCCTGTCCTGTCCTCTCCTCTCCTCTCCTCTCCTCTCCTCGCCTTTCCATATTCTATAATAAGTTGTGCTTTGTTTTTTAGAATTCT
>JAVJGJ010000002.1:21670567-21691554 GCA_035590215.1 Microhierax caerulescens
AAAGTACAAAACACCAAGGGGGGGGGAGCAAAAAAAGCATATGAGAGAACCTGAAATCAAAAACACAGTCTTGAAAACTCCTAGACTACTTAATAGCAGATCCTTTATTCGCCTGTTGCGGTTTCAGATATGTGCTGAAACTTAAATCTCTTGGCTACAACAACGGGAGCTAGGTAAGTTTTAGTCCTCTTTATTACCTCCTGAGCTTTCTGAGATGCAGCAGAAAAGGGGTTTGCATTGAACAAACACATATTTTTATCTATTATCTTCATAGTGTGAGAAATGTCTTGGTGTGAGACATTATGGTGGGGACTGATGCCACCCTCAGCTCCCCATAGGCTGCATTGTCAGCATTTCTGAGCCGATGGCCCGTCACATTCACTCAGCGTTTATTATACAGCATTAACCAAAGAGAGATTTGAAATGTAAGTGTTCCACTGGCAAATAATTTAATTTCAGATAGTTTTGCTGTGCTGCTTAGCAGTTTATATAAATGGATTTTCAACAAATAAAAGCCTCAGGCTTCCCATGCACATGCACGTTTCAGTCACGCAAACAATACCTGTGATAGAAGGAGTCTCTTGTAAACCATCTTGTGAATAGCTGCAGCATCACTCGGTGCCATTACCCTCCCTCCTTCTTTTTTCTCTGACAGCAGCTGAAATGGCAGGGCTTGGTTTGGCCAGTACTTTGCATCATTTATAGCAATAGTGTTAAATGCTGGGCTGAAGCGGATGGTAGCTCAGCTAATTTGCATGATTTAAAATGCCAGCTCGGTTTAATGTAGAGCAGCTGGTATATACTTAACTCCTTCAGGAGAAAACTAAATACCAGCAGATCGCATTATCCAGGGCTGTGCTATGTTTATTTATTTATTTATTTATTTATTCTGTCTCTTCACTGCTTCCTGGAACATTTATAGAGATCATTTATGTGCCGCTGGGGAAGGGCTTTGCTCTGTTGATATTTCTGTGTCTTGCACAGTTCACAAAGGAAATAATCAGTGTTACTGGGTGACAAGTACTTGTTGCAACTTCCTGAGTGTCCACTTATGCTGACCTTAGCAGATAGGACTCTGAATTAAGATGTGACATGATGAAGGATGGCGAGATTAGTTGGACGAGGGACAGGTGTAGAGGCCTGGATTACGTGGATTACTGCATACTCAATTTCTTAGGGTTAAATTTCAAGGTTGAAAATGGCTAATTCCACAATTATGGAATTAGGACGTGCCATGCCATTCTTCTGGGTGCTGTGCTGGCAGATGGAGTCACCTTGTGAGGGAAGGGAGAGTTGGAGGATCAAAGAATTCCTTCACTCCCCTGAAACAATTAGCATAGCCTCAGTGAGAGGATGGAGGGACCATAATCTTTTAATACCAACCCTTCTCAAAATTGACCTTGTCACAGGCAGATTCAGCTTCTCGCAGAGGAACAGACGTGTGATAGAGTCGCACAGAGTCATTACAGCGTCAGAAATGCAGGCACGCTATTTCATCCTCTGCCAAAATTCCCTTGCCTTTCCATGGACAATGGGCCTCACGTGCCAAAGAGCTCTGCCTTTGAACTAACTGCAGTGTATTATGCAGTGAGGATGGACTTTTCTTCCTCAAGGCAGTTATGGTGGAGCTTTCTCTTCCTCTGGAAATTTTTTATTGTCTCAAGTCATGACTTGAGCTCATGGAACAGCAGTTTCAAATGGTCAGTTCTGAAGACCCTTCCTAGTTTCAAGCACAAGTCATTAAGCTGCAGAGAAAGCATATCTGTTAGGTTCTTCTGACATGCGTAAATCCTTAAATATTGCATATGAAGTTTAAGCATTTCTATTACCCTTTATAAACCTTTGTGTTAGAAGATACCATGTAGTTATTCAATTGACTTCTGCATTGTATTTGGTGTATAGGACATGAAAGTTACGTTGGTACAATAGAAAGGACAGTTCTTCCCTGATGAAAACTGATTATTGTCATTTTTGTTGTGAAAGGGAAGCCACTAAGAAGATGATGTCCTATAATCATCTTCCATGGATGTAGACAAGATAAATTGCCCTCAGTGATAAAACACTTTGTTATTTCATCCTGTGTTGTCCATAAGATCATTAGCATTCCTGCATGCTGTGGAAGATTATAGCCCTGTATTGTATGGGCAAATCATTTACATTGTAGTGTATGTATACCATAACTGGGTTCAATATCTGAATGTTTTTGATGTATAATATGCAAATAATTCCATCGATTTGAGGAAAAGGTTACTCTTAAAGGCAGTAAATACATTAAGCAACATGTATCCATCCTTTGAATAGACAGAAGCCATTTTGTCAGGCTGTTTAGAAGGTTCCGTTACAGCTGAGGTAGTGTGGTTTAGGAATTGGTTGTCAGGCATAGATCAGAACTTCCAACAAATGATGCTATTTGTGTTTATCAAGTCTGACTCTAGGCTTCTGGAACGGGAGCAAATTAGCCAACTTTTAATTTATGCTGTGTGAGAGCTGACTGAAGTTAGTAAATCCTCATCTGCCCTGTCACTTGAGTGTTTTAAGTATTGTTTGTTTTCTTTTTATAACTAAGGGATAAGTTTATTTCTTTTAATCCTTTTCCATTGGTTAATACAAACTTTTCAGGGATCGAGGCTTGATCTCCAATGCTTATTATTTCATTCCTTGCTATTTTCCACCACATGTATATTTAACTTTGCTGGTTTTAGGACTTTTCCAACTGTTCAAAGGGTTAGGAAAGCCAGTTCCACCAGACTGGACATGATGTGAAAAAGCTTGAAAGAATGGTAAGATTAGCTTTTCTGGCACCTTCATTTTGAGCTGTGCCTCCCTGCCAGGAAGGGTTTCAGTCGTCAGAGGGCAGGGAGGATGGAGTGGTGAGTGTGTGAGCCGTGAAGACCCACTGGCCATCAGTGCAGTTTCAGACGAGTCACATCACTGCCTGCTGCAGTTTGTCAGCAGCAACTGCCTTGTCTCACAGGTGTTCTGCAGAGATAAATCCATTATAATTCCAAGCAGCTCAGGTAAAGTGATACCTGGAGCCATGAAATGACCTTAAATAGCTAACTGTGTGGCTCTTAAGTCTTCATGCCTCAATATGATCTCCTTTTGCCTTTTTTTTTTTTCTTAAAGTAATACTTGAATTAAAGCAAGAGATACTTGATATCAAATCCTTTCCACTAATGATTTTTAGATTTTATTAAAACTTGTGAAGATAGAAGGCACATCATTGCCTCTTTGTTAGACGAAGGTTCTCAACTATAGACAGGTATCATTGCTTTTTGGCTGTGCCTTCTGAAAAGAGCAATTTATCTTTTAATGCTGAAAAGGATTTAAAGAGAAGATAAGAACTGAAAAGCTGCATATACACTATTTCAAATTACAATGAGGAGTTGTGGGCTGTGGGTTACCATCTGCACTCCACTTTTATGCCATCTGCCCACAAGGAGAAAATCACCAGCGGAGAAAATAGTAGGATGTCCTGCCATTATGAAGCCACATAACCACCAGTTACACATGAAGACCTTATGAGATTTGTAATGAAACTCCAAGCCTTCAATAGTTCTGCTCTGAAAAGGAAGAAAGAAGTGTAAAAATGGCCGTTGAGGTTTTTGGAATGCTGAAAAAGAGGATTTTTAAGCCCCATGAATCGCATGATTGACCGTGTTAGTGGAAGCAAGGAATCTGCAGAGTGTTAATTCGTACCATGTAACACAGTCAACGGAGAACTATCTGTGAAGGCTGAAATTATGCTAATTTATGCAGTTCACATTGCTACTGCAGTTTAAAGATAGCTTCTTTTCTAGAGAACCAACCTGCTGCACACAGCAATACAGCAGCTCTAACTTAGTGTTTAGCTTTGCAAATTTTAGCGGTTTGAACACAGAGCAAAACCCTACTTACATGGTCTTTTTATGGGGTGGTCTGGCTGGTTAGAAGCTGAAGGGAAAACGTTAGTCCTCCTGCTGAGGAATGGCATAGAAGTATTAGTGGGCGCTGTGAATAGCTGCAGCGTTAGGCCTGGGGCTGAACCCCAGAAGAATAGTTCAGATTAAAGCATGTTCTGGGTTTCTTGGTATCTGGTTTTATTTTGCAGAGCTTGCCACCTGTTGCTCAGATATGTGGTGCATTGAAGCACCTTCAGGAGGTAATTGACTCTCCTTCCACCACTCTACACATAACTGGGTTTGGTGCTGATGGGTTGTCAGGAGCAAAAAAGGGAGTGGGGGGACACCTCCACGTATTAGTTGTGATTAAAACCAGTTTTCAAGTTGTCACGTTTGAACTGAATTTCCAATGAGTGCAGGTAAAAGTGTGAAAAAACAAGCATACTGCAGCTGGAGTCAGTGGGTAATTTCATGTTCTGATTTCTTATTTTAAGTTTTGATGGAGCTAGAATATATCTTGCAGTTAAAGTCATAATTTAGCTTTATGAATAAAATTACAGACAGTACTGGAAGTGGTTTTAAAGACCAAAGCAAGTTGAGACAAGAAGTCCTGGGGCGTTCCTTGCATTTAAACAGCTATTCTTCCAAGAAGAAGATGGCAACGGGTTTTACCTACCACAAGATAAATCCTTTACATCCTAAGGATGAAGGTGCTCAGTTCTGGAAGTCCACAGTGAGGGGTGGAAGGCAAGAAAATAAAATTTCATTTCCTCCTTTTCTTCCATCACCTTCTGTTGTCTTCAGTCACATTTTTTTTTCATATCTTGGGATAAGACTTTTGATAAAGTGTTAATGCTTCAACCACTCCCTTGGTTAGCGGACTGGCCTTAACATTTTGCAGCTGGCTTCTTCTCTTTCCCTCCCAGCCAGCTAACAGCCCTTCCTGATTAAGCTGGGTGGGACTGGCTGCTGTTGCTAATCAGCCTTAAGAAGCTGCACATGGAAGCAGGCTGCCACCCTTCTGCTTCCCAGTGTATCACCACAGCAGGAAAGTCAGTGTAGGGTGTGGGCTTCTGCTGGAAAAAGTGGGAGGCTTTAGGTAGGCATTCCTTCTGGAGGGGGGCTGAGGTCTGAGCTCTTTTCTAGGTCATTGCGTTGTGGGGAATGGGCAGGGTTTTGTGGTTTATCATGTGTATCTGAATTGGTTAGTATCTTGTAGGTGAAGCAACATGCAGGAGAGAGGTTGTCTGTGTGAGATGGTTTAAAATAATCAGCTGGTGTGTTTTGCTAAAATGCTTTCACTAATTCAGGTCAGGGAGGACTGATAACTCCTAACAGAGACCTGGGTGTTCATGCCATCTCTAAAGTAGCTGGTGTGGAAAGAGATATGGGTGCAGATCCAGCTTGTTTAACAGAAGTATCTGAGCAGAGAGTAGTAGTTACAGTGCAAATTATTCAAGGTCTGCTTTAGGTCATATAAAGTGGTTTTTGATTTGCTCAGTGAGTTAATCCGTATGAGCCAGAAGCAAGGCTGCTAGGGAAAGAGTGCACAGTTGATCTTTGTGGAGGTGGAAGTTACTGGCAGTCTTAAGTCATTCAGTGCTCAGGATCATCCTGTAAGTAGGTCTGAAAAGCAGGTGGAGATCAATGAGTATGATTGTTGCCTACCTTATTGTAATTCTGAATGAGATACTGGTGAGGCCAGATTGCTTTTGGATTTACAGCATGGTAATCCGGTGTGATGCTTGCAACTGTATTTGTGTTTGCAATGGGGATTAATTTCAATACACCAAGTCACTTCTGCTTCTTGATCGAGCTTAAACAAAATACCTGGTATAGTAAGATTGTTGGGTCCTAACTCACTTATATAGAAAACCCATTGAAAGCTGAGGAATATAAGCATCCTTGTTGATCTAGCTTTCTAAGTACAGTCCTGGGGTACATCTATTGATCTCTGGTTGTCAAAACCCCCCTTCTTTTTCTGCTTTTCCAGATGTCCTGTGGTTTTGAGCATAGATGTGTGTTTGGATGGTGAATTAGTAGTATGTTGTGTGCAATTACATGAGGGTGTATAGCATTGTTTCATAAGCAAGTTCCATGAAGTTATAAAACAGAAGTGGTAGCAGAAAATTATCGAGTGGCCTACAGGTACTGGGAGACTCAGGGCCACACTGTCACCTGTCTGAACCAAAATACACCGAAGGGGAGGTGGTTTGCAGAAGTGAATGAAGCCAGCGGACAGGCTGCGCGAGGCAGCTGTGCCTTCTGCACAGCAAGAGCAGGATTTGCAAGGCTGGAAGCGATGGTTCGTGGATTCTCAGGAGCTGGTTAGATTTGACCTCATTTTCGGACTCTCTCATTAAATAGGAATAGCTGCGGTTGTTCTTTTTATTATACGTGGTTAGTCTGACAGTGAATTGAACTGCTGGCGAAGGAATAAAAGCTCGGGGTGGTGCTGAGTGACCAGAGGAAGGGCAGGAAGCAGCTCCCGCGGCTGGCCGGTTAGCTGGGCTGCTACTGCCACCTGCTGGTGGCAGCGAAACACACGGGACGCGTTTTCCTTGGGAGTCCCCAGGTGAATTGCATGGGATTAAGTAGCTGTTGGGTCTCAATTATTATTATTTTAGATGCGCTGTTATTATAGATAATTCTTTCAATGAGGAAAAAAAATCCATTGTATTTTATGACCAACATTTAATTGGGGCATAGACAATGTTGTCGAAAAAGATAAAAATAATTTAACCTGTCCTTGAGCATCATTGGATTCTGAAGAGCAGCAAATTTTGGGGGAGCTGGTTGCAATGTGTGAGAAGCGGTTTGTGTAGGCAGCCCTTTGCTGTGCGGGTTGGGCAGCACACAGCATGTATACCTGCTGTCGCTCTGGCACAGCTAAGGCAGCGATAGGCCAGTGGTCAGCATTTTAATTTCTCTTAACTGTTACTTAAATTTAATTGTAGTGGGTTCAATACTGGTGGTTAGCTTCAGCAAGCACCTGATTGCTTTTTGATTGCAGGACACGAGTACCTGTCTGGCTGGAAACCCATAAAATAAGCGTGATCTGTGAATCCAGAATCTGCCTTTCCTGGTACAGGGTGACCTGACAGAAATCAGACAGGAGGTAACGAAATCTCCTCCCAGCCTCAGAACATCTCGATCAGAAACACGCTGTGAGCTGGTAGCATATGGAAGCAGAGTTAATGAACATCTCTGAATTGCTTCAGCATGGCCCAGACACAGCATTACCAGTGCAAATTTGATTTCTGTGAGTGATTAGTGTCTTATTTTGCAGAAATTAGTGGATCATTATCAAATTGTGACTTTTTGCACTTAACGTAAGTGACTTAATCAAAGGACAATTATATGGAGCTTTATTGCAATCCTTTTAGTAGGAGAATACAGATTAAGTTGTAGTTACCAAGAAAAGAGGAGGTCTCTGTTCAGTGACAAAGCCACACTCTGTAGCTTTATCTGTAGATTCTCTGTCTCTGCAAAACATCTGCTGGAGTATTATAGAGCTTCGTAACATTTTCCAGTGAAGTACTGGCATAGTTTATTTGCTATGAATCTTTCAGGAAGCACTTAGGAGCTAAGGTCATCTTTGTTGCGTATGGAGATTTGATCTGACCTAAATGTCTCTTACCCTCTGTTGTAGCTGTCATGTGCTATGCTACAAAGTCTCTACTTCAGAGAAAAACGTAAATCCATCCAAGTCACAATTCAGTTCAGGACGTACCTCACAGGACTGGGTGAAACATTTGCTTTGGTGTATTTCCATAGATGATATTTTCAAAGAGAGAGGTACAAAATGTAAATGCTGACTTGGACATTATGGAGGGCTAAGAGAGTTTAGAAAGTAAACGAAACAAATAATGAGTCTGGTTTATACCTCATTAGTGCCCTGATTCCATACCATCACTTGTCAATATACGTACTGTAAGAAGTATAGCGGAGAAGAGGAATATGTCTGAGCACTTTATGAAGATACTCAATGCTGCTGATAAAAATGTATGTGATGAGTAGCACTGCTAAAATCAATGTAAACCCCATTTTAATAATGTTAGACTTGGGCAGATTATTTCAGTGGGGCTATTTCTGTTAGGCAGGCAGATTTCATTGCAGTTATTTTCATTTAGACAATTGTGGTGAGGCCTCTCAAAGTTCTTCTGAGTGATGTCAACAGGAAAAAATTGAAGCACAAAGATGATGCTGACACTCCTTCAAAAATCTACGTGTTCCCTTCAATTTGGGAGCTAAAGCTCATTTTAATTTATTTTCAATATACCAGAACAGGCAGCTAGCTTATTGGAAATCAGTTAATCAATCATAGAAAGCCACCTCCTGTTGGAAATACAAAAACCATTGCCGATTAGGCGTTAGATTTTTGTCTTTGCAGGAGCTAATTTGTGTTCTGCTTAGTGGGTTCCTTGTGTATAATTTCATCCTTATTACAGTCTATTCAAGAATGCCTGACAGTAAAAGCAGGCTCGAAGAGTGGAGAACCTGAGTTCATCTCGTGATTTCTATGGAGAGTTTGTTCATATCTCTGCTTAGTCTTTTAGGAAGGTGAAAGATTGAAGTTGTATGGAAACCAAGGCTTGGCTGGCTGAAAAATTTTGGAAAAAAAACCCTACTGAGTCAGAGAAGCATCCTTGTAACTGAGGCGGAGGTCACTACAGGTATTAGGTGCAACTTGATGTTTGAATCTGCGGGCACCACCCTTGATTTGGCAGTCTTTCACGGGCATAATGCGGTGTATTTTGGGTAGACATGTTTGAGATCTGTTTCTTGCTTCGTCTCAGAATAAATACTGCTGTAGCGTACGAGGCTTACCAGGGCATGAGCCGAAGGTTTATTATTTATTTAACTTTTAAACTAACTTTAAAAAAATAACATTGTGGTTGCAACTAGCGCATTCTAGGATATTGAAAGTATAGTTTGACCCTGGTTTAAAATCTGTTAAATAGCTTAAAAGTAGTACTAAAATCCCCTACTTAGGGCATGGCCTGACATCAATGAAAAAATGTTTAATAGAAATAAGAATGTTTAATTTTATGTAATAAACCAAGTCTGATTCTTTTCTGCCTTGCAGCTTATGTCATGGATAGCTACACAAGTTGAATATGAAGGTGAAATATTAAATTATATGGTCAAACTTCAAGGCATAGAAGAGTCAGATCCAATGTATCTTAATTGGATATTATTTTTTTTATCATCATATTAAGGTACATTCAAAACTGACCAGTAATAATTTTAGTACAAAGTTATATAGCTAATTAGACACCCAAGCAATGTGAAATGGTGAAATTAGGGGCTAAAAAAATTGCCTTGTATTCTAATATGATCTGTAACTAAAAGCCTATTAACTGTTTAAGTGAACCCTAGACAAAATGCTGATGTTATGCTCATGGAAAGGCATCTTAAATTGGTATTGATGAATAAGTTTTTTTAGTAAATTCTTATCACTTTGCTCAAATCAAGCTAGGCTGCAAATCATAGTCCAGATTCAGCTTATGTGGGGGGTGACTTAAAACAATTAGCACTTTCTTTGCCGCTATCATGTAAATATAGACCAACTCCTTTTAGAGTGATTTGAAGTAGACTAAAAGCAGTATTAAAACATCTTTTGACATTCGTGGGGTCAGAATGTGGTCTGTTCACTAGTGCAATAGAAAGTAAACTCAGCAAAATGCTGCTGGTTCTTTACAATGGGGCATACTTTGTAGCTTCTTTCTATTTATTCACTTTGTTATTTTTCTGTATCTCAAAATATGATAATGTTAGTAACCTGTGGAAGTAATCCTTAGTAATGATAATATATGGGAAAATAAGATAAAATTTAAAATCTATATTCATACCTCTGTGCTATTTTAATAATCCACCAAAAACATAAACCAAGTTGATTAACTTTTACTGTAGAATTTTTGTGTTTGTTTTCAAGCAAGTGATAATCCCTTTGGAAGACCAAGTGCATTAATTCAGCATCAACTTCAGTGATTAGAAAAGCTTTGCTTTGATAAAAGTTGTTTTCAAGATCCCTACCTAGGCAGCTTATCATTTGTTTATCCTTCAGAGAAATCTCCCTCTTCTAAAGGAGTAGGACTATGTTGAGATTGGATGTATGTATCCGTGATCATGAATTGGAATTTGCATTTCTATTTCATATATCCTAGAGCACTCCTTGGTGATAAATATCACCTTCATTTCTTTCTTTGTCATTATTATTTCTGCTTCTGTCCTTAATACTGGTCTGTTCAGCCTACAGAGACAGAGCAGCTAAGTCGTGCCTTTAGCTGATTTGTAGTCTGCTGCAAACACTTCTGAGCTTGTAGTTATCTCGATGTTTTCTTAACTGACAAGACTGATGATACAGCAGGATGAAAATTGAGACAGAAGCTGAAAGCAAGAGGCAAGGATGAATTCCAAAAACTCTTGAAAAAAGCATGGAAACTGTTAAGCAAAAGTTGTTTCCCAGTCACTGGATTTAATCCATCATGTATAGAGAGAAAATCTCAAAGAAATTAATTTGCAAAATAGAGAAAAACATGTGGTAAATACTTAATTTCTTGTTACTTCTGCTCTTATCAAACTGTCCCTTTGCGTGAGCAGTAATACAGTGAGGAAAACTGCAGCTACCCAGAAGTGCAGTGAGTCAAGGGGAGGCTGGCAGAGGAGGTGAGAGAAAAACAGCTGGAAGCGAGACACAGAAGAGCAGAAGCAGCCCAGACAACTAGAGAAAGAAGTTTTTGCTTTAGCAGAGTAATCTTTTAAGATGTTGAAATACTATGGAACTATAATGTGTTAAACTACACTTTGAACCTTTCAGTTACTGCACATCTTGTATGCAGGTTTCAACGCTGCTTTTATCTTCAGAGTTCAAGAGATGATCAAAGACAACGTGCGTTGTGCTCTGTCATTAAGGCTGTAATTATTTAATTCCTTGTATCTTTGTTTTGTAGTGTCAAATGAGCGCTCTTCTGACTGCAGCCTGCTGTACCACTGTGACATGCACAACTAGTATTTCTCTGTGTAAAGACAAAGAATCTGTGCATTCACCTCTGAAGACTCTGGGTATGCAGAGGATGAAGAAATCATTCCTGCTATGTATGATCATGTCAAGTAATCCTGTTTTTCACAACAGTATTCCCTGTATCAAAAGACCCAAGGGTTTCTCAGTTTGTCACTATAAAGCTCAGGGTAAACTGTTCACTGGTGGTACAGAATTCTTAACTTTTTAAAATCCGTTTGGTTGGGCTACTGAAGGAAGCATGAATTTATTGAGGACAGAGAGGAGGGCCATAGCATCCTTGTGGCCGATTTAAGCATACCTAGCCCAGGACCAGAGTTTTTCCTCTGTTTCCATGTGTCCAGTTTATGATATGTGGGCGCTGAAAAACAAATGTTACTGTGCAGCAGCTGGGAATGTGCCTTTCTCTAGTTACAAGCCTGCACCAAGAGCATTCCCTCATTGTGTGACTTGACATTTTGGGTAAGAGATGAGATCTGTCCCAACTGTTGTCCTTGGCAGTGTTGGTCCTTGACCAGCAGTCTTGCGGAGTAAGCAGTATTTTTCAAGAAAATACAGATTGCTTTTCATAACCTATCATTATATCTCCAAATTGTGGGCTTCAGGGGACTGATTATGGCTAATGACTGAGATGGACATGATGCATCCCTGAAGACTCATCACCTTTACCTTAGAAGCTGGGGAAGGGGACAAACAGAGGGCAATTTTGTGGGGCTGGCAGCAGCTCTGCCCCACCTCTTGGCTGTGCAGGGGAGGCCAGGGGAACTGTCCAAGGCTGCCCATGCTGATAGAAGCCACCGACTCAGAGATGCACAGTGGGGAAAGCAGGACAGTACTGAAACTTTTTAAAGTTAATGCTCTAATAAACAACCAAAAATTAATGGGATGCCCTATTTATCCATTAACGTTGTTCTGTGCAATCGTCAAGAAGGATGGAACCAGGCTGGACATTGTACTTGTGTAGTGTTGAAGATGCAAGTTCAGATTGCAGTGATGGAAGCTTAAGCATGAGAAGTACAGTCCCACCCAGAAGCTTCTGCGGGCACCAGGAATGCTCCTTTGAAATCAAATTAGTTGGGAAGTCTGTGATTATGGCACTTCCATCAATAGTAAATTGCTTACAACACTTAGGGGCAAACTACTGTAGGGATTTAACTCTAAATGTAGCATTTTAGTTAGTACAAGTCACTATATATATATATATATAAGTGTATTTCTATATGTGTATGCATAATAATTCAGAATATGCATTTTGGCTCAAATCTGCAATATAGGCCATTTAGTTCACAGAATTTTGTGCTTTTAGGTTAACAACTGCATACTTTAATGGAGAGTATAAAGAGAAAGATTTTGGCAAGAGGAACTGGTGGATGCCAGTTATTATGAAGTGTTCCAGGTACTAATCAAGGCTAGGAGTATCAGCTATTTTTTAATTAAATCTTAGTGTGTATTCTTTCGTGGGAAAGGTTTCAGAAGTTTTTTTGAGGGATCTGTTGTTAAGTACCAAGCAGCTTCATCTACAGACTGCAATTTAAACACCTTTTCGTACTGTTGTGCATCTGCTTAAGAAGGATTGTGCAGTTAATTTTAAATTATTGTTGATGTTAAGGGCACTTGGCAAAAACTCAGCAGAAACAGAGTAACTAACCCTTTCCTGGCTGTGTTTTTCTATCAAAATAACCTGAATCAAGAATATAGTAAGTCAATCTATTTTTGTTTGACATTATTATTAAGGGTTTTTCTACAGGAAAGTTTACTGATAGTTTTCAGACTTTAAAAGGGGATGCTTTCATGCAAGTTATATTGAGTGTTACCTCCTGGGGAAAAAAAGCTGGGTTGATGAAAGTGCTTAGTCACTAAATGACTTCCTGTGCACTGTAGCACTTCATGGTATACATAGCTTCTGATTGTATGTAGAATCATCTATTATGGATGTGACTGTGCCTAAAGCAGATGGTAGCTCGGTCTGTGCACCTGGACAAGGTTCTCTTCACAAATATTACCAGTATATTTAAGAATATTTTCTTATTCTTTTCCTCTGCCCTCACTGACCTGAAAGAAAGCAGAGCGTTCATTGCGCTTCTGGAACATCAAAAAGCTTAAACAATGTTCTGCTTCACTGTACTCAGATTTCCCACTGGTTTTATTTGAGTAGGTGACAGTTACGTCTTTCCATCTTCTTATACAAATACAGTTTCACTTATGAGTTTTAGTTCTGTATCTCTTTTAATGGCTGCACAAAAGTTTTTGAATCCTGTGTAAATAATGCATCCTTTTATAGCCAGGTCTCTGGCCTTTGGAGGCAACCACAGGCAGTGGCCAAAGGAGGAGGAGAGCTCCTTGGCCTCTTTATTTTGGCCAGTAGTATGGATGCATGGTGCATATAGCTTATGAAAAGACATGGAAATTATGACATGTAAACATCTTTGGTGCATTCTGTCACCTGTAGAGCAATTTCTTTGACGGAAGCTGTCTCTGTACCATTCCTCAGCATGCTATTCCTTCAATTATTGAAACTTCCCCAAATCTCTGAAACTTGGTAACTATTCTGTGCTTGTACACGTTGGGAAGCCAGGTACAAGACATATCAGGTCACAGAGCTGAGAGTGTGAGCTGGGGTTGCATTCAGAAAGTCGTAAGCCCTAAGGGATTTTTGGAGTAGGATCCTTAGAAGGTTTCCTTGGCAAAGCTGACCCCTTGATTATTGTCCTCTTTGGACTGTTATGAGGTCATAATTATATGATTATATATAATTGTAATAATGAGGTCATCATAATCTAATGATTTTGTTTTTCAGTTGCTGTGCTTCTCTAGCAGCATTGTGTTATGGCAAAAGCTAGCAATAAAGCTGCCTTTTTTCATTTCTCACCATTTTTTTTTTCCTTTGGCTGTAGTGAGGAAACAAATACCTGCTTTGATTAAGTAACCTATAAAAGATGAATAAATAGTGAGTGGCCTTAGGGATTTGTTAACATTTGTAGAACAGCAGAATGTGTTTGGTGATAGTAGTGCTTGACTAAGAGTTTTTCTCCTTTGCTTTCACACCTGACCACAGTGGGTAAAAATGAATTGTTTATTTATCCCCCCGGCTCAGGGGCTGGGCCCTGCTGGATGCTCACTGAGATTTAATTGCATGAGTGATATTGCAGACAGAAAGTGTATCCTGCAAACAAAATATTCTCTCTGGAAATTCCTACAAGTAGGCAGATGCTGCTGTGAAGCATCCCTTCGCTTGTGCTCTTGGGTAGTGAGCAGAAGAGAGGGAGATGTGGAGAGTCAGGGCTGTGAGGTGAGGATGGTTGGAAGAAGCTCCTTTCAGCGACTGATTTGTTTGCTGTGGTTGTGGCACTTGGCTCCCTCAGACTGTGGTGGAAATTTACTGCTCTCCATCACTGGGCAGCCTGGTTAATACCGTTAGCATTGCTTAACCAGTGATTATTCAGTGTACTGTTTTGGGTTTTTTTATTTTATTTATCAGCTTTTTCTATTGCATTGTGTATTGAATAAAAAACCTAATACTTAAAAAAAAAAAAAACACCAAAACCCCCCAAAAAACACAACCACCCAAAAACCACAACCCCTGCCCATTTCTTGGTGAGCTGTTGAGTACAATCAGGCTGGAACGTGGGGTGGAGCATGAGAAGCTTTCCACTACTTTTGTGTTCTTTTTAATCCTTAAAGGCTGCTGGATGTTACATTGGGTTGCTGGCAAAAGCCAGATGATCGTATCGATTCTAGCAGTGTTTATGCTGCTGTAACTTGTGTTGGTGCACACATGGGAGGCAGTGAGGCCAAAGTGCATTAAAAACACCTAGTTATCTGTCCCGAATAGTAGAATTATCAAGCAGACATCAAAAGCTAACTAAACTGGTGAGGCCTGATTTTGAATATTTTTGTTTAATATTTTCTGTTTATAAATGTTGGGGGTAGGGGTGGTTCTGCTTTGTTCTGGGGTTTGTTAAATGAGTACAGAGGAATGTGTCCTTTTGCCTGGCTACCCTTCTCTGTGAGAGTTATGGTTGTAGCAGTGCTTTGTTCATAAGCCTCCTATTCCTCAAGAGGCTTAAAATTTAGACTGAAACATATACTTGTATGAGATTGGGCTGCAAGGTAGGTTACTGTGTTTGTGTGTTCTCTTTCAAAAGTGATCTCGGTCTTACCTGATCGTGGGGACAGTGGTACCTTTTGCCAGTGAGACTTGCTGTTGTAATGCCATTTTTGCTTAGACCTCTGTCATGCTTTAACCCTGGACAGCAACCAAGCCCCACACAACGCAACCACTCAAACACTTCCCTCCCAGCAGGATGGCGGAGAGAATCGGAAGGGTAGAAGTGAGAAAACTCATGGGTTGAGATAAAATCAGTTTAAGTAGTAAAGCAAAAGCTGCACACGCAAGCAAAGCCAAGCAAGGAATCCCTTCAGCCCTTCCCAGGGGCAGGCAGGTGCTCAGCCACCCCCAGGACAGCAGGGCTCGGTCACAT
Source organism: Microhierax caerulescens (assembly GCA_035590215.1). Taxonomy (NCBI): domain Eukaryota; kingdom Metazoa; phylum Chordata; class Aves; order Falconiformes; family Falconidae; genus Microhierax; species Microhierax caerulescens. The sequence goes on from JAVJGJ010000002.1 coordinate 21,685,954, forward strand.
GTCACAGTGACTTGGGAAGACAAACTCTCCACTCCAAGCACCCCCACTTTACTTTTTCCCCCAGCTTTACATGCTGAGCATGACATCGTAGTCTATGGAATACCCCTTCGGGTCAGCCATCCTGGCTGTATCCCCTCACAGTTTCTTGTCCTACCCTACCCCCACCCCCAGCCCTTTAACTTGCAGGGCCTGAGAAGCTAAAAAGTCCTTGACTTAATATAAACATTACTTAGCAACGACTAAAAACATCAATGTGTTATCAACATTATTCTCATACCAAATCCCAAACACAGCATTATACCAGCTACTGAGAAGAAAACTATCTCAGCTGAAAACAGGACAACTTCCTTGAGTCTTTCTGAAACCGGTGAGCTACAACTATGTGTGAAGGTTGGCAGGAACAGATTTGTAGCTGATTTACTTCCATGGGGAATGTAGAAATAGCCTTTAATGATAAAGACAACCATAAATGTGATAATTCACTGACTTCCTCCATAAAACAGTCCACATAACTTCCTGAATTACTTTAATTTAATTAGTATGTTATGATCGTGTATTTGCCCTTACTCTTCTCTGACAAATGAAATAGAGCTTTGTGAATTCCAGTCCATAACTCGTTCTTGTGGCTCTTCTCTGAAGGCTCTCCAAAGGTTAATAAACCTGTTGAACCGTTGCATGCAAACCAGCATTAAAACTTAACAGGTGATAAAGCCTATCCTTATTTGATAACCAACTGTTCTTACATACAAGAACTGCCTCACGCCACAAACCCGGGCCCTGCGGTGGCACATCATGGCAATGATGCTCTTTCCAGATCCCCATCTTTCAGATTCACTGAATTCATGGAGTCCTTTGCTCTGTGACATTTTTAGTTTCTCATTTTTATAACTGCTGTATTGAAACACGCTTTCATGGTTCTAGTCAGCATATATGAGCTTCTTTTGTCACACTTCTCCCGTTACTGATGATGTGCCATCTGCAAATTTTATAACTGTTTCATGCCCCCTTCTAGGGTTTTCTTAGAGAAGTAGGGCTGAAAATGATCCCTGTGAACCACTGTCAAGCTACATATTTTCTTAATGATAGTTTCTCATTTACAATGTATTTTTAAACCAGTTAGCTTGTTTTCAGTCCAGCTGATGTATGCCAGGTTGATTTGCTGTTATTCTGGTTTTTGATGTGTCAGGAGACGTGAAGGCAAGAGCCTCTTCATAGAATCGCATCGGTGTTATCGCTGTCGTAAGCATCTGCAAACTCAGCAGAAAATACCCATTTAGCAAGACACTTTTCCCAGAGAGGGATGCTCGTTTGCCAGTAATGATACTGTCTGCTCAGCTGTTGATTAATTGGGTTTCTGTCCCTTGCTGTGTACTTCTGCCTGGGACTGGTGGGAGGCTGATAGGCCTGGGACTATCAAGGCCATCGCATTCTCACTCTGAACGCTGGTACCCAGCACAAGCTGCCTCTCTGTCCTCCAGAACCTCCCAACAACTGCAGAAAACCGTTGGGGTAGCTCCTTTGTTGGATGCCCTAACACTGCTCAATATAAGGTATCTTACCTGCTGGTGTAGAAAATGTTTACTTCAGAGGCTGCTGTTCAACACTATTTTGAGAACTTTTCTTGAATGAAAATTATTGTTTAGCATCTGTTATGGTTCTGTGAGCTAGTCTCTCCTTCTCTCCCACATCATACGTAGCAAAATATTATTATTGACAACTTCAGGTTTTTTAACCGGTATTTTAAGTTTGTAGATGTTTCTATTTTGTAAAGCATAAAAAGAAAACCTCAGTGGTTATTGGCATTTGGTAATGATAAATAAAAATCCAGCTTTCAGGGAATTGAAAATGTCAGTATTTTTGACTAAAATGCATCAAAAAGCAGTAATAAAATTTTCTAATAGTATGCTCCCTTTTCCAAATAATAACCATGACAAACTGTTATGTGATTGAAAAGCAAAAGTAATGGGTAAGTACAAGAGTGTGACTTCGTTTAATAATTGCGGAGCAGGCTGTTAGCACACGTATTTTTCATAGGCAAACAATGGATTATTAGTGAACGGATTTCCCCAAGCTTTCTTCATAGTAAATGTGGCATAGACAATGACTGTAGGCACTGAGTTCATTCATAATGTCTCCAACACCTGTTTCCTCCTGTTTTTCCAACAGTTTTATTTGGGAAGTGTTGGGAACTGGAATGATGTCTCATTAGAGTGCCGGGTATGCCAGGGACACACGTGTTTCTCTGTCATTGAAGACTCGCTAGTGAATAACAAGTGTATTGTTTAGCACTTTAATAGGGATGTTTAGTTGCCCATTAGAGCTGTAAATAATGTCCTTCTCTGAAGGCTCAACTTAACACTGTCTCTATGTCATCATGTACGCATTGTCAATGTTCATAAAAAAGCTTGCTAGAGCGTTCGAATGCTTTATAGTTAAAGAATTCAAATAAAGCAAATATCCCATTCTCGTTCTCTTTTGAAATCAGGCATTGTATGTGAAAGGCATCTCGGAGATCTGTCAGCAAAGCCGGGGCACAGCAATCAGGGAAGAACTCCCGCCGCGATGCTGCCAGGGGGCAAGAGGTCATGCATGGATTTTACCAACTTCAATCCCAATCTTATCTCTTTCATTCACCCTGTCGAGGGAGCCTAAAAGAGAGATAGGAGGATGAAAGGCAGCTCCAACTTCTTACTTTTTAATGGAAGAAATAAATTCCTGTTACACCTGGCAACGCTATCAGAACTCGGGGGATCTTCATCCCAAATCAAGGCTGTCTTAGGAAAATCCATTAAATAAAAGCAACACAGATTTTAATTAAGGATATTAATTAATTGTAAAAGTGATTGGGAGGCACAGAACTTACTCTTTAACCTCAGGAGCTTTGCTTCATTAATATTTCAGGCTGATTACTGGTGAGCTTCTCTGTCCATGTTCAGCACGTTCTATTGGCCCATAAGGGATAAAATGAGCAAACAGTCCAAACCTGAGCCGCGCTTCAGTAAATGCGAAAACAGATGGCAAACTGTGTTCAGAGAAAGGAGACTGGTGGGCTGAAGAGCAACTGAAGCCTACACCCTTCCATCCGTATCTGGTCTTTTAACCTGCCAGTTTGTAATCGGGCATCTCTTGGAGGGGCAGGTTTGGCTCTACCCTGTTGGGTGCTGAAGCAGCATGAAGAGGGTCCTAAAGGTGTTGTTTTCTTCAGCAATGGTAGACAAGGCCCTGGCATTTTCTGGGACCTCTCCTTTGCTTCTTGCAGTCCCTGGTTTCGGCACGAGGTTGAAGGTTCGATGAAAGCGTTTGGCTGCTCAAACTGGCAGAGCAGATCATCAACAACCATTTAAGAGGCTTAGGAGATGTCTGAGCCTACCCTGACTTGTGCTGTGGGTTGTCTTGGCCCTTTATGTGGGCCCTAATCCTGCGAGTGTAAAGCTCCTTGTATCTCAGCGCCCTTGTGTTTTTGTCTGAAGTAGGTGTGTTTTTTGGAAGCCGAGCACAATCTTTGAGTCATGGTATTTTGGCAGATGCCAGCACGTTGATGGGAAGGCCTTGTGATGTTTCCACTATGTCAGCAGCAGGGAAGTGACAAATTTAAGCTCGGTAAGGAGCATGCACTACAGCCACTGGCATCTCCTCTGAGGTGCTGGTAAGATGCTCTTACAAAATCCTTTTGGCATCACACCCAGGCTTCTTCCAAGTGCATGCATTCATTCTTTCATTCATGGGTCTGGCAGCAGGTTATTGTTTCTGCCTATGACCCTCCTGAAAACCGTGCATCTTATGTTCAAGCCCTCAAATGGGCTGTGACCTTCTTCTCTTTTGAATGTTGTAGGAATGACCTTTCAGCAGGGTACTTGCTTATATAGAGGGCTGACTGGGAAGATTTGGCTGTGTTAGGGCTTTGGTCCGCATTGGCCTGAAGTGAAAGAACAAGAGTTCTTTATTCTCAGGAAGGGATTCAAATTTTACTCCTATGGTTCAAATGTAACCTGTATGCATAAAGTCTTTAACTGCTTTCAACGTTGCAGCTCTTCCTCTATGTGTATCTATTCAGGCTACCAAAATTGGTAGGGGAATTCTTTTTACAGTGAAAGAAAATAATTATTGTTTGTTTTGATTACTATTCCTTTTTTCTTATATATTTTTTTAAAAAATAGCACACAAAAAAATTACAGACTTAAGGAATGAAATCCAAGTCATAGAAGTATAACTCTATGGGGAAAGACTTAAGTAAGTGTGTACATGCATTTTTTTTTCTTACTGAAGTGTCTACAGACAGAATTTCAAATTGTAGTATTTCTTCAGCAACATGCTGAATTGGGTACATGAAAAAACCTAGCCAGTAAAATCATGCAATAGGGGAACTTTTAGCTAAGAAAGCAATCAGTTTTGGTACAATTTGGTCCTTTTTTTTGTAATGTTTTGGCTGTACTGTGAGAACAAATATGTTGTATTTACTTCTTTTGGTTTCTAAAGCCAGCTGTGGGCCTTTAGAAGGGGTGTTACAAGCACAGGATTGTGGATTCAAGTTTTGCAGGCATAAAATGCATCCTGAAAAAGACACTCAAGCACTATAGCTAAGAAGCAGCCACTTTAAGGCTGAAACCTCCAGTGCCTCAGTGGCAGAAAGTGTATGCTGGGTGCTTTTGTTTAAGGATTGTATCTTTTTACAGGAAATTTAAGCAGTTAACACTTAGAAAATGATGGCAAGCTGACAGGAGCTGCCCGTGGGCTCCTGGTCTGTTAACCATGGGTTATTTCTTGCCTCCCCTCCTGCAGCTGGCACTTTGTGTATAGACTCTCAATTTATATTCAGAGAGAGAGAGAGAGGGAAAAGGGTAGTCTGGGGAGTTGCTTCAAACAGTTGTTGGCTGGGTTTTTTTGATGCTTCCGTGTCATTCATTTGTGGCCTGGCAAAGCCAAAGGGACCAAAGAAATGAGTACCCAAACCCACGCTTGGAGAGCGCTGGACGGGGATGCACCTGCGCTGTGAGCTGCTGGGTGCATGGAGCTGCTGCTGGAGCTGCTGTGGTCTCCTGTCCCCCCAGGGCCTCTCATCTGATCAGGTACAGTGCCCTTTCCAGAGCGGAAGGGTGAGGAGCAACAGCCAAGTGCATGGTGTGAGGCTCCTGTCCCACTGGTGATTTCAGATGACCTTGGGCAGGACCAGGCAGGACTCTTCTTCCCACAGCTGAGTATCTCATCTGGACCGCTCTGCAGGGCAAGATGCTGCTGTAGTGGGAAATTTCAGGAGGATGCAAGAGAGCAGCTGTGGAATGGTCTGGCATTTACATATATCTTTAATAGCTGTAGCTTAAATACAGACAATGTGGCAAACTGGTATTTATTGCCATTAAATATAGCTATTCTGGATATTCTAAAGACTCTTACTAATCTCTTGAAATATGAAGTCTATGTTCCTATGTTCACGTGTTGAATCATTTTTAAGGCTGTATATTCTGGTCTGGTTTTAAGGGAATTTTACTAAGGAAAAGTTTAGTCCTTTCCTATCTCGCAGACTTAAGTATAAATGAAAGCCGGGGCGGGGGCCGCCGGGGCGGGGGGCGGCCGGGGGTGCACTCGGTGCTGCTAACACAAGCC
>JAVJGJ010000002.1:21698209-21714127 GCA_035590215.1 Microhierax caerulescens
GGGGGGATTGTTGATTTTTTTTTAGGGAGGAGCTTTTTTCTTTTCTCAGTTGGGATTAGATTTATGGGACATACAGAGCTGGATAAAACTGAACAGAGGATTGCTCAGCTTTCCCTGTTCACGTCTATTCTTTCTATTTTCAGTTTATAAAACTTGAACAGTACTTACTATTAAGCAGATAGAATTCTGTTTTGATTTTTCTTCCCCCGTAATTCTTTTCTGTTTAGATTTTAACATGTTGAATAACATGAGAGAAAAGAAATGTGCATGTCTTTGCATAAACACTTTACATATAGATACCTGCAACTTATGAATAGGGCCAGGTTCTCATTTTCACAGTAGCAACCAGACTCTGGGTGTAGATGTACCTTCGCGTACATCCAGCCAGAATCTCATCCTTATTGCAAAGAGAACTCTGCGAGGACTATTTGCACTTGCATTTGCTCAAGCATGTGAGCTGAGGGGAGGAAAATTTCAAGCAAGGATGGTTTTCCCATCCTTGCCTTTGCACCATAAAAGACCCTGAGCTGCAGGGAGTGGGAGACTTGCTCTGGCTGAGATCACTGCTGAGCATCAGGAGGTGCAGGAAAGAGTTGGGGCATGTCTTCATCCCATACCCCTGTGGCTGGTGGAAAATGATGCTCCATATGGGCTAGGTAAGGAGGAGTGATGTCTCCTCATACAACGTAGCTCAGCACCGCCCCAAATGTGTGCCAGGAGGTGAATGGTGCCAGCTAGACCAGCACATGTATTTTGTCAAAGGTAGTGGGCCATTGGTAAGCCATTGGTCTTTTTTAAAAAAAGTCCTTATATAAAAAAAAAGTAGTTGTTGTAAAATTGTTGGTTAATTCATAATTTTCCATGCAAAGAGAGTGTTAAAAGATTTATCACTATGTATAAAATTTCTGTCCTGGTTTACACATGGCTTCTTCTATTAAACGTTTCTTCTTAATGCTGTTATCTCAGTGTGCCTTCTGGACTAACGTGTAGCATACAGCAAAGAAAATATACTTATTTGGAAGAAACACTTCATTCTGGAAGAGATTTTTGGGTGCTTAACTTAAAAACTGCAATAGAAGAATTGACTGAGATGATAAAAGCTGTGAAAAGTTACAGTTTGATAGATCTATTTTTGCTAGCTCATTTAGCTATACTTTTTGTTAAGTAAGGGAAGGAATCACAGCAGTTCCCTAAGCTTTTGCCATCTATATTAGTGACTTATAAGCAGTTTATTTGAATCATCAAAGCGTTATCTTGCAGCTAATAATTGACTTGATGTTGGAATCGGATCACTGCCTATTACAGAGCTTTTCCAAGCTGAAAAGTTTGGAACCTCAGCCAGTTACTAAATGTCTAGATTGAAGGCTTAGTCACTGGCACTCTACCAAGATTAAAATAAATAGCAAAGTACCATTCTGTATTCCATAGGTTAGGATATTTCTGAAAGACACTAATGCATATAATCATACATTTCCCGCCCTTCTGTTTAATCACAGTTAAGGAAATGTTCTTTTGGCGCAGAAGCCTGTGAGTGTACAGTGTGTTGAAAGGACTCACGCATCTTTTTCCTGAGGAGGATCTGTCAAGAGAGGACATGGCAACTGTGAACTGCAGTGTCATAAGGCTGTGAAAAAGGCAAATTTGTTCCTAAGAAGTATCAGGAAAGGTGCTTGCAGTAGAGATAAGGAAGTGAAAATGCAGTGAAACCACCAAGAGGCAGGAGAAACCTCGTACAGAATATTATAAACAGCTGTGGTATCATTTATGAAAGGTCAGTTCAAAGGAAACAAGGGCTGTTGGGTTGACCAAGGGAAAGAAAAATCTGTTTCTTTGACACTTGTGACCAGGAAAACAATGGTAGCGTGGGCACCTGAGTGTTCCCTGTAAAGACACCAAACACAGCAGAGCATTTTTAATCAATGTAGGCAGGTACTGAAACAGGCTCTTTTGAAGAGGTAGACTTCACCGTACCTTTTAGGAGAGACTTCGATCAATTTATGACAACAGTGGTATCATACAGTTAGTTAAATTGCTAGCCAGAGGTACTTACCATGCTGTTTTCCTGTTTAACTCCAGGAGCTCTGGATTTGGCAACTGAAATATGTGCATGTACTGGGACCATGTGTGTGTGTGTAGTGGGACCAGCTGGGATGGAGTTAACTTTCTTCAAAACAACCCATGTGCTTAGCTGCTGGCCAGGGTCAACCCATCCCAGTGTGTATTTGTTCTGTACGATATTTAAATATTATATGAATGCTACAGTTGTATGAGGCTAAGTTCTTTGTTTAAAGTAGGGGGTTGACGTCATCACAGAAATCAAAGAAACTAGAAACCAATTTTAATAATGTGTAAATGCTTTAATGTGGGTAATCAGTTGTTTATATCTCAGTATAAATAAATACCATATAACTGTTTTGTTACAAGCTGTACGTGTCACACTTTAGTACAGATATCATTAAAAAAAATGTTGCTTTATATAAGGAACTTCAGAAGTGTGAGTCTAAAAATAAATGTTGGTGCTATATGTTGCTTGTTTTAGGCCTTCTGAAATAGTCCAGATTAATCTGTTTGTCTGCCTTAATTTAGAATTGAGATATAGAGTTTGAGCCTCATTTAATTTTGCTCTGTGATTATGGCAGTAAACAGACTGGAAAGGGATTTGAGGTAGGCTGTTCTTCAAAAACCATTCCTTTTCTGGTCCACGATGTCTTATTGGGAGTGCAACTTGATTTTAGTTTATTTACTTCTGCCCTTACAGGACACCAAGGGAAGATTAAAAATCATATACGCTGTTCTAAAAACCTTATTATTTCTTTTAATCCCAATGGCATGTATTTCCGTGCTAACTCTTCTTTATTGTAGGGCACAGAGGGATAGATGCAGATGATGGATACTCAATGGCATGTGAGAGAGGGATTTTTTTTTCACTCTCAGTGTCAGACTTTACTGTTATGATCTACTGATTAACGTAATGATATCACCCTGATAGGGGATATAAAATCTTAAAACTAATTGGCTTGCATTCTTTTACTCTTCCTGGAAGGCTGTCCCCAAATTTTCCTCCAGCCTCATCTGCTTTGAGCATATGTGTAGTCTATTCATATGCATTTGGGGAGGTTTTGCCAGCACTTCTGTTAGCTGTTCTGCTCCTCTTCCCCCCTGATCTTAGGCAAAGAGCACCTTACTCTGTGAAATTTAAATAAGCCAGATTCTTTCTTTCAGAAGTCTTTTTTGACAAGACAGTTTCTTAACTTGCCAAGTCCTTTTCTGTACCATTTCTAGTCAGATTTCCTCCTCCTTGAACACAGGTGACAAGAATAGCACAAGATTTTTCAGGTGAAGTCTTCCCAGGGCATTGTACAAGGTCTTTAATATGCCTTCATTTGCATAGAAATTTTACATGTGAGTAAGCACTCAGCCTTTCAGCCAGCTACTACTTGCATTTTTTACTAGCAGAGAGACCATGATTAGGGTCATTATGGTGAGGCTATGACCTATCAGGTTCTGTGCTGCCTTTCTGTTTGCAAAGCCTTACTTCAAATATTCACTGTACCCTTTCAGCACACTTGTTTATGGTCATAATGGATCTGCTTTTTCATTTTGAGATGTGCAAAGTTTTATTTGACAAACATAATTCCTTACAGATTATCTGGGCAGTTACTAGATTTGATAATAGTGATTCTGATGATGTTGGCTAAGCAAAACGACGCTACACAACTTTGTTTCTTGTATTTTGTTTCTTGTATTTCTTCAGGGTAATGCTGTGGAAGTGGAGGGAAGATGATTTTTGGTGCAGAAGCACACTGAACTTTTCAAGAGGCTTCCAAACTGAGTAGTTGTGTATCTTCTTTTTTTTTTTTTTTTTTGATAGGTATCTTTTTAAGTGAAGTACTAGAGAACTTCAGAAGTGCTCCTTGAGTATGTGATTTCAATTAGTTGAGTGCATGTCACTGTTTCTAGTACCTTACCATCATGCCTACTGTAATGTGATTGATAATCACCTGTGAAATAGTTGGGCTTTGGAAAGCAAGTTGATTTTCTCCTTTGTGGTGCTTTGCATTTAGAGGTTTGCTGTAAGGGCTGTTTCCTTGGGGGGCGTTTTTCTTCTTTTTAAAAAAAAATTTTTGGAAGTCCTTTTTTAACCACCAAAATGCACATAAAATAATCTGAGCTGAGAATTAGGCTTCCATTGGATTCAGTACAGGGTATATGAAGAGGTCAGCACTTTCTAAGGCGTACCTGAATTCTGCCTTGGTTTTGGCAGAGGCTTTCAAAACCACGCACGTGCTACCTTGCTCTCCTGAGCTCTGTGATATGAGTTTTAGTATTTAGAAGGTAAAAATATCTGTTGTTTGATTTTGGTTTATGACATTCTAGTGGAAAATTTACATTAGGAGAGGATCCACAATACAGGATACCAGGATTTCTAAGGATGAGATATCTGGGGAAGAATCAGTCTGTTCTGGACATTTTATTGTTATGGCCAAGTGTGGATTTCAGATGCAAATTTTTGACATTTTGAAAAACATTATTTAGATCTTGAGATAGCCGCGCTGTGTGAGGCGCTACTGAAACATAAAGCGGCATCTCTTGTTCTGGAGGTTGTGTAGTATAAATATGTGTAAGCATTATTATCTAAATAAGACAAGGGGTGGGAGGGGTGACAGGCATATAGAGAGATGAAGAGATTTACCCAGGGCTGAAAACTATTTTCAAGGAGTAAGAAGAGGAAATGTACCTGCCATTCTGTGCACCTTACTCTCATGCAGATACGGCTCTTTTCTTGTCACTTCAACAAGCTGTGTTTAAAATATTAGAAATACTGGTTGGTTGGCTTTTTACTTTGTTGAGAGCAAATGAATGTATGCAATTAGGTACCCAGCCCCCATATCACATGCAACTCTATATCTCTGTCCCCAGATAACCTGTTGTTAACTGATTAACAGCTACAGCATTGAATGGCCTTTGCTACCAGGAGAGGAAGCCGTCAGGCTTCTTGCTTTCTTTAATGCATTTATATTGCATGGTACTCGATTTTTCTGCTCTGAAGTCAGTAGTTGCTGGGCCAAATTCTGTTTCCACTGAGGTCCACGGCAAGGCTGGAGAATGCGTGTGCTCTTGAGGGAGGCATATGTTGACATGGGTGTTGATGGGACAATCTGAAATCATTGTTTTGGGAGAAGCAACTGAAAGATGCTGTTAATTATCTGGTCATTTTGGGCCACACCCTGTACTGCTAAGCCCAACTAATTTCAGAGGAGAGCTGTGGGGACCAGGGAGAGTTGTTACCTTGCCCCTTAAATCGTGTCCTCCCTTGGGCTCCCCAAGGTACACGATGACTGTGTGTTGTGGCTCTCAGCCATTCAGGGATTTTGAGCTGTAGTTCTTCAGGTGAGGAATGATGGCCACTTCCACATTAGAAGATTGTTTAAGACTGTACCTTTGACTGTTGTTTCTTAGACACGTCTATGAATAATCTGTTTTGAAGACTGGAATTAATGAAGGGGTAACACTGCACCGCTGTAAGCATAACTTATTTCCTCATCCAGGGAACCAACCTGACTCTGTGAAGTAGGCAGGAAATTTAATACAGACTTGAGTGGGTGCTTGGGAGGCCTTCATGTAAGATTATACTGTTTGTACGCAAATAGAAGGACACAGAAATATATTTAGGGTCACTTTGAGCTAAAGAGAAAATGCTTAATATATTTAGTTTCTACTCAGAGGTAAACCATCACCTTGAATCCAAACAGCATGAAAGCATTGCCTTATTTTTTATGGTGGTACTTAATATTAGGCTTACTATCCATTCTCAAGCACATTTTATCAGTTTATAAAATAAAGATCCTTTAATGTAATTTCAAAGGTAGAGGGATTGGAGGACTGGCTACATGCATTTAACAGTAATGTGAATGGGGCCATGTGTTGGGTTCAGTTTGGTGTCAGCTGTTCATTGCTGATCTTTGACTGTTTAATTTAATGTTCTCTGACATTTGCTCAACAAGCTTTTTTGGTGTGGGTTTTTTGTTTTTTGTTGGTTTGTCTTTTTTTTTTGCTGACAAGTGATTGCCGATGAATTGACTGATTGGGAAATAAAGGAGTCTCAAGGTAGCATAAAGCAGTATGCAAATACATTTGGGGGCCCATGGATCTTTTAGCTATATATTGGAAAGGAGAGGGAAATTTTTAACCCCATGGAAAAATTACAGGTTTATTACTTTGTTAGACATCTGCTTTACTGGTTAGACACAACTGATGCTGACTTGTGTTGAATCCTGTGGGGGTGGAGGCTGGTTGCAGGGCTAGTAAGTACTTTTACAAGGTCTGCTGCTCTTTGCTGCACCCATGGAAATATCAGTCTGCTAATCTGATCCTTGGCTTATTTGCTTTTTGAGACTAGCATCTGCAGAGAGTTGGGAAGAGAAAACGTCAGCAGCATGAAGCAGGTGTCCCTGAAGCATTTGCAAAGCCCTCCCTTATCCTGATCCCTTACCGGAGCATTGTCACTTTGTAGTTCATAAAGATAAAATGTAAAGGATCACACTACATAGACATGAGTGTTAAAGCACTACAAAGACTAATTCATTTAGATTGTCAGAAAACTTTAATGTGCTATTTAATACTAGTTATACTAAAAAAGGAAAATTCGATAATGAAGAAGTACAGAAATGTGCTAAACGTAGTTATATGTAAATTTTTTATTTAGAATTGTATTGCTAAGAGCTTATTTTCTGCATTATTGGTTTGCAAAACACTGGACAAATGTCAGCGTATAAAACTGCATAGACTTTGCCCCTTATACAACAGGCAAATGCTAACAACTTCTCCTTTGGACTGTGGCTTGGCTTTACTAGCTAATGAATTGATGGAGATGGGTTAAGTCCAGTTTAGCTTATCAAGCATCAGCATTATTCTGTGCCATGTTTTATACCACGTACACTCTTGGGGTTTTTCACTTGCTGGTTACAATCTCAATATCTAGGATTGTTTGATTTTAAAGTAATCATAGTTTTAACCAGTTACTGCCTAAGATAGTTCATACTCAGTAATTGTTTCTCTAGGTCAACTATGCTGTAGCAGTAGTAATTTTTTGCCTTATATACTAATAAGAGGAGCTTTGAGGACTTAATGGCTTACACCAAAGCACGCATCCATCCTTCAAAACCTCTAGGAATTTCTGAACGATGTAAAGAGATCTGATTCTTTTGTCGGCACTGTTGTACCAGCTCATCAGTATTCTTTACAGTGTGTGTTGGGAAATGTTAGTTTCTCTGTGCTCTGCAAAATTGTCTCTGCATGACTCTTCTGAACGTGCCTGTGGACTTAAACATGAACATGTTTTTAAGCACAGGAAAATAGTCCTACAGGGGCAGTGTCTGGCATGGTTCTCATCGCTGCTAGTTAGTGTACCTTTTAAATAGGCATAGCAGAGGATAATAATCGTCCTGGTCAAACTGTAGAAGATAGTTTCACCAGAGTACTAGAACATCTAGTGAGCATGAAGTTGTGCTTCAGCCACTCCTGGTGTTATGGCACTGAACTGAAAGGTTGGTGGCTTCATGACGTTTTGAGAGCACTTAACATAATACTCTATATGGATTTGGTTCTTTGTGTCTTTAATGTAATTGTTGCTAAAGCTGATAAGATGTTGATGTGTTCAGAGTTACTTTGTAATTAAATCTAAATCCTTTTTTTCATGGCCATGGTTGCTTTGTCATGACCTTGTGGTCAGAAACTTGAAGATTCCTTATAATGTAACTTTTTAAAAAAAAAAAAAAAAAAAAAAAGTGTTTGGCCAATCTATTTTTTGCTGTATAAATCAAATCAGTGAGAATCCTGTTGAATTTAGATCCTTCTCATGTTTTAAAAATGAATTTGTGCTCTAATTTACTTACAGTTTCTTCTGGAATATTTGGGTCTCCTGGATAGCGTTGGGGCCAGAGTGGATGAATGGAAACTAATTTCTATAAGGATCCATTTTTCCCAACTCCTATTCTATAAATATAAATTTGCCCTGTGGAGAGAGCAGCTGCTGCCTTTGTCAGCTCTTATATAGTTCAGTAGGATTTTTTTTTCTTTATTGGCTTTTGTGTCAGAATCACTGTGATAGGGACAAGCACGTGCTCCTTTAATGCATGCCTGTAAGTGTCACTCACCTCACTGGGTCCTTAAGACAATGTCCATGTCCAGGCTGCAATGCAACTGGCCCAGAACCACACACTAATTGTCAGTTGCTTGAATCTATCCTGATTCTCACAGGGTGTGACCAGCTTACATGCTTTGAAATGCATTTGTTGTTTTGCTGAGGCTGCCATGTGTGTTGTAGTGATAAATGCAATCTCAAGTAAAAGCCTAATGCCAAGCAGTCTTGCTCTTCAAGAGTCCAACAGTGATGGCTCAGGAGAAAACCTGCAAGAGGTATTGGGAAGTTCTTTGTAGAGATAAAAATGGATACTCCATAGCATCCTCCTGATTAAGAGAGGGCACAAACAAAACTTGCAACTAAAGTGCTGCCAAAGGTGTTAAGAACAACACTGCAAAAATGATAGTTCCAGGGACTTAGGCAGTAGGATCACCACTGTTTTTAAAAAGAAAAAAAACGAGCTGCCTTTTTCTTTTAGGTTGTTTTTATAGTAGTTTTAGATTTTATTCACAACTCAATCATCTGCCTGAGGTTTAGTTAATTTGCTACAATTCCAACTTTTAGACAGTGCTCTTAGCCTGCCTTTTGAAAAAAAATGGCCTGTAACCTAAAATCTCAACATTGTGCTGCAACAGCTATTGCAACTCTGGGTATTTTGGGTTTTTTTCTCTCTCTCTTTTTTTTTTTTTTTTTTTATAGGGGGGAGCTATTTCTGAAGTTATGCAGATTGAACTATAGTTGACAAAGAACTGGAGAAAGTAATGCGAAAAGCATACTGGTTGTGTTTGAGCAGGACAACAGACAACCAGTCCTGATAGCTCTTTTTTTCCTCTTAGTCTTGGTATCTCTGTGATTAATTTTTGAATTAAATTTTTAGGATGTATGTATGCAGGTGCCCTTTTTTTCCCCCCCCCCTTTTTTTTTTTTTTTTTAAACTAGCAGCCTGCTCTTTGTTCTACATTCCTCCAACCCTTGCTCCAGGCAAAAGAGAATAACTGATTTTGCTAATGTCCCTAAGCCGTGTTTCTATGCCAGGAGGCTCTGTCCTCCCGAATGATTACCAGTAAATTGCTCTGATTTTATCTGCAGCTAAGCCCTGTTATCTGATGTTGCTGTAGACCATACTCAGTTTCACCCATAGATGTGCTTTCACCTACATCCTGTGTGAACATTCGACTGTATCTATAGCATTGATCAAAGTGAATGTTCTTTGCTGAAGGAAAACTAAGAGTTGACAAAGTTTAAAAAAAAAGTCAAATGTTTAATATCTATGGACTCCAGTAAAATGACCACAATGGATTATTTACAGAGGTTTATTCCCTATAAATTCCCTACTATCTTTCTTCTCATTAAACCTGTTACTCAGCTGATTGTAGGAACTTAAGTTTGCTGGAGTAACACTCCTAGGTGTAGCTGTTCAGAAAGAAGCAGAACTTAAATGCAGGATCTCAGCCAGAGAGAGGGATTATGTGGGTGTGCATAAAATTACACAGGAATTTGAGTGATGGAGGCCCCTGGGAGGATAGTCTGCTGTCATTGCCTTCTGCTTCTTGAATTTTCCAGAGCTTGCAGGTCTTTTGATCAAACTTCTTGCTGCCATATAATTCTTTTAAAAGTTTTATTAATAATAATAGAACTATTTCAACCATCTGCATTTTAAAAAGATAGGTATCTACAGAGATCACAAGGAACTAAAATCATAGTCCTAGCCAGGAAGGTCATGCTGGTTGAGACTTAGCAATTTCCATTAAATATCTATGTGCTAAACCCCTTTGCACTGAAAATAGATTAAATGTACAATTGATCTGCCTCATGACAGTGCTGTTAAAGGACTGTGCTATATATATTTCTGAATAAAGCTTCAGGAGCAGTGCAAAAGTTATTTCCTTTGCTTGTATGAATGTTTCAGGAAGGTGCAGGAGGCCTTTAAGTGGCCGCTAGCTATGCAGGGAAGCTCTCAAGAGGAGATGCCTGAACCTCCTATCCTTGTGGGAATTGTGCTTGTACTTTCATTTCTTGATCAACCATAAAATATTATTTTAAATTATTAATCACCAGCCTGATAGAAATTTTACTTTACTGGATTTATTTTTTTTCTTGTTTAGAAAGCTGTAGTAAGAGGCTCAGTATCAGAAATTTCCGTAAAACCCTACAGCATTGATTTTAATCACTAGATCAATGAAAGCATAGGCTAGTGTCACTTTAGTGAACCTTTCTAATTAGGAGCATAGGATTTGCTATCGCAGATCAGGCCAATGGTCTACTGAGCCTATGAGCCTAGCATCGTGTGCCTCCAGCAGTGCCCGTGCTGGCTGGCTTTGATGGAAGTAAGCCTCCCCCCTTCCCCAATAATACATAAGGTCAGCAGGGAGGGAAGAAGCAGAATTTTCCTCTTGTATTGTGCAAAGGATCATTCTTCATCTCAAAGACAGTGAACTGGGGTCTTCGCCAGCATGTCTGTAAATGGCCTTTAGGGTTAAAAATACTCATCCTTCTGTATTAGCCATAAAATCTAATTACTTACAGAGGTTAGCTGTTTCCTGCTGGAGGGGTATTTCTTACATTCTTCATAAATATACAAATATGTTTTGACTGAAAAGGTATTTCTTTGTGACGCAGACCATAGTGGAGGAAGGGGAACTAAGGAGTGTTTACTGTAACCTCTGCACTCTAGAACTTTTTTCCTATATTCCCTTAGCCTGCATCATATGAGGGTGCTGCACGTCGGAGTTGGATCTGGTGCCAAATGTGCAGCTTTAACTCTTACCAATTGTCTTCTAACTATATAATTGGCACATAGATCATTATATAGAAAGCCTCCAAGCCCTTTAAAGGGAAGCAGGAGGAACTAAGCTGAAAGCAGGGTCAGCACAGACAATTTAATTTAGAAAGTTATCAGTCAGTGGAAGATTCAGTTAGATTCGTATCTGTGAAACAGATGGCCAACTGCAAGATGATTATATTAGGTTTGTAGCATTTGTGGAAATTAATTCAGCACTTTATTTTTTTTTGTGTTTGGAAATAAAGCAACCAATGTTTATGATTTAGTAGCTGCATAGCAGGAACGATTTATGAAGACCACCTTATTCTTTTGTGTAAAATATGGCAAAACACTGGTGAATGCTGGGTATGCAGAAAGTTCGTTGCTGTAGCCTGATTTCTGGGATGTGTAGCAATATAGTAAATGACATCGCAACACCAGAAATACTGCCACCTATGGATAAATGCCTGTTAGTATTTTCAAATGCAGTCATTTTATCCTGAGATCTCATTAGCAAAACATTTAGGGCGAGACACCTGTGTGGGCTGTGTCCTTCCCCCATCTGTGTGTTGATACAAATACATATAGGTATGTATATTTATGCCTTCTTCCCTATTGAGAGTGAGGATCAGATTTTAAAAATGCTGGAAATCTAGCCCTTGTTTAGGATTTTTAAAAGTGTCTGAAGTTTTTTGAAAATTTGTTTTTTTATTTTGATGGGTACATGGAAGTGATAATCTAGCTCTTAATTGGGATGCTGAAACTTTCTGAGGTTCTTAGTCTTTTTGCACGTCTTTGGGATCAAGTCGTTGCCACACAAGTTAATGCTCAGCTGTCACAAAGTATTTTTCACTATCTTAAAAATGCAGCTTAAAATAAAAATAGGTCTTCCAAAAGTAGGTCAAACCTAATATTTGTCTAGCCAACTGTCCCACTTCTGACAGCGCCCGAGAGCAGGAGGAACAGTAGAAATAGAAGCATGGGTAGAATATACAGAAGCTTTTTGAAAGATAATTGGCCCCTTCTCATTCTTGCTCTTACCACAAATAATCTTTAGAAACAATAGAATTAATATGTAATTCTTTAACAACAATTTGAGTGCAGTATTCCTGTTCAGAAGAGTTAAACGTGTGCTAACTTGTTGAGACTTGAGTACATGCTTGAAGCAAGTGTGTGGTCAAGTGCTTCCTCATGTTTGGGTCTCGTTTCCTCCTCCTTTTGTTCTTTCCATCTCCAGATCTTGCGTTCACCTTGCTTGGCAGGTGGTTGGCCTTCATTTACTCAGTTGCACTGATTTTTTTCATCCATGTCTTGGTTGCATCTTGCTTTATGTCCTTCCACGTGTTGGGGAGCACTACCTCTCACCAACTTCTGGCAACTTCAGAAGCGTTACCTCTTACGAAAAATCACAGACACTGACCTAAATTACATTTTTATAGAGTGAGAAAGGCAGTGCAGAAGATTGTTTTTTGAGTGGCATTAGGCGTCCTGTTCATGGGAGTGGAGGATAGTTTGCTGGTGACTTCAGGGTCTTGAAAAGCCTTTGCAATGTTTCTGGTGTCACAGTTTGAATCAGGTAACTCTCATCTTCATGCATTGCTAGGAGTTGAAATCATTTGGAGCCCTGTGCCTTTGAGATCAATTTTACTTTCATTTGGAGTTACTTCTGTTCACAACTGTGAACTTTGTTTTGGTGAAGTAATCCTCTGAGCCATCAAGGGAAAACGGAGCAGAGGAATGAGTCTGTGCTTGAGATGCTACATGGCAAGTCAGGTTTTATTTCCAGCCCTCTTCAGATTGTTATTAGCTCTTCGAGTTTTTTCCCTACACTTTCTTTCTCAGAATCCAGTACAGCAGTGATAGTTTGTCTGGTTTGATCCCACATGTGGCCGTGGCGCTCTGCCCAGAGGAGGTGATACTGAAACCATACAGCTTTGTGAGCCCAGGTGAAAAATACCAATTAAATTATAACAGCTGTTTGGAACAGTCTGTCACACCTTTTCCAAATAGAGAAATTAGAAAAGTTGAGAAGATTTATTTGCTGTCACAGGCCAAGTGTTCCAAAATTACATTGAGTTTTGGGACCTGCCTCGTTGAGTACTGCAGTACTGGGTGCTTATAGCAGAAAGCTGTATTTTAAGACTGTAGCTGCCTGAAGTTAGGTCTCCCTCCCTTCCTCAATGGTCAGGGTTTTCGGGGGGGAACATGTGCAAACCTCCCCCCATCTCACACTCAATGCAGTGCCTGTCTTTGGCCGTAGGGCTGTGGAGTGTTCCTGGGCACATCAGAGACGCAGTGCTTTGTGCTGTGTAGGTGAAGCAGCTACTTATGCCTGGGATAGTCACAGTATAGTACGGGGTGTTCTCTTCAAACTCCATCAAAGCCCTGCTCACCCTTCACCTCCCCAAAACAAACACACACCTCCGCTGCAGTGAGTGCCCTTTGCTGGAGGGGAGAGCTGATGTGGAGACACTGTGGCTACCAACTTATTTACTTTTCATGGAGCAGTGAAAAGACCCCTATAGATTTTACCCTGGCAGAAGTGTGCCTTTTGAAAAATAAACAGTTAAAATGTCAGACGCCTGTCCTTCAGCTTGTTGAGAGGGTAAGTGAAGCAGTTGACGCTTCTCACCTTGTCGACATTGGTAACGTTATTTTTTTTTAATATAAAAAATTTCAAGCAAAGCAGCTTACAAGGGCCAATTCTGTGTATTTTAAAGGAATGGCAGCAGCGTGGTCAGACCGTGGGATTTAGGGTGACTTGCATGGGGATCTGGATTTTTATGGCATGCAAAATTTTGGATTTCTGTTTAGAGCATAAATCCCTACAGATGCTGGGAGCATTTAGATGAAGGGGTTGTCTTCTATAGTGGGTAGAAAGTCTTTGGATTTGTGTAAAAAACAAAACCAAAAACCAAAACAGCAACAAACAAAAACCCCACAACAATTTTGATAATTCTATTTTAATGCCTGCAGCATCTCATGCAAAAGACCTGCCAATCTTTATGCTTGCTGCAAATAGCTTCATTATTTAAGAGTGCGTGTAAAATATATCGATCCTGTTTGGTGTCAACCATTGAAACTCTGTTACATAGAATAGTAAGAGAAGCGAGCAGTGGGGCTGTAAGGGGAGATGGCAGGAGGGGTGGGAGTTGTAAAATGTGACAGTGTAGAAATCTGAGCGCTGGGCATGCGTGACTTCAGCTAAAATTAACCATCCAAGCTTTGCATGCCAGCGTATATGTCATCATTTAACTGTAAACCCCTTGAGAAGAAAGAGCAAGCTGGACTTGAGCAGTATATGTTCATGTTAAATATGCCAATAAGTAGTACAACCTTTCAGGTCCCTGCGCGTGGGAGAAGTAAATTTTCCTGTGACCATTATAAAACAGTAAGCAGCTCTGGGCTCCTTGATAATGGCAGCGGTGCTGATGAACAGTAACTAACTTCAGCCTCAGAAGTCGTGTTTGGTTTTTTCCTTTTTCCCTTTCTTCTGCAGCTTGCAGCTTCTTAAGATTTTCTGTGATTTGTCTTCGGAGTAGAAATGTATCAGCTTTGCAGATAAGCCCTTTTATGTTGATATTTGTGTGTGATAGTAGATGTAAATGGGTTTGTTTCGTGTATGACAACTGTGGTATTTGACAATATTGGTGTGCGCTTTAGGTGACTTTTTAGAAAATGCTGAAAAAAACAGTACGTTTGCTTCCCTTGCTCTCTGAGGTCAGTTATACTTTGTTGGTGTGAGATCAAATCAGTTGATTCACCGCGGCCAGATATGACTTGGAGGAATTTTGCTGATCAGCTCAGCGATCTGAAGTCTCTTTCCCTTACGGATATGCAAAGGAATTGATGCAGGTGTGAATGTAATTTCATTCCTATTCAGGACTTAAAATGTTTTGCAAGGGGGAACAAGAGTGGCCACCTGCTTGGCTTAGTGTGTGGTTCCAGCTTGAAGGGGATTTGTATATGGGAAATGTGTATAATGGAAGCATTGGGAGTGGAGCTTGGTGGATACAGCACAACTGCTCACCTTGCTTCGCTCCTGGCTGGTGCTGGGAAATGCTGCTTTGGTGTGAAATCCTGACCTCGCTGCCTGTCTGTAACCTGTACTGCTGGCAGCAGGGGAATACCTCTCTCCTCCTCTTTTATATTTAATGTGGTAAAATCTTCAGTAGGGTAAGAGTAAGAAAGGTGCCAGCAAGGCAATTGAAAGCGTATTATTTGTTTAGCACCCACCAAAGATGGGCTTTGCCCAAAGTCAGAGACGGCAGTGCCTGAAGTGTTGGCAATCCAAGGCTCTGCTACTGGGCAGGCTTGCAAGTGTGCTCGAATTTACACATATGCTTGGCTGTGTGTGCCGTGAGTCAGGCCATTGCTTTTGAATAGCATCATATGCATGAGAATAGGTCTCTCCAGTCGGGAATAAGGCTTTAAAGAGAGAGAAATAAACAGTCCCGGTGGTGTTTGCTTAAATTACCCATTTCTCTGTTTAACTTCCACAGGGTAGTTAATGTAGTAAGCTCCAGTAAAATGTAGTATTCAGCGGAATACCTCCCACCAACTGACTAATAATTTAAAGCTGTTCCAACAAACATTTGCACATGCGAGTAGAATAAATCATGTCGTTTAGTTCTGCTTGATAATAAAAAATAAGCAGTTACCTCTGTCTCCCTAGAGAAAGTGGGAACCAAGACCTCGGCTGATAACAGCATTCCCAGTAGCTGATAACTGGAAAGTCCCAGAACTTCAGATAATCAGTAGCATTTTACGGGCATCATATTTGATACTAATTAGTAGCTAATTATCGTGACAGCTATTTTTAGGGGATTGCAAAAGTATGGATTCCTTTCAGGAAGGTCACCTATCCAACATCACGTCAGACTTGGAGATTCTGGTGGTTTCCTCCCTATTGGGTGGTGCTGGGTGCCAAAGTGCTTCTCCCTCTCCCATCCCCCTGCATGGGGAAGGAATGTCCGAGGGAGAGTGCTGCTCGGCAGTAGCCAAAACACTGGTC
>JAVJGJ010000002.1:21720241-21773332 GCA_035590215.1 Microhierax caerulescens
GGGGGGCGGGGGGGGGCGCCCCGGCGGAAAGTGCAAAAAAATAGTTGAGTGGAGAATGAAATCTCATCCACACACTTGTTACTGCCGTAGAATATTTAGCTGTCCGCCCAGTGATTCAGTCAAGCTGTATCATGTTTAGGAGTTTACTATCATCTTCTGTGAGCTTTGATGTCAGATTTCTGAATAGGAAAAGCCATGCTATTGTAAGCCAAATACTTGATCTGCACAATGCCTTGAATTTTAATATTGTTGACTTGTTTCAAAGAGCAAAAAAGCAGTGATCTGAAATCAGCCTCCTGGATACTGAGAGAAACAAAGAAGTCACATTTTTAAGGTTGGTGTTATGACTAACAGCTTATTTTTGCATATCTTTCTCCTAACAGATTTATACGGATTGGGCTAATCACTATCTGGCAAAATCTGGTCACAAGAGATTGATAAAGGATCTGCAGCAAGATGTGACTGATGGAGTCTTATTAGCTGAAATAATCCAGGTTGTAGGTGAGTGACTTTCTGGTTTTGTACCAGGTATCCACCAACTCGCTCAGAAACTCAATGTCTTTTTTCTCCTGTATAAACACATGAGGGGAAATCCATCAAACTGCATGGAATTATGTAGTTAATTTTCCTTTAGAGACTTCACTAATTAATTAGATAAAGCCTTGTTTTAAAGCATAGTGGAAAAATATTTGATGTTGCTGATAAGATGTCCTGACATAGCAATATTGCTCCGCACAGCTGGATGACAAAAAAGCAACTGATGAGGGATTTTTATTTTTTTTTTTTTTTTTTTTTTTCTACTGCGATGCTGTTAGCCTTCACTGTCTCTATTTCTGATACCTTTTGGGGTTTGGTCTGAACATAATTCACAGTGATACTGACCTGCAGTGTTGAATCTCCTGTCTCCATCTGGATTTAGAAAATCCATACAAGCAGCCAGGAAAGGAGGAGGGGTATAATTTTTGTGTGGCAGGGAAAAAAAAAATCTTTCATAATGAGTTTTCAAATGAGGAAAATGATTTGTCGATAGGACAGATATGAAATATAGGCACGGTTCTACAAAGCCTTTAGTTCTCAGTTTGCGCTAATATTTGTAGATAATGAAGGTTCTAAACAATTTTCTCCATTAGTCCCATGTAAAGCTGCATATTGTCCCTCTTCCCTTCGGCCTGGATCCTTCATTAGTTCCTTCAGAGGCTCATCCATCTGGTACTTGGGATGCCACAAAACACATGCATGGGCCAATGGAGATTGATGGAATCAGAAAGCCTGCTAATGGGAATTAGGACAACTATTATTAGAAGCAAACTGACAGATTTGAGATGCAAATTAAGAAGACTGCAGTGAAGTAACAAGACATCAGTTCATGCATATTTATATGTGTTTGAGATGCTGTAAACGAGCTAGTTCCTTGATTTAAGGTACAAATCTGCAAGCACCGTCCTTGTCCTCAGATGAAATTGTGAGGCATCATTCCAATGACTCTGCTAGCACACTGGAATACATCAAAAAAGATTTTGTTTGTGTTGTAGAGCAACGTTATATCTCAGTAGTATTCTAGAGACCTGCCATGCAGCGACAGATATATAAAAACAGGCTGTGAATTGATTGTGTGTTGACAGGTATTCACCATGAACAATGCTTCATCTTATAGCTGTTTCCTTTAATTGGGAAAAATTTTGTAAACCTAGGAAAAGTGCACAAAAGGAATCAACACCTAATAACATCTAGCTGCCCTGTGTTAACACTGTTGTAGAAAACTTTTGCATGAGAATGTGTATGTAAGAATACCACCATCAAAATGTGAACCCAGTTGTATCAAATATTTCAGTGTAGCTTTTTTAGTATAGACTTGTGAAAACTCTTACAAAATTGACATTGCTCCCTCTAAAATACACAGAAATAATATTGCTTACTCTATTTTGCTTTGGTTCACCTTTACATTTCTTTTCAGCCGTTCTTAGAGCTGCCTTTTGGTTAATATTTAAGATTAGGTCTGTTAGCTTTCAAATGTTGAAGTAAAAGGTGAAGGATTTAATTTTCTGAGAATGTTTTCCAGGTGAAAGGAAGTCCATATTTAAACATTCTCAGCTTAATCCTCCAAATTAACAATGAAGAAAGTAATTTGTATCTGCTGTGCATGGCCTTAGGCACGCCGCATCTCATTGTCACAAAGATGGCAATAACTTTCACACCTAGAAGCAGCTTTAACTGTAACCTACAGAATACAAGCTTTTTTCCTAACAAACAAGACTGCATACAGAGAAAGCTTCCATGTGCAGTGCAGGAGGGATTTTTCTTTTTTATGTTGTGGTGTGCTATGTGGAAAAGCAGCCATGAAGATCCTTCCTCCTTTTTGTCATGGGCCTGGAGTGTCTGGAGGTTATCCAAAGTCATCAAAATTGATTCAGGTTTGATTATTAGTGGCACAGTTTTTCTTGTGTTCACCATCTGAGATGTAAATCACAGCTGTTGGATCTTGAAATAATACTTAATATCCAAAGCTGGAAAAAGAATGAATGTGATTATTATTTTTTTTAATGAAGACCCACTG
Source organism: Microhierax caerulescens (assembly GCA_035590215.1). Lineage (NCBI taxonomy): Eukaryota > Metazoa > Chordata > Aves > Falconiformes > Falconidae > Microhierax > Microhierax caerulescens. The sequence continues at coordinate 21,722,796 of JAVJGJ010000002.1, forward strand.
GGAGTTAATGATTATACAGAAACAGTGCTTGCAATCCTTTCTGCTTACGTTTCTTAAGTGAAATAGTTGCATATTTTAATATTAATAACTATAGGTAGTTCTTTTACCTTAGCATCCAAACAAGGAGCAATTCTAAAAAGGCATGAAACAGAGTATCACTGCACTTGACTTCAGAGGAAATAATCTTCAGGCTTTAAAACTGCTAATGATGATATGGAAGCATTATATGATGACAGTTTTTTTTTCTATTTGCAAGTCTATTAAAATGCATTAATAGCATTCTTGTTTATTTCAGCTCAAAACTTGTGAGTCTATAAAAGAATACATAAGTAATATGCTTTAATAATGCCATATGAACATAGTAGCTATATTTAAATTCAGGAATGCAGATACATTGGGTCTGTACATGCCCTGAAATTGGAAGTATATAAAGTTGTCAGTTGTTCCCTGTGAGAATGTTCAGTTTTCAAGACTTAGAATCGATGCTAAAATAAAATGTACTAAACTTCAACCCAATCCAGTAGGACTTTTCCTGCTGATGCCTTGGATATTTTGTGGAATATTTTAATTGACTAGATACAACCGAAGTCAGATCAGATACAAAAGCTGTGGCTTTGTATATAGCTTTTGTCTGCTTTCATGAAAATTGTATTACTACATTTGCAGGGGAAGGCTACAGGCTTATGTTTCAAACCAGAACCTTGGGATCAAGCCTAGCAGTACTCTCTAGTGATAACTCTTACCATTATTCAAGTGGGACATTACCCAGATGTTCATTTTACTAATATTTGAGTGGCTGTACAGTTAAAAGCTGCAGGTGAAAGTTCCTACACAAATGTAGGAAATGTATCGAACAATATTCATTCATATGTTCAAGAAAAGTCATCCCTTGTCCAGGGGTATGCCTAAAGTACTGAATAATGCAGAACAGCTGCTAAGGTTGTAACAGTAGGCTTAATTCTTTATTATGAAGTGCATGGACTTACTCTTTTGGGTGATTAAACCATCCATCCATAGCCAATTTTGTTTGGTATAATGCTTACTGAAACACTTTTGATCTAATTATAATTTTTCATGCACTTGACAATGTCATTTGCTGAAGATTTTTCCCACCAGGAATGCGTACCTGTACCTATATAAATGGGACGCTGACGGCTGACTGGCTGTCAGTTTTAAAGTATTCTATGCAACTTTTCATGCTAAAGGTTCCTTTTCATTTGTGTTTTCATATAATTTGGCTTGCAGTTTCACAATATACGTCCTGTCAAAATAAATAAACCCAAATATTCTTTTAGGTACCATTTTCCAGTCCTTGGTTCAAATCCAGCTAAAGAAAGCTCAATGTCATTTATTGCTGCTTTCATTAAACAGCACAGCTCGTTTCTTCTGTCTGCCTTGGTACACCCCTCAATCTGTGTACAAATGGGAAAAGTTTGCAAACTCTTTAAAGCATTTGAACCAAATTCAGAAAAAAAAAAAAAGTGACGAGGGAAGTCGTGTGGACTTGCTGTCAGTTTAGGGAAAATCTCCAGCATTTCACATCTCTTTGGCTGTGAATTTACATCTTGCTTAAGGCTGAGAAAGCCCTGAAAGCCTTTATGATTGCCAGTGACTTCCAGTTTATGCTAAATGATGCAGTGTTCCAATGTGGCAAATAGAACCCGTGGCTGTGAGCCACTGTTCCATCTCGGCCAGAAAGCCGTGCTTGTGCAGCTGTGAGATGGGACACGTTCCCAAGATCACCTGGCGTTCAGTGGCTTGTGCTGGGAGCTGGACCATCACGCTGCCTGTGGGCACACCTCGTCCTTGCCTCATTCACTGCTGGCTCTTGCCAATCACCTCGCCAAGACGGGCAGCAGCCCTCCTACCTGCTGCCAGCACTGTTCCCTGGGGCTGGGTGGAGGGGTCAAATCTTATGGCCAAGGAATGGGAGCATCAAAACTATCGCCTGGTGAATTAGGCAGATTCCTGCCAAGTGCCAAATATGCCTGGGGCCCACTTGGATCCATCTCCCCAGCCTAGGCTGAACTGCTGAAGTCTTGCCCTGCTGGGCTCAGTGGAGAGGTATGAGTTACAGTTCAGCCCAGCTGCCAGTTTGCCCCACTGCTAGCTTTTCTGGTTGCTTTTTATTCCACCTGTTTTTCATTGCTCTTGCACCAGCAGGGAAGGGTTGATAATTGCATTAATCTAGTGAAAGGACTAACCAAGAGCCATAGGTGAGTGGAGAGTGGGTTAGAAGGTGAAAAGGTAGGGCATAAACTTGCCCATGGAAAGGTGATTTTTTTTTGTTTGCCCAGGGGTAGGCAGAAACAGCACCTGATGGAGCAGAAACTCCAGTTCTTGCTGCTTTTCTGTTTCCCACCAACTCTTTCTGGGCATCTGCATCCTAAATCACCTGTGGTAGAGAAGGTCAACAGCATGAAAGGAAGTGATGAGTCACTGGAAACTGATAAAGAATCATCATCTGGGGGAAAAAACCCCTCCAGGTTCCCAGGTGGGAGGGAAGGTTGCCTTGGTTTGACCTAGCTTTGGAGAGGAAGTAAAAGCAACTGTCTAAAAACAACAAAAAGGTGGAGCACAGAAAATGTGGAAGACTGATAGTAATGAAATAAGCTGCACATCAGTTGATTGGAAGAGTACAAGGATAGCTGATGATATCTTGTAAGTTGATAAAAAGGCACAAGGGCAAAAGGAATGATTTCTAGGTGAGAATGGTAATATCACCACAGTGAAAAAAAGGAAGAGGATAAAGAGGTAACATCCCAAATAGTTGGTGTGTTGGATGTAAATTTCCCCTGACAGAAAAATTTAAGGTGGCTTACATCTTCATTCACCATTTATTCTCCTGTTACAGAAGGCTGTATTTGTTAGCTTAGAGTGTTTATGGGATTAACCTTTAGCGTAAGGCTATAGAACCAAGCTTGTACTCCAAGCCTGTAGCAATACCCACAAAATATCAAAGTTGAGTAAATATTTTAAATTTACATTTGCATAGTAAAAAAAAACAACAACCAACCCAAAACAACTCAGAAAAAGTCAAAGACTGTATTGCAGCAGAATCTTGGAAACAAGTCACTAACAGTTTAGGCAGTTTCAGGTAGGTGAGTCTAGGTAGTTAGCGTGCAAGAGCATAAAAGAGCTGGGTAATAAGCTTTATGGTTTGCTAGCACTGGTTTTAAAGGCATCATGTAACGTTTTGGAAGTTCTGGAGGACTAGGGAAAAACCTACTCTTTTTGAAGGAAGGTAAACAAAATGACCTGTGTTGTTAGAGGTATCTCTGTCTGTGTCCCCCGAACAACAGAAAGCTCAGAAGTTCACTAGTCTCCTTTCAAGTAGTAACTATGAATGGTGCAAATTTGTAGGGATACAGCTATTAGTTTTTTAAAGTACTACAAATATAGTTGATAGTAAATATTAAAAGCATAGGATTTTTAAATGGGATTTAAATGAATTATTTTTGTTTCAGTATGACCATATCTGAGATGACGTTCCTGGAAGACCTTGGTGCATGCACTCTGTGTGTAGAGGCTGATAGGCCACTCTGGGAACAGCGCAGTAGATTTAGCTGCGATCTTTTTCAAATTAGCATCAGTTCTTAAGTGCATTCCTGGTGTATAAAACATACAAAGGGGCATACCAGGCAAGAGGGAAGTTATCTTACTTTTTTGTTATTGTTATGACTGCTGTTGGGATATTGTGCCAAATTTGACACTCCTAAACGAAGACAGACGTGAAATGAGATGGGAGCTCTGATGTCTGGAGAATGTGAGACTGGTAGAAAATACAGTTTTAAATTTAAGAGTCGATGGGAGGTGAATCTTCTTGGTTCATCAAAAGGGATGTGGATGCATACCTCTATTACAGTGAAAAAACTGTGGGAACCTGAACTTTGATTCTAACTGGTTCTTGAGTCTAGCACTGGCACACCTCAAGGTCCAAGACTGAAACGTGAAAACAGCAAAGGCTCGAAGGCAGACATTTAACTACTGCAGCAACCTGGGACTTTAAAGATTGAAGCGGTATCTTTTTCTGCAAGTAGGGTTGCATCGAGCCAGTGGCAAGATGCCTGTAAAGTAGTCTCATGGTTTGTAATTTAAAACAAAAAAAACCCCAAACAAACAAAAAATTTGAGTTATTGATAAAGAATTTCCTGTCTAGATTAAAAACTTGTATTCACTCTACGAGCAACTCCACTGACGTGCAAACATCTGTACTTGCGTAGCGTTTGCTTTTCTACCCAGCAGTGCTGCAGCTTCCAGAGTTTAAATCCTTTTTGTAGTTTAAAGGAGTTACCCGTCACCGTGTAAGATGTTGTCGGAGCAGTTGTTTTCTGCCCCCAGCTGTCTCTGGAGGCATGACACACTAGAAAACTCCAGCTGCTTTTTTTTTTTTTTTTTATTGATGGGTCTCAGTGTTTCACATACTCTCTTTGACTGGACTCACATACTCTCTTTGACTGGACAACTACAATCTGAAACCCTTTTATTTAGCTAGCAGCAAGTGCTGTGAAAATAACTGAAATTAACAACCTCGGTGTAGTTCTTTGCTTAATTTCCTCTTTCTTTTTTTTTTTTTTTTGCTTTTCAGCAAATGAAAAGATTGAAGACATCAATGGCTGCCCAAAAAATAGGTCTCAGATGGTAAGTAGTAAAGTGTTCTGTCGGTTGTGTGTAGTTGGTTGAGAATTGAGTGAGAGTATGTGACTTCAATGTCTGAGACACCTGATAACAATTTTTAATTAGTTTTTCACAGTAGTGAGAACAAAGGTATAATCTGAAGAACATTAATATTACAGTTCTTGCCCCGTTGTACTCCACAGTAGTTGAATTAGGCCTTATCATTTATCACATACCTAATCAATATTATTCTTACATTGGTACTGTTGTATTTCTGAAATAACAAAAAGTTGAACAGGAATGTATAAAAATAAAATCTTGTTCTTCAATATAGACAGCAGTATTAAAAAGACAGAATTATATATTTAATCTGAAGTTGGATTAAGAGTTCCTATAGCCTTTGAAAAGAAAAGAAATTACCAAAATGCACTAACTGAAAAAATCTGAAATTGTAAACTTCAAGATGGTTTATGTATGCAGCTTGGGTTTAACTGATAAGGTTTAATTTGCAAAAAAAGCTGGTTTATATCTTGCTTGTATGTAATATTTAAAACAAATTTTAAATTTAAAAATGAATGTAAAATTAAAGGCATATAGTATCTCAAGAGTACATCTGGTATGAGTGTTGCTGAAGCTGAAATTATAGGCAGAACTTTACTAAGAACGTAAATAATAAGAAACTGATTTTTTAAATGCATCCTAGGAGAGGAGCATTTACATTCTATGACACTTAAAAAGGTTATTTGCTTCTGTATCTTGAGAAAAAACTTGTTTTAGAATATAAACTCTTAAATCTGCCCTTTGCATTGCAAATGCTCGCTTTGGGATACATGAATATCTCTTCTGTGGGTGAAGTTATTTTGATGTTTGTCATTTTTATGACTCTGTTCCCAGCTGCCCCTGCCTCCATGATGGCAACCTGTGCACTACCACTCACATACTTAAATGAAAGATTAAAGGTTTGATGAGAGTTTGCTATCTTAAGTCAGAAACTGCACTGCATCCTGCTATTCTGTTTTGGGGTTTTGTTGTTTTTTGGAAGTTATCAATCTTGCTTAAACCCACAGAGCAAGCGCTTTGTAAAAATAAAGCCATCTAAAAGATTTACCATTGCTACTTCATACTGCTTCAAAGAGGTTGGTTGCTATTCTTGCTGTAGCCACAGCAGCTGTCTGGAGTATAAATAATTGAGGAAATTTTGACAATTACACTTGTGGAACGTTAAATTATAGTATCATAGGAACCAAATTTCAGGACTGGAGTCTATAACAAATTCCAGGACATTGTAACTAAGTCACTTGAAGTCATTATTCGTGATGAGGGAACAAGCGCAGTTCTGTTGGACAGTCGGATGCATGCTGTAGCTTGCTTCTGGAAGTCAGATCTGTTTATAGGCAGAGGTATGCAGGGGGCATGTGCTGGGTCAGGAATCGAGAACAGTGCTGGAAAGAAGTGTTTGCTCTGCGCTGCCTCTTCTGATGTTGTTCCAGCCACTCATTTGGGAGAGTGGACTGAGCAGCACTATGTCCCCTGCTCACGAGACCTAGTGCATCAGTCATAGCTAGGGACACCAAGTGGTTTTTCTTACATGAGAAAAGCCAAGATTATGCTTATGGCTTGCTTTTATTAAACGCATGTGCTTACAGAGCTCTTTATCATCTTATAGTAAAGATACAAAAATGTAAGTCTCTTCATAGAGGTGGTGATCATGCAATTGCTCGCAGTGTTTAAGGAGACAACCCTTTTGCAGGTCTCTTGTGTTCTAGGAAAAATGTGCGTGTTACAGTCTTTGTTCAGATACAGCAGCCTTCATCCTTTGCATTTCAATGCACTTTCCTCTGGAGAATGCTTGTGAGCTATAATAAGCGTGTGGGAGCTGGTGTTTGTGCCTGGTACTTTTGGTTCAGAGAGGCGGCAGAGGCAAGGCTATCCAGTCAGTTCAAACACTCAACCTGGTGATGTCTCGTCTTATTTTTTCAAATGAATCTTTCAGGTACAGGTGTCCGTATCTATTGTTGTCTGTAAGGTGGGCACCACAAATTAAGAGATTGGGGGGGGGGGAACCAAACCAAAACTAACACAAAAGGACACTATAAATTAAGGTTTAATTTTGCTTATGAAATAGAAATGTAACAGAAACCTCCTATTATCATCTTTTCCCCTGTGGGCAGTTTTCTCCTTTGTAGGCTTAGGATGCCATGGGCAGACACACACGTGAGCTGAATTGTGAAGAGCCAGCTCATGTCCAGCCGGATGTATCGGCTTAGAAAGCTGGAGCAAACTGGTGTCTTCCAAGCCCATTGAAGGGGGTGTGAAAGCAACTATACATGCTTCCATGTGGCGCAGGCCTAAGCCAGTAAAGCCTGCCAAACCCCAGTGAGCTCAACCCAGAGCCAGATTGGGTCGCTTTGCATTGTTGTTCCCATTGCTACAGTGTTGGAGAGCATCATACAAATTTGCCCAAATTGAGCATTAGAGACAGCTTGGGTCTGTCAGGCTCAAAGCCAGTGCTAATAAGCCTTGTCAAATTAAGTTCAGTACTGCAGAACCATTTGGGACCATCAGTGGTTATCAACCTAGTCCCAGTGCCAGAAATGACATGACAAGGACCCCCACTGGCTTTATGAAAAATCACTTAGGTGAGAACCTATCAGCCATCGTCATCTTGTCTGGGTTTCTCTGCTGTGGGGAGGATCCCTGTCTTCCTCTGCTCCAGATAAGAGTTGGCTGGGTTTTATATAATTTATTATAGACTGTTCTATATCTTGTTCTCTGCATAAGACCTGTTTCAGGAGTTTCTTTTCCAAATCTCTCTATTTTTATTCTGTAGATACTTCTCTAAACAAAAGCCTGTAATTGTGATGATTAGTTCCAGCTGGCGTGCAGAAAATCCTGTGGTTAAATAGAGGATGTAGTGTTACGGAGCACAGGCTCTGGGACCAAGAACGTTTGGAGACCATCACCACAACTGCATTTCGGTTTTTAGGATGAAGGCCCAGATAATATTGGCATAGTTCTTCATAACTGGCAAAGGAGAGTAATATAAGACCAGTTTCCTCTCCTACACTTCTTAAAAAAAAAGCCTGAGGTCAATAAACTCGAGTAGGGCTATCTCTGCTAATTTTTTGTTTGGTTATAGAAAACAGATTTTTGGGGTGGGGTTTTTTTTTTTCCTTTCTTTCAATTTGCTTTTTGTTTTGGGGATGATACAAGAGCTCAACATTTGGCATCCGGCAGAATCTGGACTATATAGAAGGCATTGTTTAATACCTGCCCTTGTAGATTATTCTTACTGATGTGTGTACCTTTACAAGTGCTGAATGTGACCTATTGTAAAATGGTTTATATCACTTATATTTGTAAAATGACACAGTAAACAAAAAATAGAGTACTTAAGTGCATTGTAATAGGCTATATATTATATATCAAGTCTGACTGTAATGTCAGCCTGTACAAATTCTGCTTTGTAGGTGCTGTGTTCTGTCTGTGAGGAAATATGTTGTGTAAAATGCTCACAGGTTCTGAAGGAAGTTTCCTTTCCCTTAAGTGACATCTTAGCACAGTGGGATAGCTTAGCATTTTGTTACCTTCTATATTATTATAGCCTTTTTGTATAACATGGCAAGAAGGGAGAGAGAGGGAGGTTGTCACTACCTATGAAGTGATCATAACAGATGAGATAACAGTAAAGTTTAGATTATGTTAAAAAAAAAAAAAAAAGGCGAAGAACAAGGTTTTGAAAGATCAGAGCATTAGAGAGCCCCTGGAGGTGAAGGAAAGAGAAGCTCCATATCAGCTAGACTAGAAGTGACTGGGGGGAGAGAGACAAGTAAAGAAAAATAATTTTGAAAATGTGGATGTGAAGATAAAGAAGAGAGGGCTTATATTTGCCAGTGAAGGGATATGTTGGCAGACACAAGCAACAATTGAAGCGTAACTGAAGATGGGACTGGAACAGGCAATAAAAGAAGTAGCAGCGAAGTGTCTTATAGGAGAGGTAGAGGGTTTTTTGCCACCATGAATGTAAAGGTAAGAAATACTGAATGTGATCTTAGAAAGTTATAGGATATGTCCCTAATATATATGTGAGAAAGAAGTACGAGAAGAGGCTAATGAGAAAGGTTTTTTTTTACAAGGTTCAAAATAAAATAAAAAAAGTCATCACAGATGATGACGCTATAGAAGAGCTGAAGTGTTAAGTGTGAAAGTCTGAGAAGTGATAGTATGTTACCCTCGTCACTGAAGTGTGAAGGAGTAGAGCGGCAGCAAAGCTGTCGGGAATGGGGGAATCTGTAGGTGGATACACCAGACTCTTTCATCTTTCCATGCTAAGCCTGGGGAAGTTGCGGGACACCCAAGACAAGAATTTGGAGCAACAGAAAAGCATGTAGGCTGAACCGACACCACAGTTCGCTCCTATAAATAGAGGAGGAAATAACTGTGGTTTGCATGTGGGTTTCTGGCTGCGTGTCATTATTTTTAAGGACAATTTCTTTGTGTACATAAATATCTATGTTATCAAATAACAAAAAGGAGGTTGTTGGTTTTTAAAGAATCATCTCTTTCTGATGTGGCTCTCAAGCTATCCTAGTAAAATAATGCTGCTCAGTCTTTCTACTACTGTTTGGTTTGCAAACAAAGAATCTCGTACTGTAGCATGGGACAGAACCTGCATTTCTCCCTAAGAACTTTGAGAGTCGAGGTGAAGGATGTGTTTTCGATATGATGACTTGATTTGCAAGGAAACCTTACTCCAGTGATAGCAATTTGACTACTATTTTAGTATTCAGCTGATTTCTTGTCTTCTGAAAATGAGCTGTTCTGTAACGTCTGTGACACCCAAAGTCAAAGAACAGTTGGTATGAAAATTCCCCAGCCTGGTAGGGACCCTGGTTTGGAAGGGAGCAGCCCAGGGAGTTTTAATTCCGTTGTTGGAGCCAGGTGTTTGCTTCCCTCCTCAGTGTGACCCTTGCCAGCTCCAACCCCTGCTCTGTGAATCTTACCTGTGAAAAAAGCACTAGCTGTTGAAATCTTCATTGTTTGTGTGTATGGCACATACTATACATATTTGTGTCCTTTTTCTCAAAGAATACTTTAATGAATTGAAGTAATGATTGTGAGTGCTGGTGTGATATGGGCCATGTGTAAAGGGTACAGCTGGGTACACATTAGTGGGTTGGCTGGTAGGAATAATACAAGCTGAGCAACTAACTATGTTTGTGTTAATATCCACTTAGTGAATGAGCTGATGTGTTTTGTACAAATAACTAGAAATGGCTGCTGTATTTAAAAATTAAATAAATAATTTCTTAGTTGCTTGTATTTTTCTCCCAGAAAAATTATTCTGTCTCTGCTCTTCATTTTAATCTGCTCCCCTAAGCATTTTGAGTATTTTTATATGCCCTATGTTGTCTAAACGTTGCCATAGCTAGGTGCAATAAATCTGGAAGGCTGTTGCTCCAGCTCCCTCTGGGTTGCTGGGGGTGAAGCCTGGTCCATTCCCCAAAGCTGAGGAGGACTCTGCTGCCTGGGCATGTGCTGCTAATTCAGGGGAGCAGCTCTACTGGAAAGATCAAAAGCATCACAAGCATGTTTTTCCTTTGCAAAATCCTAGCGTGGGATTTTTGGAATCATATCCCAGTGGTTAAATATAGCCATATATTTCCAAGTAATCCTACTCCGAGGTTGCTCTGAGCAATGTAGTAAAGGGAGCTTTTCTGGTATGCCTTTCCCCTGCTTTGCTCGGGGAGTTTGTGTCTTCCTGGCAGTATATATTTAGAAATTCAATCTGTTTTAATGTTACTGTGGTAACAAAGGGGTCTCTTTCGGCCCTAACCTGTGGTACGTTTCTTCACAGCTGAAGGTTGGCTGGGGGAGAAGATATTACCCGGAGCTGCGCCAGACACCCGCGTAGCTCCCTCAGCTTGCCTGAGGCGGCACTTGGCCAAATACTGAGTTTTGGAACCTTAAAGCATTTTCTCTAAGCTTCCTGGGTTTCTGTTGATCATGTATGAGCTGGTGTTGTCATGTAGACAAGAATGATTAACCGCAGAGGTGATCTGCCATGTTCCTTGTACTTAGATGCCCTTCTTCCTCACTTTATAATGACTTGCTCCTAGATAAGATTCATTTTACTGCCTCAATTTTTCTTCCAGAGATCCAGACTGTTGTTATGCTGTGATGCTTACTGCTTGTGTATTGTTATCGGTGAGACAGGCATGGTCAGATCATAGGTTTCTGCGTTGCAGAGCTTGCAGCCTAAATAAAACCACAAGCCCCCCCTCTCACCCCTGCCTTCATCCTACACAGAAAATAACATGATAAATAGAGCTAGACTGGATTGGAAAAGGCAAATATATACATCTCCCTGCCATAAGGCATCATAAAGTGTCACCAAACAGATACTTTTTTTATTTCTGGAGGGAAGGGCTTCTAAAACTCTCCTGTGTGCAGAGGTGGGAGGTAAGGCAGTGCGTGTGTACTGTGTCCGTTAGGTGGGTGTATGTGGTACCTTCGGAGACATTGCTGATGGCAGTCTGTCATTTCCATAAGGGGATCGTCTTCGTGGTCCCCAATCTATTTCTTTGCCCTTTTCAGTGATGCAGGAACTTAGACATCATTTGTCCCTGAAACAGTATAAGGTTCAATAAAAAGTAATGGAGAAAAAGTTATTTTAATGGAAAAACTGGAAGATGTGAGCTTAACTGTAAAGACAGAATTAATTTCTATTTGATCATTTATTTTGCTGTTAAACTGAATTATCACATCTAAAATACCTATGGTTCTACCCCCTGTGTGGACTAAATAAATACATGAAGCAGCAGATGCATTAAGGGGCCAGGGTCGGTGCACATATGTATGTGGCGATCGCTGTATCTTTCACTTCTGTGTTTACACCTGCACCGAAGTCTAGAAAAGTAACTCGGTTTTGCCATGTATAGACATGCAAAATTATTACATGAATGTACCTTTTACGCAATACTATGTGAACATACAGCTTCTTGCTGTTTTGCATAAATGGGTGGAAATGGGAAATCATGGATGACAGTTTGTAGCTTCCTGTGCATTAGGCACGTGCCGTGTCTGCAGTGGTGTTCCTGGTGAGGCTGCAGTAGGTGCCGCAGAGTGCATTAGCTTCCCTGAGACTCTGCTGGTGTTGAGCTTGGTACCATGAGCAAAAATTGTGCTCAGGCTAAATTTTGTGTAGGGTCTGTCAGGGATCAGTCCTGGTTTTTATACAGAGCTAATGTTATCTGAGCCTTTACTAAAGAAAAATGGTTGATGTGAGGACATCATGATGTGGAAGTAAACGTTTATTTATTTTTCTCTTTTTTTGGAAATTAATTTTTCTGAATTCTTGTGATGAAGACAACTTTTTGCTGCCATTTTGGAAGACTACAGTCACAGTCACCTGAGTTTAAAGCTTAGGTCAATAACAAGAGGTATCTGCTCATGTCTGCAAGCTTACTCGTGGTTTCCGAATTGTGCATTGTTGCTTTGCTTTCTCAACTGAAACTCCACTGTCTGCTGCACTGCTTAAAAACAGTACACTGACACTTAATATTAAACAAGAATGTTTTAAATTTCTCTGTCGGGTTTGTGATGTAAGAATGCTGAATGATGTGAGATACTGTTTGTATGGCGGTTTCTTCTGGTGCCTAGGTCTTTGCTGCTTTTTACAGGATATGTAGTACTAAGCTTTTCACTCCTGAGTATATGAAACAGATGGTGGCTTTTATGAAGCATTATACAGCCCAGAGAAATAAACTTTTTGTTGAAGTGTCTTGTCATAGATCTTTGATTTCCAGCCATTGCTTATATATTCTAACTGTGTGATAGTGGTTATTTTAATTAGTCTGTGAAGGTAATACATACCCAGATAACTTTATTTTGCTTTTTATGTAGGATTACGAGATATATTTAAACAGCCCTATTGTGCTTGTTCTAAGCAATTATGCAGGTGCATTTTGGTAGGAGATGTTATTCAGGATCCAGGTGCAAAGGAGAGGGCATATATGTGTTGGTGCCCCTCCAGCCACCAGAATAAATCTATTGGGAGCAGGTGGAGCTGTGACCCTCAGCCCTTGAGACATAAGTATGCGTGTTGGCCAGGGTGGAGGGTACGCTGTGCCTGGGAACGGGCTAGGGGCGTAGCTCCCTTCCCATGGATCTTTTTTAGAAACAAACAACTGTCAACAGCTATATTGCAAGAGGTCCTTCACGTGACACAGCTGTATGTATGTGACACATAGTTGTATGTATTTGAGTAAATGAAACCAGATCATTTGCTGATGTACTGTCACCTCGCAATAATTGACAATCTGTAATTTATTTGCATTACTTACATTGTTGATTGGTAGGTTGTTTGATTTTTGTAATTAATGATTTAATGGGGTTCAGCAGTATTAATACAAAACTTATTTCTGAGCTCAAAGCTGTTTGTGATAAAACATTCCGCGTTGTTCTTTCTACATGAGTTTTGTGAAATTCTGGATTCCTGCTGCAAATTGAAGTTAATGATATACAGAGCCTTCAGCCCTTCAGCTGGTGTTTGAGGAAAGACAACAGTGTACAAGAGCCAGCACTTACTGCATTGAGTGGGTTTAGTGTCAGTCCTTCCTTTTAAGTATTTATGCTTTTAAAAAATTATTGTTTTATGTAGAGTTGAAGGATGTTTTGGGAAGAAGTCCATCTTCACTAGTTGATCGTGTTTTTAATTTCATTCCATCCAGCTGCACAGCACTAGACACCTAACTTCCAGTCTGTAAGCCCCAGATACAAAAGGGTCTCCCGCAAGCAACTGGGGAAGGTGAAATGAAGCATTCGTGGGACTCGCTACCTTCCTCATGGTGTGTTCACTGAGCACAGCCACGGTTTCTCTCCATCTGTTCCTGTCCTCAGTTACATAAAAGCAGAGATGTAGTGCCAGTAACGTACAGGTGGTGTGGTATGTGCTGAAATCTAGCCACGTGTCTATGGAGGCCAGCAGAGTTTCATCTGTAACCTAAATGAATGATTCTCCAGAGGTGGGATACTCTTGATAGTTGTTTTGCAAAGTGGAACTTGTTGCTTAACTAATGATAATTTAGGAAGTCTTAAGTTTTCAAGTTATACACAAATGATCCACTTGCACTTTTCAAATGTATTTAAGGCCTGATCCTGAAAAGCTGATCCAAAAATATTTCCAGGGATAGTTTTCAAAGAAATTACCCTTTTTTTTTTTTTTTTTTCTTCCATAGGAAGGTTTCAGTTTTGAATAAGTAAACCTGAAAAAGCCTTGAAAAGCGGAATTTCAAAATAAACTAAAGAATTCTACAACCCTTCCATCTGTCTCTCCCAGACCAGATCAACTTTGACAAGCCCTGTGAGCCATGCAGGATTGTCTGAAACCGTTCACAATAGGGGAATGCCCTTTGGATGCTGTTTGATGTGATTAGAAATTTTGGCCATAATGAATCACAGCTTTCTCTGTGGTGCTTACTGCCCCCATTTCTATTTATATTAGGCACATTGTGAGTGAATATGGAATATTTGTCCCATTATTTCCAGAGCAAGAGCTGAGGCACAGGAAAGCTAAGGTTTTATCCAGGGTCACAGAGAAGGGGATGCAAGAGATGAGGCTTATGCTAGTTCTCTAGCCTTAGGTTAGTGCCCAAACTGTACTTTTCTTAAAAAAATAAAAATAATACATTTGTAACAGAGAGAGTCAATTCTTCACATACATGTGAAAACAGTGTACCTGTGATAATAGATTTTTGTTTCTGTGGCTAGGTCGGTTACAGCCTGCATTCAAAATATGGATTAGCTTAGTTCGCCCTCATGTTACATGTCTGTTATTTCTAAGATAACCACCAAGTTCTGTCAGAATCCTGAAACTTCATTTTGAGAGGCGTTTTTATCCAAATAGTCAGGAGCAGCATATGAACGCTTGGAGCAACGTATTATTTTCTTTAAAAATGCCAACATCTTGATTGCGATAACTACTGATGGAAGATTTATTTTAAACAAAGTGATAATAGTTAGTGCCTCTCCTTCTGGGGAAAATGGAATTTGCAGCTTTGCCTTGGTATTTTTCACTTATAATTATGTTTAGGAAATAGTGCAAATGAGATATTATTTGAAGGGAGAACCCCTTCTTCCCCCGAATCTCCAGGGTTTTAAGGATTGTCAGTGCAATGCTTAAGATTTTAAGGCTTTTCCGAAGCTTTATGATATAGAAATATTGAGTGTAAAAGCTTGATCTGAAAATACAGACAAGGAATAGATTTTTCCTTATGAAGTAGCTTGCTGAAAACAGCTTGAGTTAGGCTCCTTCTTAGTTTCTACATTGTATGTAAAGTCTGCCGGAATATTGCATAAGGGTTTGTGAAACTTTAAAAACTTTCACATGATATCAGACATCTTCTTCTTTGAAAACTAATATACTGGACATAACATGGAGGGTCAAGTTAAACGGAAAGCACCGTTTCAATATAAGTAATGGGTTTTCTGGATAAGCTCATAAAAACTCCACATCTATCACTGTGAAAGCTGGGAGCAGACGTCTTGCATCATAACGTGAGAAACTTCCCATGGTTTCTATGCGAAGGAACCTAGAGTAAGTGATTCTGACTTTTGTTTGAGAAAAGCATCTGTATCTGTCACATGGCAGCACTAGTTATGGTTTACCCTGTGTGTTTGACTTGGCAGACTTGGACAGACAGCTTTGGCTGTAGACAGTTTCCATATTCAAGTCTTTGATATAGTCAAGGTTCAACATATATTGGTACCCACCTATGGGTCTCCTTTTACTGGCTACAGGATGGGGATATTTGGGTGGTTTGGGTTTTTTTTGTTTGTTTCTGGCATGCCCTGTTCAGGCCGTACAGGCCAGGACATGTTTTCTTTCTAGCACAGACAAGAATAGAAATTGAAATTGCTCTTACATGGCAAAAACCTGTGTGGGTCTGGTGGCCAGTGTTGTCGGAAATGCATAATTACTGTAGTGTACTTCTGAGAATAGAAGGAAATCTGAGTCATATACCTGGGAAAGTCATAGTGAAATAAGAATTAAATAAATGTATTTAGATCCATACATAGGAATTCAGTGAAGCTGTTAAATTTACGTGTACTTGAGTTTCATATGTGTAGAAGCCAGGAAGGAATGAGGTGTGTGCAGGTCTGGTGGGAATGCAAACGATGATGTGCAATATGTCCTTAACAAAAGTACTTAGAAATCAGTAATTACCTGTGACCACTAGCTTTTAATTCTGCTTTTCCAGCAAGAGGCTGGTGGTCTTACTGGTGTAGCAAAACAACTGCTACTGGTCTGGTGTTGGAAAGTTAGGCACATGCAATAAATATTACTTAGCCATGATGCCTTCTGCTCCCATCTTGCCAAGTGCCACCCAGAGATTTGTGTTAAGAGGAAGCTGATGACTAGACCTGAAAGAGTTTATATGTGGCAGTTCAAAAACACAAATTAATTTGGTGCTTTTGGCTGGGAATAACAAGGCAAGGCTCAGTTTTGGATGCTCCCAGTAACGCATCCGAGTAAAATAATCACCATGTATATGTGTCCTTGGTTTTCCTTCTTTTTCACAGCTTTCCCCTGTTTTGGGTAGGTGGGAAATAAAAGCGTCCAACTACCATCTTTCCTGCTTTGCTTCTGCTGTGTTAAACATTGCTGGCAAAGCGCATGAGAAATCAGAATTGTCAGCCAAAAAAAATTGTAGTTTTCAGTGAAAAAGATTATATATGCTCCCCTTTAACAAATCCAGTCATTTCCCATCTGCTTAAAGAGTTTAAGCAATACGAGGACCTGGCCAAGAAGGGGCCTGTAGAGTCTTGGTGATGATTTGCTGCTGAATTGAACTGTAATTTCAAGGAGACAGCTGTACTTTTTGCTGGAAGTCACCATGACGCAGGGTCATCAGGCATTTCCTTAGGTGAGATCTATCCAGGAACTTCACTTCTTTCCAGGTCCACATATCTGAATGGTCTAACTACCATGCTACTACTTTAGAATAGCTTATCTCCGGCTCTGTATGCACTGGGGGATCTTTCTCCATAAAACAATATCTGCAGGTTATAAATAATTGGTTCTTCTGTTAATATAGCAGGAGCTAGAGACAGAATCCTTCCTTGGAGCTTTTAGAGGTTAACTTTGTTAAATGTTACACTGTTGGAAATGCTTCTTTCTAATGCATCAGAAATCATGTTTGTGGAGAGTAAATTCAGCCAAGCGTAGGGTTCTTTCACTCAGGCCAGTGGCCACAAAATAGTATTCATACCTTAAGCTATTTGACATATGAAGATTTCAGTCACTTTCTTATCTTTAGTTTTTACAACAGGAAAAATCAGTGATTGCTTCCCTCATGCATCCCAGAATTGCGGCTTTCATTCTTGGCACCTTGCTGGGGTTAGCAGACAGCTCTGGTCAAGCGTTCAGGGCTTTTGCTTCTTCAGAGGCTCAAGTGCCAAATGAGTGTGAGCCCTTTCCCACTGGAGCTGGATAGCAGTCCCAAACCACTTTCATGTGGGCCACCAGCCAGTCATTGTGTGCGAAGCACCTTGAATTCCTACCAACACCGAATTTTAATCATTTCAGCTATAGACCTGCATTCTGTGTTTCAATTTCTTCTTGAATGTCCCCAAATTTATTTTCATTTTCCTTTTCAGGCTCTATTTTTCCTTAGAATCAACTAATTGCTCACATTCTTGTCATTCTGCTAAGTAACACTGGTTATCATCACAGATAATGCATAAATGTTAACAGAGTCATTGATGCATTTTTATCCTTCGTATGTTTGTTTTTTTAGTGAATTCCATGTGTGTGCAATGCTGTATTTCTCCATAGAGTCTTATCGTAGCAGTTGATGTTCTGAATGTAAGAGGTTTGCTTTTGCAAACCTCTGTTATTACCACTTTATTTCATTGTGCCTGGTTTTAAGTACGGAAATGGGATACTTTCCTGTTTCTAGAAGGTTTTGTTTATTATGAGTTCTTGACTGTACTGCACCAGAGATTTTTGACAGTCCAAGTTCTGTATCTTTTTTACTGCATCTCTCTTTTTTGATTTCCTCATTCTTTTTCCATACCAGTACAGCACCAAGAAGCCCGTTTTCCACAGCCTTTAGCTAGGCATTACAACTGGTGTGGCGAGGTAGCCCGTCTGTGCCTTTGTACGGCAGCGAGGTCCAGGGCACTCACCCCGTGGGCCAGATTCACGCCTCAACCGTTGGCGCTTGAAGTCATCCCTCAGGAGGTGGGGGCGGTGTATCTTGATTAAGTGGCTGAAACGCTCAGTAAAAACTGCAGTGTTGTCCCAGGGAAGAAGTGGTAGTGACTTTAAAGGAGACTCCTGAATCTGATCTGCAATGAGCAGGAGATGAAGTAGTCAGCAAGGACTACTCTGAGCACCAAGAGTGAGGGCGCGGGTGAGGCTCTTGCTACCCAGAAGTAGATCTTAATCCTCTGGTCACTCTAGCCTCAAGGACAGTTTGAGCCAACATAAGGGACCTGGGAAGAAAAGCAAAGCAGGACTGAAAGAGCTCCTTGGAGCTTCTACAGGTGCAGATCTGGAGCGGAGATGAGATATTGCTTATCTTTACTCACTAACCTGAGGAATCCTCCTGATGAACAGAGCAGATGTCTGCTCACAGCTGTGGAAGTCTGGAGATGTTCTTGTAATGATGCGGCTTGTTAAGTGAAGGTAGTAGAAATGGATTGATGCTTTTATGTGATGTTTATTCTTGCAAAGGTGAACCTTGGCTTTCTGGCAACGTCCCAATCACCTCAATAAAAGAGCGATGTTGGAAACCTGAAAGGATTGTTGAGTATTGAGGAAGGAAATGGGTAGAGATGGGCTGTCGTGTCGTATTGAACTGTGGATAAATGAACCTTTGAACCGCACCCTGCTATGGGCTGTAGGGTCTGAATGTTACAGGAAATGTGTTCGTTGGTATCTGTCTGGGTTTGAAAGTATATAGGATATCTCAAAGTGTAATGAGGTTGATAGAACTTTTGAGCATGTCAGCATTTGTAATTGTCGAAATTACAGGTAATGCCAGTAACTTCCCCCCCCAATAGAAAAGAATGTTTTTATTGTTATAGTTATAGACAATAAATGGAAGTACCTTGAGAGTAATCCCTGCTGGAGGATTTCTGGCAGCTTCCCTGGTACTGTTTTATTACTTTGAGAAGGAAGGGAAGCGAGGTCAGGTGCTGGGAGCTCAGCCTCCAGAATACCACGCAGCCCTCACAGTGTATTTTTTTTTGAGGGCAGGCACAAGCTGACAGGGAAGCTGGATCTTTCACATTCCCTTTTGATGTCTCCAAACTTCACAGAAGAAAGGAAGTTACGTGAGAGCAAGTGTAGGGGCCTCATGTCTGTCTCCTTCCTTACCTGTAAAGTAGAAGCAATGTTTGCTTGTGATGTTTTAGGAATTAATAAGTTAATGATTGCAAGATGTTCAGACATGGAGACCCTGTTTTATCACTTAGTGATTACTATGATGAAATAAAAAATTGTTCAGTGGTGTTATCCAAAAGTCTTCTGTCTAACCACACATGAAACATGATATTTCCTAAAATGCTGTTGCTTGCAGCCTCCTGAGGTGTCTGAGCTTAGGCTTTTGTATGGAAGTGCTTTGGTCTGGGAGGGGCTGGCAGCTGTCTGCATAATTTTCTTAATAAGACAGTGCAGAGCTTCGGTGGGAGCTCGGTGGCAAAGTTACGTGTGAAGCTACTGCAAGATTGTGATGTTCAGGTATGGTGGAAAAAATGCCATGCCTGACTCGTCCTGCCTTTCTGGAGTTCACTTTGTTAGCTGGGATTTGAGTGCAGTCTGTATATAGCAACTGTAGTCACTACCAGTCGGACTTGTTGTGCAGAAGACCCTATCTACTCAAAATTAATTTTATCCTGTGCAATTTAGTACTGTTGTGCCACCTCTCTGAAGGGCAGGATTTCTCCCATCAGTGAGGAGCCAGGGTTGCCTGTCATTTCTGACATGTGGAGAATGTCGCGAGGGAACATTTTTTGGATTCCGGCTGGGGTTTCCAGTTACAGTTTTTATATTTGACTGCTTTTGTGGCTGGAAACTTTTGCCAGCTGTCAACTTAAGAGCAAATGGCTATCTGCCTCCTCCAGCAAATGTGACCTCCATGTTTATTTTTGGTTTCATGTTTGTTATTCGTATTGTAAGTTAAAAATCCTGGCATAACATCCTTGACCCTTTAGTAAGATATGTAGTGATCGCCTTTCATGGTTAGAGTATTAACTAACTTGTTTCATGCAAGTGCTTGAAAGTCCTGACCCATGTAATACTCAGTTTAGGACCTTAGTAACTGAGGAGGTTTCAGATTATGGATTCCATACAGTGAGAAATGAGACTTTTTGTGTAATACAAAGGCTGAGTGCAGTAAAGGGTGGCAGGAGATGAAAGTAAACAGTTATTACAATGCATTTTATTTCTGTGTCTCTCTTTTGTTTGTGTGTTGCTGAACAGATTGAAAACATAGATGCATGCCTCAGTTTCTTGGCTGCTAAGGGGATTAACATACAGGGGCTGTCTGCGGAAGGTGAGTCAATCGATTGTTTAAAATTTCATTTAAAATGAGGAACCTGAATTACTACTTGTGATTGTAACCAGAACATGGAGTGTAATGGAATATCAATATGGATAATTTACATTTTTTACAGTCTTTACTACTTTTTCCCTCATCTCGGTGTGAAAGGTAGGTAAGATACATATCTAATCTCCACACAGGTGACTTTTAAAAATAATCAGTGAGACCGAATTAGAATTCAGTCACTTGTTTGTTTCCTTCTGTTAAAACCCAGAAATTTCTCATCTAAGTTCTATAACTGGCACATTGATCAGAGTGTAGATTTTGCAGATATTTAAAATGAACTGCTGGTTGTTGTTTGCCTTTTGAGAGAGAAATTTATTTCCTCATTCTTCAGTTACTCTTTTACCTGAAGAAGTATCCTGCTTTCTTTTCTTTTTTAGGGAAGATTTTTTTTTTTTTAAAGCTTGTTTCCAGTTGCATGGAACAATAAAATCTGAATGTTTATACAAAACCAAAAAAGAATATGATGTTTTGACCTCTAATTAATCATTCTGCTTTTGAAGAGCACCAGTATTTTTCTGAAACCCAAACATGACTCAGCGTACTATTTTACTTTATGCCAGTACATGGTATCTGTCAGGGTATATGGTACCTGTTGGCTCAGAAGCTGTTTAACTGTTGTCTTATTAAGAGATCAAATAGATTTCTGTCATCCTCAGCACCAGCTTTCACTTACATTTGCATTTAAATAACAAAAAAAAGCAAATGGATTCAGTAGCTCCTAAGGCAAACTTTGAATATATTGTGTGCCACCTCCTTTAGTGCTCCATAGAACAAATAATTGAATATGTGGCATCAGGTGAGACTTCAAGTTAGATTTGGTGACTCTCTTTGCAAACTTAATTTTGAGGTGGTTATAGAGTCATTTTATATATATATGTAATACATATATAAAACCCAGTTTATATATACTGTATATAAACAGTACATGCATGTGCTGTTACTTGTGTGTGAATAAGTTAATAGCCTGTACTTTTAAAGCCATGTTTTCTTCCTCTGAAGGAATCCTATAATTCAAACAAGGAAGGGTGTGTAGATGTGGTGAGCTGACCCCAGCCAGCAGCTGAGCCCTGCACCGCTGCTTGCTCACTTCTAGCAGGATGAGGGAGGGAATATGAAGAGAAAAAGTGAGAAAACACCTGGATCAAGATAAAGATAGTCTAATAGGTGAAGGAAAGAGGAAGAAAAAAAACGAAAACAAGTGATGCAAAGGCAATCACTCGCCACCTCCCACAAGCAGACAGATGCCCAGCCAATTTCCAATAAATAGCTGCCTTCCCATCACACTCCCACCACCCACCTCAGTTTTCATTGCGGAGAGTGATGTTAATATGGCATAGGATATCTCTTCGGTCAGCTGTCCAGGTTGTGTCCCCTCCCAGCTTCTTGCCCACCCCCAGTCTGCATACTGGGGGAAGGCAATGTGAGAAAAAGAGAAAGCCTTGGCGCTGTGCAAGCATCGCTCAGCAACAGCAAAACACTGGTGCCTTATCAACACTGGTGTAGTCACAAATCCAAAACGCAGCACCGTGCACGTTATCATCATGATCTGAAGTCTCAGCTTTGAATTGAAGATTTGAAGCCTTTTCTTTATTGATGGTAAATGATGTTTATGAATTGTATGCTAGATACCCATTGTGGATGAACTCTGTGGTGAAACCATCATGTACATGGGTTTTGTATGAAAAAAGTTACAGAAATATTAAAAACTTCAGTAAACCCACTATAAAACTACAGCTATTTTTTTAAAAAAAAGGTATTAAAAATTACAATTTAAAAATACTTTTTAACAATTTGGAAAGTATCTTAAAGAATTCCTTGCTGTCCCCAAAAATAAGCCTCCTACCTGATCCTAGTCTATGAGATCTTACAAACCACTTTAAAATGTGTATTTGACATGTTGTTACACTAATTTTGATGTGGTTCATAAGCATGGGAAGCAAAGAAGCAGATATTTAGTACACATTGTTCTAACCTGATTATGCCACCACTAGTAGGGAAAGAGGAGGCTGAGCATTAGCTGTCTTCTTCTGTGGTATATCCTTAAGCTGGGTTAGAACACCAATAACATATTTTCTTCCAAAGCAAAGCTTTGATATAGTCAGCCCAAGTACTGCCTGCATTATATACCTCAATAGCTTGGTTAGAATCAGGATTCTCATGTCAAGAAAACAAAGTATGAGCTAAAAGTTCTAACAGCAAAAAGTTTGTTTACCAGGAAACAGTTAAAAAGAAAATGCAACTGAATCCATTGTAAAAGCCAATTTTGACCTCAATGTGATATGTAAATATTGTAAAAATACAATAAATGTCGCATCGTTTACCTGTTTTTATACAATGCAAAATCTAAGAAAAAGAGCAGATTCGTTGATGAGAAAACTTCCTGGCTGTACAAAGTTGGCAGTGCTGTGTTGTTCGCACTGGGGCAGGGACAGCATGATTAATGTTTGTTGCTCTCCCACCAAATCGCAAGTCAGACTCTGCAGGATATAGGTTATCCCATGGCTTCGCTGGTTTTGTATTTCTTCCCTTCTTCTACACTGTCTAGGAATTAACATTTTAAATCATATAGAAGCCAGGAAGAGACCAGTAATGTGTGCTGCCAGCATATGAATGAGAAAATTTACTGGCTCCACCTCTAACATTGAAGGAAAAGAGTGACAGCGAGGTGGGGGAAGAAACATTTTTCTAAAAAGAAGTTGAAGGACTTGAATACAACAAGGAATTCAGTTTCTGTTCTCAGTCACTCCTTAACTGTGCTGAGGAAGGAGGGGGAAACTAAACAGGAGAGAACACAGAACCACTTAAAGTGAAGAGTGCCGTAACCAAACAAGCCAGCGTTTCTACGCAAGTTGCCAAGACCTGCTAGGTCCACTGCAAACAACTTTGTTTACTTCGCTGGCAGATCCTCATCGAGGAGGAAGGAGAAGATTGTGATTGCTTCCAAATGGGAGTAAACATTGAAGTCTCTCCTGGGTTGCTTGAGAACACATACTTTTCAATAGTGCAGTTTTAGTGTGGGGGGAAGTTAATGATTCAAAACTGGGATTTGGATGACTCCTACATGTTGAAACAATTTGGGAGTTCATGTGTCATGTCCTTCCAGTGAAAAGAACCTGCTTTGATACATGTGTGCCATTTAGATATGGCCTTTTGCTACGGATTTATGCAGTGAATATGCTAAGGATCTGCAGTCACTGATGGTGACCATATGATGCTGTTTTAAGCATGAGTAGGGCACTTACCAGGCTACCAGAGTTCAGTGATACCACACTGAGTACGCTTAAGTACAGACTTCAAAAAATTACTCTTTAATTATCAAAAACTGCCTGCAGATCAAGTGTGTGTGGTGGAAATGAACTCCTTCTTGCATTTCCCTTCCTTGTTTTTATAAAATTCCAAGTATCGTTCATATTCAGATCATGTTCCCCAGCAGAGTCTGCAAAGTTCATTCCAGGGCTGTTTTGGGACCTTTGGGGTCCCTGAAGTCAGATAGACCCCATCAGCCTAGAGCATGTGCAGGCAGGGTTTGAGTCCATCCGCCTGTACTTTGGGATGTGTCCTGGATCAGCTGCAAAGTATATCTGCTTCTCAACATTTTGATTAAATTCAGACCTGCTTGTAGTTATTTTCGCCCTTTCTCTCCTCTTCTGTCATTTGCTGTGAACAGAATTTCCTGCTTTTTTTTTCTTTTTTTTTTTTTTTTTCCATTTTGTTCTGGTCAGCAGACCATCTTGCCTCACCTCTTGCATGAACTAAGCAGGGTTGATGGGGACTGCACACAGAATCAATCCCTCAGGGGTCAGCCCTAAGAGGCTAGTGCAAAATGACAGAAGCAGACACCTGCTATCTTTAGGGGTGAGCAGTACATATATATGACAGCCTTGTTTTCTGGCAGGATAGATGCAAGCTAAGAAATGTGCAGTGATTCTTGATTTCTATGCCTGGTAGCCAGTTTGGCTAACCAGTCTAGTCCATGTAAACTAGTTCTTTTTGCTCTAGTCCCATGTGCTTTAAAGAATCAGATGCAAAGTAAGGTTTACAGAAGCAGATGCTAACAAGCGACTAAACAGTGACAGGCTGTTTTTCTTCATTGATTTGCCTTGATCTGTATTCTGCACACAATGAGTAGTTTTGATTGGCAGAAATTTCGTTCACAAGTGTTAGAGGAATCAGATAATGGTTTTTCTCCGGTGGTTTATCCAGCAGACCTTTCTTTTCTTTACCTTTTCCTGAACTGATATTTTTCTTTTCAATTTCCACTGAGTCCAGCTTATTTTTGTGAAGACCAGTGCAGGATGATTGGCCAGTAAGTAGTGGAAGTTCCACCTGTAGGGGAAACAAGTATTAAGTGAGGTATTCCAGGAGGGAAATTTCCAAAGGGTAGATTTGTGGGGGTTCTCTGAACACCAAATTCCAGTTTCCTCTCATATGTCTAGAGTGTTTGTTTCTAACGTACAAGTCATTTTTGGCTCCAAATTTAAAATAGGTGGATGACGTGCTTGCCCCTATCAAAGTTAATTAATATACATATTTAAGCTGCCACGTGGGCTGGAGGGGACTTGAAGCAGGAAGCAGCTGGGACTGCAGTGATGGGCAGGACGTGGTGCAGGTGAAGTACTCTTTGAAATAACTTTTTGTACAAACTGCAGGGGCAAACTGCCAGGTGAATTACCTCAGACTGGCTTTACGATAAGAGAAACAAAACTACCTCTGAAAGCCCTGATTGAAATATTTTGCTTAAAATCCTGAGGGAAAGAGACTGCTTCTTTTGAAAGTCAGTAAAGATGTTTTCCCTTTGATTATTACTGTCAGCTTAGAAAAATGCCAAAAGCAGGTTGGTCTTCTGATAAATGCAGCAGAAGACAGCCAGCCATAGAAAGGGACAGGTTTAGGTGGGTTATAATACCCTCTCACCTCACATGGAAATCAAGTCCCCCTTTCCACATGCATATAGCTTTGCTAAGTTTACACATGCAGAGCCATGGTAATTTCTTTTATCTCCTGGCCTGTATTTGTGCAGTTAAGCTTCCCAGTGCCTCTGGGTCCGTTTAGTTATGCTTCAGCCTGTGATTAAGTGCTACTTTCTTTACAATTCCCATGAGTAACTTTACTGAAGATAAGGACATCCTTTTTACTGTGCTTTGCTCTCTTTTGTGCCTCTTTTACTTTCTTGTCTACTCCCATCCCTGTCCTCCTTAGCTGAACACAGGCAGATTAGAGAAGGAACTTGCCTGATGCTGATGGCAGAGGGAGGGGCTGGGTTTGTGGCATGAAGCTGCATGGGAGCAGGAGACGGGTAAAAGGGGAAACAGGCAGGGTTCATTGGGACCCACGATCCAGAAAGAGACTAAATTTGGCTCCGAAAACAAGGAAAGACAGAAAATGGTTGCTTCCGGGCCCTGGGATTGATAGTCATTTAAACAAGGGAATGGGGGCAGTGATGGGAGAGAGCACTGGCGGGGGGGGGGGAAGACTGCAAGGAGGAAAAAATGGGCAAGGAGATTCAGTCAGGAGAAGAAAGAAGGAGATATCCTTGGCCTGGGTGGTGACCCAGACCGCTTAGATAAGGTGTAGGAGTCTCTGAGATGGGCATTGGCCAAAACAAAACTAAGGAAGAAAACAGATTAGTGGCAAGGAAGAAAAGGTAGACTGAGGCACAGCTAGACAAGGAGACCAAAGCCGGCAGCTGGTATAGTAAAGAGGAGCACAATTTTTAAGTCATGAGCCTGAGACTTTGTGGATAAAGGGCTTGAAGTTCAGAACAGAAGCTTGTTACACAGCAAAGATGAACAGCGTGAGCCGAAATGTGGCTGGGAGAGGGAACAGAGGATGGAGTAGGACCCACTACAAAGTCAGAGCAACCCTTCAGCCAGAACTGGGGAGAGAAATTAAAACTCTGGTTCTGCCCTTTGTGCTTGACCACTGTCTTGTCACATCCTTTTCTTCCCCTCTTGAATTAATCCAGGTAGAGGGATTTAAAAGCATAGGGCAACAGGACGTTTTATTAGTTCAAGTGGTCTATATAATGCATGTAAAAGTTCAGCTGTTTGATGTAGCCTTTTTAATTTGCTTTTTTAATTTAAGAAATTAAACATGCTAAATAATTAAGTCACAGCATATTTTTAAGGTTGTCTGCAAGATTGAATTGGTGCTCTTGCATTGTAATTATAACAACAGTGGTTAACAGCATGTCCTGACACATGTCTTTATCTTTGTATTTCTGTTTGTTTTGTTTTGGCATTTGATATTGCCAAGCAGAACAGGATGACTTTTAGGAATTGAAATGTTTTTCATTCACTGTCAAGCTGTCTTCAGGTACTTTGGGTATCCATTCTTTATTGACTTGTGATAGTATCAGACTGGTAATTATCTGTTTTAAAACAGCCATTTCACCCAATAATCGTATTTTCTAGTGCAAAACTTGTGTTGTCATATGGGAAACAATCAGTCTGATATTCCAGAAATGACATAATGCTGTGTGATAACTTATTAGTTTCTCCTCCTTATACAAATTTAGAACTGAGAAATCATTTACAGTGTACTGTTGTTAATACACGTGTCGTTGTGGGGGTTTTTGTTCTGGTTTTTTAGTTACTTTAAAGGAACTCTCTTTTTAAGCACACTGGCAATAACACACAGGCTACAGCAGAAATGCGAGACATAGTGTAGTCACCACAGGGAAGAAATTAGTTACTTATTTGTAGCTGGTGCTCACTGGTAATCAGCTGTAATGCTGATTAGATGTGCAGAAAGCCTGTCATATCCTAAAGGAACTGAGTTCAGACGGCGTTATGAAGAGTGCAGTGGCTGACCCGCTGCGCTGTCAGAGAAAAACAGTGGTTGACAAGTTCTGAACATTGCCTTACAGAAATCAGGAATGGGAATCTAAAGGCCATCTTGGGCCTTTTCTTCAGTTTATCTCGATACAAGCAACAGCAACAGCAGCCACAGAAACAGCAACCACACCACCATCCGTCCCAGCAGCCTCCCCCAGCATCTCATCCAGCAGGGTCTCCATCCCAGTGCCAGGTTGGGGTACCACAGCAGCAGGTACCGGCTTCACTCCAGACTCCGTGCCAACAGCCCCCGCAAGCTGCGCAGCATCAGTTCAAAGCACAACCAGAAATGCAGTCCAGGTGGGAAAATTTTCTTTACATTTGTTTTTTTCCAATGTTTATTTCTTTTTTTCTTCTAGTTAAAGGTCTTCAAAAGCCAAATAAACTTCTTTCTTTAGTTCTACTCTAGAATAAAGAGTGTATTGGAAATTGAATGCCGGGTAGCAGTTGATTTCATGCCTTTGGAAATCAAAACAGATGTGCTTAAATGTGTTCTCGGTGCTGGAAATATGCAGTCCAATGGGTGTAAAATACCTGCTACACCAAGTAACCACGGTATTTCATAAGGGTGTTTTTCTCAGTATTCCTTTTCCTTCTTTCTACTCGCAGAGCATGTAGATTTTTGCCATTACAGAATATGTACTTGGGGCATGTGAAAACCAACTTTGGTTCTCAGTTTACAAGAATTTCAGTCCTCACTAAGAAGTAGAAGGCTCTGGCAGTGGTGAAAGAAACTGAGCTTATCACGTCTGGTGACAGTGAAAATTAAATCTAGGTTTACTGCTCAAAATAAAATGCGGCTTATGTGAAAAATAAGTTTTGCAATTGGTGTTTGTTGGCACTCCTAGATCAGAATATTATAAATAGAGGGGGTCTTTCTCCCCTAGATGTCTTTAATCCAAGTGGTGCTCTTGCCAGGTTAGAATAAAAGCAGTTTATGAGGGCGGTACCACTGTGAGTGTATGGACAGCCTTCTACTTGTCTGACCCTTCCCCTGCAAAGAGAGTGAGGGTTTTAGTGGGGATAAGTGGGCAGGATTAAAGGATGAAGCCATATTTGCATAATTACTGAAGTATGAAGGCGCTTTTTTTAATATCTCAAGTTAAGGCTTATTTGTGTTAAAATAACACATTTTAAGGTGAACACTTATCTTAACTTCTTGTGAGGGATATAAACAGTTTAAATGAAGCCTTCCAAGTGAGGCTACACAGAGCTTATTTGCTTTTTGCTTAAGTCTTTACTCATGAATCATATTCATTTTGTGTGTAAACAATATTTTTGTATAATTAAAAACCACAGTGTTGCTACAGAATGTATAAACTCATAGAGGAAATAATTACTGTAAAACAAAGATGTATTTTAACATATTTCTGTGATTTCCTGGTCAAAAACATGCAGAGATACGTGGGACAATTTGAATATTGCTTTGATGTTTTCAGTCCTTGTGCTGGGTTTTGAATAATTTAAAAAACATCAAACCTGAAGTTCTTAAATGTTTTGTTTTCTTAGCATATGCTAAAGTTCAGTTGCTCAGATTCTGCAGGAATTACACATAATAAAAGATTAAGAAGGAAAGAGTAATAAAGTTGAGGTTTGCATGCAGAATTGCATGTTCATTACTCTATAAAAATTAATTCCTTTCAGATTGTAGGAATTTTGACCTGGAGTCATACTTAAGTAAGAAGCTTTTTTGCCTGTGAAATTCTTAAAAACTCTTTCCTCCCTAAAACTACTTACTAAATTCAGTGGCTTAAAATAATAATAATAAAAAGTTTCTTTGTTCAATGTTATCTTCCACTTTTTCTTTCCTATCACAGTGCATCTCCCAGGGACTCATCTCAAAACAAAATCATCCGATTCACTCTTGGTCAGAAAAAGTCTTCTAGGTTAGCATTTCTTCATCTTCTGCAAAGCATGAATAAACCTTTTGCATTATTTCTGGGTGCATGTTTAGGGTTCCTGTTGAAAACAGTTTGTAACAAGGCATTTTACAAACAGCTGAAAATGTGGAAATGTTAGATGGATTTTAATTTGTCCTTTTTTTTCAAGGTGTGGAATGCATTCTGGCCTGCAAGAAAATAATTGTGTTTTCTTGTCCTTATGAGCTTTTGCTTTTGAGAACAAAACATGGTTCTGGGAGTTCCCTCCCCACTGTACATATCTGTATGAGTTGTGTTTACATCTGCCTCTTTGAAAGGACTAGCATTAGGCTCATGCCTTGCCTGGTAAGGAGAGCATCACATGCACCCCGTGAGCCTGACCACCACCGTGTGGGTCTCTCACCAGAGCACCGGCACTTCCCAGTGCTCTGAAGCTGAGCGCATCTTATCTCCCTGAAAATGATTAATAGGTATTTCAGTAATTTTTTTCTCCTGAATCCCAGCATGACTTGCACGGCAGCTCGTATGACCATCTCATCACAGTGATCATAAGGGTTGCTGTGTTATTAATCATGTTTACTTCTAGTACGATTATAGATTTAAATATTTTACTAGAAAATTCTATATAGTTTTACACTGTAAATTATACGATACCATTTTTACTAAGCTTATCACCTATTACTTCTGATTTTTATTGAGCTTGACGTGTTAGTGTAGTTTGTTAGTTCTGCTGTATAATTTGGTTTTATTTCCCCCATCTTATTTCTTTTATGACAACAGTAAAGGTCTGCAATATAAATCCTGTTAAAATGTTCCATGTTCCCTTTTCATGTCCTTTCTTGATCATAATTATGGCTTGACAGTTTGTATTTGCCTAGAAGAGGTGCTGCAGAGTGGTAAAGGAGTGCATCCTCTGAGCTCAGTACCTTGTGTCTGAGAGCAGAAGCTAGAAATGACTCCCTGAACCTATTTTTTTTTCTTTCCCTGGATTTCACAGGCAGTACTGTGAAATATATTGGCCTAATACCAAAAGCAGGAGCTTAAAATCAGTGAATTAAAACTACAGGGGGTGGAAAAACGTCTAACAGAAATATCTTTGTCAAGAGTGTTTTTAGCACGTATGGTTTTTACTCTCAGTATGTTTTTATTGGCAGTGACAATACTGACTTGACTTGAAAACTTGTCACTTCTTGAGTGGTCACATGGTTTGGGTAGCTTTATTTACTTTAAAATGTGACAGATTTGCAAAAGCTGTGTGGGCATGCGTGGGAAGACTTTTCTTACCCATCGGTACAAGAACATTATCCCTTCCCTCCTGCCAAGCCCTGCTAGAAAACTCCCCTCCCAGTACTGGGGGCTCTGGTAGCCTTCATGAGGTGGCTGGCCCGGACTCTCAGTGTTTTATCACTGGTAGAAACTTTCAGGTGAAGTATCTTGTGCGTCCTTCCTTCCTATAGGAAACCTAGCTTGTTTCCTGTTGAGCAAACCAAACTTTTAATAAACTTTCTTGTCTTGGTGACTTCCAAGTTCTCAAGAAAAGGATTTATCCCTGGTTTGCCTCTGCTTCTTCCTGTGTAGTCTGCTCTACAGTGGATGAAGCATCTCTGGGGTGTTGTTGTGTACACCTTGCTGCAATGATGACTATGTACAACTTCCTAGCACCCCTCTGTGTTGAAAAAGGCTGGATAAATTAAGGGGCTTGTCTAAATGGCTTTAGCAAAGTCAACCTCAGAACCATGATGCGCTATGCCAGATCTGTGGTGGTTTGAGTTTGTAAATTAGTTTTTGGGTTTGTATTTGAATGATGCCCTTATGTCTTACCCTCTCTTGAGCTTTGAAAGCATGTGCATGCAGATGCTGAAAGTTTTGTTCTCTTCCTTCATGTTTCTTTTCATATTTCTTATTTCTTCTCTAGTCTTGGAGAGGTCAGTTTATTTAGGAAGCCCTGCCAGACTCCTTCCTGGCTTCTCTTCCTTCCCAGCGGCACAGTGGTGATTTGGTCGGCTGCATCCCCGTTCTTTCTGACAACTGGGACTTTTTCATTTTAGCCTATTATTGGCACAAATTATTGAAGACAGATTTTTGTGTTTTATATAAAGAAGTTTTAAAGAGATTCTACCGTACAAAAAAACCGAAGTCAGCAAAGAGCGGTCCCTTTCAGGGCTACTGTAACTGCTTGTCTTTTAGTCTTTAGTGTGATGTCCTTGCTTTTCAAAACAGGGAGCTGTTTCACTAGCTCTGCAATGTGCATTTTGAGCGACTAAAATAGTTGCTCAATTTAGTCAATTTTTAGTATTTCATCTATTTGGAATGTGGAAATCTGTGCTCATTTGTGCACCAAATGCAGTACCAACATGGAACCTTGACGGACTCAAGTACACATATTGTTGAGATGTGATGTCGGTGACTTTCCTGATTCTGTTGGGCTTTACAGAAAAGTCCTCCCCCTCCCCTTTTGCCTGAAAAGCATGATAGTAGTATCCTTCCCTGTCTACTTACATCAGAATCCTAACTACATTTTTTTCCTAGGTAAACAGCTGAATCTTATAAATACAGGCTATGGTAAGGAAATGCTGGAAGAGATTGACCCAGGTTGAGTGAGAGGCTTATACCAACTTGCCAGTAATGCAGTTGCCCTAAGAGAGGGCACTTAAGCTTTGTGTGATTTTTTTATAGGCTCAAATAATTAAACCAAGGTAAAGTTCCATTGGGCTTGGTTACTAGGCTTGCAGCTTTCAGAGCAGAGATGTGATGTGCTTCTTTACAAGGGAAAAAGGCAGCCATGTTCTCTCATCGTTACTTCCAAAATACAGGTAGCCCTTCTGCATCCGGCATATAGAAGTGTCCAGCAATCTGGTTTAAGAACAGTCTCACTTAACCTTAACCTTTTCCCAGTGGTACTGCTCTACTGAATTTACTTGCAACTATTCACAAGATTTGTGGCAAGTGACCATGAATTTCATTTTGGGATATTTTTTTTTCCTGATGTAAAACAATTCAGGCTGTCGCTTGTTTGATGTGTATTTTTCATCTAGGATGATTTTTTTTTTTGTTCTTTTAAAAGAACAAAGACCCTTGCGAGTATATACTTGTGGTATTGATCCTGTTCTTTTCAGCTTATGCATGGTATTCCACAGTTTCTTTCCTAGAGTGCTTTTTAATATATTTATTTGTACTGTAATTCTTTCATCAGACTTCCAGGCCCCACCACGAGGGTGTCCGCTGCAGGCAGTGAGGCCAAAGCTCGTGGTTCTATTAGTGCCAACAATCGACGCAGCCAGAGCTTTAACAATTATGACAAATCCAAGCCTGGACTTCCCCCTCCGACACCAACAAGTAGCAATGACAAAGGTAAGCACTTTAGATTTTGGCATCCTCAGATTTTTCTTAATAGTGGCTTCGTTCAGGGGAAATTGAATTTTCCATTAAGCTTCAGAAGTTGTAAGACTATCCCAAAGCTGTATGTTGTAAACATGACATTTACAATCCAAAAACCAGCTGGCTTCTCTTGAAAAAGGTATAATCCTCTTTTAATGTAACTGCAGTTGTGACTTGCTGTCCTGGAGGTACATGGAAAAAATAGCTTCAAGAAAAACTGGCACTGGTGAAACACGTTTTTTCATTTTGCTTCAAACACAGATAAGGGGGAGTAAATTAATCAAAAATAAGACATTTTGGTGAGTAGTTTGACAGGAATGGAAAACGGCCACTAAAGATTTCCTCAATATTTTTATCTGATAAATAGTACTATTTGCTTTCCTTTCCTCCACTATTGTGGGAGGTCCTTTAAGTTACAAAAGTACATGCTCTAAATCTAATTTCAGGATTTGTGTAGCATAGGGTTTGAAGGTAGGAACATGTTATGGTTTTATAAATATTGCAGTGAAACCGTGTCTGTTGCAATGCATCAGAAATGCCAAGCACCGTGTTCTGTCTGAAGTGATGCTTTTCTGAATGACATTTACTGACTTTGTGTCCATTCACTAAGCTGGTAATCTGACAGCATTCATTAGCCTGAATTTGTAGCTCTGAGCTCTATAATGCAGCGTTTACCAGTGGAGTTCTGGGGGATGTGGCTGGTGAGAACTGAGCACATCACTCCAGTCTGATACGGTCAAATTGCTGGCACAGGCCAGCAGCTAATTCTGTATCCTTACCAAAGTCATTGCGCTTACAGGGTAGATCAGCACTGGATTTCAGCACAGTCGTCTTGCAGTGACTTGGCAGTCGCACCCTTTAGGCTCAAGTCTCCTTGTTCTCCGTGTGTAACTTCTAATAACAGTAATGAGGATTTTCCTTGAGGGAAAAATACTGGTCTGGTCCAGCTTGCTGGTGGTTCTTGTTTCTTTTCTGGAAATTGTGTTTTTCCTTCTCTGGAGACTGTTGTCCTGTGACTGCATGTCATGAGATTTTGGAATGTTACCCCATGGAGCCTTCCCAGCCCAAAACCTCATCTCGTGATGATGGCAAGGGAGGGTCCTCAGCATCCTCCAGGACACTCTGAATCACCCCAATCAGACCTTCTATAAGAAGAAAATTAAATTCACGGATTAATAATATAATTATTATATTATAATAGTATAATATGCTAATAAATTAGCAACATTCTATGCTGGAAAATCCATGCATACTATTTTAGAAGATGCACTATGTAAATAGTGATTTAACTAATATCAGCATGTCATAATCATCTCTAAATCTGAATTAGATCTGACTTTAATTTAAAAGAACAAGCTGGCAAGTTCTGGCATGAGTAGTAGAACTGATGAAACCTTGTTTTCCTGTGTAATGTTTCCTCTGTCTCCTCCTTTTCAGTACTCCCCTCTTTTGCTCATGTCCTGTAACTACTGGACTGGAGAGACACGGTGTGGGATGCATCTCGTCCTGAAGCATTTGCTGGCTGGCTAGATGATCCCTACCTCTGTGTGGGTGGTGTGCTCTTAGGCTAGTGGAAGGCAGAACTTGAACTATCTTGGCTTTTTCACATTTTACCAAGATTACTAAATAAGGAAAGTAAAGTACTGATTTCAGTCTTAAAAAAAAAAAAAAAAAAAAAAAAAATAGAAAGGAAAAAGAAGTCCTCACAGACCTCATGCATACAGAGAAAGAACAATAATTTTTCAGCTGAGTAACTTAAATATCAGCTGCTTTTAGGCAGATGGTTCTGTGAACCCTCATTTCTCATTGTAATCCATCTCTTCAGAAAGACAAAGTGGTTGCTGAAGAAGCATACAAGATCATCTGCTTCCTAAAATATTAAAAATGACTGAAAGAAACAAGGTTGCTTTTTAAGCTGACAGCTTACAGAAGTTGCATTGAATACTCAGAATTTTGTTCTGGTCGAAATTTCCAGTCATAAATTATGGTCTTAAAAAACCCCAAAAAACAAAAAACCCAAACATAATAAGGGCTTATGTAAGTTGAACTTGAACCTCACTTAAAAATATAATCATGACACAAAGTTGGTCCTCATCCATGAGAAACAAAAGCAGTTGGTCTGACAAATTTTGGCTTATTTTAAGTTAATTGTAACGTTGCCAGACAAAGTTTATTGTCGAAGTGCTGAGACAATTCAAGTTTTCTGACCCATATCCTGTATTTTGCCTAAGGAAATGAGACTTGCATGACCATGTTGTGTGCCAGTCTTGGTAAGTTCTCATCTCCTGACCCAGTGCTAGCTCTGATGTGTGTTTTTGGAGAAGGAAACGGGAGGAAGAGAAATCTGCCTGTTTTGGTGGACTGTTTTGGCACAAGTGATCACTTTGTAATAGAAAGTAGCCTTTGCTGTGCTATGTTTGAATCATTTCTTACAAAGTAGGTTGCAATTTTCAGCTTTTATTAATCTGTGGCCTTTCCCTCCAAATGTGAATTGTCTTGTTAGTCAATCGTCTGTGTCTTGTGGCAATGAAAGTGCATTAATTGAAACAGAATACATCAGAAATGAAAGGGACAGTAAATGGAGCATGGAGGAATAGCTAGCTACTGGGAAATAAATAACCTAGATTTTTTGAAAGATTCCATTAATCAGTTCATGATGAGACCACTGGTTTTCTAGAAATCTTGGGGAAAGGATTTATGTAACATCAAAAAAGATTACACTGTTCCATAAAAGTAAGAGATTCTTGGATGCATGCACGTTTGTTGTGAGATGTGTACATACTCTTAGTAAAGCAGCACACGTAAAGAGATGCAAATCTCACTTCCCCATAGCTTACATTGTGTGTTCAGTATTTCATTTTGCTTTCTCGGTCTCTGCATGTTGTCTGACACTGGTTTCAAGATGTGGAGAAGAGATACATCTCTAGTACAGATGACTTAAACAACTAGTTCAGTCCTGTGGACACTTTTGAGGTTAGCGCGTGATCAGTTTAACTTGCCTTTTGGAGTTAGCCCAGCAGTTTATATGCAAGATTCCCTTTAAAATTACAGGAATTTCACTGCCCTATTTCCCCATGTCATAAAATGGTAACACGCTGCAATACATTTTATTTTTATTTATTGTCACAGTAATGAGCCATTTATAATTGGAGTTACATTCTAGGCAGGGTATTTTAATGTGTGTAATTGCTGTCGCGGGCTTTTTTTCTTAAGAAAAATCCAATTAAAGTCTCATTGCATTTGTGGATTGTGGAAAAAAAAAAGAGCCATTCAGGCTTGTGACTTTTTTTATGTCATCGTAATCCTTTCATACAATTGGAGCCTTTTAATTCACTTCTGAATTGTCGGAGTTACTTAGTCCATGCATATGTAAGTATACCTTAGTTTACTTTCTTGACCTTTAATATCCTTTAACATCACAAGCATACTATGGCATTAAAAGCATCAGCCACCTCCCAAGTTCAGTACTGAACTCATCTAAATTATCAAAAACATTTCTAAGGAATGTAAAGAGACAAATGAGCTTTGCATTTCTATGCCTGCATTTAAATTATTAGTTACTAGTTATCTTCAGGCTCCACGTTACCATGCCCCTCTAATTGTCTAATATGATAATGAAATAAGAAATGGCCAGAATTTTAATGGAGTGTGCAATTTAAAGAAGTCTATTTTTTGTCCATGCCAAGAAGGAGCAGAATCATATCCTAGGTAGTATCAAGAATGAAACCTAAATATTGAAGCCTACAACTTCAGTAAAAACTTTGATACAGTAGATTTTCTCCTGAATTTATTTCAGTGTTTTGCTTAGCTGCACACAATGGAGACTCTTTTGAGACATGCTTTAAAAGCAATCTGCAGTTCTGCAAAATGGTGGGTATTTTTTACTAGCTCTGAACACCCTCATATATCCACTGTCTTCGCTGATGTTCAGGTACTCAGTTTTCATTCTGCAGTCTCAAATGTCTGGTAACATTGTATGGGCGTATTCTGCCTATTACTATCTGATTTGGGTCCACAGCCTATAAAATCCCTGAATTTTTGAAACTGTAGGAAATACCAATTTAATACACCATCTCCAATATGTTTATGAAGTAAGATAGTAATGTGGCAGGCTTACATGCTTTCTTTTTAGGTTTTTCTTCTACTTTGTTCCTAATATTTTATTTAAAATAATCCTACAGAGGGCACTAGCAGTCTGTGGGAAAAATGACACTTTTCCTTTGGATTGAATCTTGGGTTAAATGTCAGCAGGAAAAAAAAACAATACCAGACTTTGACCATTTCCACATGAGATCAAAGGAAATGTTTATACTTATGATTTATGAAGAAGGCAGCGCTAATAATGTCAGGTTTCTCTTAAATAGGTAAAAGAATATATGTATACGGTTTCGTGCCCTCTGATGAAATAAATAGCAGTGTACTTACAAGCTTACTTGATACAAGTCTCATGAGAGGGTTCTGAAACCAGATCCTGCTGATTCAGCTGTAATCTTGGCTCTGCATGCCTTCATTTTTCAGGTATGGATGCACTATTTGGGCAGGAGTATAAAAAAAGCATGTGCTTCTCTGGTTGATGCTCCTTCTATTTCTTTCAAATTTAGGGTAGTCCCTTTTGACTTGGAATACGGTCTGCATTTAATCACTGTCTTTTAATATGTAAATGGTAGTCACCTTGTTCTGGAGGATAAATGGTGACAGGATGAAAGGCACGTGTTCCTTTAATTTCTGTCTGGCAATAGAAATAAAATTCTTCACTATGAGAAGAAATAAACATTGGAGAAGTTTGTCTAGAGAAGAAGTGGAATCTCCCTTGCTGGAGGTATTCGGGACTTGCCTTGACAGAGCCCTGGATAACCTCATCTAAGGCCCTGCTTTCAGCTGAAGGTTGGAAGGAATGATCTCAGAGGTTTCCTCCAACCTGGACTGTTCTGTGATTTCTACAGTTTAAATGTATGGTTAGTTTCATAGAGTGTTAAAAGTATACTGGACATTGACTAAACAGTTATCAGTGCTTTATTTAAGGAACACAGTATTTAAGGGTGACAAATTGAATTGTGCTTCAGGACTGATAGTTCTGCCCGTTCAGAAAAATCTCAAATGTAAGTGTCTCACGTGCCTGCCCTATTTAAATGTTCCACGTTTTCCCTCCCTTTGTGCTGATGCTCCCTTCTGGTCTGTTGTGCAGAGCTGTGCGTGTTGCGATGTGATGCAGTGATGCTCCAGCCAGTCCGCATTATACCCAGTACAGATATATTTACCCTGCCAACACAGCCAAAATACTTCCAGTACAGAGGGTGGCGTATAGACAGAGGAAAGTACTGGGATTTGCAGATCCGAAAGAAGCAGGCTTTCATTGCAGTGACAATTTCTTATGGATCAGACCATTATGGAGCCAGCAGTAATGGGCTAATATTACTTGAGTCCAGCTCTGAGCTCTGGCAGGTATAAAATTACCACATCTTGATACCTTTAAATTTTTATTCAATATAAACTAGTTAAATAGGAAGAGATATTAAGGCATTTCAAAGGACAGTTAAGGAATTTCTTTCCTATAACCTTTTAACTTTGTGTTATCAAAACAGGATTGACTACCAAACTAGTAAAATGTTAGCAAGGAAATGTAACCTCTGCTCCGCTGAGCAAATCAGTTTTTATTGGTGTATGGTTACGTATACCAAATGTGTGCTAAAAATGCACACACTTTATATCTAGGTAGTTAAATTTATCATACAGTTCAAGAGGGCATGGCTTATCTTGTCATAGCTTTTGTAGGAATAACTCTTCAGTGTTAAATCGGTATAGCTGCAATGAGATTTTTGCACTAAATGTAGAATCCAGGTATCCCAGTGGTACTGATTTCTGGAGGTGCGCTGCTTGGAGAGCCACTGGGGGATTCTGTAGGGTACTTACTTGTACGTTCCTGTTGTGTGAATTAAATAACATACATCAGTTGGGGGACGGGGGGAGGTAGTATTTGTCCAGAATTGGTTTCCAAAGTAATCTTTTATTTTACTGATGTTGGTGTAAACCAAAGTTTTCCATGTCAACTTTACTGTGAAATCCAGATTTATTTATTTAAATGTCCTCTTGTGTAAAGAGCAGAAAATCCTAAATCTGGAACTGAAGCACTTGAAATTTATCTTCCTAATGACTCAAATGTTTCATGTTAAATCCTGCATTGATATTAAAAGTAGTTGGGAATACAGTCTTATGGCTTGGTTCTATGTGATATGGAGCTTGTCTTGAGTTCAGCATCACTTAAGGTCATTTAAAAGTGGCAAATTTGGATTATATCAAACCCTCATTCTATTTCAAAATACGAATATAGAAATAGAGAGGAGAAACCGTCATCCTTATGAGAAGCAAGTGCATAATGAGATCAAAACTCAAAGTACTTGTGGGTAATATTTTGAAGGCTAAAATTTTCAGCAATATTCAAATGGGCTTTGAAAAAGAGGGATGCTGATAAAACAGAAGAGCGCTGCATAATTAGAGGTTTGGGAAAACTTTGCAGTTAGGTATTTAAAAGGTTAATTTCTATGCTTTTCTAAAAGAAAGGTTACTTCCTTGTTATCTACAAGATACCTGTAGGTAGAGACAGTCATAGTAATGAGGATTCTCTGTTACCTCAGTAGATAGCATGGGAGTATCCATTTGTTTGGAATTTAGCCCAATTTGGAAATTAGCCCAATTCCAACCACAAACTGGATAAAAATTTTAAGAATGAGGATGGTTAGCCATTTAAAAGAGATTAAATCAGACACAGTGAGTTAAAAATTAATATTTGCGCAGCACTGATGTTCAGACAGAGGTTACAGTTTTGGCTCAGAAACTATTGAGTGAAATTCTTTGAACCATGTTAAGATCAACGCAGATGATCCTA
Source organism: Microhierax caerulescens (assembly GCA_035590215.1). Lineage (NCBI taxonomy): Eukaryota > Metazoa > Chordata > Aves > Falconiformes > Falconidae > Microhierax > Microhierax caerulescens. The sequence goes on from JAVJGJ010000002.1 coordinate 21,762,007, forward strand.
GTAATTTTCTTGAATGAAAAATCTTTCATTTAAGCACATGAAAATGGAGGACAAGACCTCTTCTCTAGCTGCACATAAAATCAGATGAAATATTGGTTGTGCTGAATGGCTGGATTTGGCTCTTGTACCAAGTACAGGATGGTCAAGTGACGTGGTGCAAGCTTCCTCACTGGAACCCTTATGTTCTGTTTAACATCATGCAGTTTTTCCACTCCAAATAAATTAATAGTAATAAGCAGAGACAAAATGCAGGCTTTTGCCTTTATGCCAAGTAATAGTATAAGAATTATTAAAAAAAAAAAAAAAGTAGTAAAAAAGAGCTCTGAGACTTGTAAAGCATGATAGAGATTCCTGTTAGTTAACATTGTAAATTTTTTTACCCATTTATAGTAGCATTCAGCATAGAAGCCTGAATGTGAAAGCAAAGGCATTTTCTGGCCGCAGGAACAGGGACAGTTATCATGACAGCTATGGAAGGGGAGCTGAGACATCAGGTTCAATTCCTGTGGCATTGAGCCAACTTTGACTTAGGGCTGGCAAAAGGTTGCTGGGATGGCTGAGCAGTCAGTCTGTTCCAAGTGGAAGCTATATATATGCCCAGCCTGTTCCAGTGCTCAGTGCTGCCTCATCTCACCCTTTCCTGGCCAAAGAAAAAGCCATTCTTTTGGATATTTAATGGCTGAGATGATCAGGATAACAAGTGTTATGTTTAAAGCAAACAAACCCCCTAGACGTTTTTATTTATTTGGTGGTGACTGAGTTGTCAGCTACAGTGTGAAAGTTTCAGAGCTGGGCATGTTAATGACCAGCCTGGGCTGATGTGAACTCATTTCCAATTACTATTGTCCTCTGGAAGAAAAAAAGTTTAAATAAACAAATTTTATCGTCACTAATTCATACCAGCTCGATTTGTATCTATGGCCCATAAGCACCTTATAAAATTTTCTTTCAGCTGTAGGAGACAATAACACTGCAGTACTGGTAAATAAATATTTTTTTGTCCTTTGTGGTTTTGTCAATTTTAGTAATCAGACTAGAGTTACTAGGCAGGATTGTTTAGCTGAATAAGAAAAGTTAAAATAAAAGCAGGGCCTCTAGATTTGGTCTTGCAGGTGGCTTACTGCACAGCCTGTGCTGGTCAACTTCTTTTAAGCATTGAGGAAAGTTCTTTTATTGGTGGTGTGCTGAATATCTCCAGTTTTTGAGGTTCATCAGGGTCTGTGGCCAATTACCCTCAAGTTCAGAAACTGTCTTGAAGTAACATAGGCGGGTGCTTTTCAGAGAGCCCAGTGGGGACTTCTTCTTTAAACCAATCTGAAAACCGCTTGTGGTGTCCTCCTGGTTTGCTTAAAAACCCGGTGTGATGTTGGTAGCAAGTAGAAGCTACGAACAATGCAACAACAAGTTGCAACAGTTGTTAGAATTGTAATATATGTGTGTGTATATATATAAAAAACATTTGTAATAAGTCTCAGCATTTTGAATGATGTCGCTTGCTAATCAAAGACTGAATCATCCTGAAGCATTCAGGTACGTGGTATCTTAGAGAAGAGTTCATACAAACCCACAAAGTTAATTTGCAGCTGGGAGGACTCCCTGTTTCTACAGTGCTCCCTGCCAAGTCAGTGACTGCAGCATCTGGTAGCACACAGACATGTTGCTAAATAAGACAGAAATGTGAAATATGAAGCCTGGTATCTCAACCAGTGTCCTTCACAGGCTGTGACTTCTGCCTGAGAACTGTGATTAATACTACAGTTGAAATTGGAAAGGCTCAGTGCCTTTGGACCCTGTGGTGCAAAGTGCCAGGTCATCACGGAAATCGGTTTTAACTGTGCCAATGGACTAGCTGTGAGCCCAGCTCTGCGAGGCTGCCGAGAGACGGCAGGGGAGAGGGATTTTTGAAATCAGGAGCAGCAGAAAGATTTAACAGTTCACTAGAGACTGGCAAAAATAAGCAGAGTTCCTGAGATGGAAAGATTCCTCTCCGTATTGATGAACAGTGTATGGGTGTCAGAAAGTTGGGAAGCGATTTTATAGAATGAAACAGTTGGCTCATCCAACAGTTTCAAGCAGTACTTTAATGATTTTATTTATTTATTTATTTTTGGCAGCTATAACTTTCTTCTTGACAGAAAATTGTGTCTGTATAGAGTGAGAAAAAAATTCTTTGACTTTCAGGATCAGTTACTTTCACTCTTGTTCTACATCCATCTCATTTTTAGTTTTCTTTTTAAGTTTCTCTTTAGAAAATCTAATGAATCTAATGTATACTTTTGAAATGTTCTTGATAAGACTGTGCAAAAGTCACTAAGATTAAAATGACTGCAAAAGTGGAAATGGCTTTATGTTTTTGGAGGCATAAGTCTATAAAGTTTGAAAGCAGTGTACCCCACACTTTCAGATTTTCACTGGGAAATAAATGTGATTGGCTGAAAGCGTGAGAATGATAATTTCACAAGTTTCAGTCATTCCACCCTTGAAAAATGTGCAAGTGTTTAATTTAGGTCAAGTATGAAGCAAACAGTGTATTTTGCTTAGTGTTTAGGATGCTGCCTCTGTGCTCATCTTTGCTGGCACTGAGAAATGCTGTCTGTTTTAACTGACTGAGAGTTTTCCCTGGAAGTCAGACTGATGATCAAATAAGTTTATATAATTTGCCTTGACAAATCTATAACTGGAGTAGTTGGTATTTTCTGCCGTTCTGCTGTATGCACTACCAAAAAGCCAATGCTGGAACAACCCTATTCAGTTTTCAAAATCTAATTTGCATTGAAGGTATTTACCAAATGTTTGGTATGATTTATTTTGCCTTGAGTATAGTGACCATGAATTTTATGTGGCAAGAGAAAAAAAAAAAAATAAAGAGAAGAAGGGAGGAGTGCAGGATAATCTGAAAGATGCTCTGAGAAACTGGTGGTTGGTTTTCTGTTTCCTTCCTTGGGGAACCTCTAGGTTGTTGCTTGTCCCTTAGTCTAAAACTATGTTCAATGTCCTTAGAAAAATTTGAGTCATAACATTGTAGCATAGATGTGTCTTCTGCTTTTAACTCCATTTAGAACAAAGAATCATTGAGGTTGGAAAAGACCTTTGAGATTGTTGAATCCAACCATTAGCCCAGGACTGCCAGGTCCATCACTAAACTGTGTCCCCAAGCACCTCATGATGCGTTTTTTTTAAACACCCCCAGGGATGGTGACCCCGCCACCCCCCGGGCAGCCTGTCCCAGTGCCTGACCACCCTCCCAGTGCAGACATTTTCCCCGACACCCAACCTGAACCTCCCCTGGTGCCACGTGGGGCCGTTCCCTCTTGTCCTGTTGCTGTTCCCTGGGAGCAGAGACGGACCCTCCCTGCCTACAGCCCACACCAGGCAGCTGTAGGGAGCCATCAGGTCCCCCTGAGCCCCCAGCCCCTTCCCCAGCTTTGTTTTCTCTCTCTGGACATGCTCCAGCCCCTCCGCGTCCCCCTGGCACGAGGGGCCCAGAGCTGAGCCCAGGGCTCAAGGGGCGGCCACCCAGTGCCCAGCGCTGGGGGACAGGCACTGGCCGTGCTGGCCACGCTGGTTTGGCTACCAGCCAGCAGGCCGCTGGCCGCCTTGGCCACCTGGGCACAATTGGCCTCTGCCCATGGGCCTGGCCTGCCCAGCCCCCCCTGCAGAGCCCCCCTCAGGCCCGCGCTCCCCGGCCGGGTGTCAACTGCAGGCTGGCTGAGGGTGGAAGTGTTTGAAATTATGACAAGTTTGCAGCGTACATTTTGTATGTATAGAATTGCATCTGCAAATAACCAGGGGAGTCCGTGCTCAAATTCTGAAGGAAAATTGATTGTACCTGTACTGGAGAGGTGTTTGCTAGTCTGTTCCGAAATCTCATGACAGGGATTTGACAGTCTCCTTAAGTGTATCCCATCAAGTGTCCATTGGGTCTTAAAGCTAGCTTTTTTTTAAAAACAAAACAAAACAAACAAACAAACAAAAAAAACCCTAAACCAACCACCAGGATTCTACTTGGCTAAGAATTAAACACTTTGTTGCTCTTCCTTGATCTCTGTCCTGTTTATAGCACTCTTCATATATCTGAATGCTTACAGTGTTTCCCCTCGGTCTTCTCTCTTACAGACTAAACAGTCTACAATTTCAACCTTCTCATAGGTTCCTTGTGATAAATCTCTTACATGTCTTGGTGATCTCCTCGGCCTCATTCCTGCCTGTCAGTCTCTTTTAGGGGGGTGCTGGAGCTGGACACAGCACTCAACCTGATGCCTTACTCTAGCACTGAGTAGGAAGGAATAATTGCATTCTCTGTCTTTTACTCTATGATTCTATTTATGATACTCATAATGCATTCCTAAAAGGTGTTTCATTTTCCGTAGTGTCACCTTATAGAGGTGTGCAGCTGCCATCTACTGTAACTCCTATTTCTGTTCTGCAGTACAGTTGTGTAGCTGGTTGTTTGACCTTTTGTATTTAGCCATTCTTTTCTCCTTCCTAAGCACCAAACTTTTGAGTTAATTTCAATGAATATTATCTTACTGACTCTTTCCATTTCTCTGGTTTACCAAATGTACTAATGCCTTGGTGTTCCCCAAGTGTAAGGTTACTGGCCTATGTCAGAAGGTGACCCTCGTGAGAGTCATTAGTGTCAAACAAAATACTGTTCTTCAGGCAACTAATATATTTGTGTGTGTGTGTATATATATATCCAGGGGTATTGCTTGCACCCGCTCGCTTTTCTAATCAAATATTTTTTTCAAAAGACTGGCTCATCTTTGTGAATCTTTAGTGACATATTTATGCTGACTGTGCACCCATAAAACAGCTTAAAGCCTGTCAGAATAGAACAAGCAGTATGGCATGTTTACAGTATAGTATGCAGTAAATCATGTTTGTGCTTCATTTTACAACTGTTCAACTGGCCGAATTTGGCATTTAAAAATATGTCCTCTTTCACCTAAACAAAGGCCAGCTGAAGGCTTAATAATGCCTGAAGCAGAGCTTTATAAGGCCACAAAACTTTGCCATAGTTGGTATAAGCTTTAGGAATATCTAAAAGAAGCCAAAAATTTATTTAAATAAAGTGTTTTGGAGAAAAAAAAACTCAGCAGCAACCAACTACAGAAGTAGCCACTGACATGTTCTTAACGGTACCATTCATGAAGATAAAAATCCTGAGCTTTGAAGTAAAATGTAACCTTGAGAAGCAGCTTCTTGCCCCATGTACATCTGCATAGCTGCACTGGAGGCAGCGGAACCAGGTTGATTTATGCCAGTTGAAGAGCTGGCTGAGCATTTCATGGCCTTTGCAGTTCTTAGATGTTTGCTTTTAAAATAAATATTTACAATTTCTTGTAAATTTATGGCTGGGTGAATTGTGCCAGAAGAACAGCCATAGAAATGGAAGTTCACTATTAAATCATAGGAAAGCAAACAGCAGTGGTGCTACATCTGAGACTTCTGTAAGCGCCAGCATGTTTCTACCACACCTGTATTAGCCTCCTCTCCTTGGGGAAGAGCATCATCCAGCCTCTCTGGTGCCTTCCATTTTATTTTTTGCCTGTCGCTCATTCATAACCAATATACCTGAAGAATCTGTGACTGGTCCCAGAGAACTGCCACCACCTCTGAAGTGGCTGATGAGCAAAAAGCCATGGCACAACCCATCGTTACTGTCATGAATAGTAGATTGTTACCTGCATGTTGGCCTGGTTTGAATGACCTGCTGCTACAGAGTGTAGAGTAGTTTCACTGACCAGAAAGAGAAAATGAAAAAGACCCAAGTATAAATAGCTGTATGTGTCTGTCAGCTGTTTTTGATGTAAAAATGTAATAGATTTCCACATATTTATGTATATTCATATGTAGGTGTAAATATAGATGATGGTAAAGTGTTCGTATTTCTGTATGGTTTGGTTCAGCTCCTCTGTTTAAGCAGAGAATATCCATGTTTGAGAGTGTGTTGGTATTTGCCACTTTTACTGTGTTCAGCTGGGCAGTTGTTCGACTGCTCACTGAGCAGAGTAAGACACTTCTGAGTTAAAATTTAGTTTAGCTTGGCATACTGACTGATCATTGGGAGTTTTCTCAGATATTTTTTCCTATTGCCTGTCCCTTCTCCTAAAAATCTGTCTCCATTTCTACCTCCCCAGTCATTCCAAGCCCTGACTAGAGCCAGTACTAATAGTCAAAATAGGCTAATGGACAATATTCTGTCAGTGCAGTTCTCAGACCACTAACATACATGTGGCATATCTCAGATATCCTACCTGTAGGAGAGGTGTGCCTGATCAGGGCTGCTAAATCTACTTACTGTCCACTCCAGCTACGTATAAAATCTAATGAAATACTCTGCAACACCTCCCTGCCTGGAATTCATTAATACTTTTGAATACCTCTGTTATGAGAAATCTTGGGGGATTTGGTTGTACAAATAATGAGAGGAAAATGGAGAGTCATGAACAAGAATGGTATTTGTCTAGTATTAAATGGACAGTGCGACTTGTTTTGAAAGGCACAGTGAACTTAGTTTCGTTATTTTTCTGATCATCTAACTGGTATGTGGTCGATAGAGGTCCCTCCAACCCCTTTCTTAGGCAGTCATGTGGACAGCATTTTGAATTTTACAGTAACTAAACAAAAACAACAACGAATGCAAGTGTCTTAGTCAGTTATGTCAAGACAATGAGAAAAGCATCGCCTGTGCTCCACTTGTATTCCCTTCACCTCAGCAAAATTGCCGAGCCTTGGCAATGTAAACCAGTCAACGGCAGAACTGTTGTTTTATACGCTGGAGCTCTGTGTGGAAGAAGGCGACTTTATAGAAATGTGGAAGTTGAGTTACTGACATACTCACGGGCTTCAGTACGGGTTTTCAGAAGTACAACGTGTTTCTGTGAATACACAGAACTGCTCTTGGAGCGACGGTGTTTACGGCACTGGCATTGAAGAAGTAGATATGATGGAAGGAAAGAAAAATAACAAGGAGTAAAGGTAATTTTTGTGTTGTGCTACAACAAATGAAATCACCCCTAAAGGGAAAGCCAGAGGACAGAAGCTGAAGGAACCCATTCAGCTCAGTTTGGTGAAGTTTTTGTCCTCAGCGAACCATAATGTTTCTTGTCTGAGCTTTTCTTAGATTACGCAGTATTTCCCTATCTGGTAATTTCTGCTTTAAGAAAATGTTTTTGTTGCTATTTGTTGTGGTCCAGAGTAGAAGAGACAACACAGAGCTTCAGTCATCTTGTGGGTGGAGGCCATGCCTCTTGCCCATCCCGAGCTGGTAACTCAACCAGTCCCTTCTACTCAATTCTCTCCAGTCAGTGGCATTACAATTGAAATAAAAATTCTGTGGGTCAGAAGAGTTGCCCTTACTTTAAGAAAGGGCTGTGTGCCAGGTTGCTCTTGTTGGAAATGTTCTGCTCTACCTGCTCGTGCTTTGGATTGTGGGAAGATTGTGATTTTTATGGGCAGCTCCTGGCAGAAATGCCGGCATTCCCATACTTAAGGGTTTTGCTGAGCATGATAAATCATTACTGAAGAAGGGAATAGCACAGCTAAAAAACATTTCTCTTTAGGACTCTTATTTGTAGTGCTTTGAAGGAGTCTTCTGGTGGATGGATAGGAAGGGTCAAGACTCATCACTTATTCCTCTAGATGGGAAACGATGAAACTGCTGCAGTGGTTTCTGCAATTCTGACACTATAATGTCATAGAGCCAATCTGCTTTTACTTCCTAAATTAGAATTTGGTTGTGGATTTTCTTTTAACTTGGTTATCTAATCTATGGGCTGGACTGAAAGTTATTTCTCTTCATGAGAACTTCTTATTTTTCCCATAGCTGTGAAATAAAAAATGACAGCTTGTTCATTCTAAAATGAATAAAAATGCTGTTAAGTTCTTGACCCTCCCAAGGAGAAGTAACTGTAAGAACATCCATTGTCTTTGTGTTGCCTTTCATGCTTACGGTGATTGGTTTTGAAAGTTTTAAGTTATAGCAAATTGAAGTCCACTTGCTTAGAGTCAACATGACAAATGACAGGAAATTGCATATATTTTCTCCTGACCTTATTATAGCATAAGCTCTCAAAGACTTCAGTGGAAGAATTAAATCATAAGCGTCGAGATTTTATTTTTTTTTTTCTTTCATCACAAATGGGTAGGTTTGCAGATGCAGTTTGGACTTTGGAGGAGCAGCTGAAATCAGATTTGCCCATGCTACAGTGTGTATTGGCATTGGAACTAGACCACCAACATCTTTTTTAACAGGAACGCTAGGGACAAAATAGATTTCAGGCCAAGATTTGACTTTGAAAGGAGGAAAGTGATCATTATTTATTGTAGACTGTAGCTTGGGTTTGAAAACATTTCTTTTATAGTCAGTTTTAGTTAATACAGTTTGCTGAAGAAAGAAAATATCTCCCTCACAAAGGAGCACATGGGAAATAATAAGCTTATTAATCGAATGCATGAAACATGCTCTCCTTTTCATGAAAGAAGGGTCTATGCTAAGCTGAATAAAACTTTCCTCTTTGCATGCTGATGTGTTATGCACGTATTGATGTTACTGCTTCATTAGGAAACCTAGCATTTGATTCTGCATTCTGGCAGCAGAACCTCTTTCATTTACCAGTATTGGTCTGAGGAGTAAAAGAGCCAGCAGACTTGTTTGTAAGAAAGAAATGGAGAATTTTAAAGACTGAAATTTTCTTAAGCTGAGGCCTTTTTTTTTTTTTCTGTGAGTGTGTTTTATGGTGGACCTTTTACTTCCTGTGTTAACTTTGCATGGTCCAATGCAACAAAAAGTGGAGGATTTAAAATTTCCAGTTGCACTGTATTTGACCCACGTATGAATCAAGGTCTGCTGTACCGGGTAAGAAAAGATGTCCTTTCCAAAAGTGTAGCTGCTTAACGTGTATTTAAGAGTTTGTAAATATTTTTCCTTCATTTCAGATGTGTAGCATCCAACACTCACAGAATTCACTTCCTGGAAAATGTTAGCTAGAGAATGAAAATCACATCAATGTCCCAATATATTCATTTTTTACAACGTTACAGTCATAGTATTGTTGTCCTATTTCTGGTTTCTCTGATGTGTCTGTAAATGAGAAGCAACTCTCTGAGTGGAGTTAAATTGTACTCATCCTATGGCACTGGCAACATACGCACAACTAAGTTTCAAACAGGAGTGTGTATGTGGGGGAGCTGGGGTCGAGGTGAACTCTGTGTTTAAAAACAAAGTAATGTGTGAGTTTGTTCAGTGACCAAACAGAATTTTAAAAAGAAAATCAATAAAAATATTGTGAAAGCGTTCAAAGAAAGAGGAAGAGGAAAATTTCTGGATTTTGGGGGGGAGATATATTTTGAGCAATGCTTTTGGATATGGAAAACAAGCCATTTCACTTGATCCAAGCAAAGCCTTTCCCCTTTCACAAGGATATGTGGACTTGGAGCATTCACCTGGGCTGTTAGGATGAAGCTCATGTCCCAAACAAACCAACACCTTCCATTCACTTCCAGGAAAACACTGCGGTGCTGGTAGGAACATTGCTTTGCTGTGGGTTGCCTCTGGTTTTTGCTCCCACTGCTGACCTGCAGTGTCTCAACAGCTAGCTCGGCGTTTGAGATGGAGTCGGACTTCGCAGCTGGGTTATGGACCACAGCCTGGGGTACTGGGGTGGCCTTGTCTCAGGTGTGTGCCTCAGCCTGTGGGTCAGGGCTCACACGATGACTCTGCATAGGCTCTGAGTTGTGGGGAATGCAGGATGGTTTTGTTTGTACTGATACACACACGTGCATTTTTTTCAAACTGTTGTCAAGAACCTGTGTGAGAAGGACGCAGATTTCTTTTCCAAGTCTGTTCAGTTGGCTGTGTGCTCAGACTGAACGGCGTTTCACCTCGAGCTGGGTTTGTGTCGCTGCATATGTTGTACTAACTGAGTGTGCAGCCAGCTCTTCTACTTTGTAGTTGCATCCCTTACCAGTAATTTTCAGTTTGTCACTCTGAGATTGTGCCAGTCCCATTACTCCTTGCAACTCTCTTCTTCTGAGGAAGTAAAGGGCTCCCTGCTCATGTGGATTAATGCATTAGGTTCATCTCTGGACCTGGTTGTAAATTCATCCTAGGCGTGTTCATGAATCACAGGCAGCTCTGATGATTTATGGGCATGGGTACAGTTTGTGTCGAGATTTGTTCAATATGATTAGGCCAGATGCGTTTGGATTAGGAACTTGGTGCTGAAAGTACCGTGACTCTCCGGTTACTGTCAAAGTATCCCCATATTGAGATGGGCAATTATTAATTTTTTTTAGAAGAAGCTATACAAATTATTTGCAAATGATGTACAATTGGGATTTTCATGAAGCTTGCATTACGGTGCTGGGCGTCTTCTGTGGAAGGCAGGCTGAGTCAAAAGCTTGCTTGTTCTGAGTTTACAAAAGAAGCATGGTGCAGTGTGCAATGGGAAGTAGGTTGTGATAGGTAGGAGGGCTTCAGGAAATAAAAATAACAACAAAGCGGCAGTGTACGGTAAGAGGCACGAAGGAAAAGGCGATGGTGCACAGCCTTTGAAAGCAGAGGGAGTAACATGCAGTAGCTTCTGAAGTAGTTGTGACCTTTTTTCCTCTCCTTTGTCTGTGGGCAGGGTGCTGGGATGCCGGGTCACTGCATCCTCTTGCTCTGGGAGTCACTGTGACTCCTACGCTGTCACTTCTTCAGTCCTCCTTAACCCATCAGGTTGAGTTTAGCAGGCTTGAGCAGAGCAGCTGGAGGACCAGGTGGCATTGCTGTGTGGGACATTTGGTGGCTTGATTCTCCTTCTGTGCTAAAGCAGGAGTAATGCCCTGGAAGTCAGCAGACTGGCACTAGTTTAAAAGACATACAATTCCTTTCTGTGTCTGTAATCCAGCTCTTGCTTCCTTCCAGCTCCATGTGGGTAGTTTGCCATAGGAAAAAGACTAGCACAACCAGCCAGTATAATATTGTTAATTCCTGCTATCCCACTTTATCCCTAACCACGTGAAATGGCTGGGTTTATTATTAAGGAGTTTCTAAAACTCTTAGAAACCCGATTTTATGCTAGGTCAGGAAGATATATGTGCTTTAAATCTTTAGTAGATCTGGTTTGGATCAGATGAACAAGGTGAACAGAGCTGTATCTTCACTGAGCAGCCGAAAGTGAAGTAAAACAGTCCCTGTGTAGTTGCAGTGGCTCATGATTTACAGGGCTGAATTCACAGGGCTGCTCCTGCCCATCCATCAGCCCTGAGGTGCAGCTTGCCTGGCTGGAGTGGAGGACACAGCAGCCGGGTCACTCCAGCTCTGCAGGGAGGTGCT
>JAVJGJ010000002.1:21773432-21800305 GCA_035590215.1 Microhierax caerulescens
GCGAAAACGCACGCTCTCAACCGCTGTTGATTTTTGAATTAAAATAATGCAGCTCTATACACAGTTTACTTTATTGCTAGAGGGCAGGGAAATATAGGTAAGAGCCGTTAATCCCCAGCAGGCTGCTGGGCAGGCGAACAGTCATAGATGACAAAAGTTAATTGGAAACATGAGCAGTTTAACAGAAAACATATTTGTGATAATTGAGAGAGTAACGTCTCCAGAAAGGAAACTCTGCAAAGAGAAACTTCAGAGGAGAAGTGGCCGCTGGTAGGTGAGTGTGATTTTTCAAGCTCTCTTTAAGCTCTGAACTGATTTCTTGACAAGAACAAGTAACATTAAAAGGAACTAACTAAATAAAATACTTGCTTTCTCTGAGTTGGGGGGTGGGGGAGGCTATACAGTTCCTGCACTAGTTTCTCTTACAGCTGGACTAAGATATGTGGTAATACTTAATTTAGGTTCATTGCATAAGGACACGGTTTTATTTTTGTACATGGAGTTCTCTTCTACCTTTTGCATATGAAGATCTCATCCCCCCACACACACCCCAGTAACTGAAAGGACTTCAGTTTTAATTTTTCCTTACTCCTGCATTTTTTTATACGTTGGACATTTTTCTAAGAATTGAACTTGGACAGCAAGTATTTTGCCAAAAGCAGAGGGAACGCTTAGTTAGAAAATAATGCTGTGTTTTTGCTAATGAAAAAGTATTGTGAACTTAATAAGGGAGAATATATTGCAAAACACATTTTGGTTTGAATTGGAGGAGGGGTTTTTTTTCCCCTTGAAACAGCAAGTAAACGTAAATTACATACTAGGAGCTCGTTGCTGTTCTGCTGGGTAGGAAAATAAAATTTGCTTTTATTTTCTTCAAGTGATACTGATGTTGAAAATACTATTATGTGTCTATCTTTTAAATGCTGTTAGTGTAAAGTTCCTGATGTTTCATTACAGAAAGAAGCCCAGACTAGCTACAATTACCAGGTACTACTGTTTTGTTTTTTGGGCTTGTTTTTGTGGTTTTTTTCCAGAGCCTGCAGACAGTACAGCCTCCCAGCCCACAGGAATGAATGAAAATGCCTCATCCTCAGTTCAGAGCTGCAGCAGTACTGTTAGTTGCAATAACTCATCAGCCATCCCTCAGCCAAGCTCTGCTATTAAACCTTGGCGCAGCAAGTCCCTTAGTGCTAAGCACACAGCTACGTCTTCCATGTTATCTGTAAAGCAGCCTATATCAGAGCCTCCAAAGCCACCCTCGGAAATCGCCAAAACAACTCCCAACGGTCAAAAATCCATGCTTGAAAAATTAAAGCTCTTCAATAGCAAAGGAGGCTCCAAAGCAGGAGGGACAATGCTTGAGTGTCCAGGGTCTCGGGACAACAGCTGTGAAAAGCTCGAGATGCTTCTCAGCTTTGAGGAAAGTGAAGAAATTGATGCCGCAAATCAGAATGTGAACAATCCAGGATCGATGTCCAGTAGTCCCAAAATTGCACTCAAGGGAATTGCACAAAGGACTTTTAGCCGGGCACTAACTAACAAGAAAAGTTCTCCAAAGGGTAATGAGAAGGACAAAGACAAACAGAAAGAGAAAGAAAAGGACAAGAGTAAAGACACTGCAAAGAGAACATCTATCACTGAAAAGCTGGACCTGAAAGAGGAACCAAAAGAAGAACAGACAGCACTAGCAACAACAGAGATGCCAAAAAAGTCCTCCAAGATCGCAAGCTTTATCCCTAAAGGAGGAAAACTGAATAGTGCCAAGAAGGAGGCCTCTGCCCCGTCACACAGTGGAATACCAAAACCAGGAATGAAAAACACCACAGGGAAATCCTCAAGTGCCCCCGTTCCTGCAAAGGAAGGCGAGAGAAGCCGCAGCGGGAAAGCCAGCTCAGGGCTTTCTCATCAGAAGTCTCAGCTGGACAGCAGGCATTCCAGCTCCTCATCCAGCCTGGCTTCTTCCGAAGGAAAAGGCGTAGGAGGCCTCAACAACAGCAGCAGCAGCCAGGCTGTCAACGGACCCACCGCGACGACACACACCACAGGGAGCAACACTGTGAGTGTTCAGCTACCTCATCCCCAGCAGCAATACAGCCACCCCAACACTGCCACGGTAGCTCCCTTCATGTACAGGTACGGTGAACTTCTCCAGCGGACCGCTTTGAATGTGATGCTTAGATAGGGAGATGCATTTTGGACACTCTTTCAGGGGGCTGAGGCAGCAAGGTGAATGCCATGGTGTGTAAAAGCTTTGTGCTTTAAGAGAGTAGACTATTTATACATTTACACAAAACCTGTTGGTGAAGGCCACTGGACTAAGATGTATAAGGAGTTGTAATGGATGGGAGGGTGAGTAATTGCTGTATCCGATCCTGCTAACAGTTAAGATAGGAGTGCTAGCACTTTCCAACCAGGTACTGCTCTTACCTTGGTTTGTACCCTGTGGATTAGGTTTGGTTTGTGCATCATAGCTCTAAAAGTTGTAATAATGCCCATTTATGACATAGCTGTGCTCGTTCTCCTCAGTGTGGCTAACAGTGGTGGAGCTGCCTCACTATAAGTAGTAATGGGAAATCTTGGAAAGCAAACATAAAAATCCCTTAGTACAGGTGAGGCACAAAGTCTGCTGTTCTGCGCATTAACCCTGAATGAGTTAAGCAAAAGAGCAGCCATATGGGGTCACAATTAACCTCCATCTAGTTCAGCATCTTCTGTTTGGCAATTGATCTTTTTTTTTCAGTAGAGGCTACGTACAGAAGAGTAACAAGAGGGAAACTGATAACAAAGCTTCCTAAGGACATGCTCCCCAGTCTGACCATGACACAAGAAATTCCACAGTCAGATGGTGGGATTTTTGATGTTGACAGCCTTCTCCTAGTTTTCTTTTGATACCATTTAATTCTTTCAGAGGAAAAGAATGAAAGCAGTTATTCCATCTTCATGGTCTTCCTGCTGCTGATGATTTGAGAGGCCTCTGTCATATCTTCCCTCCTTTAAGATATGTCTTTTCTAGGCTAAGGTGTCCTAGCCTGTGTTGTTTTCACCTGTAGAGATGCTGTTCATAACCTTTGGTCATCTTTCCCCTTGTTTTTTTCAGTTCTACTATATTCATTTTTGCCTATGTAGCATAACAAATGGTTGGCCACATTTTTTAAATAAATGTGTATGTACATGCAGTGAGCCTGAAGGAGGGGGACGCCAAAGGCCTGCGTAGGAATGTAAAATGGGAAAAGTGTTCTTTCTGTGTGTGTGTGGAATAAAATGCCAGGTGTCTTTTCTGGCATGAGGTCACATGAAAAGGAAGCAGTTGGGAAAAAATCATTTGTCTCAAACTTGTATGAATAGTACATGTTCTTGATTTCTCTTGCTTTTGCATTCATCAGCGCTACTTTGGCTGAAGGTGGGGTTTGCTACTAGTGATTTTTAGGGATTGTTTTGAGTTAAAAACTGCCAGTGCAGTTTATACTATTTTAGTCCATAATTAAATAGAAAATAGTGATTGCAAACTGATTGCTTTGGTGTTTATCCCTCATAACCTCCAAAAATGCATTTGTGATGCTTTGGGTCGTTAAGTTTATCACTGCGATGTCCTATCAAAAGATAAAGTGAAAAGCACTCTAGTTAGTGTTCATCTTAGTTTGAACTTAGGTATCAGCATCTAAAGTGTAAAAGCAGATGCAGCCCATATGTTTTCTGTAATCTAAACATACTGTTAAACCTTAGGCAGTATTTATTTAACTTTTTACAAAAACCAGTAATGAAACTACCTATTGGCAGCTGCAGAAAATGCTAAGAAATTGAAAACATAACTCTTTTACAGCATTGGAGGAAAAAAAGGCCAAACTATGTAATCTTGCCAGCTTTGAAAGGAAAGAGAAAAGTAAAATTTTACTGATTTACAAGGCAAACATATAGCATTATTATAGATTTACCATCGAGATGCTTTCCGAATCTACAAAATGCACTTGTTAATGCATTGCAGTGATAGTCTCGGGTTTTTTCTCCTATCAGTTGAGGTTACTTTAATATAAACTTCTCAGCTGCCTGTAGACTTACTTTTTGTTTGATTTTTTAAATATTATTTTTTAAGTAAAAGAAGGAGAAATTGTTCTACATTTCATTTGGAGTTAACTGAAATTAAGAATATTGCAATAGTAATTCCTTGCTGTGTCTTCACTTTCATGCAGCACTTACTCTTTGGACAGGAGAACTTGCAGCCTTTTGTTGGTGTGGCTCTACGAGCAGAACACAGTGCAGCTAGTAAAATGGATTAAGTCAATACATTTTTCAAATCTGACAGTAGATTCTTACAAGATCACCTTTAATTACCTGACAGCCACGACGTCATACAATAAATTGGAGTTTGAAGTTGGTTTTACCCAGTCAGTAATTTTAAAATACAAATGAGTGGCACGGCTAGTTATTGAAGGGAAAGTAGCAGGAGTTTAACATGCCTTCTTCATGCACTACCTGCTTTATATTAGTGCAATACAGACTTTATATTAGAGAGGATCAGATTAGTCACAAAAAGTGATGTTATTGATAATTACAGTTTAGCTGGAAATCCAAGTGTCTCAAGACCCTGTCTGAAGAGCTGTGAAGCCTATCTTTGGCTATGAATTTTTTATTTTTTACAGCTGAGTGCTTGTTTCCATTTCTAGGACATAATTCAACATGGGACTAATGAATTATGTAAAATCAGTCTGCTGGTCTGTTCTGGAGAGAGGGACAGAGCGGCTGATGGCGGGTGCAGTTGTCTCCTTGTTATACTTGAGGTACTTTGGATGCAGAGTGACTGCGCATCTCTGTTTCGCATTGCCTTCCAGATCACAGACGGACAATGAAGGGAACGTAACAGCTGAGGCCAGCACAGGAGGGGTCAGCATGGATTCTGCTCTTTATGTCAAAACTGGACAGCCTGCTCTTGAAGACCTCTCAGGTATGTCTTGCAACTGACTGACTGCGGTCTGGTTAAATAAGAATTGGCTAAAGCAAGTCTTAAATCAGGAGCTCCCTCTTTAGGGGTGCATTTAATTTGGTTTTATTCCTATTGCTTTCGTTCTTACTAGTTACGGTGTTGCTTTCAGCTCTTCAGCAATGGACACTGGGTGTCAATAATCTGAATACTAGATGCTCAAGTTCTGTACAAAGCTGTGCCCCCCAAATTTCTTGAAAGTGTTAGGAATTCTGGGTACTTAATCTCTTTTTAGGAGATGTCCAGCACCTATTAGGATTAAGCTATTTTAAGGATCCTAAGTATTCTCAAGCATTTGATATTTATTTCCTACTCTTTAAAATTCTTTTTCAGAATTGACAGAAGAGATTAAATTAATTTCCTTGATGTTTTACTTTCTTTATAGATTTTTTGGGTTCATATTTAAATTTGAGAGCCAGTTTAAAGTAAGAAACGCAGTGTCCAGCTGCTTAAACTTTTTCAGTATTACCTCTTAAGCATCAATTTGCCTAGCCTAGATGTATTTTAGCCTGTCAACTGAGAAGTGTTTCTGGATCACAAAAGGTCTTCAGTTTTTAATGACAGCTGTGATGTAAATGCAAACTGTTCTTCAAGTAGAATGTGTAAATTTTGGGATCCAAGAATGGGAGACAGCTGACAACCTTGGAGATGGAGATGGAAAAACCAGCTGTGTGCCACCAGACCCCACAGACAGCAGCAGTCCGTAAAGGGGTCTTAGGGGAAAAGGAGCAAAGAAAACAAAATGGTCCCTCAACCCAAATACATTAGAAGAAATAAGGGACATATTTCTTCTCTCCCTACCTAGCAGCTGTTGATGCTCTTAATTTAAAAGCACATATAAACCAAACAAGAGCATAGGTAGGGAAAACTGGAAGCTGAATAGTTTAATGATACTGCCTGTTCATGAAGAGCTGATTTAATAATTAAGCTCTAGTAGCACTATCCAATGTCTGCCTTTTAAGAGTACTTATATTGTAAGTAATTGAATGTCATTTAAGTAAAAAAATTGGTATCAGTTTAGGCATGAGAGTGATCTCAGTAGAAATTGGTTTAGTTTGTCTCACGTATGTTCTCTTAAGAAGTCAACGACCATTTGCCTTCGTACCTATGAGAGAAATGATCTGTGAAAGAGCACTGTGACCTTTGTTAGGCTAAAGACCTATAAATGTTTGATGTTCTTTGCTGGAAAAAAATGTAGATCCGTGAGGTAGAAAATGTTTTCTCTCCCAGAGACCCATTGGCTAAAGGAATTGGTCTTGTTAGGGAGCCATTTCCAGTCCAGCCAGATCATAATTGTTTGACCATTTGGCCTAAGTGAATTGTATCTCAGGGAGATTATTTCACAGGGCATAGAGAGCCATTAAAAAAAAAATTGCTAACGTGGACACTACCTGAGCCATTGCTGTTTGTCTCAGAAAGGCTAACGATTGTATAAACATTAAAGTCTGTCTTCCCCTCCCTAGATGGTTCCCCCGTAGCTGGGGCTCCAGCACTTCGGTGAGTAGTTTGGGCTGCTGCTGCTTTGCAGGAAAGAGTATGTCACTTGGGTTTTCTGTGCCACCAACCTGGCATCTTTCAGAAACATGAAGTTTAAATCCAAGAATGTGGAAGGCTACAACAACAGCTTATTTATCTGGTTCTTAACACTTCTGATTTGTGTAATGAATAGATAGCCATTTAAACTAATGATTGTTGCGATGACCAGTATCCTGGCAGCTTAAGAATTAATCACTTGTACAAAGAAGGCGGATACAAAATTTGAAAAGTTTAAAATCTGCAGTAGTATTTTCTTTAGTCATGAGTTGTAAACCCGTTAGAATGAAATCATTTCCTTCTGTGCCCAACAGAAGCTTTGTGATGGCTTTTTGGTGGTGTTCTGTTTCAGCGTTCAGCTTACAAAGAGTATGTTGGCACTGCTAGGAATTCACTTCTTTTCAACCTCTTAGAAAGTTTAACTATATCAAGCTCCACCGAGTTAGCAACCAAAGCATTTCTGAATTGACAGCTGAGAGCAAGTAAATAAATTATGCTGAGGCACAAATTAAATTATTAATTTTATAAAAATAAATTATGCTGACACACTAGGAGGACTTTTCTATTTATATAAACTCTACTTCTGGAGTTAAAGAACAGGACATAAATGTGTTTTAGAAGAGAATATTTAAAGAATGGGATTTCTAAATGCCAGGGAAACTGAAAGTCATCCCCCAGCTTTGTGTCATGTAGCACATTTAAGTAAAGATGTTGTGATGTTGACAAGCAAAAACTTTAGCTATTTTACCTAAAACATCACCCAGCATGGAGCACCCAGTCAACACACTTTACTTTATTGGCAAGTTGCTGTTGTAGAATGGGATCTATTTAAAACGGGGAAAAGAAGATCTAGAGAAAATACAGCGTTAGAGGAACTGGCTGTGTCAGATTGATGTTAATTGTGTCAATATATAAGATAGGAAGGCTGGTATTGATGGGTTATATTTTCTAATGAGGTTGAAAGTTAACCGGAATTTAAATTGGGTTGTATGGGGAAAAGACAATACAGAAACATCTGGTGCAAAGGCAGCCTGTGTAGTAAAGTTAACAGTACAGAGCTCATTCTTGGTCCAGCTGCGGCAATGGCAGGTGCCTGCTCTAGGGGAGTGGGATCTCCATCGTAGTCAGTTTAGAGTGTTACATAATGGAAAGTCAGGGAAAAAAAAGGTGTTTGAGTCAGATTCAGAGTCAGATTCAGGCAGAGGTAACAGCTCAGTTCTGTGCTGTGTCTTGCCTTATCCTTTCTCGTGGTTTATTTTCCCTGTAGGAGAGGATCCAGAAACTCGGCGGTTGCGAACTGTGAAAAACATTGCCGATCTTCGGCAGAACTTAGAGGAAACAATGTCCAGTTTACGGGGAACCCAGGTCACTCACAGGTAATGGCATGACTTTGCTTGTAAGAAAATGGAAGTCGTTGTGGTCTTACTTTGATATCTCTTGGATCTGGCTGGGATGTATCCTTGAGATTAACACTGACAATGAAAGATATACTGATCTTGTACTTATTGTCTTTAAACCACAGATTGTGAATCGTGTTTATTGAGATGTATGATGGGTAATTGATGGCGGTGGGTTGTGTATAGAATCAAAGGTGGGGAATGATTAGTGCTTTTTAAATGTGTTGGGTGATGTTTGAATATGGGTTACAGTTTAAAACGTTTCTTCATCTTACTCTTGAACAACTTCAGTGCATGACACCACTCTCCCCCAATGTGTAATATTTTGTTTAAATAAGCAGGTGAACTATGCTTGACCCACGTTATCAAGTGCATAACTTGAATTCCTGGCCAATCTTTGGACAAACAATTTTTCTAATATTCTTAGTCATCCATGTATATAACTGCTTTTTCTTTGTAAAGCAGCATTTGGAAATTTCAGCAATATTTAAAATATGCTCTAAACAAACAAAGACTTTTAAACATTCTGTGACTTGTATCTTCTCAGTGTTGAACAGGAGTCCTGGGAGAATAAGCTGTTTGGCCCCTGATGAGGTCGGGGTCCTAGTTAGAGCTCAGTGCTTTATGGACTCCAGCCCTAAATGAGTTCATTAGGGGAACATTTTGTGTTTTGGCTTTGTATCTAAAACTGAGGCAGAGCTTGCAGAGATGAACTCCCAATGCTATTTTTCTTTTCAAATTTCAATTAATGTGACAGCTCATTGTGATTTAATTACTATAACTGAAGGACTCATAGGTTTTTGCAGCATATATGTGACATTATATTGTGAATAGTACAATGCTGCTTAAGTTATCTACAATAATAATAAAAAAAAAGTAACACTGTTGAGCAGGAAAGGAAAAGAGCAGTTCATGTGGGTAAGACAAGTTGCAGCTATGGATTAACTGCAAATAAATTAGCTGCCACTAAGCTGTGAGTGTTCAGTGTGTAGCCTTGCAGTCTATATCTGAAATCTCATGGTGTAGCAGTCCCATTTTTAAGGTTCCATATAGCAGTCTACATTTCGTCAAACGCACTTATTTTTTGAAGCACGTTGGAAACTACTTTTGACACCAATGTCACTACTGAGATAAGTGGTCGCAGCGTTTTCAAACTGTAAGCAGGCCATACTAGCTATACTGTTGGAAAGGATAAACATGTTCACACATGTGAGATGCGGAAAATGAAAGATTTCATGTAGCTGACACTTGTCAAAAACTGTTTTTACAGGCTGTGACCTCAAATGCTTTGGTAACCAGAGCTCTGTATAAATATTAGCAATATTTTGAAAAATATATTCAATTCATAAGTATATACAATGCATTTTGAAAAATAAATTTAGTTTGCTTTCTTTTTATTTTTTCATTTAATCCTTTCCACAGTGTAAAAATAGCTACCACCTTGGTGCTGAACACATCTCCAGAGTATTAGGGCTTTCACGAATGCAGGCAAAAAAAGAAAATATATCAGTAAAATAGTACTTGAGTTGGTTTTCCCTTTAGTCAGCTTAATATCCTACTCCCTTGCTCGGAGTGGCAAAATGGTGGTATAATAGAGTTATAAATGATTGAACATGAAGAAGTTATGCTTTGATACTGTGGATAATCCATTAAAAAGTTCTTGCTTGAGTCTTCTAGCTTATATATTGAACACTTGGCAACCTGGGTACAAGACTGTCATTATTTAAGAACAGTGTTGGAGGAGTGGACCTAACTCTCTCCAGGCATCATAGCAGGTCCATGCTGTCACTTAGGGTCTGGAGCTAGCTGAGTATTCAGGGTGTAGGGTCTTGCAATCACCTGAAATCTCACGGCACTCCATATAGCTGGCTGCATTTAATCAAATGCATTTCTGTTTTTTAAGCACATTGGAAACTACATTTGACACCAATGTCACTACCGAGATAAGTGGCCGCAGCATCCTCAGCTTGACGGGACGACCGACCCCCTTATCGTGGAGACTGGGGCAGTCCAGCCCTCGCCTGCAGGCGGGCGATGCTCCATCGATGGGAAATGGGTATCCTCCGCGAGGGAACGCCAGCCGCTTCATCAACACGGAGTCGGGACGTTACATGTATTCGGCACCTTTGCGGAGGCAACTGGCGTCTCGCGGCAGCGGCGTCTGCCACGTGGACATCTCGGACAAGGGAAGTGATGAAATGGATCTGGAAGGCATCACCATGGATGCCACCGGCTATATGAGCGATGGCGATGTGCTGGGCAAGAATATCAGAGCTGATGACATCACGAGTGGGTAAGTGCCTTTACTTTGCAAATACTATGCTGCATGTGGCTCTTCAGTTGCATTTAATGACGCTGTATTCCTCTGATTATTTGGAGGAAGAAAAAAAAAACACCAGCAAACCCATAGGTATCCTACGAGTTCTAATAAGCGTTTGGAGGGACAGCTCGTTGTTGCAGTTAATTTTGTCAGTGGGATTTAAGCACGTGATAAAGTTTTACGTGCATATTAAGAAAATATTCCTAGATATGAACATACTCTAGCACATATCAAATGTTTTCTTGCAGCGGGATTCACTGTGGGCGTCAAACACGTGCTGCAACATTCGGTTGTGCCACGAGATGGCGAGTGAGGCGTTTTCGGAACTTCACTGAACCTTTTTCTGTCTGAACTTTTAGGGGACAGTTCACCCGAAGGAAATGAATTTACATCTCTGCGTAGGGTAAAATAGTCGTACACGCAGAATCAAGTCTAAAGAACAAGTTAGTGTGCAGAAATGTGAACTGATAGACAGTTATCAAGAAGGTATTAAATCATCATTTCACCTCTGCCTTGACTGGAAAAGAGCATTTGCTCTTTATTCCAGGGTCAGCATTCCGTTCAATATGTCCATTTTCAATTCCTGATAGAATGATCAATTTTTTGAGCATATCAGCATTAGATTGATGTCAAAACTGGTCTTTGAGATGTAAATGGCATATTGATTTCTGTGGCAGCCTTTTCCCTATCTGGCTATCTTGCATCCTTTGCTTTTCTCTAATTTCTTTGTAAGTGACATTTCTTGTAGCATTGGCTTATTTGGAAGGTTTAGGACCTCTTACTGAATTAGAAAGCTGGAATCTAGCCGCTGCTTTGTTACTAACTTAACCAATTCAGTTATGCAATCTGGAAATCTGTGAATATTTGGGTGTTTTCACACTGTCCTTTTTGAAAAGTTGAACACTCTATTTTTAATTCTTTGTTAGAGGAGCATATAGTAAAGAAGCTGATGCAAAGCCCAGTATAAAAATCTGTTTCAAATAAAGCACCAGTAGCTGCTGCTGCATTGATAATGCATTGTATCCTAAAGCGCCAGTAGTGCCATGTTTTTTATGGAACACCAAAAAGTGTCCCTGGCAGAATTGTGTCAGTTCAGGCTTCTGCTGCTCATAACCTAGAGGAGCCCCAGTCTTCGCAAATCTTTACTTTAGGTATAAAGTTCAGAGTCCAGGTTGATGAAAAGGAATGAATAAGAAAGCTGTTGAGTTTATGAAATATATTTCAGAGACATCTGTGCCTTCGTTCATCCGTGTATGATTTCCTTTTCTTTGTCTTACCTGGTGATCCTGTAGGGTAAGAAATGGAAGTCTCCATAGTCTGAAAATACAAGAGTGCTCTTTAGATTCTGGATCTAAGGAACTAATAATGTAATAAAATATTTTTGCTGGTTTGTGGGGAGTAATCATGTGTAGAGTTTCGCTGAGAAGGCTGTATTGCAGTATTGAATTGCAATATCATCACTGAATATAATCCCAATATTACCTTTGGTGATTCTTCACTGATGCCTAATAATGCTGGATTGCCATCCACAGTACTGAAGAGAGATTTGGTAACCTGTTTTCTCAGTTATCTTCCCCAATGTCGGTTTATTCCCAATAGTAAGAGAACAGGGTAGCATTGCGTCTTTGTGGGAGAGGAATAATACATCACTTAGAGATTGGAGAGGTTGCTTGTAAAGAAAGCATCCGTGTGGCTTGCTGCAGCCCCGATCTCTGAGATCAGTGTTAGGGCAAGCAGGCCCGATATTTCCAGAAGCTGAGTTACAGTATGTGGAAGGCAGCACAAGAAGGCATTTATAGCATGAATAGCTCTTTATTAGCTGGTATGTGTTTCACTTTGTCATTTTGCAGAATTGCTACAATCCTGCAGTCTGAAAACCTTGAATCTGTGTTTTCATTGGCAAACCAATAGGGAAGGAAGCCAAAATATTTGTTACAGCGAAAATAAATCCAATAGCCAAGATAAACTATTTTAGCCCTGTGATCCTGATGCTTTCTCTGAAATGTACTGGGTCATGGGAAGTTTCATTTGGCCTCCTTCAGCGAGGCTGCTCAGGCAGAGCTCTGGCAGACACCAGGATTGCTTTCATAGGGTTAGAAAGAGTATCTTGTCCGAACGGGCAGAAATGATCTCTCAAACTAAGAAAGTCGCCAGGGGGTGGATCAAAGGTAAGAATTTGTCTTATTGTGGGAGCTAAAACATCAACTGAAGGACAAAGCAACAGGTCTAGGGTTTGTGTGAGGTGGGCAGGACGCACCCCGCGCACCTCCTGCCGGGGCTGGCTGAGCTCGAGGTGTCAGAAGGGGCACCTTGGAGCCCAGAACTGCCTCCCCTGTCCACCCCAAAGATTGTCCCAGGTGGGAACATTTTCTCATGGCTTCTGGGGGTTTGTTCAGAAGGTTTGGTCCACTTCAGTCTCCCTCTGGCTACAAACACACATTCCTACCTCATTTTGGCCAGTTCCCCGCTGCCCACCTCCCCCTTTCCTCCGTTTTCTCTAATGAGATGTAGATCTAATTTCCTTTTTATCTGCCCTTGGAATGGACCAACAGAGCTGTTGGTCAGAAAGGCCTTTTAAAATTCTTTTCTCTTAATTTAATTAACCCTCTGCCCCTGTTTTCATTGCCCTAGTGTGAAGGTTTCTATGCAGAATTAACAACGTGGATATACCGATTAGTGTTGGTCACAAATTTCCTTGGGAAATAGCTCTGGGTCCACAGACGCAGCTTGTCAAAACACTCCTTTGCAGAATGGCTGTTCCAGCTACCTTCTAACAAAATGTAGATTTGATGATTTGACAGCCCAGCCACCCCAGAGCCTGAACTTTGAGGCAGGGCAGACATAAGTGGCCCCGTGCATGGACCGTGGGTCTGCTGTGGGGCATGCCCAGCTCATTTTTTTATGTGTATCTCATTACGGAACATTACCTAGTGATTCATACCTCGCCTAGCCCGCCTAGCAGTGAACTGCTCCCTCAGCTATTAGGTGAGAACAGCAGAGCTCAGCCTGCATGCAGTGTTCAGGGGCCCTGGGCTAAGATTCTCCTTGCAGTAGCCTCCCACAGGAGCAGTGGCTGTTCGGGGCAGGGGGAGGATTTTTAACCATTTTAGTAACCCCCCCTTGTATTTGGCGCTTTGGGGTCGATACATTCCCATTCCAGATCTCTGTTTCCACAACCTCTTAATGTGTTTGTGAGCGTGATGCTCATGGGATGATGATTCCTTCTTGTTTATTCAAGCCTTTATGCTCCTTGGGGATCGTTCTACAAGCATTACGAGCAGGTGAATTTGTAATGTGGATGAAAGGGTGCTAAAAGGGACACAGAAGGCCATTTTGGGCTGGGGAATCAGGTTTTACCGCCTGCTTCTTCTCAGGTCAATCAAACCCACACAAAAGCTTTGTGCCTAGGTAGAAATCATCTTCGTGGTGCAGAGACCTGTCTACCTTTGAGTAACGTCGACCAAAACAATCACTGAAGTAAGAGTTCTGTTGTCAGCTGAAATTTAGGAGTTATATCTTTCAGGAGACAAAGAAGAGTGTGATATGAAGAGCTGGAATTGCACACTGATTTCATTGAACGTTGATGGGTAACTGCTATTTGTAGAATTCTTGCGGCTCAGTTGCTTGATTTTCTTCTATGTGTCAGTCAGACAATGACGGATCTTTTTCAGATGTCAGGCTCGTGTGGCGTAACAGACCTTCACTTGGGCTAAGGTTTTAGAGAAAGGAAAGGAGGACTATGCAGCTTACTGCTAATGAGAAATTGATCTTGCTAACAGTAGTTAAGCCGTTTCTTTCTGAGCTGCCTGCAGCAGGAGTGGTTACTGCTGCAGGTAACGCGTGGCTGGCTAGGAATTGAGAGTGGTTGAGCTAATCATGGTCTGCATGAGAACCTGCTCACCCTGTACGCTGAATCAACACTAGCAGTAGTCTGTTCTGACCTATTTTTTGCCATGGAAAAAAAATACATGGTTGTGGTAGTTTGGTTTTGGGTCTTTTTGTACACTTTGTGTTAGTGGGTTAGACATTTTACTGGACACTGCTCTTTAAATGGTATGATGGTAGTGATAAGATTTCATCTAAATACAGTGAATGGGTAAAACTGCATTCCTTATACGGCTATAACACTTCAACATGACTAAGAATCATTAGGAGGTTTATTTTATTTTTCTTCTCTGTTTGGGCAGAGTGTTTATTTGAACCGCCTTCTGTCTTGCTAGGATTGGCTTCTTACATTTTGATCTTTTCAGCATTGCAGAGGAGTAGCTATGTGTGGCAAACAGATAATTTGCACAAATAATGAAGAGGTCAGGCAAGCAAACGCAAAATTTTTACTTTTTATAAAAGGAAGGTTTCCTACTTTTTATAGGAAACCTTGACTTTTGACTTGTTAGTGAACTCTGTTGAAGCTGGCACAGAACTAGCCTTTGGATTTAAAGACAACTGTGGTGCTGTGAGAGTGGAAAGAAAAAATTATGGCAGTGTTTAAATCAAACTAATAGTCTTACTCCAAAAATTATACTTAAACATCTTTACAGGAGACATGTCTAGAATATAACATTAGAATTTTCAATATCATTAATATTCTATATTATTTAAATAGTCTTAAATATGGCATTCAGTTCAGGAGTAGTTCTGGTGTCAGCTTCATCAATAAAACAGTGTTTAATTATTTATTACAAATGATACCTCGGATAACATGCTGTCATAGAACTTTTCTTGCAATGTAGGATTCAGCACAGGAAGACACCATAGGCTTGTAAGTCTGAACCTTAGAGATCAGCTGGAACTGAGTTTTTTGTTCCGTGTAAGTGATCTGTACTGTTTGTCAGTAAAACTCTCAAGTTGTGGTGTGTTGTAATTTTTGCTTACTTGTATGTACTCTCCTATTGTCAGTGACTACCAAAATATCATTTAATGGCCATTTTCCCACTCTGAACTTTTCTGTAATAAACACCTCATTTAACTGCTGCTTCAGCACCAACAAGTTTTGTAACTTGAGCACAGGACAGCTTCCAAAGGACAGAATAGGGTCCCGCTCTTGGGCTAGCCAGCAGAGGGGGGTGCAGTCATACACTCTTTGTCGATATGGATCATCTGCAGGAAAGGAGTAGGCATGAGGGAGCTGAAAGTCGCTGTGGAATAATTCTTCCTCCACTGCTGATCCTGCTGGGAAGCTGCTGGGAAGGTTGTCACACACCGCTCCTCTCCATTCAGTTCATTCCTTTCATTCAGTAGTTTGTTAATTACAGGTAGTTACTAATTGTTAGCAAAAGTATATTAATTTATAAATTATAGCCTGCCTTAAGTATAAAATTAAATTTTAAATGCAATGAGCAATAGGTTTGTACTTTTATGAACCTGAAAGGAAATCTTTAGTCTAATGTTAGGGATTTGGGCACTGTATTAGCAGTCCCAGCCTGAAAGTTCAGGACCTAATCTTGTTCCTGAATGCCTTTGTTGAAATTCACATGGATCAAAGAATGGAATTTAAACCAGCCACAGGCTTGTAGATGGGATATATATTGAACCCTTTGGTCAGAGAGATCAATTGCTGTGCCGATGTGGTGGGCATTGTAACAGAGAGTGGGCAGGTGAGAATGACAGATGGAAAGACTTTGGGGGGAAACACAGGGAAAGATCATACAGTCTAATTCCAATGTCATGATGGAAAATGCAGACCAAGTTCATACTAAACCAAGAATTTTGGCACTGCCATCATCCTGCCGTTAGTCTGGCATTTCTTTTTAAGTCAGATTTAGAATATATTCCTGGTTGCAATAACAGGATTGTTTTGATCACATTTATTGTATTTCAGAAACAGCAGTGGAGAATGTTCTGCTGTTGGTTTTTAGTAACTGGCAAAATTAGACTCCTTCTTTGATACTCAAAGTGTTAAGCCTCTTGATCTCATTTAACTGACTGTAATGATGAGGCAGATGAAGCCTAGTGAAAATAAACGTTTAAAGGAAAACATTAAGGATAATGGTGTTACTGCTGCGGCTAAGAGAACGCTTTTGCATGTCAAAGCAGATGTTGATGCACAGAATAGTCCAAAGGATGTAATTCCTACAAGGTTCTTGTTTAAGTTTCAAGGGCTTGGTTGCTGGGCAAGTCTTCAGCCAGGAGGCACGTGGGCAGCTGTTTCCAAACTAACCTTGAATCCAAAGCACCAAGAGGAAGGCAGGAGCACCTGGGCTGCCTGAGTCAGCACCAGCTTTTGGGCACGTTGCTGCTGCCCTGCTTGTGGGTTTGGGTTATGGAGCCGCGTGATGCTGGGCAGATCAGGGTAGGCTTGTCCCGTCTGTTGGGCACTACTGACTTACCCACTGCTCCTTCTCTTCCTAGTGCTTCAGTAAAGACTGCCTGTCCCTTGGCTATCTATTTTCAAAATTGGAAAATTCACATTTATATGTTAAGTCGTGAAATGAATATATATGAAGTGGTAGAGTTGTCAGACCGTAAAAGTAGGTGTGCTGTTGGCTGGCTGTGTACATAGCTAAGTAGGGAGTGCGGACAGAAGTCAAGTGACTCAGACCGCTGGATTTTACTGATCCCTGGCATAACCCATTCCTGCTTCCTCAGCGTGCCTTGCAGGAAAGGGAAATAAATCACTTCAGCATCAGAAATACCCTAAAAATATTGCACTTGGAAGCACTTATTACAGCAGTCAAAATTTCAGAGGCGCAGAAAGGGTGTATTTGGCTAAAGAAAAGAGAAGTTTAAAGGTCCAGGTTGTCCAGGGAACTCCAAAGCAAATTACTTTATGCCTGTAATACAGGGCAGGGAGCCACCTTCTTACAGAAGAAAAGTGTCACCTAGAAAGTGGGCTGTAAGTTCCACTTGTCTGTTAGAAGTGCATAATACTGCTTTTGTTTAACCTGAGCCTTTTCATATTCAAAGAAATTTGGGTAATTTTGTTTCCCTGCTGATGAAGAGTGAAACTATAGCGATGAGTATTAAGCATTAATTCCTGAAAATATTAGAAACTCCTTCTAACCAACATCATCACTGTCTCGTTGTCCATTCACCAAGTGTTACTATATTCAACTTCATTAAAGCAATCATTCCCAATGGGCTGTTGGTACCATTCCTAAAGCATCTGAGCTATTAAATTTTTTGAACAAGTAGAATTTACGCATCTGTATAGAAGTCACAGGGTCTGAATACTACGCTTTTTCCCCAATCATATATATAAACTTTTTCTTCTTTGGGGGCAGGAAGAAAAGTACTTCGGAGTGCTTGTTTGTGCCCTGAATCTGCTTGCAGAATTCTTATGATTCATGAATCTAGCAAGGCATCTAGTACAAGTTTGTAATGTTTTTTGATTAGAAAAGTCAAAGATACTACACCTAATTGATAACCAGCCTAATAGAATTGTTTGGGCTGTGATGGGTCGTTGTAAAGGAGAGGCTTGTATACTGGATTCCATATCATCTAGCTGTATGACAGGGCAATAAATTCAGATAATGTTGAGTACTGTTAGAATTATACACATGCAGGATATTTCCTGGTTTTATTCCTCCTAGAGTAAAACCTTCTAAGATTGTCTTTAGATAAATAGATCTTCATTGTAGTCTCTTTCCTTGTAAAGCAAAAGTCTGTAGCAATAATAATGCTGTATTCATAAAAGCAAGATGGTTTCTGAGAGCCAAGATGGTTTTAAGTTTGAAGGGATGGAGAGGAAGGAGGAGAAAGCAACCATTGGAGGTTTGTGGTAGCAGTAACTTTTAACATCCTCCGTACTAACCAGTGGATTGCAGAGAATTATTTTTTTTCATATGTTTTCAAATGTATTTATTGTAAATGCATTTTTCTTGACAGAATTTAGAAGCTAGTACCTTTCCTTCTTCTTTTACCTCAGTGTTGCATGCAGGACTTTAGGCATCATTGGTTTGGGCATCTTTTTGGAATTAAACTTTCCTAGGTAGAGGACATTGTGTGTAATATAAATAGGATAAAGCTTTCAGTCTGTGATTACACAAACCTGTTTCGAAATACACAAATCTGTCTTGCGTTGTTCTGGCATGTGAGAAACTTGTCCTATTGGTATAGCAAGTAAAAGCCATCATCTATGACTCTGCTTTTTTGCAGGGTCTTGCTTAGAAAAGACTCATGATCTACTTGTCAACGATGCCAAAGGCATCCAGCTTCTGCTGACTTTATGTAAGATTTATGAGTGCTTAAAACCAATGAAAATCTGACTGTTAGTTTTCAGTTTGATGCAATTGAAGAATTATTCTAATGTATCAGCTTGCTGAGCTTCTATGTAGAGGACAAGATCTGTTGATGCTCATGAGAAGGCTTTCCATTGATTTCAGTGTGGCTAACTCTTACAAGTAATGTATTTCATTTCGCATATTCCGAGTAATAAGTATGGAGAGCAATCTATTTCAGCTCTAGTTGATCTATTTCTATCAAAGAACTAGCCATATGCCAGAAATCTGACAGCAAAGGCAAAAGCTGCATTTTCCAGTATGTGTGCAATGGAGATTCATACAGAAACATGTTCTGTGTGCAGACAAGTATCTGCAATAAACCAATTAGCATATGTACATTAGATGTTTTTGCAAAAAGCTGTTTGCATGCTTGTGTGACAATATGGTCTTAAGCTCCGCTTTCTTTTCCCTTGCTTTTATTTTAGTAGCTTAAGGAAAAAAATATTCTTCCACGATAAAATATTTATAAACTAAGTCAAAGACAAGCTAGAATGCTAGACCTGAGGCGAATTCCAAATGGTTACAGTGCAACTGCTCCTCTTGCTTCTTACAGTCTTTGTTTATGAGTTAGGAGAATGGTGTCCTCACAGATTAGCTGAATAGAGAATACTCTTGTGTCTGACTTGTAGGGCTTAGCAACCTCTTTGTTAGACTCCCCGGAGAGACCCCATGGTTGTTCCTGGGAAGGCCCCATCAGATTTATACATCTAACTGAAATGCTAACCAGCAGATTGTGCGGGGCTTCTTGACTCTTTCCAGTCCCATTTTTATAAATGTAGTCATCGAATGTGACTCAGGTAAAGTACATCCCTTGCAGCAGCATCTCGCCAGCAGAGGCATTGCTGGCTGCAGCTGGGAGCATCTGTCCTTTCCTACTGTGGGTGAGGGTGTCTCGCTGTTAGGGAACCAGCTCGGTGCCTTACTAGGCAAGAGGAAGGTATCCTGTGTGTCTGGAAATTGCCCCGCGGGCGGCTGGCGATTTGCAAAGAGTGGCTAAAGGATTAAGAGGATGCAATCCCGTCAGCTCCGGACTCGGTGAGGTATGTTACATGTCCAGCCGTATGCCTCAGACAGCGGCTGTGTTGCTGGAGTTGTTAAGAGTTATTTCAGTCTCGGGTGTGTGAAAATCTTTATGGTGTGTTTACACAGCTGCCGGTGCTGACGAACCGGTGGTGGTAGCACAGAGCTCACTCCGTACCATTGAGAGGCAAATGGGACTTACCTTTCCAGTTTAAAGCTAGCTCAAATATACCTGTAGCCACAAGTACTTTAAGAAATGAAGCTAAACCAAGAGAAAAATCCACCTGTTTTATTTTGACGCTTGGAACTTGTTGACCTACTACTGTCATGAAATGCCATAAAGTATTTCAAAGCACTATTGAGATACTGATGTAGGGCAGATCATGGAGAAGCTGTTCATGAAAGGAAGACTGAAGTAACAGCTTAATTTCAGTATTTCAAAATATTTTATTCATAATCCAAAGTGCTGGGTAGTTGTACCGTTTTTAAAATTTGCTTTTCTTGGTTACCACCACATCCTGAAGTTGTATTACACGATGCCTGTTGCTGTCTGCATCAGTACAGGTGTCAGCAAAAATGCTGGATGGCAGAACCTGCATTATTGTGAGGGATTGTTCCTGCTGATCAACAACATCTATCTATTCTTCTCCACCATGTGCAATGTCTGTTCAATTTAAGATTCATTTTTCATTTGTCTGAACTACAAAGTAAGAAATGTGCTGTCGTAGCAATTTTTGAAGTATCATACATACACCTGGCACTTCTTACTATCCAAGAATAGCAACACTTTCTAAATGTGGATGTCTCTAGGTCACAGTTGCAGGCCAAATACAACGTAGGAGCCAAAACATAATTGAAAAAAACTTTTCATTCCTGCTGCAGCTTTAGTTTCTGACAATAAATCTTGGGATGCTCATTGTTCATCGATCACTGACAAAACCTATGTGATTTTTGCAGTTAACTTGTAAAAGCGTTGAGATTTCCATTGTGTTGTTTTAGCCCACACAAAGTAGTTCAGAATGGTATCAACCATGCATTTTTTGGACAGGAAGGAATCATTCATGGTATCATTCACAAATATTGAATTACTTCCATCTAGGCATCCTTAATGAAAGTTAAGTATTCTTCCTTTGTCACGGTTAGATGTAACGGAGAACAATGAGAGGCAAAAAATACCTCTGATGTAATCAAGAATAAAGTTTTACTTGCTACGTAGTTTGGGTTATAGTTCGTAACTTAAAAGTAGGAAAATACCAATATACAGTTAAAAACGTGCAGAAGCTAGGAGCTCAAATAACACATAAAATTTTTATTGTTTTACTAAACATGATGTTTTGTTTTGCTGTTTTAAAGCTATATGACCGATGGTGGCCTGGGCCTCTATACGCGCAGGCTGAACCGGCTGCCCGATGGCATGGCTGCAGTGCGGGAGACGATGCAGCGCAATACTTCACTGGGCCTCGGAGATGCTGACAGGTGAGGTCTCGTCCAGTAAATGCTCGTGTGTAATGGTGCGTTTGATTCACGCTGTGTCTAATACGTGTTTGATCTCTAAGACTAAATAGCTTTAGGAATTCAGATACCGAGTACGTGGATATAAGCTTCTCCAGAGTATTTCAGGTGTCAGGATAAATGCTGACTTTATGTCTTCAGATTGCTTTGCTAAAATCTTGTCTGGGTGTTTGTGGACAGGACACAACACAAGAAAATGTAAAACTTCTATTTTTAATAGTGTTTGAACTAAAAAAGACTTCATTCTCTTCTCATTTCCACTGATTCTTTGAAGTCCGGTGATTCAGTTTGAACAGTCAAGGCCAAACATCAAGAATTAGGGGACTAAAAATCCATGATTTATGGAAGTATGATAAGAGAAGATGGGAGATGGACAGTAATGAGACTGTATTCTGTTAGAGCTGAGATAAATGGGTTAAATACTTTTGCTTTTAATGGCATCAGCCTATAGCTGCTTCTTTTCCTTCCAAACCCAAAGCGTGGTGGGTGTTACTGTTGATGTAGTAAGTGAACCGTATCCTTTCTCTTCCATGAGGGGCCCCTAAGTATGTACAAACCATGGATTTTGAAGTACAGGTTTGAACCAATTTCTGAACTAGAAGGTTTTTCTCTTTGTTTTGTTATCCATAGGTCTTTCCTGGGACATAATGCAGTTGACTGAGTTTGATATGACTTGATACTTTCTTGATAGTGATGCATGGATTACTAGGGAAATACAAGTGATGGGGAATCTAGCCTTGTTTTCAAAGCAAGCTGTACTAAATTTGCTTTGGTGTTCTCTTGATATTAGTAAAGAGCAGGATAGTGAATCTAAACAAAAGAACTAAAACCTCTCTGAGAATCTCAGCTCAATTGCAGTTACTAAGCCAACATATGCTCGCCAGTTGTAAAATAAAAAGCGCTTGCTCCTGGTTGACTGGGTGAAAGCATTGCCACCTGGTGATGCAATGGAAGAGTAATCAAGTGTCATCCTCATCTGTTTCTGCGTCTTCTAAACACTGTCACATTAACAGAAGCTATCCATTTACAATACTGAATTGGTTGAATATAGATTATATTATTGTTTCAGTAACAGACAGCTTTCTGGAGAGCTAGTAATACATTCCTCATCGTTGATCCTTCCCCTCTCTGATATTTTCTGTGCTTGCAACACTTTTTCTTGGCATGTAAATTATTCTCACATTTTATTTGGTAACCTCCTTCCCTGAAGACACCACACATCAGGGTGAATTATGTAGATTCAACAAGAAAGATTATTTGTGTGTTTAAATATATTCCACTTAGAATAGGACTGTGACACACTGAAATGCAATCCTGAGTTTAAGTCAATTGTTTCAGCTTTGAAAATCATCGTTCTTTCAGTTCACATGGAGGGGATGGACTTTACACACAATAAAGACCCCATGGCTGGCAATTTAGCTGCAACATGCGATCACAGAAAGATTACCCTTGATCTCACAGTTGGTGACATTACATTATTATGTGATGTTTTGATTTAGTCTTTTCTGTTTAGAATATAAGCCTACTCACCTTACACAGGCAATCAGAATTTTCTGACAACAGGGCAGTAATTTAAAAATCGCTCCTCTTGGGTTGCTAGGTGATCATGACATGCAGTTTAATCAAAAATTTGATCTTGGTTTCAGCAGCAGTTTTCCAGGGTGCAAATTGGCATAAGGAAAAGGAGTTGAATAAAACGGTGCAGTAATGAATTGCTTTCTTCGTGTTGTGAATGGAGGCAGCGAGCAGGAATGCTGAGTTTCTTTATTGGTACACCTAGAAAACCTAAGAAGATTACATTTAACTTGTTGAAAGCAGATGTTAATTGAATGCATGGGAGAATGAGTGTGAAAAGCTATGAACCTTGGAGTATAAAGTTAATCATTAAAAAGTTATCAGAGGAATTTTTGCAATATGCCTACTTGTTCAGTTTCTTGTGTTATTAATTGTAGAAGTTTAGTTGTGAAGCTTTTACTTGTTGGCTCTGCTAACATAAAGCACAGACCTTAGAAGGTACATTTTCCCCTGCAGCAGGGAAATCCAAAGAAGGCAATTTAATTTAATGCTTGATTGCAAGGTTAATGAAATTGTTGCACAACACAGCTGAGCTAATGTATTCACTTCAAGACAATTTGTGTTTGCATAGAACAAAGACATTTTCAGTGAAAAAGGTATTAAAAATGCCCTTTTTAATTATTATTTTTTTAGTTTGTGTTTTAATTTTTTTAAGGCTGCAGTTAGCCACCTATGATTTTGTCTGTTCTGTATATAGGGACTTGGTGTGTACCATCTGGTTGTTTAAAGTGATTTCACATTGTCAGGTGTGGCTGCTTCATCTGAGACTAAATTCTGCGCTTACTTCCATATTGCATTTATGAGTACCTATAGGAAAGAAGGAAGAAATTTGAAACCTAGATATGGCTAAATCTTTCTGTAGTTGCTTACTTGTTCAACCTATTGTTTAGACAACATTATTCAGACATGTGCTGATTTATCATATCCCTGTGAATAGGACAGGAGACTATGGTAATGAGTGTGAGCTTGTCAAGAGTAACTTCAATGCTGTTACTAGGGAAATGTCTATATGACTTTTTAAAAAATCCTCAGTGATGAAGTGCTACTTCCAGGCATGATTAACTTGGATCGTTTCACCTTACAATTTAATTTGAGGTTGCTTGAATTACATGTCTTTGCATAAGCGTGTAAGGCATCCAAAGGTCTTCCCAGCTTTCGACTCTAAGGACCTTTCTCATCAGATAGCAGATTGCATTGCCTTGGTGCTTCCAACAGCTACAGCATCGGCATCAGTGCACTGCAGGTCAAACACAAACAAAAACACAAACACAAAAAAAAAAAACAAACAAACCACAAACACAAAAAAAAAAAACAGGTGTTGAGCGTGCACTTGAAGGAGTGTTTCTGTATCGCAGTTCAGATCTGTGCGTACTCCAGTAACAGTCTTGTCACACTCCTGGCTAAAAACAAGACCATATTCAGTTTAACTCTTAGAAGGACTTGTAACTGCAACTGGCTCCTGGCAGTCAGTAACATTTTGATGGTATTTGCTGCTTCTGGCAAGACTTTTGGGTAATCCCAGAGGAGCCTGTGGAACCAGGAGAGGAGATGGATGAGAAAGAATTGTAAGTGAAGCAGAAACCAAGCATGGAGTCAGAGGACATTCCATGCAGAACACAGCCATATCACTATTAATAATGAAGTCATTGAATGCAGATTTTTTTCAGATGCTGTGGTTCATAGTAATTTCTACAAAAGGTAAAAATTATGGCTTTCCAAAATAGCTGAAGAGTATAATTTTGCTGTTATTTTGCATTTTATAAGAACAGATTAAGGCTATTTATACGTCTCTTGGCTCTGGTAGTAGACAACATTTCACATTCATTCACGGAGTCAAACCCTTTGACTGGAATATGTTTAAAGTCAATAGCTGCAATTTAATTTCTGGAATCCTGCTACAGTGATGAGATAACTAAAAAGATGGGTTAGAGTTAGGCTCTGGAGGGAGATTGTTGGATTGCCTTCATAACCATGGGAACTTGGATCACATTTCAGAAGAGCTGAAAAGCAAGTTGATGCAAGTCATCTAGTTGGGGGCAATATTGGCCTGTTCTGAAAGGTGGGGATGGAAGCAGATGTCACTGCTTTTGGAAGGAGGCAGGTTCCACTGAAAGTAGAATTACAGACAATGTGCTGATGGGTATCACATAAGAAGCTGCGCCAGTTTTTCTTCTTTTTAGTCTGTTAGTAGTCTACTTTATCGTAGACAATAGAAAAATGCTACAATACAAGAAAAAAGAAAATGGATTTTTTTGTTAAGATATTCTTTATGTAGTTTTATAGTAGAATAAGATAGCTTTAAGTCCTGAACATGTATTTTCAGTTTTTCTTCTTAACTGAGACAATGCACCTAAAATTAAATTAAGGTAGCTGCAGTTCCTGGCTTTGCAGGTGAGGAGTTAAGTCATCCATTCACAGAGAACATCCATTAGCAATACTACCCCATTATTACTCATCTCATCATTATTCTAGTTTTGCTGCTCTAGCAATGGTAGCATGATGCGTAAGAAAAGGGGGAAACCAGAAAATGTCTTTGGAATAGACACATAGACCGGATAGTCTTTGTTTTAAAATGTTAAAACATGACTGGGTTATATCTTAAACTTCAGATGGGCCCAACTGTTGTAAAAATACGTGGAAATAGATATTCCTGCATGGTAATCGCAGTGGAATTCCCATCATCTCCTTCCCCCACAGCATCTCCTGTTCCTGCAGTGCTCCCTCAGAAGTGTTGACATAAGTGTTTGTGGAGTTACACAGTAAATGACCTTGCAGGGAGATTCATTCATCTGGTATTTTATGTGAATGGGTTTGTGGAGGAAGGATGTCCGTTCTGTCAAGAGAAGGAGTAACTGTATCCATTGAAATCATCTACAGACCTCGGATCTCCTCTAAGAAAGCTGCTGCCAAGCTGTTACCGCTCTAGCAGGAAGATTTCATGCCATCAGTTCACAGCTCCTTCACTTCAGAAGTCACTGGCAATTGTTCTTGCATTCAGTTGTTACAATGAATTTATAAATGCTGCTTTTCCTGTATTTTACTTTGCTAGGACAGTGGAGCGCCCCTGTTTAAGGATCCTATATACTAAATAAGCGTGGTTTTCTAGAAAACAATTTAGAAGTCTCTGAATTGGTTTAAGGTAACATCAATCAAAAATTAAGTGCCAACACCCAAGCTTTCATTGTTCACTGTATCTTTGCTGTGAGTCACTGCAGTCGATAAATGTAATGCCCATGTATAGTTGCTTAAGAGCAATGTCACAGGGCTGATGAAATTATTCATGCCTAAGCAATCTACTCTGCCTGGCCATCTGTTTGGATTTTATCACGAAGTTTGAAGAAATACTACTGCTTCTAAATATGCAGATTGTACCTTGGTACCTGTAGATACCTATCTCTGTCTTTGAAAGAGCCCACATTTATCTTGAAGACTGACTCGCAGAAACAGGGAACCTCACATTGCAAAGATTCTTTCCAGTTTATGGCATTGGAATCTGCTGATTAGAGCCACAATACCATATACTTTTATTTTCCAAGGAATCTTTTTACAAGCTGTAATCCAAAGTGGTTTTAGGTTACACAAAGTAATTGCAAAGTTAAGCAACAAATAGTAGTTGAAAGCAAAGGTATAGTAGCTATAGCCGACGGCTAAAATTAGCAGTAACAAAAGGGGGGGGGGGGAAACATTCTACATTAAACAAGGCAATGTTAGTCAAGGGAAGCCATTTTTTTTGGCGAATTTGTTTCAGTGGGCTAAAGATGACAAACTTTTGCACATGTAAGCTTTTCTTCAGATCTAAAAGAGAAGCAAGAATTTTCATTACTAAATAGAAGTTAAAGAACACTTGCTTCACGTATACCGGGATGTATTAGTTTAGACTAACTCTTAAAGGCAGACAGTACCTACAAAGCAGAGGAAGATTTAGCAGGGAAAGTCATGATACAAGGTTTCTGTGCGGTAGAAAAAAAGAGATTGTAATGTGTAATGTAAATTGTAGTGTGTAATGTGGAGGGATTAACTGGGGAGAGGGAGCAAATTACAACAGGCTGTAAAGGCTGACTCTTTATTGAATCTATGGTTTTTAATGTCCACCAGAGTTGTTATTTTAATACTCTGGTTTATTGTTTGAAGATGCTTTATAGAACTCCCTGGAAGATGAGAAGGAAGAAGTTAGAGATGAAGTGGCTATGTGAGAATTGCCCCCCTTGGGAAACCAGGTTCTTCACAACTTCTTGCTTGCACATGCATTCATTCAGTGGGCGCAGTAAGGGGGGGGGGGGGTGTACGATGTGTGTCGTTTTTTTCCCACGCGCATAGTTTTG
>JAVJGJ010000002.1:21800315-21841629 GCA_035590215.1 Microhierax caerulescens
CCCCCCCCCCCCCGTACCATGGGTGTCCTTTTTTTCCCACGCACATACTTTTGGGGATACATATGATATGCTGGATAAGGTATACTGTGTTCTGGGAAGTACTTCTGTAGGATTTGGTGATAGTGTCAGTTCTGTTTAGAGAGGCATGATGGAATGGAGCTAGGTTGGGAAGTTTTGTTTGTTTCTCAGGAGTGGTCTAATTTTATTCATTGCATGATGGTCAGCAAAGAGTTTGCTTCCAACAATCAACATAGTGGGGCTGGGAGCTGTTTGAAGGCTAGAAAGAGTTTTGAGGAGGGAATGACTTAAGGAATTAGATTGTTTTTCAGCAGAGGTTGGATTTGTTAAAAAATTTCTATCCAGGCTCTAGATGATCATATCATGTAGCAGTAGCAGATGTATGACTGATGGGGGGCAGGGGGGGTTGGTAATTGAAGCAGTTCTGTGCCTTAGTTAATTGACTCTTTGTAAAAATACAATTCATTTTCCTATGGGAGAGTCCCTTTTGCATGTATCCATGGCCACCAAAAGGCGGGTTTTAATGCAGTTAGGAGCTATGAGTGCCCAAGGAGCCAAGAGTGATGCTGTTCTCTCATGACTAATACCTGTTTTAGCAGCTCTGCAGGCTGACAAAGCAGTTGAGTGCAATTCTCCACCTTTTTCAGTAACTTCTTTCCAATGAGGACGCACAGTTCTACCCCTTGACACTGAAAACAAAACAACCAAACCAAACAGCCCACAGTTGCAAGCTGTTCCTTCCAAAATGTGTAGATTAGGCAATCTTCCCGTGCTTGACTTGCTGAGAATTGCTTTTTTGCCTAGATGGAAACACTGAAGAGAGGCTGGATCTAGGCTTTAGGAACTGCATTTCTTGTGAGGACTTTTTTCCTCGTGTCATGCCACTTGCTTTTGTTGCTGTCATTCTGGGGGGTGTTTACCCCTCTACTTTAGCATCTAATTAAAATGCTTAAGCCAGGAGCCAAATTTCATTACAAAGCTAGTGGAAGGTGGCAGGTTGCCCTCGAGGGAGCAACTCATGGCAGAGTCAGGACTTTCTTTTTGCCCGTATATTCCACTGTGGACAGTTTGTCATTTCCTCTAAAAGGCTGCACTGCAGCATGCATACAGGCAAAGGGAACTTAGCTTTTCCAGAATTGTGGATACTGATTCTGTGGAAACAGGAAAAACTGCCTAGGGATGGCAAAATCATCATCCTGTACCACTGGAACTAGGTTTTCCTGAAGTGACGTTTCCTTTCATAGCCACCCACTCTATAAGGATAAAGTTGATCTAACTGCTGATTTGGAGGCTTTTCTGAAACCCTCGATATTTCTGGTTCCATTGCCAGAGATTAGCACTGTCTTCTCTGTTGTATGAAGTGGCTTTTTAATACACTTTAGGCATGTGGGAAATGAAGCTTGTATTCCAAGGGTAAACAAGATTGTAGATACAAAGACCATTTTGAACTGTATCAGGGGCTTTGTGCTTTGCATGACAAACCGAAGAATGTGAAATGCTTGCTGACATAGTGCAGACTTTGTTATTTGGTTTTCCATGTCGAATGGTAAGAGAGTCAACATAGTCTCACAACTGACCTACACCAGTAACCTCTGAGTTTGGGATTTGGAGATTGAATAGATAAAACCAATAGCAGACAGCTGTCAGATTCCAAAAGAAGGATCCCAGTTTGGGGCTGTTTGACGTGCGAGCATGGAAGCTCATTGTGGCTGTAAAGCAGATTTCAAGACAGATGATTTATATAGTGTATTACTAAACATGTCATTACCATAAAATCTAAAGATTCTCCTGTTGGTCTTTGTTTGCCCTTCTGAGTTTGTTGGGGCTATGTAGTTGTCCATAATAGTAGGTTTCATCATAATTTTTCATTATGTTTTTTTGCTTCTGTTCTACAGCTATGTATTCTCCTGTGATGATACTAATAGCCTATTAGTATTACCTTACATGTCAATAGAAACATTAATGTTAATAGTCAGGATCTAAGCTTTTTGTTTAGTGGCTGAATGTTTTCTTTAGTTATCTCATTTGGAAAATGGTATCAAAACTGTGAGTCCAAATGTAAGGTGCACATGTCTTCCTGCACATTCTTCTGAGCTTCGCTGAAGTTTTTTGTTTCTTTTTCTGTACTCTATTGGTTACATTTATTGACTATTCAGTCATTTATTCCCAGTTTTGTCCCCTCCAGTGAAGAGCTTTCAAACATGGTACTGCAGATGGGGTGAGGGGACACTCTGTATCATCGATGAGAACCCTCCAAGGAATTTAGGTTATC
The DNA here is from genome assembly GCA_035590215.1 of Microhierax caerulescens. Lineage (NCBI taxonomy): Eukaryota > Metazoa > Chordata > Aves > Falconiformes > Falconidae > Microhierax > Microhierax caerulescens. Next base: position 21,802,606 of record JAVJGJ010000002.1, read on the forward strand.
CAGATGCATTGATCCATTGCCTATACAGGGAAATGGAACTCCTCATTTGGACAGCCAACTAAAATGTTTAAAGTTGGATGGTACTAATAGCCCAGTATATCCAATACACGTCCATGTCTGAGCACAGCACAAGCTGCAAGGTATCCACAAGTTTGAGCTTGTATTTAAACCACTCTGTATTTCATAAGCCATCATCTCCTACTGTCCTGAACGGCAACTCCAGTATTAAGAAGGTAATAAAATAAGGGGGATACTTTTGGTCCGTTCCCTTCTTATCTGTAAGTCCTGTTGTGATCTTCTCCATTCCTCAGCTTCCTCGTGGAATAGGGATTTCCCAGCAGTATGATAAGGTGACTTTGTGACCTTGTTTATGACAGCTCGCAGGGTTCAGAGTGGAGCTGAGGCTCCACAGAACAAGTAGTCACTTTGCTCCTGATCTTTCGGAGCTGAGCCCCAACATCCTGAGGCTTAAACACCCCAGTGTTAACGCAGCTCCATGGGGTTTAAAAATGTTCTGCTGTTATATAAACAGGCATTAAGGCTTTCACGTGATAGTCTTATGTTGCTTAAGTATATACAGTTAAATATATACAGTTTGGCCAGCATAAATAATTGCATACTCTGCAGTGGAAACACTTGGAGCTACATTGTGCTGTTACAGCAGTATTATGAGAACGTGGGTAATCTGGTTTTATTAGTAGAAGTTTTTTATATTCTCACTAAAAATAAAACATCTCATTTTATTAACAGTGATTGCTGCCATTTGAAACTAATTAATTTCACGTAAGTGGCATTGGAACACTGTGAAACCTGTGCACTGGGAACCTGAGTGCCACGCTGCTAGAGGCTATATTTATGTGTGTCCAGGTCTATGTGGTCAATAAGTAGCCAGAGGATCAGCACCAAGCATTGCAAGTCTGATTAGCGACTTTGTCTGAGCAAAGTCCAAGGGCTGAGGTCAGCTCTTTTTTAACTATATGATTTTTTTGTTGTTGTTTCTTAACTGACAAAGGCTCAGCTCAGCAGCTGCTGTGGACTTACCATGTGCTCTCATCAGCCCCAAGTAATATTTTTATCTTTTTAATCTAATTTTAACTTTAAAGTTTATCTTCTCTGATTATGTTGTTAGTTTAAGCTAATTTTCATATATATCAACTAATTCATTCGTTTTGGTTTGGGGGAAATGAGCAAACCACCTTGAGTGTTCAAAAAGGTTTTATTCCCTCTTTCATGTTCATTGTCAAGATTGATTTAGTCTTATTATGAAACTTGCAGCTAGAAATACTCTTTGTAACATGACTTAACGCCTTAAACATCTCTTTGAAACTATGGCTGTTATTTGATACTAACTGATAATGCACATGCATAGTTTTATGTTTCATTTGCATTTTTATGCAAAGATTAAATTTTATTTTCAGAGGTGGCTGAAACATTACATTTGCAAAACTGGAACTAATTTTTGAATGCAGAAGGGATGAACAGAATATTATCGGGAAGTAGCTAGAGTTGTATTTGTAGACAACTGTATATCTCTATGGATAAAGAGGAGAAGGAAGAATCAAGAGTGTCCTGTGCCAGCTGAAGTTCACAGAGGTTATATTAATCCAGGAAAAACTTACATTCTACTTAATCTCTATTTTCGGACTGTGTGTATTCTCTGTCTCCTCCTAGGTAGAGAATTTATCCATCTCTGCTTTTAGAGCATTTCTGAACCAAAGGACTCATGAGATGGATCAGGTGGTGGCAAGAAATCTGCATTTATACATATCTAATATCTTAAAGGGGTGTGCACACACAGGAGAGATTTTCTGAAATCAGAAGATCGTGATTTCAAACTGAACTCAGGATATGCATTCTGTGCTCTAATTTCTGTTGAAATTCTTTGTTTGCCTCTAACGATAACCACTAAGCCCTTTTGTTTGCTAAAATAGATTAAAAGCAAATATGCCACACAGCAACACCAAGTTGCTTGTCATTCCTGTTGGTCAGAGCATGCTGGTGGTTTGGCCTCCCAACACCAGCAGCCCGAGGGTGGAATCAGAGGTGTCTTCCACACTGTGGCTTAGAGTTTGGGTCCCTTTCTGCAGCAGTTTTTGACTGATTCTTGACTTCAGTGACATTCTGCTTAGCTCTCTCACCATGTTTTTATGCGATGGCTGACCTTACATTAGTTGTAATGAGCTAAACATGTGACTGATAAAATAATCATTCTCTCCTGTGAGTCATACCATATGTTGCCCCCTCTCTACTACTATAATTCAAGTCATGCTTGGCCCAATTATTTTACCTTCCCTACATCATCCCCTGTATGCTACCAAATTGTTTTCTCTTGTAGCGATTTCTTTCTTTCCTAGCAATGCGTTGTGCTTTCAGTGGTGGGCTTTCATTTGGTCTACCTTTGTCCTCAACAAATTACTGAAACCCAACTTTGTCTGTGAAATGCGTTTGAATCTTAAAGTCGCTCCCCACTTTGGATGCATTCTCCTCTTATTTAATGACATCAGTATCTGATTTCACTTTTAGATTTTAACACCATTGGAATGAGGGAGCTTGCAATACATGGCAATGTGGTTAAGTTTTTTATGGCAATGTATATGTTATCGAATCATTTAGGAACAAGGGATTATTTTAGAAAGAAAAAAAATAAGAGCCAAAGGTAACTTACAACTTGGCTAAGCAAGCCCGGGTGAGATCATGGGAGGAAAACAAAACTTTCTTTGGACATTTTCAGGAATAGTAGTGGATTGTAGCTATAGTTTAAGTAGAATGGATTCAAGGGAGACAAGCAAAACATGGAGTGATTGCAAGGAAAACGTCTCTGGCACTTACTGACTTTTACACTGGTCTCTGGGAAGTCTGTTCTTTGTGTTTTTGAAAAATGTGTACAAAATAAAGCACAATTGCACGTTAGAGGGAAAGTGATGTGAATAACCAAAGAGGGAGGGGGTTTCCAGATGAATCGTTATTTCTTTCTTAATACTGAAGGCAAGGATTTTCCTTGTGGTTTTTTAGGTGTTCATGTTACAATGCAAAATATGAATGCTTGTATTAATCTAACTAGTAATCTGGAGGTTTTTTCTATGTGGGTTTTCTTCTTTAGGGAGCAAGGGGGCATACGCATCTAGTGATTTTTATCCTTTCATCCTGTCATCCCTTGTGCAGTTCAGTTCATCAAAGTTTCTAAACAAAGATATGCAATGACCACTCCTTAATTCTAGAGGAATTCAGTGAAATAGAGCTGTCTTTGTCAGTACTAGTTTGTGTTAAGTCTCTGGTAGTGAAGTGAGGCACCGTCTCACAGCTCAGCCTTAATGAGATGGCCACATTCTGCCAATGTTGAGACAGGACAGAGAGATGAGAGGCTGGGTTACAATTATTTTCACTTCATGATTTCACTGGGATAAAAAAAAAAAAGGGGGTTGGGTTTCATTCTTGTTTTTTCCTTACGGAGTGGTGATGCAGTTCTAATAGAAAAAGTCAAGTTGAGGTCTCTGTTTTGACTGACTGCAGCAGGGATCTCAGTTTTGGCCTCCTGTATTTGGGGTTGTTTCTTTAAGAATATTTCTCTTTGTCGCTCCTGCCAAATTATTTGCTGGAAATAATATCAGCACAAGATAATGAAAGGTGTTAATTGGACTCTTGGCTATTGGGGAGCTATCAGGTCACAGAAGTGGGATGGAAGGAATTAAGGCTGAAGTCCTTTAACTCTCACATTCCTTCCCTGGATAATTTAACTGTGAAAATTAATAGAGGTCCAAGGGAGTCTTCTTAGTCTTGGGAAGAGTTACATTTTTTTATAAACCAATGGGATATTTAATGATATTTAATCAAAAAAATCCAAACCATCTCTAAGTCATTGCTGTAGCTGTAGCAGAACTGCCAGTTTGAGAGTTTTATCTAAAGCTTGCCAAAGTACTGGGAGGGAAGTGAGTGCCTTACAACCTCTTCTTAAGAAAATAAATTTCCAACTGGATTCCAGTTATTGCTTCAAAGCTGCTTTTGTGTCACCGCTGTGGTATAAGGGTGTTGTGTTTGGTTAGAAGGTAGGCCTGCAAAGTTCTCGGGATTTCAAAGAAAGAGTGAGTGGTAGGGAACAGTCTGGGTCTCTATATGTATTGCATATACAGCATTAGAGGCATTAACAGCGAACGGAGGCTTTGCATAGTCCATCTGCTGCACCAAGTGGGCAGGGGTTCCTCAAGTTAAGAGCTGACATTGTGGTGGAGCAGTGACCCACCTCTGCAGCAGGTCTGTCTCCTGCAGTCCAATAGAAGTCATAAAAGCAGGCACAAAGAAACCCAACAAACCAAACCAAACATCATGAAAGGATATATCATGTTTATTTACACACAATTTCAGTTCTGGTATTTCCCATCCAGTTTGTCCCACACCTATTTTTTCCTTCTACTTGAGGCTTCTTGTCCCAGTTGTGTTGTTCTTGCACAGCAAGTCCCAGCCTTGGACTTCAGAGGTTCCATCTAAATTTGTTTTCCCTTTCCTTTTCTTTTTTCCACTTATTCTCCACGTAAAATCTCGGCTTGCTTTCTTGACTTACTGTCCCTGTTCTCCAGGACCCTCCAGAACCAAATAAAAAAATTATATTGTGAGACAAGGTTTCTCAGGGAAGATCCTTAATAACTTAGTGGTAAAAGCACGTATATTTTCTAATGATACTCTGGAACTGTTGTGCTGTTTTTTCAGCTGAGGTTAAAAACATCCATCCTTAGGTTGGCATGCAGCTTGGAAAACTTCAGGCCAAACAGCTCAATTTTGGCAAAATGATAAATAATTGAAATCATTCCCCCTGCTAATTATTGCATTACTGTAACACAGCCATATCTGAAGCTGAGGGTGTAGCCTCAGAGAGAACAAATATGCAGTGTAAAATCCAGCAGGGCTGGGGCTGGGGAAGGAGATACTGGGCAGGGAACAGCTTTGCAAGTTTTTGCACTTACAAAAATGCTAGGAAAGGTTAGAGAGTCCTGCAGAGACCCTGGGACCTCAGGACCTTCTGCAGGGTAGGGAGCAGCGCAAGGAAGGAGTGCCAGCATCAGTGATACAGACCTCGCAGCTGACGGAACTGGTCCAGCAAGAAAGCTTTGTGCAGAGCTACTGAGAAAAAAAAGTAAAATTGTGCTTTTCTGTTACATTTCATGGCTGGAATGATTAAAAGGTAAAAATTCATCTGAAGTACGATAGGATAAGGGTGGCAGGAGATTAAAAAGGTTTATGGCTTTGCACAGTTGAGCTTTTTTTTTTTCTCACTTTTTTTCCATTTTTTTGATTTAAAAAAAAAAAAAAAAAAAAAAAAGAAAGAAAGAAAGAAAGAAAAAGAAGCCTAACTGCTTTTAACTTCTTATCAGTTAAGAATTAGAGAGAGAACATAGATGAAGTTGCATATATTAAGGGATCGGTTGAACAGCCCGCAGTTCAGTGATGATGGGGTGGGAGGGGAATGCAGCACCATAGGAGAGGCTCCGCTGAGCTTTGAACTGGATCAGATGCTCGAGGGCAATTAAACACACAAGATTTCCCCCTTTAAACAAAGGCACAGAAGGGAGTCTCCCTGCTTTCTGTGCTGTTAATCATCAAGAGGAGAGAAGAATGTGAAAATGAAGAAAGAAACGATGGTGCTGCTTAAAGGAAGGATGTTAGACCCCAGCGGGATGCTTGCTTGAGTTGCATCTCAATAAATAATAAGCACTTGTTATGCTAATAGTCACTATTTTCAATAACATGATTTGCATACAGATCATATGCACGTTAATTACACTGTGCACACAGCCAATAATGCACATCTCAGGTTTTATCCTTAGCATTTTCATGTATAAAATGATGCATCACGTTAATTAATATTGCGAAGTTTTCGAGTGCAAATGAGTAGCTAATACAATGGGGAGCAGCATACCGAGCCAGATACGCCCCGAAGATAACCGCATACCAGAGCCGGGGATGGGAGAAGCCCAGGATTAGTGTCACTTCTGGCACTGACAACATCCGTCTTGCACCTGATTATAATGAAAATAAAGTGAAACAAAAGGGTGCATGAATGCATGATAATGCAATGATGCGTGATAATAATTAACCCCTTGTTGTCTAATTACTGGGTTCATGCTTGTGGATATTGCTGTGGTTTTATACAGGAGCACAAAGTTTAGTGTTTTTTTATATTGACTTCAGGCCACCTGGGGGGAGGACAGGCAAGACCTGGCTCTGTGGAGAGGTAGAATACTGTGGGCAGAGCTACTCCTTGAAACATTTTTTAATTTTTGCCATGAATCAAAGCCACGTTTATGTTAGATGAGTGCTTTGCATCTTGTGTCTGTAGCACTTCTGACCATTAGGAAGACGGGGCTTTTTGAGCTGGATCTGAAGGGCAACTCCACATAGTCTTTCTTCTCTTCTCTCCTTTCCCACGCATGTTCTGGATGCCTAGCATTTCTCATTTCATTATGTCTAATTGAAAGTTCCTACTTCTCCTCCTGACCTACTAACTTAAATGAATAAGACCAGTGGAAATTGGCCCATAGGATGAGAGCGCCTAACACTAGAAATGAATGATGCCCTATAAAATGTAATGTTGCGACAGCTGAGGATGTGTCACGATGAATCTGCATTGCATCCAGACCCAATTTTGTATCTTCAGATGTGCATTTGTAAAGCATAATGCAGCACCGGTTCAGGAATCTCTGAACCATGTTTCATACCACTGTGTAGCTTTCTGTATTTATAGCTGTAGTGATTTTTTTCTGATACTATTTTGACACCACTGAACTCTGCTTTCAGCTTAGTACTTACAATGAAATATATATATAAAAAACAACAAACCCATAGTATCTTGGGAAAAGATCTAAGAGTTGTTATCTAGTGTTCCAGACTAAATATTTAACATAGTTCATAAGGTATCTAATAGAAATATTTACCTGTTAGGAAACTGTAAGAATGTAATTTACAAGTTATTACGAGATTAATTTTTCAGGTATCAGATAACGATATCAGGTATCACATAATCTGGGCCCTATAAGGCACAGATGTTCGGAATTAGTAGTTAAGTTTCAAAAGAAAATAGTTGCTAAATGCAATAGCTTGCCCCATCAGTGTTCAGTTGTTATTGCCAATGGCATTCCCACGTCCCACTGCAGCTTGCTCTGCATCTTTTATACTTACAGTATCTAATAGCAATTTAAGGGAAAAATTAATGGGTTTAATAATTTTGAAGAGGTGCTGCTCGCTCAGGTTCCCTCGGCATAGGCAGAACTGTTGTGCAGCCTCTGGTTCCCTCGGCAGCCTGCTCCCTGTGGGGAGCACCGGGGGGAGTGATGCACACCCCTGCAGAAGCATGGACCCAGTTTTGTGCAGCAGCCTGCAGCCAGCGGCGCGCTCGCTCCGGCTGGCTGTGCTCCGGCACCGCCGCGGCTGAGCATGCAGGTGTAGCATCTGAAGGAAGTTTTGTTACGCTAGCCCGGTTCTCCATCCATTCAACTTTGCCGTTCCTTCTGCAGCTCCTCTGCTTCCCAAGCCCCATGCTCTTGTGCACTGTAATTGCAGTCAGCAGTCAACTCTGTCTGTATTGACCTTCATCCCTGGTATGGAAACCATGACATGAATTTGCCAGTCGTGTACTAATTGCAATCTCTGCTCTGAGTAGCTTTCCATGGGGAGGAAACCTTTTGTCCCTCTGAGATAGCTTCTGCTGAGCATCTGTGACAGGCCAGAGACATAGGTAGCACTGAGCCAGCAGTTAATGTTGTTCAGGAGCACGGGCAACCATGGGAAACCATTGGCACACTGCAGACTGTGCTGTCATCTTGTCTTCCTGGTGGAATAAAAGCAGAACATTTCACCCTTAGAGGCTTTTTGTGTTTGCAAGGAGAAGAGTGTTTTCTTTTCAAGTGAATAATTTTTGAGCAATGGAAAATAAGTTTTTGGCGTATGGTCTAAAACATTGACCCTTTGATGACAGCAAATCTACCAGCCAAAATTTCCTCTAATCAGGCTTCTATAAAGCTGATATGTTTGCTACCTGAAATGCATGCTGCAATACTTTAATCTGGAGAGCCATTAGTCTTCTTAGGTGATCTACAGCTACAATTTCATTAGGGCTTAGTGAAGGTCAGAAGTTCAGGTGGGTAAGGTGTGATTGCCACAGGTGTTTGAGATAAGGAGTTTCGTGGAGGGTGTGCTTCTCAGCTGCTGCAATTTGCAAATATTAGTTTAAATCCAGTGTTCTATCTGAAAAGCTTGGGGTTTTCTTGCTGCGTATTTAAGAACTTCTGTCTCTGAATGAGCTAAATTCTGAGTCCGTAAGAGCTGCCAGCATTATTCACCAAACCATAAAATGCAGAGCTAGGAAAGACTTGTTTAAAAGCATGCACTAGTTAGAGCTGCTGTCTTGTAGGTAAGTGGATTGATTCAGTTACCTTTTGTGTTAGAAAGATTATAAATTTAAAGAAAACTTCAGTAGTTTTCTTAACCAGGCACAGGTAACAGTGGCAGGGAGCAGAAATGTCTGAAATTCTATATTGCATTAATAGCCTACAGTGAGTTTGGCAATGGCAGGTTGGTCTATTTGATGGACAGTACCAGTGAGAGTAAGAAAAAAGCAATTTACATGGAAAGCCATGTTCAAGAGAGTGGAAAGATTTTGCAAGGTAACCTGAGAAAGAGGCGTGTCTTTGGGCTTGGATACAATCTTTGGAACATCCTAATGTTGGACAGGCAAAGTAGATCCCTTTGTTTTATTAGAAAAATGCAGATGGACTCTCAAAATGAAGGAAAATTTATTTTTTGTTGAAGTTGAGAGTTTGCATCTTTGTTCTTTGCTCATTACTCCATTAAAATGTTTACATGGTTTGAATGGCTGTCAGACAGTAACACAGAGGATTTGCAAACACTAAAGATCAAGCTATAATGATGCTAGCTGGATTTAATAGTTCTACTTTAATTAGGTTAAATGAGTTTACTTTTCTGCTGGGATGTATTAGCCTTTTTAACAGCTACAGCAACGATAAACAGCTGTAAATGCAGAGATGTATCCAGTTAGGGGGAGGCCAAAGCAATTAAGATGGGCATACTCTGTTGGTCCTATCTGAACGGGATTTGACAAAGATGGATATAGTTGACAGCAGTGCTTTTAGAGTGGATGCCATGAGATGGCTGGTGACTGCAGTGAGATGGTTAATGACTGCAGTTGATGAAGTGCTAATGATTTTAGTATTTTCTTGGGGGGGTGTGGGAGGGGAGGGTGAATCAAGTTTTACAGGACTTTTCAAAACCATGGTAGAACTACCTGGAGAGCTGCTTATACAATCAGAAGGATCTAAACCTAGTTCTTTAGATACCATGCTTGGCATGTCCTTCTTGGGCCTGAATGCATCCTCTGACTTAGTCCCCTGGTCCTGCTGGCTGGAACAGAACCTGTAATTCACGTTTTAGCTCTTTCTGAGCTGTTCTCAACCTCACTGGCCATAAAGAACTTTGCTCCTAGGTTATATTTGTATAGCTTCTTTCATATCTGATGTTTCTGTTCTCTACTGCGTTGCTTGTTGACAGAGAAATTATGTTAGAAAGCTCAGAAAACAAACTGTACATCATATATGGACATCCGTGATACTTTCATCCCAAGGCATTTTTCAGAGTCCTGAGAAGAAAGCAGTGGTGCCAGCTGCCCTAGTTTTGTAACTTCGTGTGTTAGGGATCAGGCTGCAAATCGTAACTGTTGCAGATGACAGGGAGGTCTTACAACAACGAAGTAGTAAACAGTTACTCTGTTCAGCGGTCGAGACGGGAAGAATTAAATTTTTGTCCTTGATCAGTGTCGTGTGTGTTAAAATCAGTGATTGTTGTGCTCTGTGGGAAGAGGGCTGCTTTTTACGGTTTGGAGAAGGGCACAAAGAAAACTGCATTTAAAACAATGGGAATGGCATTTCATTCTTGCATTTCACTTCATTGACTGTTTGCACTTTAAGATCAGATTTTTTTCCATTTTGTATAGACTGTTCTTACTAATGAGCTATTTGCCATGTTACATATATATATCTGTTTGATTTGATTATTTGCTATATAGAATATATATATATATATTTCTATATATATATAGAGAAAAGAAATTAGCCTAGAAAACATATATACAAAAGCATATATATGTGTATGTCATAAATAACATTTTTCACTCAAGGAGTTTGAGACTTGGTAATGTGTTTAAATTTAGAAACAAATGTTTGGACCATCTCAGTACAACCTCTGGATTCAGCGCTCATGTGGAATTCCTCTAGGGTAGTAGCATGCAACTGTGTCACTGCCCAGCATCCCCCAGTTTTATTGGGTTATCTCCAGTTGCCTGCCTTTTTCTTTCTCCACTGCCACTAGAAAGTAGCCGTTGGTGTTTATTCACTCTGATGTGCTTATTCATTTGAAGTGGGTATAGTGACAAGTATGTATCACCCTTATGTCAACACAGATGCTCTGTATAGGCTACTGGCATTTTTTAAACAAACTTTGAAGTAAATATAAAATGTTATAAACCCACTTTTTATCGTATATTACGCATGCATAAATAGCCCTTTCTTCTCTATCAGGCATGCATGTCACCTTGTCGAAGGAAGCTGTGGTTTTCTTTAATACTTCGTCTGTGAAAAGAAATTACTAGGAGTTAGATGCTGAGTCTGTCTCATGCTATTTTCCTGACACATTATCGATGCAATAATCATTAATCTTATCGCAAATCATTAATCTGACCCCATATTTGGCTTTTCTGTGTATGCACAGTCCAAGCAGGGCCAAAATCCCTACTCTTCAAATCAAGTAAAGTTTTGCCATTGACCAAAGTAGCGAGGAACTTGCTTTGGGTCTAGAAAAATCTCACCATCTTTCCCTAAATCTGTAATTGTTTAGTTCCTCTGTGTTGAATACGTACCTGTGCAGTAGCGCATGATGATGACTCCATTTACTTTCTTCTGTACTTCCTTTCTATATGAGTAATTTTAACAAAATCCTGAAATATTGTACGCTTCAGTGTTCATTTCTAAAACCATAAATGCAGACAGCACCATCATAATAAAATTGTCTGCTCTCAGGGAAGTCTCTATGGCAAGAGAGGACTCTCACCCTCAAGGTTTAAGAATGCAGAGGAGAGTGTTTCATAGCATGTATCCCTTGCCAGTCTGCAAATTTAGTGCCTCTTGCATTCAGCAGAATGAGGGGAATTAAAAAATGGATCTTCATTTTTCCAGACCCGCTTGTCCTGGCTCCCAAGCTCTTTTTAGAACCACGCAGAAAAATCACAACTTCACAGGACTGTGGCAGCTAGCATCAATTTTCTACCACATGTCTTACTGTGGGTTTATGGTGCTTCCAGTGTTCCTCTGGTTTCAACTGGAAATACCTTCCCAGGATTGACAGCTACATATGAGTACAAGAAGCCGTGTCTCTCGGTGTGTGTGTCTGTTTAAATGTACTTTAACACAAAACATAGTTTGTTTAGATTGATACATAGGACTTTAGCCCTGTAGTGTGATGCATAATACTTGTAATGGTGCAGCAGTGTTGCTGTGCTCCTGCTTTTATTATCTCACGTGTATTTTAATCAATGAAAGTACTTGAAAAAGGTATATTTTTGTTTCATGTGTTTAAGTTAAAAGGATAGAAGTATATTCAAAACAACGTTTGCATCTGTTCAGAATATGTTCTGGCTTTAAAAAAAAAAAAATCCCCCTTATTTAAATTATCTTGGTGTTCTTTTAGGTGGAAAGAAAGGAAAAAGAAGTCTGAAAAAATTACTGTTGAAATTATTTTAAGACATCAGTTCTCCTAGTTGTAACAGACTCTGGAAGACCAGGGTGAGATGTGGCAGACGCTTCATACCACACATTATAAAACAGCTTACAAAGACTGTGCAGCGCTGTGTCTTTACAGCCTACACTGCTTGCATTACTTTTATAATCATTGCAGTCATCAAATGCAGATAAGCTCCTAAGTGACATATCTCCGCTAAGGAGAAAAAAAAAATAAAATAAATTAACATATTCCTTTAAACCCCCAATTTTCAGGCATTTTGGTGTTCTCTTCAGGCAGAGTTTGAAAGGCAGCAAGATTTGTGCAGCTTTAACCTAGAATTCAAACCTGTAATTATGGTTTGGGAACTTTTCAAATGAGAATCAAACCACACATTTCTTTGATAAGTCTTTTTTTGTTGTGTACAGTTTTAGCTCAGTTCAGACAATGATCACAATTCTTACTGAGGTTAATGGGAATAGCACACCAGTGTGGGGAGAAAGAACAGCAATTGGAGGTGCAATGATTTCATTACACTGAGTATTAGGACACTTAGCAGCCTTTTCTAAGCAGCTGTTCTTTAGGGAAATTAATACCTGGGGTCTCTTTACTTCTCAACTTTAACTACCATAAAAGAACTTAATGTAAAGCTGTTTGCAGTTTATCTCACCCGATTGCTATGCAAAACTTCTAACACAAACGCTTTTATAAACTGCAGCCATAACACACTAATCTTCTGAACTTCCTGACCCATAAAACTATGATTATTGCTACATGTAAAATTCATCTGGAAATATCCCTCTGTATTTAGTGTTATGGGTATTATGTTGCAAAATCCCTCCTCCTTTGCAGTGTAAGGGCTGCCAGGAAAGCAAAGGACAATGGAGCTGTAGATGGGTGTAGAGAGAGTAACACTGTACCTTAATCTCATATTTGGAGCTGGTGATCTAACAGATGAGGTGTTCTGATTTTTTTTTTTTCCTAGGTTATAATTTCAGCATATACTTTTTTGATTAGAGTATTTCTGGCTGTTCTTACTTACCATTAGGCACAGGTCAGTCACTAATTTCCAGTACCACTCTGTGAGCAGGTAATTAAGAAACATCAAGCTATTTTGATGAAGACAGGAAGGATGTTAGAGATGAGAAGAAAGCTTTGCCATTCCAGATGTGATTCTTTTAAGTATCTGTAATATCTGAGAGTTATCTCTAGTAACTTCTGTGACTGAAGTAATGAATGTGAATAAGAAGCAGTTTGTAGGATGTTGTTTTAGTAAAGGACACCGTTAAATTCAGCAGAGGCAAAAAGGGATTAGTAATAGTTCACAAGCACCTTTACCCTCACTTTCATTATGGGTAACACCTACTTTTGTTTTTTAAAAAAGCTACATGATTCTTGTCTAATCTACAGCAAAGATAATGACATCGACAGTTTTGCATTTATACACATGCACATCGCAAGGGGGGCTGGGATAACTGTGCTCTGGGGTGCAGACATACCAAACAGCAGAAGAGTCACGTTTCTATCATTTATTTGCCACCAGATTAACTTTATATTAATATATAATCATCCAGCTAGGGGGTGGGGAAAAAAAAAAGGCAAGCATTAAATGAACAGGCTTTTTTCATTTAAAATTTGTGTTAAATGATGTTTTTCCCAAGCAGCGTTTATTAGTAGTATTGTTCTAAATTGCAAGTTGTCACATCCACCAGCCTCTAAATTACCAGTCCTCTGTGTTGCTATAGTAACACCGTGGCCACTAAAATACAGACTCTGGGTAGAAAGGCAAGCTCAGACTGCGACTCATTTATTTGAAGGTTTTGGCAGCAGAATATCTCCACGAGGTCTTTATTTTATAACCTTCGAATACTTGCATTTTAACTCTTTCAACCACAACTGCAGCATTGTGCTAAAAGATGTGTTTTAAGATGGGTACTCAGGCTGAACAGGGTTAATACATACACGGGGATAGTTGACTTCTGACTACCCTTTCCTTCTCTTCTCTTTGGTTTTGGGCTGGATGATTGATGGCTTTCTTGAGGTGAGGCTAAGGCAACAGTGCAGTATTGTCTTCTCCACTTCCTCCATCTCAAAGGCTGCCCATCTCCTTTTCACGGCATCTTGGTGACTTTTCAATGGGATCCCTCACTGGTAACCTGGGCAACGGAAATTACCCTGGTTGGATTAGAAATGCAGTTTCTTGCTTAGTGAGCAAATCTTTCTGTAATAATGGAAATGGACTTGTGTATTGCCACTTGGCTGGAAGTCAGTGTGTTAGTGCTGGTGACTGCATAAAATGCAGTAACAGTCAGTATTTTGTGTGTGTCCCCATTTAAGTAACAAAATGTGATAAACACTACAGGTTCTATCTTGAACTTAATCCCTTCTCCTTGTGCACGTTACTGTGATACGCTCTTAATTTTGTGAGCTCAGACTTTTTTTCCCAATCCGTTTTCTCTGGTTTGCAGTCCAATTCCCTGACTTTCAACTGCTTGTCAAGTTCATCTGGCCTCCTCACAGTGGCTTTACCTCTGATAGATGTTTCTTTTCAGCCTCAGGAACATCTTCCTAGACCACCCCACTAACCTCCGTTTCCTTCTCTCAGCTCCTTGTCCCCAGACTCTTCTCACATCTACTTGTAGCGTTCCTCCCACCCACTTTGTTCTGCTTGCAGTGACCTTGAACCAGTCCCTAGGTTCTTCATCCCCCCACGGGCTCCCTGACCTCTCCCAAACAGTCTCCTACTCTGAGCTCCAGTGCTGCCTTCCATGCAAAACTGGTCATGGCTGCTGAACAGCACCGTGTTTTCCATCATCTATGTTGTTATTAGCACCGTTCCTCTTGTAATTCTAGCAATCCTCTTTTTTGGGTACATGTACTGTTTCCTGCTCTGTGCCCACTAGCCCACAGGACACTCCGTGAGTGATGCGTCTACGCGGGTTATAAGTGACCAGCCTTCCAGTTCTCACCGTCTTACAGGTTTTCTAATGTTTACAGTTAAATTCGTGCAGCGTCTAGCACAAGGGTAATTAGTGCCTCTGAGCATTACGACCCACGATAAATAGAGCTGGTATAATTTCACACAGTTGAATAAAAACATCACACATGTATGGCAGAATGCAGAGATCTAGGAAGAGTCTTGTCTGAAAGTATTTATATTAGGCTAAAATAAGAGTTTTGAATGCTAAACACCATAATTTTTTATCAGCCAAATATGTATTTATACCCATCTCTACTGTACTGGAAATAAAGTAATAAGCCCCTTACTTTGCAGCTGTAAATAAGAATTAGTGTGTTTAATCCCTATGCGGATAAGTATTAACATATCTTGTCCTAGTTTCACAAGGACTTTACTTGGGATACCAGTAGATAAATCACAATTTTCAACACCACTGGTATTGAAAGTGTTTTCCTACGCCTCCAAAAAAAAATAATTTTGTATTTTACCAGTATTCCAGTATTTTATGGCAAAACATTTGGGTTATGTCTCCTGCTACATTCTTGTAAAACTGTAGTTGTTTTAGCAGTCACGTTGTTGAATCCCTCTATAAAAGCAGGGTAGGAAACATGCTTTTAGAGATTGTAGTCTTTTTAGCTGAGATCAAATACTGTCATTTAGTACCTTCAAGTGCAGGGTTGCTGACATGAGCTTTTCCTCCATGCGATGCGGTATGTGATCCGGAGGCACCCAGGCTGCCTGCCCTGTGCCATCGGGTTACAGCTTTTCACAGATGACCCAGTCCCAGCAGAAAATCTTGACCTCTCCCTTTTTCAGCACTTCAGAGGTTAATTTTGTTGAGGGATCAGATTTCTTTCTAAGGGGAAGTTTCTGATGATCACCTTCTAGCTGAGGCTTTACTTGCCAGTGTCTTTCCGAGCTGCTGAACGTTGAGGGCTCTGTTGGAAAACAACCTTGCTCCAACTTTCTTTCAAGCCTCTTCCTAGACAGTCAAGTTACAAGCTGTTTTATTTCGGGGGGTGTTGGATGGTATCCTAATGAAGGTATCAACCTGCAAAATAAACCTGAGCCCTTTTGCCGGAATTCTTCATGGGCAACAAGGTGGAGAAGTGCTTTGGCCTGGGAATATTGCAAGGTAAGAGATTTTTCTGCTTTTTTTAAAAACGTGGAAGTGTGTTGTGTTACACCTTTGTGTAAGTAGGTTTAGCTTTGTAAATAGTGGCAGCAATGGAAACCCATTAGATGATGG
Organism: Microhierax caerulescens; assembly: GCA_035590215.1. Lineage (NCBI taxonomy): Eukaryota > Metazoa > Chordata > Aves > Falconiformes > Falconidae > Microhierax > Microhierax caerulescens. The sequence continues at coordinate 21,818,586 of JAVJGJ010000002.1, forward strand.
AGTATATCTGAGGAGTTTTCTCCCTGCACTATTTCATTTGACTCGCTGTACACTACATGAAATCAATATGTGTTCAGTAGATTACAAATATTTGAATAACATAATAGGAAATTCCCCGTGTAGGAACTGACAGCTATTAGTGTACTTGTTTTTTCTGGCATCGCTTCAGGATTCTGTGAGGTTTATCAGTATTTCTTAGCGTCTCATACCTGGCAATCTAACCGGCTATCTTTCCGCTAGTTTTACAGACTTGTAGCCTCGGAAAACTATGGGGCTTTGTTATATTTTAGCCCTGTAAGTTTGCTTTCTGCGCAAAGAAGGAACCTCTGTGGGAATGAGCTCACTCTGCAGGGAAACAAAGGCGTGTGTGAGACTGAGGCCAGATCGCAGCCCAGAGTGCACTTGCTTTTTGGGACATCATGTGCACATCCTATCCTTGCTCCTGTGCAAATCTCTGCCGGCTCCCAGATTTTTCTGAGCAAGGTTAGAAGATCTTTTCCCTTTTCAGGCTTTCTTTCAAATAAGCCTGATTTTAAAGGCTGGAATAAACCAGGAGTTGTTGGTACTATTTAGAATGTGCAGTTCTGCTAGGAAAAAAACTGTTCGGAATTGGTAGTAGCTGACATCTTCCTCACATCCCCACGGTACAAAGGATGAAGTGTTTCACTTGGTTATTGTGTCAGTCTGTCGTATAAATCACTGGCCTGATAAGGACGGTTGTTTTCAATGGCTTGGCTTCCTGAGGGACAGTGCTGTGCCCTGTGATCAAATTAACACCTTTTATTGCCAAGGTCAGCTTTATTTGAAGACGTGTCAGCAGGCTGTAATGCGTTCAGAAAGACCAGTTTTGTGGTTTTCTCCTTTTTTCTGATGGGCAAAGAGTGTGCAAGCGTATGCATTATCTTTGTGTCCATGTGCTTAGCTGCAGCAGACAGGGCTGTGTGGGAGAGGAGCACTTCTCATGTGTGAAATCTGGGGTTTGCTGTGCACGGCTTTTTGCCTTGATCAGTTTATATAGAAGCTTTACAGTCTATTCTGAATAAGGAAGAATTTAATAGTGCCTGTGAATTGCTTCAAGTCTTCGTGTGTATCTATCACTTCTTCATTTTGTGCCTGCACATTTCCTGATGGGGATTACAGCCTGCAACCCTTAAAAGATTTGCATTGGGGTCACTAGTGGAGTTACAGTGTCAGGAGGGATTAAAACAGGACTGGGAAGCGGAGGAGCCACGTTCTACCTGCTAGCTGCTGGAGGGTTTGGCTTTGTGACGTGCTTAGTAGCCACCCATCCCTGTGCGAGGCTGCCCAGTGGTCCCAGTTGGCCATTTGTGCTGGGGGAGCAGGTGGGCAAATGGCCTTGGCAGCGGGGCAAGTGGCCACACAGGGGCAGGTGGGTCCAGCCCCGTGAGTCTTTCAAAAGCACACCCAGAAGTAGAGAACCTCAATGCACCTTGCATAGTGTTGTTTCCATACTACAGCTCATTCCTTGCCTTCACGTTTTAGTTATGTCAGTCCTGTAAGAATTTAGCTCATCTTTTTCTTCTTGGTGTTTAAGCCTGTTTTTATTGTGGTTTGAAGCCTTTGACAAGAGGCACTGCCAGGTACCAGTAAGTACTGGTGTGCTGCCGAGCTCGGTCCACGCAGATGGGAGGTGGTGTCGGAAAGCAGCTCAGTGTTCTCAGTAAGTGCCACCCCTTCTTCAAGTTGTAACTTAACTAGCGCCTTTGTATGAGGAGGTGAGGTGATCCCCAAGGTACCTGCTCCTGGGGGAGGAGGAGGTATGAATGGCTAAGGCAGGCATGGGGAAGGAACCTGCACGATCTGGTGTTTGGCTTCACAACCCACCACCCCCTGGGCAGGGCACCTTCTGCTGCCTGGAGGAGGGAGGGAGTGTTTGGGCTGGGGCCTGGCAAAGGGAGGAGGAGGAGGAGGAGGCAGCACGATGCAGTGGTGATCCATACCCAGGGCTTTACCAGGGTGCTCCTCCCCATTGCCTCACCCCAGAGGGAGTGCAGGGAGCTGGGGCTGTCCCTCGGCACCTCCAGCATCCCCAGCGGCTTTGGCTTGACCTCTGGGTTTGTTCAGTCCATCGCTGTCACGTGCAGGCTGTGCACTTTTTTTTAATTTGTTTTCTGGAGAGCACCAAAGACTTTGTAGGTAAATGAGGATTTCTGACTTTCATTAGACTTTCCTCAGTACTTCTTACTGTCTTGGAAACAAAGGCATAACAAACAAAGCTTTTTTGTTTTTTTACATAGTAACCACTAGGATTTAATGCTGACCTCGCTGTGATATGAAGACACTGATTTTCTTTCCGGCTTTTGCTGGTGCAGGTCAGCTGGAGTCAATGGAGTGACACAGAAGTGATCAGGGATGAGTATCAAGCCCATGGCCTTCAAAAAGCAGGGAGGTGAGGGTGCCACTGGGTGTAGGGGTGCTCTGTGCACCCACTGTAGGGCTGCTCAATAAACTGCTTTGTAAACACACTAAGTCTTCGAACAGAACAGTAAATGGGGAGCACCAAAATTACGGTTTATAGGTCATGAGCCCAAGAAAAAAGGGTTGGTAGCTGGCTGGAGGCTTTTGACGCTGATTTTTTCAGACCTAGCTGGGAATTTGTGTCCCTCCAGCACTTGGGTCAAAGGCAGTGCCTTGCTCTGGTTTCTTGCCTTCCCCTGAGGCTGTGCAACGCCAGAGGAACCATTGTGGTGAACAATGGCCAAAAAAACAAGTTCCACCAGTCAAGCATTTTGCAACTGAATACAGTTGTGCTGGCTGCTGAGTTTAGTGACTCCAGACAGTGAGGGACTGGGGGTCCTGAGCAGGTGAAGAAGGCGCCTTTGGAATTCCTGCTTTGGAGCAGGAGATGCTGAGTTTCTGTAGAAAGTCAGATTGCTTTCATGAAGCTTTCTAGAGTGTTTCAAATGGTAAACTCCCTGAGATTAGCTGGGTTTAGCAGCTCCTATGCATGTGTGCTCAGCTGTGTTCAAGTTTGTTATGAGCTTGGTCAAATTCCTGGTCAGATTTTAAGGGGCAAAATAAAACCCAGTGTTATTTTTACAAGGTTATTAGCACTGATATAAAAAGATTAAATTAAAAGTGCGTGTGCAGTTTTCTAGCTTCTAGAAATCTTTTCTTACCCAAACTTTTTTGACACTAATTGATACTTTTCTTCTGTGAGTTACTTTTTCACAAATAGGTATTTTAAACGTAAATCCTGGAACTTTACCTTGGATGAATTCTAAAGAGAGCTTTGACAGGGAGCTGCATTTCAGCTTGGTGGTGGCAAACCAAACAGTTGCTACACGTGAAAATGGTCTGTACAGCTCACAGCACGCTTAGAGCAGTTTAACTCTGCACCAAAAAATGTCGTTAAAAGGATTAGATTCTGCTCCAGACAGAACAGCTGGAATGGTCTATACTCATTTTGCTTGGTTTACTTTTCACTTTTCAGGGTCTGGCTTTACAAAGTGTTTCAAGGTAACACTCCTGTCCCTGGGCTCCACCTTCAGTTAGAAACCAAGTGGTTTATTTTAAAATACCTATAATGAGATGTAATGAGAAGAGAGTAACTGAAGTCATGGAGAAGTGGGAGATTAATAACCATGTAAAATACATTAATTAAATTCACTTCTCGTGAACTAGATTTCCATCCGTGCTTTTGCAAATGGTTATTTGTCACCTTTTGTAACAATTTGAAAGGAAAACCATGCAAGGGTCTGTATATGGTTTTTGGATTTCTGACACAGTGATGTCAGTATCATAGGAAACCCCAGAAGAAAACAGCGGAAACTGCAGTATTTGGTATCTCTATAGCACATATACATGTATCTGTCTTTTTTATTTTTCTTTTTAATTCTTTGAAGATGCTGTGGTTTCAAATCACTTTGCACCTTGACATTTTTTTGCTTGTTTGTTCTATCAACTCATAAATAGTTAAATTTTTAGGTAGAAGAGGATAATTACCATGTTTCCACTTGAAAAATTGTAAAGCCCCAAGGCCCTGTCTTGGACAAATGTATTTTTCAGCAGCTCATTGTAATTTTGGTTTTGAGTGAAGATCCAGCAAAGTTAAAATCCACACCCATCTGTAGGGAAGGGTGCATTTTCAGCCTTTAACAATACCTTTATTTAGTAGGATTTTAATGACTCGTTTGCTTTGACCTTGCAAGGGGGAGGATTTCTGCAGTGAGGTGGGCTGTCCTGAGGATCACAGGATGGTTTCCTGTGCCCTCCAAGTTGACAAAGAAGAGCCAATTCCGTGGATGATGATTACGCAAGATGGAAAAGTGCTGATAGACTGTGGAAAAATACAAGTCTGAGCCTAACCTCTTTACAAACCTGTTTCGAAAAGCAGCTTTGGGTAGTTGACCTGGTGCTGTATGTGGGCGATCTATAGTAGCAAGGCTGTTAGTTGCATTAGGGCACGTAGGCTGAGACGGGGCGGGAGAGGGAGAGGGCTTAGGGGGCTTGGTTTCATAGAGAGCAGGAGGCAGCTTTGTGGGAGTTTTTAAATGATGGTGTTGATAGTTTTTAAGTGGGTGGTTGTATAATTAAGAATATTTTTTTTAATTTTCAGTAATCAAAGTAAAGTTTCAGGTGATTGATCAAATAGAGAGAGGAAAGCCCAAACACTTCAGCTTCAGTTTATGGTTGAGTAGACTTCTGCTGACATCAGAAATTATTAATTGCACCAGCTAAATTACAAAGATGTTATCTTGGCTCTGGGAGCCAAAAACACTGTAATTAGGGCTGTTAGATTCCCCATTCTGCTTCCTTGCTTTTTAATTTAACCATCAAGGCACTGGATCAAGGTAAAAGCCAACCAATTTGTGTGGAGGGTTTGGGGTTATTTCAAGAACAATGTGAACTTGAGAGACTTTAATTTGTTACCAGATGCTGTCCTCTCACGAAGCTGCACTCTTCCCCCATGTGTAGAGACGGACACAGAGCAGCCTGTTCTGATATTGCGCCAAATACTGTGTGATGGGCTTCTTGGGGGAAGAGCTTTTGGTGTAATAGATCACTGACAGTGGTTAAACAGTATATGTGCTTTAATAGTGTTACTTCTGAGCAGCCTATGTGGTATGTTTGTGAAGTAGCTTGCATTGGCATCTAATTTACAGAGCTCAGTGAATTCTGCAGGCATCTCATTTGCATCAAAACCACCTCCAAAGGATAGCATCAATAGTTGTTTATGTCGGTTTTCAAGATTAATTTAAATTTCTTAAGATGTTGTGTTTCCTTGTGTTTCTTCTTCTTTCTCTTACATCTATACTGTTCTTCTAGGTGCAGCCTGACCCCGCCCACCCTCCAACTGAAGTGATTTTTTTTTTAAAATAACACTAAATCTGAGATGTCTGGTTTTAACTGACACAGCATCTTTCCTTGTCAGAACAGCCGTGTTCAACAGCATCATCGTTTGGTGTCATCGGTACCATTGCTCGGTGTCACCAGCATGCCTACAAGAGCTATGTTGTTTAGCTGCTAGCAACCAAAACACTAGTTATCTATCTTTGGACCTCAGAATAGCTAATCTATTTTAATTTAGTATTAAATCAGAGTATTAGAAGTGTGTGCGTGTGTGTGTGTATATATAAATATATATATAAAAGTATTAAAAAAGATTAGTGAACTTGAAAACCCAGAGCTGGAGTTGTTAGTTTCCCTGAGAACATAAAAGACTGCAAGCTCAGGATATACTTAAGGGGAAGCCACAACCATTAATGTATTCAGGTGCATGTTTCTACCTCTGTCCTCAGGCACATGTCCCAGTTCAGAAGGGCACTCAACGATTTCCATAATGCCTGGGATTGCCCAACTGCAGTCACCAGGGCTGGCTGATGCCAGTAAAACTACTTGTGATTAACATTAGACACGTTCTTTAGATGCTGATGAACTGGGAGCTGTGGTGGTTTAAGGATGGTGAATGGCTGGAGATGCAATGTTTCTGTACATTCAACGTGGACCTATGGGTCCTGCAGAAGAACATTGTTGGAGAGGGAGGTGGGGAGGTGTTGCTGTATCTCCATGAGAAGGAAATTAAACTGTTAAACACGGAAAACATTGCTGTTGCTGATACTGTTATTATTAGGGTTTTATTATAGGTTCAGAAATAGAAAGATGATGTTAGTTGCTGCACAAAACTTGGGAAAATGAGAAGCATATTCTTTTATGCATTTATTTTAGTAACTGTTTTGTAACCTCATTTATAGACTTGTAATATTTAGATATAGTAATCACTTTATGTTACAGGTTTTGAAACAAAAGTAAGATACCAGTTATAGGATCTGTTTTTAAAAACTGAAATTGAGAAGTAATATAACTTCAAATATTTCGCATTATAATACTTAATTGCCTACTCTTAAAAAAACCCAAACAAAACAATGTTTCAAAGAAGTCTTTCAGTTCTCTTCCAAGTTATCGATGTTTTTCCATACTAGGCACTGAGGAGGGAAATAAGATAACCCACCCACCACCTACCCCAAGATCCATTGATTTCTTTTTATGGTCAGCACATCTTCCATTCAGTCATGCTGAGGAAGATTTTGGACAATAGCAAATAAAACAGTTGTGTCGAATCTGGCTGGCTGGCTGGCTTTCCCAGACTCAACAGGTCTTACGTTGTGTGTGGAGTTTTATTTTAACTTGTACTTTTATTTTGTATTATGACAGATTGCTCTCTAAAAATACCCAGGTGAAGGCACATCTAGAAAAAAAAATAATAATTACATCTTTATTTTAACTTGTAGCATCACCAACACTGTCTATTACAGCATTTCCTTCTGATCTGGAGAGCTGGTGTGTCTGTGGAGTTATGAAACAGTGTTTAGAAAACCTCTCTGCAAAGCCAGGGCTTTGCCTGTAACTGGGACACGCCTGGAAGTCAGCCAGAGCTGGCAGGAGTGTGGTTTGTAAGCTGGAGGACACCAGATGAAGGACCACCCCAAGGCTCCATGAAACGGAGCCTGCAGCAGGGGTCAGCGGTTGGTCCTGGTGTCTGTCCCAGTCCATCCCTGTCCTCCACCAGCAGAGCAGCGTGGCTGAATGCTCCCAAATTTCCTAAAGGCAAAATCAATCCAGCTTGCTGAAGCTGTTGAACTGAGCTTCTCAGCTGGCCTTGTCTGCAGTGGTATGGGGAGAACTGGCACAAATGCCTGTGCTAGCAAATCGATGAGGACGGTAACTGGGAACAAGGCAGTAGCAAGGAGCAGCTGTGAGCCATAACCCTTTCTGCAGGCACGCAGGGGAGCGTGTCCCTAGCTAACTGTGCTGCTGTTCAGCTGTGCTCAACTCCTTGAAAGGCCTGATGTAGACATGGGTGAGCAAAATATTGCCGAGTGAGCGAAACACAATTAAAAATTATTAAAGCATCGTTAAAACTCACACAAGTAGCAGTTTTGTAGCACTAAGTGAGAAAAATAAAACGCTTTTCATTTCAGAGTTGCTAAAGGTTATATAGTAAGGCTGTATAGTAAATCAGTGGTGGAGCTATGAATAAAATTCAAGAAACCAGACAGAGATTGCCTTTCTTTACCTAGTTTGATTACGGAAGATGCAATTCAATTTCAAATGCATTATTAAATGTCCAGTGTATCAGTTAGTGAATGGCTTTCAGTCTGTGGTCAAAAAACTCACTGCGATCTCGTTGTTACAAGTTTGTAAAGCCAACAGAAATGCAATAGGAAAGAGAGTGGAGCTCCCAAAGTCTGAAGCTGTTGTAATAAATAGCTAGAGAACTGCCAGGAGATGGGCTCTTATCTCTAGCTATCGCACACAATATATGAAATACATGCTCATGTGTTTCCAGCAGTAGTTATTGATCAGGGGACTGAAATGTCTTCACAGAGCTACTTATGGGACAGTGTTTCAATCTCAGCTTTATTTTCTTGGAGATGGAGCACTTGTGAGCCAATTGATGAGACTTGTGAGCTCTTGCTTAAACAGCTTGTTTTTATGGGCATTTTAGGCGTGGAGCATCTGGCTTGACTTTTAGATCATTTTGATTCTGTCTGTTTTAACACTCAAATTGCTTCAGGCATCATCGGCATTTTTTGTTGGTGCTTTCAGAGTCCTAAATTTCCAGTTACATGTTTCTCATTTACTAGAAAACATTGAAGCAATAGCACGCAGGAAGCAGGTAGTCCTGAATAGTAACCTGTTCATAGATCTCCTTGAAAAGGATGTCTGGTACAGCTCAGGAGGGTTATGTACCATCTGAACAACTAAACTTTCAATTACTAAAGTTTCTGGAGACCGCTAATGCTGTTGATGGTAGATCCAGGTTGTTGCCCAAGTCTTTGTAACAGCCAGGTACAAAAGATTACTTCAGCATTAATTTTTTCCTTGCTTCTAAGTTCCGTTTCTGCGTTATGGCTCCGCAAGTCAGTGCCATGCCAGCCTGGAGACACCTTCTTACCACAACCTTCCCCTGCTCTGGCACTGCAGGCACAAATTTCGAGGGTCCCTGGGAAGTTTGTTTACTCATACAGACTGCCAGTTGAGCCAGGCAGAGTTGCATCCTTGGTGCTGCTGGCTTGATGATGGTATACGTTAGGCTTTGTGGCAACCATGTAGTTAATGAGCTGCATGAATTTAGACTTGAAATGCAAAGAAGCTAAGTCAGGAAAATGAGCAGGCCGTTTTCATTTGGCAACTGCAAGTAGGGTAAGGCTTGTAGAAATAATACTTTACCTTTTGAATGACGTTTTGTCTTTTGACCCTTGTTTTCTATCTTTGCTGTGCTTTCTCTCCAGCTGGGATGACAGCAGCTCTGTCAGCAGTGGGATCAGTGACACCATAGATAATCTCAGTACCGATGACATAAACACTAGCTCCTCTATCAGCTCCTATGCCAACACACCTGCCTCCTCCCGCAAAAACTTAGATGCACAGGTAAGATTTCTAATTTAGACGAGTAATGTTCACGTTCATTTGTTATTTTGTCCCTGCAATAGGTACAATTGTTTTAAGTTGGATGAACTTGAACACACAGCAGGCCTTCAGTACAGATGGTATCACTGACAGGGCAGTAGTAACCGCCGCCTCACACGTGGCATTTGTGAATATTTCCTCTGTGAGTGGGATACGTGGCATCTCTGCTGCAGTGGTGCGGCAACAAATGCCTCCTTAGCATCACTGCTGTATAGAAAACATGCTTCAGTAGAAGGAATTAATTTTAGCTGTAGGAAAGGTATTCTGTTTTTTCTTAAAGAATAAAATTTAATTAAGTCAACATTGAAGTTTAAAGATTATTTACACTTACATTCAAAATGTAAGCATGCAAAGGAAGTTAAATAGATTATTTTAAACTTCCAGGGCTGCATGTTACTGCAGGCTTTCTACTTTGGCAACATTTCACAGGAGGATAAATTTCATGTCCATTGGCAGCATACATGTATATTTTGTGCTCAGACACACACATCCAAAGATGCTAAAATGTGTGAAAGTATCCAGCAGTTTTTCATTCGTCAGTCAGAGTGTATAATACAGAGATTTGCAGTAGTATGAACTGCTTTTCCCCCCATTTGTATAGAATTTTGTTCGGGAGAATGCAGCACTAAGAAGTCTGGCTTTGTTCTTTGTACACCCACCTGCCCAGGGGACTCAGGTGTTGTGTGTCAAAGTAGCTGGGATGCAGTGACTTGGCATTGCAGCAGGTAGAGGGATGTAGGTATGACCTTCACCTCTGTTTCTTTCCTCTTTTATTCTTCTCCAGTCCTTTTCATGACTGGACTCTGTATCTGTTTTTAATATCAGTTTTAATGTAGACGTGTGGTTGTTGTGAAGTGTTACCCTGCCTACAGAGCCGTGGTGCAAGCCTGTATTAGTCTTTATTTGCTTGCCACGAAGTGCATATTTGAGCCTACGTTTAAGATTTCCAGTTAGCCTCTGGTTGTGTATCGGCAATTGCATGTGTGCTTGATACTGCTAATACAAGTCCCATACAAGTTGAGAGGAGTTAAGATCTATCAAGCATGTTTTTCAGTATGTAACAGACAGTAACATAGACAACTAGAAGCATTTTTTGACAGTTCTTACTGTCTCAGCATTGCAATACTTTTTTGGGGAAAAAAAACCAAACCAAAACCCAAAGAAAAAGGGAGACATGACTAAACATTAACCTAAGGAAAAAAAAATAGAAACTCATTTGACTTCTATCTTCTGATGGATCTGATTCTTGGAAACACCTCTGAGAGATCAGAATCTGTGTTGATGAACTCCTCTTCCTCCTCCACAACTATTACAGCATCCAAGGGAGTGCAGACACAGAGCAGAAGAAAAGCAGCTGAAGCTTGTGCAGGCAGTAGAGCACAGTCATTAGAAGAGGAAACTGGGAGCCAAAACCTACACGTTTTGTTTGCAGTTTTTTTGATGTGTGTCTGTGCCCTGCTTCTCTCCTCAGTTTCCATGGCTGACAATATTTGTTCTAGCTATTACTGTTATCTGCCAATTATTGTCCGTGAAACACTTTGTTTTCATTTGAAAAGAATAGCCTAATCTTGTCAACCAAGGGAATGAAAATAGCTTGGAGTGATGGAACCATGCGTAGCTTGCAGGGTTCATTTTTTGTTGCCCAAAGTACTCCTCAGAGCTCATGGCACAGTGAACGCTGCCTATATGCCCTTTCCATCTTACCTACAATATTCTGTGGTGACCTGTGCCCAGATTTGCATTCCACTGGGTGGTGAGCCACAAAGGACTGGCAGACATCTGCAGAGGGACGTGGACTTTTCTTCCCAGGTGACCCACTGCTTTGGTTCTCCTAAATAGTAGGTGCTTAACTGTTAAGCTGCTGTGACTCTGCCACATCTCATTGAGTTGGTACAGAAGTTGAATTTCAGATAATCAGAGAGGGAGCTTGAAGCTAATACATGTGCAGCTGGGAGTCCAGACAAATAATACAGCAACATCAAAGGGAGAGAGCCCTGCCATGTCAGTGTCTGCTGATAAAATCAGTAACTTACGCAGAATCGTGGTTGCAGTAGGAAAAAACTCGCTAAGAAACTGGTTTTCAGAGCTGCCGAGTACCCTGCACTCCAGAAGCTGTTGTTTCTCTATCTTTGGGAAGCAGGACTTAAATAAATATGGCATTAACTGCATCTTCACAGCTGTTAAGAGTTGTAGCCCCTTTCTGTAACAATGCTATGAAGGTGTTAGTAAGTTGGTTCTGAACAAGCTAGTGATGGGGACCAGAATTTGCATTACCACATTGCTCCGATTACGCCAAGTAGTACCAGACCACTTCATGGAGCTGTACAGCTTCTGGGGCCCTGATATTTTTCCCTTATATCACACAGACATAGGTAAGTTACCTTTTACCCAGCCCTGCATATAGTACTCCTTTAAAGTCACATCATATATGTATTTTAATGAGAAATTAAGGCCTGGTGGACATTTGGAAATAAATTATTTAACTGAAATAAGATAGAAGAGAGGAAGAGGACAAATAATGAACTTGATCAGGAGACGGAAAGGAAACAGTTCCTTTAAACAGAAACAGCAGCATCTTTAAGCTGTTGGATGAAGACAATGTCTCACTTTTGTGGATGAAGACAATGTCTCAGTTTCGTTGAAGCAGAGGTGGGTTTGGTCTGTTCACAGCTTCATTAATAGATTTACAAGACCGTCGTACTAAGTTAAGAAACACTGGTTATCGCTACTCCCAGCTACATCCCAGGACGGCAGGCTTTGCTCCCAGCACATGCTCGCTAGGTCGTGCCATGACCTCCAGCCAGCAGCGTTTCCACTTTCACCCTTCCAGGCAGGTGCAGTTTCAGCTGCAATCCCGAAGCCAGGTTTCACCATGTTTTGGTTTTGATTCCTTAGTCATGTTTCTGCTGTTCGGAGTGTTTACCATTAAACAGAAACATCTCTGGCCAGAGGGCTTCTAGGGTGGGATGTGCAGCATTTCAATGCTGCAGAAAAACTTTGGCCATGGGTGTACTAGTGGAATGAAATGGAAGAGAGCAAAGAGAGAGGACTTAACTGTAATGTTTTTCTCTCTGTTGGGACTTCATTATTCTTACAGATGTAAAGGAGGAGAAATAGAAGGTACAGGAATATTTCGTAGTCAGCTAAAACCAGAATAAGCCCTTTACTCACTCTTGAACACTAACAGTGTAAATACACAATTCCAGACAAGGTAGTTGAAGCAAGATACTGATGAGAGCATGTGAGGCATGACGTCGAGGTGGGTTTGTTGGTCAATTATTTATTACTTCTTGCATGTGCTCTCTTCCAAGATCTGTAAATGTAGAAGTTTAGAGAAACATGGGACATGGAAACAGTCACACTGTGAACTTATTGCACACCTACCTCCGGTCACAAATAGAAAGGTAACCGCCCCCGAGCCTTGCAGCCATGTGAAGAGAGTCAGAAAGCAGTGTTTCATTCAAGCCTATGCTGAGTTCCTGTCTTTGAATGGAGAGGCAAGGAAACAACATTTGCATAGCACGAGGAAAGTGCAAGAAGATAATGCCTAAATCTGTAATTCAGCAAATGCTTGTTAGTCTAATGACTCAATATGCAGACAGATAATTCAGGTCCTGACTATTTCACGTGACCGAAGAAAGACTGTTGTGATGTGTAGCATCATCAGCTTACATATACTGATTGCTTAACTAGTTTTTCAGGCTTTAAAGTAAAATTAATTACAGTAAAAAGCAGAGGAAATTAAGCCACAATTCCCCTGGATTCTTTAATATTAATGGCGTGATCTGGTAGGAAGAGGAAAGTCACAAACTTGAAATATACTCTAGGAACGTAAAAATAAAGTACAGCATTTTGCTGAAAGCATGGTAAATAGTCACGTGTCCTTTCCTGGGCTGTGCTTTTCTGATTATCAAAAGGGAGTAAAATGTTGTGAGCTTTATAATACTTTGGGGTATTTAAAATAATTATCTTTTAAATGATATTGCCATTCAACTACTGCACGGTGCTGGCACATTTGTCTGCTGCTGAGGCTGCAGGGAACAGATCAACATGTTAGCAAAATTCTCCAACCCTGACTTGAGAGCTTCATGATCGAGGATTGAATTGTCAGTTGCTTTCGTAGTACCGTGATGGCTGGAGAGCACTTCAACTATAATATTTTTATCTGAATGAAGGTCAGATGTGTAGATACTTGTCATTTGTACCTGGTCACAAAATAGTTGGTTGTAGTTTATAAAATTTGCCTAAATTAATCAACAGCATTTGACAGAAGTCAAATTCTGCAAGAGTAACCATTAGCAATAGAAAATGCTAACGTATAGGGAATAGATGTTGTTTTATATATACATATCCTAATAGATTTACTTTTAAGTGTTTCTGGGAATTTGGCAAAGACTTACTAATGAGAAAATTCTGTATTTGATGTGGGCTTTTCTCTATAAAAGACTGATAGCACAATCAGTCTGTGCAAAGAACAGGGAAAAAAACAGTTGTGAGAGTTGAACATCAATTAAGAACAGAGGTAATTTCTATATTTAAGTCAGTCTTGAGTATTGTTAGAAAGTTGTTGGGGATTCATTTTTCTTCAGTTCTTGGGTGTCCTTCTACTGTATTAATTAGAATGAACAGCATTGCACATCATCAGATCTGTTCAGAAAGCTGCCTCCTCGTGCTCTGGAGATCAGATTGCCAGAAAAGAGGTAGGGAAGCAGCAAGAACAAAGGAAAGCTGGCTGCACAGATTTGGAATGTTTTTTGGCATTGCACTAAAAGGGTTCATCAGAAATTTGAGATGTAGGATTATAAATGTCATAGAGCTGAATATGTCCTTTATAAATCACGTGGGTTTTTTCATTTTTTTTTTTCTTTTTTTTTCTTCTAAGGGTCATGGCTGTTATGGTTTTTGTATTATTTTTCCCCTAGCATATTAAAAAAAAAAAAAAGATGTCACTGCTGAGGTTCATTTCTTGCTGTGATGTTTCTTTAAGGCATGTTACATTTGTTGGTACTCAGAGATGACTGCTGAGTTGATTAATCAGTTTGATGGTTCTTGCTTATGAAGCTTCTTAAAAGAAGGGCTTGCTCTGAAGGTTATATTGCAATTCCTTATCTGTCCTAGACTGATGCAGAAAAGCATTCCCAGGTTGAGAGGAATTCCTTGTGGTCCAGTGATGAAGTCAAGAAATCGGATGGAGGATCTGATAGCGGCATAAAAATGGAGCCAGGATCTAAATGGAGGCGGAATCCCTCTGATGTGTCAGATGAATCTGATAAAAGCACTTCTGGTAGGAAGAACACTGTTATTTCACAGACGGGCTCCTGGCGACGGGGCATGTCAGCTCAGGTTGGCATTACCACACCAAGGACTAAACCTTCAACCACCTCAGGCACATTAAAGACACCTGGAACAGGTGAGAATTAGGTGTAAGATACAAACAAGCCCAAAAGTGTGTTCGGTGTGAAAACAGTTTAAATACTTTCCAGAGGCAGAACCTGAACTTCAGGTAATCCTGTCTTTATTTTTAGGCATTGTTTTAACCTCTGCAGTATCCCGTACGTCCAGTTTTCTTTTTCTGTCATTTGAAAATGCGTATTTTGGATTAGTACGTTGTGAAAGTTGTTCTCATGACAACTCTAGTCTTAAGCCAAGCTATTAATTGGGCACAGTATTGCCATATGAAGAATGAATAATATAATTTCTGCTTTTGAGCTATATAATTTCTACTTTTGAACTCACGGTTAACTTTAAGAACATAACAGTATGTGTGGTTAAGGTGATTTTTACTTACCCCCCTGCCCCCATACTAAACCAGCATGTTAATTTATACTAAACACTGTTTAGTTCTGGCTTTTTTTATAAATGTGTCAGTGATTTTAGCATTTGCAGATGTGTGAATGAAAATTAATTGAATTTGCATAAGCAAGTAATGTAAGTTAATACCTCTCTTACTTAGTTGCGTACACAATTGTACGTGAAACAGCTGATGAATGCCTTTTAGGAAAATTATACTAATGGCCTAACACTACTTCTGTCTAATGACGAAGGATTGATCTGTGATGGCTACAGAGGGAAACATATTTTCTTGTCTGACACTATTACATAAGACTGTTCTGCTTTTCATATTCTTGAGGGCAAACACACCACATACTTTCTCTGGCAAGTCTGCATGTATAACACATTAGAGTGGCATGTAAGTTCAGTGCAGACTAGATCATAACTTTTAACCACACTGTGGTGGCTAGCACGCTTTTGCTTTTCATGCTGCTTTGAGTTTCATCATTTGCTTGACGTTTTCAAGTCATTAAATATTAGAATTCTTTTTCTATTTTTGTAGGGAAAACTGATGACGCCAAGGTATCAGAAAAGGGTAGACTATCTCCTAAAGCTGGACATGTTAAACGTTCCCCATCAGATGCAGGACGCAGCAGTGGTGATGAATCCAAAAAGCTTCCCACAAGTAACTCTAGAACAACTGCTGCTAATGCTAATACATTTGGATTTAAGAAACAGAGTGGGTCAGCCGTAGGCATGACTATAATCACTGCCAGTGGGGCAACTATCACCAGTAGATCGGCTACCTTGGGAAAAATCCCAAAGTCATCTGGACTCATGGGTAGGACCACTGGTCGGAAGACTAGTGTTGATGGCTCTCAGAACCAGGATGATGGCTACTTAGCACTTAGTGCCCGAACTAATCTTCAGTATCGTAGTTTACCCCGGCCCAGTAAGTCCAGTAGCAGAAGTGGAGCTGGGAATAGATCTAGCACAAGTAGCATAGACTCCAACATAAGCAGCAAGTCAGCTGGGCTGCCTGTCCCTAAAATGAGAGAGCCGGCCAAGGTAATCCTTGGAAACTCTCTGACAGGATTAGTCAATCAGACAGATAAAGAGAAAGGGATTTCGTCTGACAACGAAAGCGTGGCCTCATGTAATTCTGTTAAAGTGAACCCTGCATCACAGACTGCTTCTAGCGGAGCTCAGAGTTCTCACCAGCAAGGAGCCAAGTACCCCGATGTGGCCTCTCCCACTTTGCGCAGGTAGGCAACAAATTCGTTGATTGTGCGATGATGTTAGTCGGAGCTGAATGATCAGGACTCTTCGAGCCAGGCCTGGCTGGGTTTTGCGGAGCACTTACTATTTAGTGTCCATCAAAGTCTTTGTATTTACATTTGATTTCACCTAAACAGCTTGGCCAGTGTTATAAATGCTCAGTACCTCATACAACAGCAGCAAAAATTTAACATTTGGAGAAAACCAACTGTCTGGCAGAAAGTTTGGCAATTGTGATATGAGTCTTTGTTACAAAAATCATACCTGGAGGCTTTATCCATGCAGATATCACAAGAATAAGATTTTTCTTAATTGAAGGTTACTGAAGAGTTCTTTCACCAATGTATTTGTAAGAAAACTGGAAATATTCCAATGGTGGTTCAAATTATAAATTGACAATAGGAATGTTATTCCAGATTTTCATGATGATAACGGCATGGTTTGACCTGCTGTGCTTAGATTCATGTGCCTAACCCAAACCGACCTTTCAGATGTGTGGATTACGCCAGTGTGGTGTGAGATTCAACATCAGGTTATTCGCCTGTGTAGAAGAACCCCGAGTAAAGTTACCGTCTAAGATGGGTTGAACTTTCTTATTTGAGTAATATTTTTTACACAAAAATCTTATCTGTCTTCTCTTTCTCCACAAGTACCACACACATTATTTTAACATTAACATCAAGTTGGTCAGGAATTAATTTGTCGATGCATGTGCATCAAAGCCTCGATATTGGTGAAAGGTTCTGTTATTATTTTTCAATTGAATTTGACATTGAGTAGCTTGTCTGTTTCAAGTTGCGGTGTTTTGCATTTCATTTTGTCTTGACGCCCATAATACCCATATAGTTATGCTGCATCATCCTGCTTCCAGTGACATGAGAAAGCCACATTCCATCTGAAGCACCAGTGCAAGCATAATGGCTGTGATGGCAGCTTAGGCTAATGCTGTAAAGAGCTGTGAAGTGTTTCTTAGATGGGTGGTTTTATTTGAAGAGCCTGTGTGACCCTAATTCAGACTACTTCCTTTGTTTTATTCCTGGTTATGGTTAGATGAGCCATGTCCTTTAGAACATAGAATTTTTCTCAATGGCTACTTAAAAACTCCAACAGACCTTTCATATCTGTAGTATACCCATCATGAGAAATGCAGGGTTTCAGTGTTGCAAGCCTCAGGCACATAAACCTTGAATTTTTTATTTATTTATTTATTTTTACTGGAAAGCCACATTGCTGGCTATGTAATTGAAATACTACATTAGAAATACATGGACATTCAAAGAGAAGACACTGAGGCTCAGTTTAACTATTCTGTCACTTGAATTACATTTTCAGTCTGGAATTTTCACCAGACTGTCTAAATTACCATGTATTTGAAATGCATTGGAGTTGAATTGGGCCCTGTCTGCTTGTTACTGATTTTTAGACTGATGAGAAAGATTTTGAGCTTAATTTTCATAGTCAGTTGAGATGAGTTGCACATGTTTTTTGCGTGTGTCCTCTTGGTCCTGTAATTTTTTAATAATCAGTAATAACTTAGAATCCATACCTTTGTAATGATACAGATTTACCTGCAAGTCTACGAATACATGTAACTTTTATGTTGTCATAAACAGTGAAATTTTATAATTCTGCTATGAGGGCCATCCCTGTCTCTGTTCTCTCAGTATTTCCTTTAACTCCAGTGGTACATAACTGGCATGTCCCTTAAGTGAAGCCATCATTTATCTTGATAAATTTTATTATTAAATGGGGCCTTCATGCTCTGCAGTATATAATATACTCCCTTTCTGTTGATGGGAGACAGGCATGACCCAAGAGCCAGCTCAGATACATCAATCTCTTGTCAGTAATAGTAGGCAGGAGTAAGCAGATGTCCTTCCTCGTGGGGTAGGCCCTTCCTTGCCCTCCCTCATAGGGTATGTCCTTCCAGAATTAATCTCTGTGTTGATGTGACTATCTTGCTGGGCTGGATTTTCCTGGACTGAGAGGCGTGTTCCCCAGACCACATTCTCTTCTGAAGGCGCTTGTTAGAAGGTGTGGTTCAACCAGGCGCTGCCGTTAGCATTTCTGTTTGTGCCACAGTGCAGCATCCTTTCAGTTGTATTAGAGGTGCTGTGAAACAATTTGGGGAAGACCGCAGAGCTTAAAAATCGCTTGTAAAACTGTTGGGGGGGGGGGGTGTTTTAACCTCTGGGATCCTGCCTGTAAGAGTGCAGCTCCCCCAGTACAGCTGAAGAGGTGGTATGCAATGGCGCAGGAGCAGGGATACCTTAAGGTGGTGTTGCTGCTGAAGGCCATGTGTCATTGCAGAACAGTTTGCCATTTTCCTTTGTACTTGCTCTAATAACATTAACTAAATAAAAACTAGACCCTGAATTCTCTCAGTCCCTGTAGGACTGGGTTTTATCATTCAGTCTGACTTGTCTAAGTGAGTGTCTCCTAATCAGCAAGGTGTGGTGTCCAGATGAACCAAGTTTGCCAGGTCTGTGCCCGTTAGTGAATGTTGTCTACACTGGGTGCTGAGAGGATCATGGCACAGAGCTGGATTATGACCTTGATGTAGATGAACATCTTAGCCTGATCCAGCAGTGTTGTCCAGGTGCTTTGTGGCAAGTGTGCAACAGCAGCCATCCAGCCGAGCTGTGTTCCAGGCATCTTGCACAGGTACTGGAGCTGCAGGTAGCACCTGCGCCGTCACTGCAGTTCTCGGCATCACTGGGCTTAACCACACGTGTGCTGTAGGGTGCCCAGCTATATTACACAGCCTGTGTTTCTGGGAAGTGTTGGACAAAGTGACTTAGTGTGCATGTGTTGTACAGCCAACCTTGGCATACTCAAAAGCAGAGGAAGTTCTGGTCGGTGTGTACCCACCCGTAAGACTTTAGGAGCTCTTGCACAGAAGCGCTGTAGCTCTCTATTCTGAGGACTACAGTCTGATAGATATCTGCTTTGAAAGGTTTCATCCCCAATACTCCACACTGTTGATAAGAAAAAAGCAAATTCATATAGGCATGTGTGAGGAAAGCCAGGGTTCCAAAGGCAGTTACAGGAGCCAAGTGACAGAAACAGAAGCAATGTTTTGGGTTGGATGTTAGAAGCTAGAGTTGAAAGATACGCTTCCTTCATAATTTTGAGGATTGGTTTTAGGATGATTGATAGTCTAGTTTTAGGTGTGTTTATTTCTAAAATACTTCTGCACTTCTGAGAACTTCCCAGGTGACTGTTAATGGGGGAACTGAAGTGCCTTCCTCGTTGGCAGTGCACTGGCATCACAGACAACAGTGAGGCAAACTGGGGATGCTGCAGTCATCTTCCTCCAGCTGTGCTTTTGTATCCCCTCCCGTGCACTAGTTCTGGCACTCAGCTAGTCTTTTACTGAGCCAGTTCTAGGTGCCAAAGCAGGTAAAATCTCATTTTACACTTAAAAAAAAAAAAAAAAAAATAGTTTCCAGTCAACTTGGCTCCTGAAATGAGACAAACCTATATTTAATATCAGTAAATACTTTTCCTGTTACATCCCAGCAAATGCTGCTTCTGTGCAGAGCATTTGGTGGTTTGCAAAGAATTTACCCAGACAACAAGCTTTCAACCTCTAATATCCCATCCTTTGGATTAATCAACGCAGTACCTCTCTGGTATCCTTTTTCCTTAAGGAGCAGAAGACTGGCTGTATTTTAGTTCTGTTAAGCTGTCTTTTAGCTTTATGAAAGTAGTATTTGCTGATTCAGAGAAGACACACCTAAGATAGATTTGAAGTTACAGTTACTGTCTCTGGCCTTTATTGAAGGAGGAGTGAACACAAGGAGATTCATGAATTTTATAGTTGTGTATGTCTAATCTAGGATCATTTACTTAATGCTGGTTTTCTGAAGATATATATGGTCTAGATATAAAACACCCTTGCACTTAATATTCCATTTTATGGATCTTTCATGTTGTCTTTTTTTACAGACTTTTTGGTGGCAAGCCTAGTAAACAAGTTCCCATCACAACAGCTGAAAATATGAAAAATTCGGTAGTCATCTCCAATCCTCACGCTACTATGAACCAGCAGGGTAATCTTGATTCACCATCTGGCAGTGGTATGCTGAGCAGTGGGGGCAGCAGTCCTCTGTATAGTAAAAACCCAGATATGAACCAATCTCCGCTAGCTTCTAGTCCCAGTTCAGCACATTCAGCTCCTTCCAACAGCTTAACGTGGGGTACCAACGCGAGTAGCTCTTCTGCTGTTAGCAAGGATGGCATTGGATATCAGTCTGTCAGCAGTCTTCATACCAGCTGTGAATCCATTGATATCTCTCTGAGCAGTGGAGGTGGGCTGAGCCATAACTCCTCCAGTGGCTTGATTCCAGCCTCTAAAGATGATTCTCTGACTTCCTTTGTCCGAACCAACAGTGTTAAGACTACATTGTCTGAAAGGTTAGTGGGTTTTTTCTCTCGTTTCCATATGTTTGTGTATTTCTCAAATGTCAAGGAAGTACTGGCAGCAGTAACTGACACCGCAGGTATAAATCAAGCTGTGCTTCTGGCAAGGTAAGACTGGATAATACTGCTACTTACAAAATATTACTAGAACAGTCAAAGAAGTCATTCCAGGCAAGGAGCCCAGTTCAGAGCAAGAAGATGGGTTCAGGTGAGGTTTTTAAGTTACTGTGGTAGCCAGCGTGACAACTTTTCTTGCTGCTATATTATACCTAATATTTGAATTTGGCTTCATCTATTATGCTTCCAGAGACCTCTGGTTAGTTGATCTGATAGTGATACCCCAAAAGGCCTCCATTGTTACACCATTTTGATTTTAGAACCCAACTGTTTCCTGTTAAAATTCTCATTGATAACATTTGACAAGCTTTTAAACTGGAGGTCAGGCTGAAAAGAGAAGTCCCTGTCTCAGTCACTTGATCCCTTCTCGGCCTCTCCCTGCCACCCTGTCCCATCTCCAGCTGCTCCCGGCAGTGTTTCCGTACAGGCATTCCTATGAATGCTTTGTGCGCCTGCCTGGGAGCTGGATCCAACTGAAGAACGATCACCTGAATTGTGTTTCGATCACCTGAATTGTGTTTCAAACTGGTCTGTTCCCCAGCTCCTTACATGATGAGCTCCATCTGTATCTGTGCGGACACAGAATAGGAGCTGGGGACAGACTGAGTGGGGGTGAGGGAATGGGGCTGCTTTTCAGCATCAGAGCTACATTAACGGCATGTTGAGCTAACCTCGGGATAAACCAGACAAGGACTTGCAGTGCATGGTCTCCAAGTGACCTTTTGCAGAAGGCTGTAGTACCCTTGAAAGCTTTTGAAATCAGCTATATCCTGATGTGCAATTATGTAGTCAGGTGGCAAAATTTTTGTAGTTGCATCTCAATGGAGAAAATTAGCATTGAATATAATGTTCTGACAGTTTGGGTTTCTGTTTGTGTTTTATTGTAACTCCTTTTTGTTCTGTCCTCTTTTCATTCTAATATTCCTTCTCTTGTTTTCTGTCTTGTTGGACTGATTCTTCTAGCCCTCTTTCTTCCCCTGCTGCTAGCCCCAAATTCTGCCGAAATACTTTGCCCAGGAGACAGGACAGGTAATGCTGTCTCAGGACAGGAGTACGCACAAGGCTGTAGGTTTTGTTGCCCATCTCAGTGAAGCAAATTGTTTTGTGACAAACTGTGCTCAGTTGAGTCCTCTGCTGTGTTCATCATTCAGGTGTGAACTGACACAAAGACATGCCAGTGAGAGTCCCCTCAAACACCCCATCTTTCCACCTAAATCAATCTGGAGAATGGCATACAGCAGAGTTGGCATGTTTTTGGTGTTGCTCTTGTTACTGGGAACGTCTTTTGGTTTGTGGGGGTATTTTTTCTTCCCCCTTCATTTCTTTGCCAAAGGCAATTTGAAAACCTTGCCATTTTTTTCTACCAATCTAAACTCTCACTAGCATTTCAGCATTCCTCTGGCATGCTGCTTTCCCCACTGCCTTTCAGGCCTGTCCTTTTTGTCGTGAAGTCCCCGTGTCATTCAGTGTCGTCAGTCTTCTATTGCAGTTTGGCTCATGAGTGTTTTGCAGGGACTTGGGTACATCCATCCTTGTAAAGGCAAATGATAAAGTTAGGAAACGGTGACCTGAGCTGAAACATTCTAGCTCACTTTTGCTCGCTGCTGTAATTTTAATCAGTCCCATGCTGTAACTTACAGCTATAAAGATTGTCATTAAATTAATTCATTTAAGCACGTGGATATTGTCTTTAAAAACAAATTAACAGACTCTGTGCAGTTACAAGTTCATCAGTTGTAAAAACAGAAACTTAAATGTATGAGTTTGGGACAACTCAGATTCCTTTTACTTCACTAAGGGAATTTAAGCTAAGGTTTGAAAATTTAGACAGTCTGGGCTCAATACTTTTACTGATGCACATTGCAGCTGCCTAACAGTAATTAGCTGCATTCCCTAAATGGTGTCTGCTGAAAGAAATGATGGGAAGGTGGTTTGGACTTGAAGATTCTAATCAGTTTTCACAAATAGTCTGCCTCATGCCTGCTGAGAAGCGTATTTTTAAGCATTCGTTGGACATTTAAAGAGCCATTTGTTTTTTTCACTTTGGGTAGGAGAAATAGCAAAATCACGTTGTGAGCAGATGAGATTCATTGGCATGGTACCAGATGCATGTTTGTGCAAATCCACACCTGGGTAAGGAGGTTTTTGCATGTTTCTGTAGGAAGGGCTCAGCACCTTTTCCTCTGGAAAGGTGATGCAGATGTTTGTACGTCCTTTGTCCTGATCTTATTCCTTCCCTTTTGTTCTTTTCTGAAGTTCTTTTCTTTTAACTTTTCTGCAGCGACCCACATCTTGATAGGAACACTTTGCCTAAGAAGGGACTCAGGTATTGGTGTTTCCACACGGTTTAACAGCTTTTGTTGTGGCTTTGGAGTTTGCTTTGTGTTTCTGTTGTGGCTGGTGGTGATGGTCTCAGTTTGCAAGAGGTGGCAACAATATTGTTTTTCTTTCTTTCTTTCTTTCTTTCTTTCTTTCTTTCTTTCTTTCTTTCTTTCTTTCTTTCTTTCTTTCTCTTTCT